>OX411308.1:110956166-112205619 GCA_948150685.1 Rhaphigaster nebulosa | reverse complement strand
GCATTACCTTTCTAATGACATACTCTAATGCTAAATTAAATAGGACAGGTGAAAGGGAATCGCCTTGTTTTAACCCCGAGCGAACTTCAAATTTCTCCGAAAAATAATTACCTATTCTAACTTTATTGAATGTTTCGGTCATGCACATCCCTACTAGATTTACTAACTTCTTCGGTATTCCATGCTCAATCAAAATGTTATACAGTCTCCGGCGATCAATAGAATCATAAGCCTTTTTGAAATCCACAAAAAGCTGATGAACTACACCGTTGAATTCTAATTTTTTTTCTAATATTTGCCGTAAGGAAAATATTTGATCGATAGTTGATCGGTTCCGTCTAAAACCACATTGGTAGTCTCCGATAATTTCCTCGGCATATTCCGTGATTCGACTAGTTAGGATCAACGAGAATATTTTATAACATATCGGGAGGAGTGATATTCCGCGATAGTTATTACACTCCGTCCTCGGACCTTTTTTGTGAATCGGAATAAGTATAGATTCTTTCCATTCTTCGGGCATTTTTTCATTTTCCCAGATCTTTTTAACCAAAAAATGTATTTTAGAAACTCCAGCTTCACCGCACGCTTTTATTATTTCACTGGAAATGTTGTCGATTCCCGCTGCTTTATGAGATTTTAATTTTCCGATGGCTATTTCGACTTCCTCCTTACTCGGTTCTTCAATTAACGGTTCAGCACTCTGATATTCAGAAGGAGGAGATTGATTATTATTTCCCGAATTCAAAATACTTTCAAAGTGTTTTTTAAATTTATTCACAATGTCCCCCGGATCGGCCAAGATATTGTTATTTTCATCTCTAATTCCATTCATTGCTGGTTCAAACTGTTTACGCGATCTGCTTATACCCTTGTACATGTCTCTTACGTTGTTTTCAATTCTATTAGTTTCTATCTCTATTATTTTGTTTTTAAGATATTCTCGTTTTTTATTTTTGAGGAATTTGGACGTTTCATTCATCAAGGCCCGGAAATTAGCAACATTGTTATCGCTTGGATTATTCAAAGCTTTTAGTTTCGCGGCTCTTCTTTTTTCGCACAAGTTTAGACAATCATTATCGAACCACGGTTTATTCTTTTTATTGTCCCTTTTTCCAAGACACAGATTACTTACCTCTTTAATATTATCCCTAATTATCCATAGCTTGTCTACATCTTCGCGATCCTCATCTAAAGATTCCAAGGCTTCAAACCTATTCTTGATTTCTACCGCGAATTGATTTCTAATTGAAGGGTTTTTCAATTTATCTAGATCAAAATTTTCGGAACAAATACGGCTTTCTTTCCTTTTTTTTATATTAAGTTTTTGTCGAAGTTTCGCGATTACTAATTCATGATCTGACCCACATTCTGCCCCACGATAAGACCTCACGTTAATTATACTATTTTGCCATCTTTGTTGTATCAAAACATGATCAATTTGATTGCGTGTTTGTGAATCCGGCGATGTCCACGTATACTTATGAATATCCCTATGTTTAAACGTAGTACTTTTGATTGTTAGGTTTTTCGAGATAGCAAAGTTTATTAGACGGATCCCATTATCATTGCTATGTTCGTGCAAACTTTCTTTACCGATCGTCGGATAGTATACTTCTTCCCTTCCCACCTTTGCGTTTGCGTCCCCTAATATTATTTTCATGCAGTTTCGAGGTAGTATATCATATACCCACTCTAGTTTATCATAAAATTCGCATTTAACTTCATCATCACTGTCTTCGGTAGGCGAATGTATGTTTATCAGCGCGGTTTTAAACCACCGCCCCTGAAATATGGCCACAGATATCCTATCACTAAAAAATTTTACGTCCCTCAATGCGGAGAGCAATCTATTCCTTATTAGAAATCCAGTACCTAAACAATAATTACCGCTCCCACCGTACCAAACATTTATGTTTATTTCTCAAAATTAAAATAATAAACTATTACAATGAACGGTTAACCATGGAATGATTCAGACAAGACCTAGCCATTAACTGTTCTGACATAAATCTCTTATCTGTAATAATTGGTGTTGATGGTTCCTCAGCATCTCTCCATCGGGTTCCCCTTCATATCTTCATTCATGGAGCCAGAGCGCATCTGTCATCTTCAGAGGAAGACCTAGTAGTTGTTCCGCCCTTAAGCGAGATCAGCGGAGAAGTCCTACGTCAAGCGAGATCAGAGAGGAAGTTCCCTTTTTCTGCCTCCTCGGTTTCTCTTCCCCTTTCTCTCTTGTTCTTCCTAAGAGGGGATCGAAGACGTTGTTCATTGGTTAGATCCCCGGCATTCTTGTCATCATTGGCCGACTAGTTTTATAGAGGGAAGAAATTCTGGGATTTCATCGGATGGCTCCACTTCTTGTCCTGACGTCCCCTGGGTGGTCCGGTCTCTGCGAATGCATTAAGATAGTTCTAATCGGATCATACCCTTCCCAAGCCGCCTCCACGTTTTCCTCGAGGCCAACCGCGACCTAAGGGGAACAGTTCTTAAAATTGAATAATTTCTTCCGAGGTCACATTGGTCACATTGCCCACTTCTCGGTAGGATTTTAAATTAACTTATTTCTTATCCCTGAGGGTAAGAGCTGTGGTGACATCTGTCATCGCCTGTCGGTTATCCCTCTTTCTACCTGCTCGTCCCTTATTATCTTTTGTTCGCACCTGGTGCTTGTTATATAATATTAGGATGATATTGTCCAATATCAATACCTATCATTTCCGTGGGGTGGGAGGAAGAGAAAAATGGAACCTGAAGGGGGACCAATCATTTTTCCACCTTTAAATATTTACAATGTTCAGTTTCAACAAACATTTCAACAACAAAAAAAAAAAAAAAAATTACTAAGAAGATAAGCCTAACCTATCTACTATATTTACATTTTAGCGTATCTACTATCTTTACAAAATTTTAACCTAAGCAAAAGGATTCAATATATAATTAATCATATCAAACTAGAGTGTTAAGTACTATAGGATCAACAAGGCATTATTACTTGGCAATTCCCAGAGGTTGAGAGGTGATTATGGAGCCTCTCCCTCTTACCTATGTCCCTTAACACACAAAAAAACACAAACAAAAAAAAAACAAGAGAGAAACACAAGTAGTGTTGTCAATAACATTTAATAGCTTGATTCCCACTCAATGTTATTACTTTATATACCAAGATATTATGTATAGTTGATTATCTATTATTTACATTGAACTACTACTACTAATAATAATAGTAAAAGGGTTAGCAAACCCGAAGGTTCGATGCCGATTGAACTACTACTAATCATTATTTTTAATACAGATTTTTAATCTCCTAAAGATTTTATATAAAACGTCCTCTTATCTCAAGTACAGAGTGAGTTATTTTACGTTACGAATAATTCGTTCGGACCCCAACTGCCCGCACTTTGGCAAAGCCCAATTTATTTCTGTACCTAAATCAACTAATAAGGTTTGCCATGTTTTTCATGGTGTATTTCAAATTAATATTGCAAATTATATGTAACTTTAATCCTACCGAGGAGTTACAAAGTTTAAAAAATTACCCATGTAAAAATTATGAAACTGTGAATGTTTAATTAGATTTAAAATCTCTCCTTATGATAATCTTACAAAAAATGAATGAACAAATCAGATATTTATTTAAATCCTTTAAACTTTTATTCTTACTAAAAAACTCTTCCTGTAATAGGTTCCCTAAAATATATAAGAGGATTATTATATGTAATGGTAAATTTATTATCGAACAACGAATAGTTTATTTTTACAAACGGCCTTTTACTTATTAGAATTTACTCGCCTGGCTCTTATCTGCACCAGAGGTTATTCATCAAATTAAAAGTGCGTCCCAACATAGAATATATCAACTTTCTCCCACCTTGGGTCATATGAATGCTGGTTTTTATAAAAAAATTACAATCCCAGTTTTCTGTGCGAATCAGAAGATCTCTGCGACTTCTATAATGAGTTTATCACTGAAATAATCAATCCCACTTCAGGGAGATATGAAGGAACTGCTTCTACTTCAACTTCAGGATTCTTCTCACAAATAATTTAAATTTTATACAGACATTATTTAGGTGGTTCTTCCTTGGGATACTCATTCGTGGTGGTAAACTGCTTACTACATGGGCTGCATTCGGCTTTAAAAACAAAATTATGGGTTTTTCTTTTCTTAACCCGACCTATCATATAAAACAAATGGATTAAACTAAATTAGATATAATGATGAATTTGTATTCAGCCATATTCCTCTTCATAAAATGCTTTTATTACCTATATTTTTATTTATCTTAAGTTTTAATTATCAGTCAATCTGGTGAGACCTCTGGATAATTTTTTATATTCAAGTATTATTAAGACTATTCTAAATTTCATTTCAAAGTCCTTAGTCCAAATCTTGTTTTGTCAAGCACCCCGTATTCAAACCAGCGTGAAGGTTATTGTTTTTTCTTAACCATACCCCTTAGATAGTTTCTGGTATCTGCCAGCAACCGCTTGCTCTTAAACAAAAACTGTCTTGGCCTTTTACTCTCTCCTGTATTTATTTTAATTTTCTTCAGCCTTTTTTTCTTATTTATTTTTGCCATCTTCCTCGGGATTTTCACATTCCCACCGCTTATTCTATGATGACATATATTTGATTGTAGAGCTCTCTCTAAATTTTTATTTATAATAAGGGGTGAACTCACGAACTCGGTAATAAGGGGTGAACTCGGTAGTGGTATTATTTCGGTTATATTAGACGTGTTGGGACTTGGGTAACTCATCTTTTCCTGAACTTCTATCTGATGGGATTCTTTAATATTAAGAGATTCCTCGGGGTCATCTTTGAGCTTAGGATCTTCTTCTCCTGCTATCTCTCTTTTTTCTTTAAGTTCTCTGGGGTCTTCAACCTTTATACTCTCTTCGGAAACGGTTTTTTCCTCGAAGAGATCTATTTTATTGTTTTCTTCGACAAGTGGACCTACATGATTTTCAGTTTGGTATTCGTTTTTATTATCTTTTATTGGACTTTCTATGTTTCTTATATGTTTTTCTTCTGTATTGTTTATATCTTCCGTCACTCTTGCAATATATTCATCTATCTTTTTCTCCAATTTTGTTGCACTTTCATCTAAACTTATCATTAATATATCACTTTGGTTTCCCAACATTTTCATATTTTCATCCATTATTGTAATGTTTTCATCTGTGTATTTCCTTATACATTCATCCAATTTTCTTAACATCTCCATCATGAGTTTTATGTCTTCTGGTCTCATCGTGAATGATGTGATGAATTTTTGGGGATGGAATTCACGGTATATAAAAATGGAAAAAGTACTGGGACAGTCTAACTTCAATGAGGTATCGAAACAAAGAGATAATGAAAGAATTTTCGTGATCCCAATATCGAATCGTTACGCGGACATTGATCATATACACAATATATGCGAAAATTAAGAATAAAAAATAGAATCAATATAGATAACCAACTACATGCAAGCATATTTATCAAATTGGGAAATTAAGAAAAATAGGTAACCTAGTCCATCTGAATCATTCCATCTATTTGTAATCACATTGATCTTTGTAATCATATTAATATCATATCATGTTAATTAATGTTAAAACAATCAGTAATTAATTTTATAATGGTTAATTACTAAACTGGATGGTAAGTCCTCACAAGCCGGATGCCATTTATTTATGCTATGTTTTATCTAGGTTCAATACATATCAATACAACAATAGACAAATAAACTGAGAATTTGTGAAAAGCCCTAGATGTGAGCCGTAGAACCGTGAATTAGATTCGTATTAATAAGGGGAGTGCACCATTTCCGTCGCCGATTTTGACCAAATTTGTTTCGGTGATTCTACATTGAAAAAAATTCGACCCATATCCTTTTGTCCAATGGGCCCTAGGAGCTGAGAAGAAAAAAATAAAACATGATGAAAATGCATTATTTTATATCACAAAAATTATATCGACCTGATTTTTCCAAGTAAACATTTATTTTTTTTAGAGTATAAACACTATCAATTAATTGATTTTCGGTCGAATAAATTTTAATAAGTATTTAAATTATAAGGGAGCGGGGTAGCTCAGTGGGTAAGGTACTGCGCTACTAATCTCAAGGTCCCGGGTTCGAGACCGGCTGAGGCAGATAATTATTTATTCTGTATTCAGCCGTGGATCAACCCTGTGGGATCGGGAGACCCTCCTGGGGCTCACCCAGCCTCTAAAAAGTAGGTACCCTTAATTGGGGGAAAACCTGGCGGTTGGGCGTGATCTTGGCCGAATCACCTCCTTGCACAACCGTTGGCCTAGAAACAGTATGGTCCTTACCAAGTAGTGAACCCAAGACCCTTATCGGGTTGTAGTGGTACAGGTTTTTTTTTTTTTTTTAAATTATAAAGTAAACTAGCCTTATAGATTTTTTAAAACCAAAAATGATAGCAAATTTAGATTCTACACATCAAAAAACGGTAACAAAAAAAAAATCATCGAAAAAAAATAATAATAGGTCTATTGAGTTAAATATTATATATAACATTATTATTATATGTTAAAAATATAGTATTTTGCTATCAAAATATTTATTTCAATGGTGTAAAACTGTAATATTTACTATTTATTGATCAATAAGGCTAGTTTACTTAATAATTTAAAAACTTTTTTAAATGTATTTTACCAAAAATCAATTATTTTCTAATGTTTATATTTTGTCTTTAATATACTCTAAAAAACAAATGTTTAACTGGAAAAAACATGTCGATATCTTTTGGATATACTTTATTTCAATGTAGAATCACCCAAGAAATTATGATCAAAATCTGCGACGGACACATTGTGCACTTCCCTTGTAAGTTATAAACGATTTAGCTTTTAAAAATTGAATTGCAATGGGAATGCAGACAAGGAACGTGTTAGATACCAAAACCGAGTATATTGATTGGGGCAGTTCCCTTTCTGTATAATGTAACGTGCTGCGTAAGGTCGCGTAATACGAGTTATGTTTCTTAACCATCATTTATAATTAGTGAAATACTTCAGATATTTATTAATGCATATATATTCTTAAGAATAATGTTAATAAATACGGAATAAAGCCAAATATGTTATTCGGTAACTAACCTTTTTTTTTCTACACGATAGTAACGTTAGCCACTTTGGCCATTCGTGTCCGTGCAGTCCAATATAACCGTTCACTTTCTAGCAAAAATTCTGTCGTCACCACTGAAATTTTCTCGAAAATCTCCGGGACAGATAAACATCTCCGATTGCGCAAAGTACGCAATTAGCTACACTAATAGGATAAAGATGCTTGCGGAGGTAATCGTGACCAGATAGCATCCTGAATCTAGCCACAAACTGGCTACATCGAAGGTTCATTGGTATTCCGTAACTGACTGACTTATCTATAGACACAAATATATGCTCTTCAATGTCCCATCGAACATACCAGTCATCAACTACACAAAAAGTTCTCCTAATGATATCCGGCAACTCTAATCGTTTGTATCCTTCTTAAGATCCTGCGGATCATAGTGTCGAAGAGAATGGTTTCCAATTTATTTTTTAATTTGGAGGAAATTTTAATATAAAAAATATTTTCTGACGATTGATCTGATATTTCTTTTGAAACTTTTTTAAAGAATAAAAAAATAAAAATACCTTTATTGGTCTGTAAATTAAAAAAAAAAATACGTAGACCGTTAATCGGCCGAACCCTTCAATTGTTAAATTCTGTGGAAAAGTAAATCAAGTATCGATAGGGTAACAATGCTTTTGTATTGATATATAAAACCAGAGCTCCTTTAATATTTAAATTTTTTTTGAATGAATGAAAAAAGAATGTTTATTCTGGGACATTCAGGCCCCTATGAATAACATAAATATACATTTAGATAGCATGAGGCTGGTTTCACTGAGATAAATCAATTATATTACTAACTATAAGTCAAATAACAATTATTTACAAATAAAAAAATAACAATAAATATACATATTTGCTCAGATATGCATAGTTATTTATTCTTTACATGCACGCGGAAGATCGATCATTCAGAAGATGGAGAAATAAATGGTGTTTAAATAAGAACAGGGAGGAAGCTTGACGAATGGAGATAAATAAGGAATTCCAAAAGGGATATACAAATCAGTAGGTTGAGATCTTGTATTTAGGAGATGAATGGAAGAACGTAGAATGAGGAGGTCCAGAATATAGGAAAGTTTTCTGACTCTTGAGGATTGGAATAAGAAGATACCGAGTAGGTATTTTCGTCGGAAATTAGGATAAAGCTACCCTTGCTCAGAATACCAGTGATGCAAGAGCGTCTGATAAGACCGAAAATGAACAATTCATTAATCGTTTTTGTCTCATCTCGTGCTCACCAGACAGTCCTCCATACACTAAGCATCCGTAGTCAAAGCGGGGGAGAATGAAGGAGGATACTATAAGATGAAGGGTACGTCGATGAAAAAAGAATCCCGGAATCTTAGGAGCTGTTTAAGGATTGATTTGTATTTTCTGGTAATCTGGAAAATATGGTTACTCAACCTCAGCTAGGTTTGATTCAAAAGTAACGCCGAGGTGTTTTATAGAGTTTTGGAACTGAATAGACATGTTGTTGAGGTTTAGTAATGGATTGTAGGGAATGGCTTGAGGGAGGGTTTGGAACCAATTAAAATTGCCTTCAGGCTCAGGATTCAGGCTCAACTTATTTTCCGAAGCTCAGCGGTTGATAATATCAATATCATCTTTAACATTACGAGACATCTCGAGTATTCGGACGGGTGAAAGGATTGGTATATATCTAGGTCATACAAATGATATTGGGAGTGGCGGATAGATTTGGTTAGATTATTTATATAGATGGAAAATAAGGTCGGTGAGAGGAAAGATGTCTGAGGAACATCTCGAGAGAGAAGCAGCGGTGATGAGGGAGGTTTGCTGGGAATAATGGCTGTTTGGGAGCGGAGAGGCGGGAATGAGTGGAACCAGTTTAAAGCACTGTTGGATAGAGAAATGTGATGTAGTTTTGAGAGGGGAATAGTATAATCAACTGAGTCAGAGGCTTTTAAAAATCAAAGAGGATAAGGATTGTGATTTTCTGTTGGTCTATAGAGGAATATAGAGCTTGAGTAGTTTTTAGCAAAGTCGATTGTGTGGAATAACCGGAACGGAAATCTGATTGGAAAGGATGAAGGAAAGCATTTCGATCAAGGAAGGAGGTGAGTTGAGAATGAACTATTCTTTCCAGAGGCTTTGATAAATTTGATTAGATGAAGATGGGTCTAAAAACAAAAGTTGTGGAAGGAGAGGGGTTCTTATTCAACGGGCGGACATGGACTCTTTTCCAGGCTGAGGGAAAAATAGAGTTTTGCAAGGAAAAGTTGTAGGTATTGCTATTTGGAACACCGCTATATTGGCAGGCCACTGGTTCTTTTGAACAATTACAAGTTCGACTCTACCACTGTTTTTTATTAATTTGTGCCAACTCGGCTTTTGTAATATTGCAGCATTTGCTGTGAAATATAGTTTTGCAGTTGTAGCACACGACCGCTGACTTGTCTTCCCTAGCGATTGCTGATTTTAGCAGCAGACTGGTCATTGAGCATCTAGTCATTGTGTGTGGTACAGCAGATTAATGAAGTGAGTTAAATAGTGGGACAGTGGAGGGGAGTGTTAGGAGCAGTGGTAGGGCTGATAGCGATTAGACCTCTAACGACACTGGCACTAATACGTAAAACTTAGGCCTCTATTTGTTGGCCACTATTTACCCATTTACATATTCAATCTGATTTGATGTGAAAATATCACGAAATTATTTATTGCTAAGAAATTGGTCAGTTTTTGTTACCCACGGAGGGCTGGTTAGTAATAAATTGTTGATTAGATGAGATGAAAGTCGAAGTTTTTCACATAAAAGACACAGAGGATGCTTACGCGTTAACAGCTGAAGTGACAGTTTATATCATTGCATATATTTACTAATTCAAATTCTTAGATTTCAAATAAGTGATCATTAAACTATTAGACATAAAGGACTCAAATGATACGTAATAGTAGTGTTTGCTCTGACCATAGTTTACACACAAACCTGAGGGATTATATACAACCATTGTAGAGAAGGGAGGACTGGGATCTTGGCAGGCTTCAAGAAGCCTTGAATGATAAAGGAGGAACGTCGCCCGTAATTGATCAAGTTTCGCAACGAGGTCCTTAGCCCCAACCTTGCTCCAAAAAACATTCAAGGATCGAATTTACATTTTTCCGAAGAATTTATCAAAAATTTCATTAGAAAAAAAATAAGTCGTATAAAGAAGAGAAATTGATCTTAAGTCAGCAATAAAATGACTTTCGGTTAATAACAAGAAAACATATACCATTGACTGCGTAAAAAAAATAGAAAATAAAATGCATTATATTTAGTTTATACATATTCCGCAACCTAAAACACAATTTAACACCAAATAAATCGATTTACGATATTTTATTAGAAAAACATACTCTAAACAGAATAACGTTCCTACAAACACTAGTATTTTCAAAATAACGTTTGCTCCAAATCACAATCTTAACTATAGTAAAAGGCCTTCAAGGAGATTTTGTATTTTAGGTAAGATTCGCAAAAAACGTTAGAGCCGTTTTGGCGCTAAAGTCTATCTAGTATCGGTAGGATATTTATAAAAACGTGTAAAACATTCAATACTCTGTGTCTTTGCTAGTGCATGTCCGATTTCGATGATTTTTCATTTATTTTTTTTTTCAGGAAATTTAATTTCCTTGCAGGTGACTATATCCACAATCGACCAAAAGATATGTACTTGAGTTATTCGCAAACAAAATTTTCTTTCCAACATAACTTTTTTCATATTTTTTTCTCGGGGATATACTACATATATATATTAATTATAATATATTCTGATATTAATATATTCTGATTCTGGATTCCAATAGCAATACAGGATCAAGGTCTTACTGGCGGCACGTCTTGAAGCAACAGAACATATCAGACAAGTGTAGATTCTGTGCCAGCACATACGAGTCTATTCAGCACATAACTGGAGGATGCGGTGCTCTGGCTAGCACAGAATGCCTAAAGAGGCATGACAGTGTTGCCAAAGTCTTTCATCAGGCGATAGGTCTAAAAATAAAATTGAATGACTCGACGTCATATGATAAATGAAATCCTAAAGACCTCATCCAGGGGGGAGGGATAAAAATGTATTTGAATCAGTCGTTCCGTGACCCACAACAGACCTGATATCATGCTGATTGATGGTAATATGAAGACAGCAGAGATAATAGATATTTCTGTGCCGAATGACAGAAACACTAATTCAGTATATGCAGAAAAAATTCGAAAATATCAAGCTCTAGCAGCTGGACTAAAAGATCTGTACAGACTGGATAAAGTGATCGTGATCTGCAGCCATGGTCCGGTACTAATGTCCACTGTGGAAGCCACTGAACGGCTGGGCCTCTCGACAGCTGTTATAAATGAAGAAAGCTGTGCCATTGGACACCGCAAGGATTGTAAGGAGCTTTCTTAATATACAATAGAAATGATCAAATAATAACTGACCTGAGTGGTTGGAGTTGATTCTCCCCCTCTCCAGGAAAAAACCTTTTTGAAAGTGTCAAAAATTAGAAGTAAAATAACAGAAATAATATAATAGTAAGAGGGCTTCAAAGAGATCATTTTAGGCGTTTCATTAAAATCGTTTGAGCCATTTTGGCGCTACAGTATATAGAAAAAGCAAGTTTTTCGGTTAATGCCCAAAGGGCACCCAAAATCGGTCAGCACATAATCGAGGAAAAGACAGACACACAGACCAATTGCCGAAAATGTGTTTATTCTTTGGTCCATTCCTTAATCAAACTAACAAGAATTTGAAATTAATTTATCAGTGTTAACAGCTTTTCAATATTGGTATAGTGTCTATTTTAGATTTGAGTTTCATTTACCGATTAAAAACGTGTTGTGTTCTTGAACCTGACACTAGGTTCACTCATCCTCTTAAAAAGAACTGAGTATCCGCCTAGTCTCAAGTCTAAAGTTGGAGAAGAAATATTCAAACCGACCATAACACACAAGTATTCTAGATCTTTTTGTTATTAATAGCTTCAATGATTGCAACAATTATATTACATAGAACCCCCATTTCTGTATCTTACTGCCACGTCTTCAATCTTACGCAATCCAGATAAATAAGGGCTTGGTATTAGCGATCGGAGAATCGCAAACAATGCGGAAGAGGAAGATATCCTTTTTCATTCCTTGGTTTTTGTGGTATCTTTAAAGAATATTAATTGTAAAATAGAGGCCGTTGCGTATTCGCTTGAAATGCACATGGCAAAGTACATTGTAAATTTTGCCACATAAATTAACAATACTGGCATAAAATCTTACTAAATTTCTATCTGACCTGAACAGCTTGAGCTAATTACAATATTATTGTGATAAAAAAAAACAAAAAAAAACGTGTAATTTTGTAAAATATGTAACACGTAGAAATAAAGGCACAGACGGAGTCGATTCGATGTTAAAATGAAAATAAAATGACCTTTTAAATAATAAACTATATGAATTAAAATTGCCGCTACTCAATATTGCAAAATCGACAATTGTCAACCACTTATTAATATTTCATTTAATTGCATACATCTAGAATAATTGATTTAATTATAGCCCCGAAAATTCCAAACAAGGCTTGTCCTCCCAATAGTGGAGGGAAAAGCTGGACTCCGGGAGATCTCCTCTCTCAACCGCGGCATGGAGTGACGATCCTAAAGCCGTTTCATCCTTCGAGGAAGATTAAAGACATCAGTGGAACCAGATATAGTCTGTGGACCAGACTATATTTCTGCAACTGCCAATTTTGGCTTGATTTATTTTTTTGGTCTCAGTCATTCAGCATTAGGCTTAATTTTTCCATAATTGACTTTGTTTCAAAGCAGAATTGCCAGAGAATCATCAGACATAGAATAATTAAAAAAAATAATTGGCTTAGACATAAAAAAGCACTGGTAAAGTATAATTATAAGTAAAGTAAACATATAATTATAGTTATAAATCTTAATCCAGGCTCATACTTCCACCACATTCTAATTAAACATCGATATAGCCAACTGGAGCCACTGCCGAAATTGGCTTCTCATTTTAGGAGAAGGTTTGAATATGAATTACGTTGAATTTATAGTACATGCTAATTAAAATAAGCCTTGCCTGCCATTCCAAAGCCGCTCTCTTGAAATGGCTGCATTTTATTTAAGGAAAAACTTAAATTTTCATTTCATTTTCGTTCCGTGCTCAATATCTTGAAAACTATCAACGACGTCAAAAATATTATAATAAATAAGAGGTTTATTTATTATAATAAACCAAAATAAATAATAAATAAATAAATTAAATTAATAAAATTAATAAAATAAATAAATAAATTATAAGAGGTTTATTATAATAAACCTCTTATTTATTATAATAAATTTCTTATAAAGGACATAAAATTTGAGCCCTAACAGAGCTCTTTATGAAAGTGAGATAGAGTTATTTATATATATTTAAAAAAAAAAAAAGAAGGTAAATCGCCACCATATGTATATATATATATATATATATATATATATATTTACATTCTGGCCGGGTAACTCCGAGCCATGTCCTGCCCTCCACTTGTGGATGACAAGGCAAGTTTCAAAGAAGTCCCAGCGCTTTCTCTTAGCCGCATCACTGGATTAAAGCCAGTGGAGACTGAGTGAGAGCACTAGGGCTTGAGTGGAAGATCTGCCCATTGCCAGGACTTATAGTATATTTCAGTATATTTACAGAAGGTCTCGTGGCCACTGCCGCTTCAGCCAAAGAGGAGCATTATAGGGATGGCTTGAGCTGAATAGGGATTGTGCTAAGGAATTAGGATGGCAGGTATGGTTCTGGTGAAAGTTTGAAAATTTGGATGGAATTAGATCAAGTACAAATGGGATGTTTAGGTCATGATGTAAGGTCTTGTTTGAAACATAATAAGGAGCGTTGACTATTGTTCGAAGGACTTAGGATTGGATACGTTTGATGTTAGAAGATTTTGCTGTCTCCCCCTACAGTTCAAGTCCGTAGGTCCAAATAGGTTTCAGTATGCTCTTGTAGATTAATAGTTTGTTGTCTATTGAAAGATGTGATGTTCTGCTCTATAGTCTATATAACTGGTCATATCTTCGGTTGAGTTCTTGTCTCTTAAGCCTAGTATGTGGGTTCCATGTCAGTCTTTTGTCTAGAAGGAAACCAAGATACCGGACTGTGTCGGAGGTGGGAAGTGGAATGGAATTGAAAAGGACTGGAGGACAGGTTCTGCGACGGAGTGTGAAGGTGACATTTTTAAATTTGGATTCGTTGACTTTGATGAGCCAATGCGTTGCATAACTCTTCAATGGAGGAGAGGTGTTTTTGGAGGTTAGAGGATGCTATTTCAGGGTCTGGAACTAAGACGCGGCCTTGTGGAACTCCAGCTTTGATTGGATAAAACTCGGAATATTCAGTGACACTGCGAACTCTAAAGGTTCGGTTTGAGAGGTAGGATCGGAGTTGTAAGTATTGGGGTTGTATAAGAAAGTATAAGGATTGGGGTTGATGGATTTTGAGCTTGAAAAGCAAGCCATCGTGCCACACCCGGTCGAGAGCGCTTGTGCTACGTCCAGAAAGGCACTAGTGCAATATTGCTTACTTTCAAGTGCAAAGGATATATGGTCCACAACGCGAAGACCTTGTTGGACCGTGGAATGTCTAGGACGGTATCCGAACTAGTGTGAAGGGATTTTTTGGGATTCAAGGAAGGTAGGATGCGTTTGAGAAGTATTTTCAAATACTTTTGAAAGGATTGGAAGCAGGCTTATTGGTTCATTAGATGAGGTATTACTGACAGGTTTGCCTAGTTTAAGAAAAAGGATGATTGTAGAGTGTTTCCAAATTAGTAGAAAATTGGTTGTGCGAAGGATGCAGTTGTATAGGTAGGTTAGGAATATAATTGCTTTTTTGGAAGCTGTAGCAGGATTTGGGATGTGAGGAGATCGTGACCAGGGGATTTTCGGGATTTTAATCTATTTATAAGGAATTTGACTTGGAGATCTTGGAGTGATTGGGATAAAGGATCCTTGCGGTCTTTAGTGGAAGAAAGAGGTTGGGATGCTTACCAAACTACTTGTTGGTTCAGGTTGGTATAGGAATTTACAGCTTCGTCTAAGTCTTAAGGGGTTTTTAAGGAGACGCCGAGGTCTATTTTATGGTTAATGATCTGATGGAAGCGGTTCCAGTAAACTGGACCTATGATGAATGAAGACGGAGATGATTTTGCGGAGATGGAATAGATGATAAGAAAAGGGTTAAGATTAGAGGGCTATGGTCTGAGGAGAGGTCGTCTAGCAGTTGGACGGAACAATTTACTGGCCCTAGACCTTTGTGCATAAAGAAGTCTAGGAGATCGGGGTTGCGGATGGGATCGGTTGGCCAGTATGTAGGAGTATCGTGAGAAAGGATGGGAGAAAAAAAAAAGTGGAGATAGCAATGCTAGCCCTCGGGAGTTTGTGGTTTTGGCTCCCCACTGCTGAAGTCTGCGCCTATAAGGAATCGATGGCCTAAGGAGCTCAGGAAGGAATTGGCCTGCGATTCGGAAAATTGTTTTTTTTGGTGGTGAATATGCTGCAACAAATGTTAATGGAAAAAGTGAGGTTTGAATTGATACGACTATGGTCTGAAGGAAGTTGTGATATGTTAAGGGGCTATGTGATGGGAGAGGGATTAATGAATGATAGTAGTATTTTCAACCTTGGTGTAGTTTCCAGGTCTACGAAGAATAAGAGGTAGGGCTATTTTTCTACTTTCCTCGGGATTATCTTTCAAAACGTTAGTCATCTGGTGGACCTTGAAGCCTAGAGCCGTAAGTTCTTTTTTTTTTTTTTTTTTTTTTTCCGGATCCCTCAAACAAAAGAAAAAACATAAAATTAGTAACATTATCACATCATGCAAATAAAACTATGATTCAGAATACATACATTACCTTATTCTACCTGTGAGTATTTGAAGGTGGATCATCTATATACATACCAGGGATTATCTTTTCCTATTAGGATTTCTCTAATGAATCGGAGGTGAGGGGCCTCCTCGTGACGCGTAGTGCAAAAAATAAAAATTTAATAAAATTAATAATAAGAATAATAATAATAATAATAATAATAAAAAATAAAAAATAAAGTGGTGGGATGGGAGAGGATGAGATGTGGGAGTGGATGAGATGTGGGAGGGGAGATTGTGGGAGTTGGGAGTAGGTGAGAGAAAAGGGAGGGGGAGAGGACTATTTAAGTGGGTTGTTGGATGATGTTAATCGGGTTGATTGGGCCCTTAAGACCCTGCCATCTGGAAGGAAGGGGGGATGGTGTGATGGCTCGGAAGAGTGGATTGAAGGAAGCGGGGAGATTGTCAAAGAATTTGACGTGTCGCCTTGTGATGTGTTGTTGTATAGTATCCAATTGTAGTTCGTTATGTATGAGTTTCATGTTTCGTCTTTCGAGTGACGTACGTTTTGTGATCTTCTGTAGCATGCTGTTTTGAAATGTTTGGAGGGACTTCAGGGCTGTGGGGTATAGGTGATGAAGGAGGGGGGCACCGTGTAATAATGTGGGTCTGAGTATGGCCTTGTATATTAGGATATTGAGTCTGAGTGACAGCCCTGGTGAGTAGAGTAGGTGTTTGAGTTGGTGTGCTGTGGCTCTGGCTATATGTGTTCTGTGTTTTATGTGTGCTGTGAATGATAGGTGGGTTTCGAGTTTCATACCGAGATATGTGAGGTGTCTTTTGTTCTGTATTGTTTGACCGTTTAGTTTAGGTTGTTTAGTGAGTGTTTTCTTGTAAGAGAATACAATGGCGTCAGTTTTTTGCGTGTTGATGTGTATGTTTATGTTTTGTAGTTGGTCTGTAATCAGTTGGGCTACATTTTGGGCCTTGCGCATGGCGTGGTCTGCATTCATGCTTGCTGTGTATATAGCAATATCATCAGCATACGCAGCGATTTGAACATCGTCAATCTTTTGCCCTACTATCTGGGCTGTATATATGTTAAATAGGACAGGCGCAAGGACCGAGCCCTGTGGAACACCGCAGGTGACTGGGCGGGGGGCAGAGGTATCAGAATTGACACGTACAGAGAAAGTCCGGCCACTGATATAGGATCCAATAATGTCGACCAGCTGGTCCGGGAAATGGTGAAGCCTGAGTATATCAATTAGGGTGGAGTGAGATACAGAGTCAAAAGCCTGCGTGCAATCGAGAGAGATCATTGCCGTGGCCAGGTTTCGATTAAGGTTATTGGCTGCATCATACTGTAGTTTGGCTACATGGTGATAGCAGCTAACGCCGCGGGTAAACCCGGTTTGTTCCGGGGGGATGATATCATGTGTTTCACAGTGTTTGCGGATGTGGGTAAGAATAAGTTTCTCATATATTTTTGAGATATGGTTGAGGAGACTGATGGGCCGGTATTCTTCCGGTACCGCTCCTCGTTTTCGGGGTTTGAGGAGTGGAACGACGATAGCATGTTTCCACTCAGTGGGGTAGTATCTGAGGCGTGAGCAAGAATTGAAGATGTTGAAACATATGGGCTTTTCTGGGGAGTTGTTTGAGTAGGACATAAGAGATATTGTCCTCTCCTGTTGACTTGTTTCCCCTCGTTTTTCTCATGGTTGCAGTCAGTTCTTTATATGTGGAGAAGATACTGTTATGTGCAGTATCAGCCAGTGGGATATGATGATATGTTGTGACTGTTCGTGCTTTGTCACGTTCTACATAGTAGTCGGCAAGTATGTCGGCCTGATCTGCGGGAGTGAGAAGCTCATCGCCACGCTGTATTTTCACCGATTTGGATTTGGTGTTATGGCTTCTGACTAATTTCCAGAAGTTTTTGGGATCGCTGTGGGTACGGCGGAGTTGTTCATGCCATAAGGATGTTTTCCACTGTGACATTAGGGAAGTGATTTGTCTAGTGAGATTGTTTATGATCGGTCGGTATGTGGGGTCTTTGGTCCTGTACCAACCAAGTTCTTCTTGAATGACTTCGGCTGATGTTGAGGGGTGTATGTTTCTGATTTCCACCCAAAGAGATCGCTCTTGGCGAGGTTGATAAGTGTGGAAGTCCGCCTTGGTTTCAGGTAAATATTTAACTATTTTCGATAGGTAACGGCTGTGTCAGGCGATATCTTAATGTCGCTATTTCTACTTAAACAGGAGTAGCTCTCAGGGGTCGTTATTTTATTCAAGTGGGCGCAAAGTAGTTGAAATTTTTTTATGTTTTTAACAAAAATTGGAGGGGATTCCCTAGGTGTAGATGCAGCTTCCATTGTGTCGTTTTCTTTCGGCTGTACAGCCTAAAAAGGATTAGGGGTGAAGAAGGGTGATTAGTCGTAAGTGATTTGTGATGATGTGCCGGCCGTTGGTTCGGATTCCTCAGCTGAATTGGGTGTTACTGGCGGGGTTTGTCTCTTACCGCGACGCGGCCTTTGTTGCTTCGGAGGGGTTGAACGAGGCGTTGAGCCTGCAGATCTCGATCACTTAGAAGTTGTTTTGCTTGACATTACTTGATGTATTACTTGATGATTGAATATAATAAACAATAGAAGAAAAAAAAATAAGAAAGAATGAAAATGAAAGCAAAAATTAAAATATGTCTCTGCGTGAACTTGACCTTGCAGCGCAAGGAAGACGTGAACCTACCCCCACAACTGTACTCATGGCACAGACGTGAGATTTGGAGGCGTGGAGGCAAATATGGCTGGCTATCCAGATAACACACTGAACACTGTCTTTCACTGATACAGTAAATAAACTAGACTTACTGTGGGATTACGCAGGTATTTACTGATGCTTCTCAGCTACTGTTACTTGTGGTCATCAATTGAATTAATTCTATAGTTTGTAGATACTGTGTGAATGGGGCAATTGAGTGTGGCAGCTTGTGGCATTATGTTCAATAATAAAAAAATAAACTACTAAAAAAAAATCTTGGTAGGAAGGACGGTTTCCATGATATTCAACAAAATAAACTTACGGTGATTTCTTGTTTTTCAGAAAAATTATATTTTCAAATTCTTTATCTCAGGAACTATTCCATGTAATGATGTCGATTACCACTCAAATTAGAGCTAGTTAAATGCACCATAACGTAGTTTATAATCATTATCATCGTAGGAAGAACAGTTTTCATGATATTCAATCAACCACATAGAACGAATAAGGAGACGCTGAGGAAAGACCATAATCGAAATGAGGAACCTTGTCAGGGATAGAAACTAATGACACAAATGGCTAGAAGCACCCTCCGCTGAAAGGAAAATTGGTGAAATAAAAGGAAGAAGAAGATATCGAGTTCGAACAGTCAGTATTATTCACCACATCTTTCTCAATTGTGGCGATACTATCACTATCACTGTCAGGAAATTGATTGCATTGAAAGCTGCAAAGTCTTCGCCCATCATTGATTAATCGGAATGGTGCAATTTTTCTTCATGATAATCCCCGACCACACGTTGCAAAACCAATGCTGAGAGGTCTCCACGAGTTGAACTACGAAATCCATGAGCATCCACTCTATTTGCCTGGCCTCACAATAAATATAAAAAATCTGCATTATTTTTGCATCAACCCATTATATATGAAAGTAATATAATTTTAGATGTTATCAAAATACTTTCTTTTACATTGTAAGGAAAATCTCACTCAGTGATTTTAAGGTAAATTTCGAAGGGATTATTTGAGTGTGAACTGTCCTCGCGAAATTGAACCCGATTTTGAAAACGAATGTTTATTTCAGGGACAGTTATTTAAGCCGAAGAGTTATTGGCCAAATAAATCTATCCCTTGGTGGGGGGGGGGATGATTTGTAACCAAGCGCGCCCCCCCTCCCTAACTCTAATTGTTTTAATCCCCTTTCCGCTACTAAAATTTAATTAAGAAAATAAAAATTCTTCTTCCCTTTCCCATGCCTCCTAGGGTTTATAAACCCTGTTGAACCTTCTCGGAAACTTTTCCTCTTTTTAATTCGCTTATCATCCCTCTCTTTTCACGTGATCAAAAAATTAAAAAAAGGGAAGAGGTGGAAATAAAATGGATAGTCTTCTAAATCAGGCCCTTTATACCTCGAGTGATCATTGGCCACGATTGATAATGAATTTCTCACGGGATCAAAGGAACAAAAGCTGTGAATTTAATCAAAGTTTACTAGCCTTTGTCAGCGTTTAAGTTCTGCTAAAATTGTTCATTGCCTTTATTAAATTACCGAAACTGTTCTTTCGTTATATAGTCCTAAAATTTATTGCCATTTCTATAAATAAAAATTAAGGCCGTGTACATAGTTGACTTGAAGGAAAAAAAATAAATCAGCTAAAGTTACTTTGTTTGTAATTTCTTAAATAACTAAGTAAGTAAATGTATTTGAATTTACAATGTTCTTTATGTTTTATACTAACACCAAGCTTATAATAAACTACTCTATAAACTAGATATATACGATACATAACAAAGAAAGAGTCCAGAGCGAAGTAACGCAATCGTAAAACAGAATTCATAAATAATGTCCGATCAAAATAAAAAAAGAAGAGGTATTCAATTTTGGCATTAAAAATCGGTCCAGTAGTCTCGAAGAAAAGCCGCGGACTGACGGGTCATTTTAATTCGAATTTTGGATTCTACATATCTTGAAACGCGAAACCTGGTAAACTCACATGTTAACCGCTGTGATGATCCTTTCTAGCAATCTACATGTAGACTTTGACATTTTACAACATTCATCGAAAATGAGTCGTCTTGAAAAATGTTCAATATCTCAGGATATTAGACGTATATGTGTTTATTAGCGCTCTAATTCAAGCTAGTTAATGAATTTTGCAGACGTTTATAACGAAAATCTTGGTATTAATATCAGTTTCTATGATGCATGCAAAAATAAAGTCACAAATTGGTAATTTTTCGTTTTTCCTAAAAAAATATGTTTTTTTGAAAAACTGAATCTCGAGAACTAATAATCGCACAGCGTTCTGTATATATGGCGATGCGTTATTTTACAATAATAGAGGGCAAAATAAGAACAGTACGATAAGGATCAACCAGCGGAGGATCTTATTGAGGAACATCGGCTCAGGTGGTTCGGGTATCTCAAGAATGGCTGAGAAACGCGTGGCATCCATGAATGAATGGCATATGAGGAAGAAATAAAACGAAGATGACAGAGAGAAAGAACTGAAAAGGAGACATGCAAGAAGAGAGGCATAGACTGGAGGCAGAGAAGAGTGCAGGACCAGGGAAGATACGGATCAGGCTCTGGACTACTCACACTGCGTGCGGTACAGTAGAGAGGTTAGATTAAAAAGATAATATGTGTGTGTGTGTGTGTGTGTGTGGTAAAATGGATAAAGAAAATAATATAAAAAGAACGAAGTTGAAGTAGATTTGTAATTGAATAATAGCGATTATGACTCTGAAGGTTGAAGACCCCTTCGTATTGATGGATTGTTGGGGATAAAGATCATGATCTATGTGTAATTTGAATTTTTGCCCTTATTACTCATTTGGGAAGACATTGAGGTAGTAAGGAAGCCTGGGGTGAAGATGATAAACCAGGACGAGAGCTTAAGTTCACTTAAAACAGTGCCCTCTTCACTACTCTCGTATATTTAATAGACTAAATTTTTATTTTTATTTATAAAATATTTTTGCTAAAACCTCCCACGTCTAAACAACACAGGTCCTTCAGTCGGAAGTACAGCGTAAAATATAAACCATTCTTCGTCACAAATGACCTTCTGCACAAAGACTTACGACATCATTACAATTTCAGAAACTGCCTAAGAATGCAGGAGAATTCAGAATGCTAGACAACGCGGAATCTCGTGGCATGCACTCGATTAATATTCTTCAAATAATGATATCACGACAGTTGAAATGGGGATGTAAATCCTTAAATTTTTTTTTTTAATGTAAAATTATTTTATTTCTTAAGGCCCATACACGATCAGTTAGTCGGTTCGGCGTTCTGAAACCAGGCCGTATAAAAATCCTCACCGGTCTATAAAAAAGGCCGTATGTGGCCGCTCATCAGTTATTACTTTTGTTTGTCAATTACATCAGTGCAGTACGGGCGATAAGAGAAAAATATCATTTTGCCTTTTGGTAGCTTGTTCATTACTACAGGTGGAAGAGAAAAATGAACACCAGTGAAACAAAAGAAGATTATGGACAAAGGATTGGCTGGACAGAAGCATAAGAGGTGACGTAAACCTGCTTGAAGGATAACGCGGTACAGAAAAAAAAGATTAGTCAATTTTCTTCGAATGGATGAAACTGCATTTAATTTTTGTAAGATAACGATTCACTAATTATCCTATAGCAAAGCAGAGGCATGAGAAAACCGATTTCTGCTAAAATAAATCTGATAGCTAGCTCTTCAGATTTTTAGCAACAGGAAGAACCTTTGAGGATTTAAAATTATCTTTGAGAATATCAACTCAAGATCTGGTAAACGCCATAATGGAAACATGTGAGAATATATATGTTATTTACTTTTAAAAAAGGGTACATTTAAAAAAAAATGGATTACATATCACTGATTATAGTACACCGAGAATACATCGGCTTATAAAAACACACAAAATAAATCAAAATTTAAGATCTATTAAAAACAACATTGGTGGTCCGACAGAAGCTCTATCAAAATATCTAAGTCCATATCTAAATGACTTTAATAGAAATAATGATTATGTTATAAAAAATCCTTTGGAGTTAAATCGTTTTAAATAGAAATAATGTTTTAAATAGAAATAATGTTATAAAAAATTCTTTGGAGTTGAAAGGTTTTAAATACCACAAAAATATATGATGCAAATATGGAGATGATAGTTTACAGACATTAAATCTCTATTCACTAATGTCCTATTTAGATGAGTGTTTAAAATTAATAGAGTATAATTAGATAAAACCAAATAAGAAAACACAAAACGATAGAAGCTAAAAAATTATTTATGGACGGATTTAATCTATGTATTAAACCAGGGTTCTCCAAACTATGGCCCGCGCGCAACTCCGATTCGGCTCGCCGAAGTTTATTATGACTACATTGTAAAATTTACTATATAGGCCCAATAATTTAATAAATCCCTTATATAGGTTATATTAAGACTCCTAGTACCTAATTATACAGTTTGACAATAAATTTCATACGGAGCTAGACAATACTTTTTATCATTTATTCGTTCTGCATATGAATTATGTAATCATTGTAAATAAAATAACGAAATAAAGGGACAAATAGGATTAATAGATAATATAAAAATGATATATAATAAAAAAGGACAGATTAGTAAAATATCGTGAAGATGGGGCAGAACCCCGAATGTTAATGGGACTATGTTATGATTATTTTAAATAATTAAAGAAAGGACTTTCTTCACAATAACCTACATAAAATAATTTGGTTTATTTTTTAGAAAATTAAAAATAAAGTTTATGAAAATTTGTTGGATTTCTTTTTATAATAAGACTGCTAGATGAACTCAAAAAAAGTTTGTTTTTTTAATTTTTAAAAATCATCAGCAAAAAGGCTCCTAAACTAGTTTATTTTACAGGAAATAAAGTAAAAATATCGATTTCAGACTTTCGATGTTTTTAATGATAGGGCATAAAGAGTGCTATCGGAACGAAACGAACTCCTGCGGGTAGAATTCACCTATAAACTATATCCACACTAGTCAATTTTCGAAGTGACTTTCCAGGCGACATTTCTACCTGATTCTTCCATACCTTGAAAATTTGATTTCCTTTTATAGATTTTTTTTCATTATTATCATTTCCTATTTAATTCGCCATATTTCAGGGGCGGTGGTTTAAAATCGCGCTGATAAACATACATTCCCCTACCGAAGACAGTGATGATGAAGTTAAATGCGAATTTTATGATAAACTAGAGTGGGTATATGATAAACTACCTCGAAACTGCATGAAAATAATATTAGGGGACGCAAACGCAAAGGTGGGAAGGGAAGAAGTATACTATCCGACGATCGGTAAAGAAAGTTTGCACGAACATAGCAATGATAATGGGATCCGTCTAATAAACTTTGCTATCTCGAAAAACCTAACAATCAAAAGTACTACGTTTAAACATAGGGATATTCATAAGTATACGTGGACATCGCCGGATTCACAAACACGCAATCAAATTGATCATGTTTTGATACAACAAAGATGGCAAAATAGTATAATTAACGTGAGGTCTTATCGTGGGGCAGAATGTGGGTCAGATCATGAATTAGTAATCGCGAAACTTCGACAAAAACTTAATATAAAAAAAAGGAAAGAAAGCCGTATTTGTTCCGAAAATTTTGATCTAGATAAATTGAAAAACCCTTCAATTAGAAATCAATTCGCGGTAGAAATCAAGAATAGGTTTGAAGCCTTGGAATCTTTAGATGAGGATCGCGAAGATGTAGACAAGCTATGGATCGGAATTAGGGATAATATTAAAGAGGTAAGTAATCTGTGTCTTGGAAAAAGGGACAATAAAAAGAATAAACCGTGGTTCGATAATGATTGTCTAAACTTGTGCGAAAAAAGAAGAGCCGCGAAACTAAAAGCTTTGAATAATCCAAGCGATAACAATGTTGCTAATTTCCGGGCCTTGATGAATGAAACGTCCAAATTCCTCAAAAATAAAAAACGAGAATATCTTAAAAACAAAATAATAGAGATAGAAACTAATAGAATTGAAAACAACGTAAGAGACATGTACAAGGGTATAAGCAGATCGCGTAAACAGTTTGAACCAGCAATGAATGGAATTAGAGATGAAAATAACAATATCTTGGCCGATCCGGGGGACATTGTGAATAAATTTAAAAAACACTTTGAAAGTATTTTGAATTCGGGAAATAATAATCAATCTCCTCCTTCTGAATATCAGAGTGCTGAACCGTTAATTGAAGAACCGAGTAAGGAGGAAGTCGAAATAGCCATCGGAAAATTAAAATCTCATAAAGCAGCGGGAATCGACAACATTTCCAGTGAAATAATAAAAGCGTGCGGTGAAGCTGGAGTTTCTAAAATACATTTTTTGGTTAAAAAGATCTGGGAAAATGAAAAAATGCCCGAAGAATGGAAAGAATCTATACTTATTCCGATTCACAAAAAAGGTCCGAGGACGGAGTGTAATAACTATCGCGGAATATCACTCCTCCCGATATGTTATAAAATATTCTCGTTGATCCTAACTAGTCGAATCACGGAATATGCCGAGGAAATTATCGGAGACTACCAATGTGGTTTTAGACGGAACCGATCAACTATCGATCAAATATTTTCCTTACGGCAAATATTAGAAAAAAAATTAGAATTCAACGGTGTAGTTCATCAGCTTTTTGTGGATTTCAAAAAGGCTTATGATTCTATTGATCGCCGGAGACTGTATAACATTTTGATTGAGCATGGAATACCGAAGAAGTTAGTAAATCTAGTAGGGATGTGCATGACCGAAACATTCAATAAAGTTAGAATAGGTAATTATTTTTCGGAGAAATTTGAAGTTCGCTCGGGGTTAAAACAAGGCGATTCCCTTTCACCTGTCCTATTTAATTTAGCATTAGAGTATGTCATTAGAAAGGTAATGCTTACCGAAAGGGGTTTAGATCTGGGTGGTAGAATATCCGTGCTGGGGTTTGCGGATGATTTGGTATTATTGAGTGAGGACGCGGAAACTATAAAACTGAATACAGCAACGTTGATGACAGCTGGGAAAGAGGTTGGCCTCAAAATAAATACGGATAAGACGAAATATATGGTTAGCAATAGAAACAGAGGAGATTTTGAGGATATAGATATAGGAGAAAATAGGTTTGAACACGTTGAGAAATTTAAGTATTTGGGGTCTGTGATTACTAGAAAAAACGAAATTCAAGAGGAAATAAAGGCGCGGTTAAAGGCGGGAAATGCTTGTTATTTTTCGGTGTCAACATTACTTAGGTCGCGCATTTTGTCCAGAAACTTAAAACTTAGAATATACAAAACTATTATCTTGCCTACAGTTCTGTATGGGTGTGAAACGTGGCCGCTAACCTTGAAGGACGAACAACGCCTTAAGGTATTCGAGAATAAGGTACTGCGTAAAATATTTGGTCCGAAAAAGGATGAGTCAACTGGAGAGTTTAGGAGATTACACAACGCGGAATTGCGGAGCATGCACCCTGTTAATATAATCGAAGTGATATCATCGCGACGGTTGAAATGGGCTTGCAAAGTTGTTGGGCTCAGTAACGAACGAATTCCTAAAAAGTTAATAAACGCTGAGCTGACTGGTAAACGTCCGAGGGGTAGACCGAAACGTAGGTGGGAGGATAGTATTAAGAGTGATCTAAGGAATTTGGGTTTGGAAGGTAGTCGGTGGACCGAGATTTGTAGACAGCGATTAGTGGTATCGGCATCGAACCTCCGGGTTCGCTAAGCCTCTTATTATTATTATTATTATTATTTCATTCGCCACATTTCTTTTTTATAATTCATTTGTATTCTGAAACTATCCCAAAATAATATATGATTTGTTTTTTGTTTCTTTTTTAATAGATATGATATTTCAGCCGTATTAGGCCATTTTGAATTATAAAAAATTAAGGTTTGCTTATACTGTCATTTTGATTAGAAAATTAATATATTTGCCATTAGTTTTTAAGATTAATTAATCGAATTTATTAATTACTGCGATAAAAAATACAACTAAAAATACAAAAAACAATATCTTTACTCGGTGAACAATTTCATTAGCAATCAATTTAATATTACCTCGTCGTTTTTTTTATTTTGTTTTTACTTTCCAATAATATATAAATTATAGGTTTGTCTCATCTTTTCTTTCAGACCGGGCCCTTAATTATGTTTTTAGATTATGTTTACGTAAATATTGTTTATTCTGTTTTATTTTATTCTCCTCTACAATTGTGAGAAAGTTTCTTAAATTTCGGTCTGAATTCAAGAATTATTAGGTTTAACAACGTTCTTTAAACACCAACTCAAAATATTAACTTTCGAACATCTCATTTTTGATTCCGGTGTTGTTTAAGTGGCCATTTTTTTCTCGTTTAATTTGAAGGAAAAAATAATTAGTAGAATAAAATATTTGGTAAACCTTTGGAGTTGCTACTAACGACCGTTAAGAGGTCTAGATTTTCAGACCAGACTATACTTTCACCTACTGCGCATGCGCAATTAAATCCGGGTTATGCTATTAACAATTTCGATCCAAGGACCAAGTCAGGAACTGCGAACCATCACGGCAAGGAGCGGAAGAATGGTAAGCCAGAGGTATAGTAATGATAAACGATTGCTGACAAGTGGCGTATCCGGATTAGTTGAAGCTCAACGCCGCCTTTTCATTAGAAAATGAATGCAATTTTCTAAAGCTTCATGGAAGAAAATCTATTGATCCTCAGTTTGGACTAAACTTCCCAGACCCGAAGCTAATAGAACGTGGAAGAGATTGGCCATGATATTTAAACTTAAAGAAGGTGTAGGAAAGAAGTCTGACCTAACCTACATGACTATTCCAAGTGAAAAGGATCCATCGGTTTGCATTATTCGGAATTAAATGTTTTTTCTAATTATTGTCTTCGATTTAATTAATCATTCCTCGTGAGTTTAACACTTTCAATACTTTAACTTAAAATAGTTTATCCTAGTGCGTTATTGATTATTGAAATCATATCACTAAAGTTTATAAATTATTGAAAAATATTTATTTAATCGATTTATTTGTTTTAATTGTTAAAGTTTCTATAGCATTAGATGATTTATTTGGATTTCATTACTGAGTTTAATTTAATTTTCAAACTACATATCATCAAATAAATATGACGTTCTTTTTACAAAGGTATTGTAATTCTTCCTTATAATTTTATTAAAATATTACATAATATTAAAATATTAAAAATATTTTTTAAAAATGTGAACTTATAAGATAGGATTAAATAGATAAAATTTATAAATTTTTAATTTATATATATTGTAAGAATGTAAACTCTGAAGATAAAACAAAAATACTTCGAAACGTTGCGTGTTCACAATTACCTTAAAGAGCTTAGTATAATCAATCTTCCATGATAAACTAAATTTTTAAATATAATTATTAAATAAATAAAAATACATAAATAGTCACCGAAGCTCGAGGGTCAGCTGCGCATGATGGTTCCCCAAGAGTTGACAGTGACTCTTCAGGCTTCTCCTGGTCTAATAAAAATAATAAATCTTTAAAATAAAAAAGAGGCGGTGTATAAATTGAATCTGCTGAAGCCTCCGATTTTTTCAATTCTCCAATTTTTTTTTAATTCTTTACTAAAAAAAAACTTTATATTATTTTATTTTTTTGTAACAGATTCCCGATTGCTATTTGGATCAATTATTTTCATTTTCTCAGCAAGAAAATCGTACGCTTGATTTCTTTTTAGTTTATTACTATAATCTATATGTTTTAAATCCCACAACGCGGGAAGAGATCGATAAATTTCAATGAAAAAAAATCATGTTCTTCTGTTTCGCGGTAGCCAAGACGATAGAATTATTTCTGGCTGTTTAAAGAGGAGGAATGGAAAACGTACTGGACTGACGTCCCAAAGATGGGGCCAAAAAGCCGAATGGGCAGACGAAACGCCTGCACAGTAGCTTAAGTTAACGTTCAAATATGAATCAGACAGAAAGCCGGTCCGGATAACTGATCGTGGGTCAACTTCAGTCCAAGCATCAAAAAACCTCAAGGGAAGCTTCATTTACCGTTCAGAAATGACGTCACGCAGAAAGCCGGACCGGCTAACTGATCGTGTATGGGTCCCTTTAGACCCTTATAAACCTTTCAAATCACCTTTATAATTTTCTTAAACGGTCAAAGCTTCGGGCATTCTTTTAAGGCCATTTATTTTTATGTAACTTATGTTATTCCATAATGCATTAATAGTACCTTATTATTTCTATATTACTTTGCATTTTTATTCCTTTATTTTTATATAATTAATTAAGAATATTCTGTAATAGTTATGTAAAATCATATTTTTGGCATCGTCCGATAGATGTTACCATTTGGTCGGACAGAATTGTTATATTTTGGTGAATAAAGTTTTCAATTATATTCTATTAGTCCATTTTCAAGATTGTCATTGAAATATGAGTTACACTATTATTTAAATTATTCTTGTTATTAAGATCTTTACATCGATCTCTTTGCTGAGGTGTTTGTCATTCTATAATATAATAATTATTTGACATTTTTATTTATAATTCGTCTTAATGCATTCCTCATTTCGCTATTTGCATTAGCCTGTTTCTTTTTTAAGAATGTTTGAGGAGTGTATAAGATTCTAAGAAATTTTTTTTTTTTTTAGAAATTATGTTAATTTGCTCAGATTATTATTATTCATATTAAAACCTAAAGATTCGACGAGAAAATCATATAAAATCTCTTCTCATCTCAGTCTAATAAATGAGGATATTTATTGATATTTCATTACTTTGATCCTTCAAACATTCTTGTTAATTGAACCGTTTTGCATATTTGACAAAAAGGTTAAAATCCGAGAGTAAGGATGAGGTTGGTAAATTCGGATTATCTTTTTTCATGTATAGGTTCAAAAAAACAAAACCCAAATAAATCGTATCGTTGGTTTCATCTCGTTTGTGTCGCAAAATAAACATCACTGAAATTAAATTTTCCAAAAGGTTGCAATGTTATTTTTTTGTGAATGTAGACCTACATTTACACCTGTGTAAATTTGGCTAAGGAGCCATCAACTGTTATCTGTTCCAAACTTAACAGATTTTTTGTTTTTTAAACAATGTTTTTTCTTTTATTTCATTTATCTAAAGGTAGATACTCGCCTAAAGATAGAGGAAGTATTGTGATTTAATACGTAGTAGCATTAACAATTAACAATTACATTGACATTAACAAAGTATTATTATTTAAAAAGAAATACAAATTTCAAAATCTCATTTAATTTATGCGTTTTAGGTCAACGTTAACTCCGAGAACACCATCTCTCTATCGCTGGCATAGGTGAGCTATTCTACACAAAATGACGTTTTGACCAAATTTCCTGTATTTGCCTCCATTGACCTAAAAAATTACGATATCTTCACCATTTTTTTCTAAATATTGAGAATAATATCCTTTGTTACTGGAAATAATTTGTTGGTGTCATCTCACACCGGTTATACTTGAAATTTGATACGGTAAAGACCGTCACGCGTATTCGAGAGGGTGAGTGGTATCTCGAACATGATATTGTTTGTATTTCAGCATATTTGCACTGGAAGTCTTCTTCAAACCGAAGTATATAGTCCTAAGCTGCAAAATTGAAGAAAGTCCCGTGTATCCAGTGGTTTGAATTATGAAATGGTTGGTGAAAGTTCAGTTTTCAAAATTAGATGCGACCTTCACACCATCTTTTTTAGTACTTTGAACTACCAGCAGATTGCTTTGTTGACGAATTTGAGAAAATTTCCATTTCGGAGTCAGTCAGCCATTATGTGGGCGTTAAGAAAGACGCTTCCCATCTGTCCCAAGTGTTATTTTCATTTCTCCAGAACCAATTTTCATCAAGTAGATCATGATTTTTGGATACTTTACGTAAAGACCGTCACATGTGTTTTACTTTTTTACACTGTTCCAGGCAATGTTTCCAAGTTACAAAAATTTTACTTGTGGGGCTCATGCAACATTAAGACCTCAACCAATGGTTGAGGGTGATTTAGCTTCTCTTGGCAGCCATATTGAAGTAATTTTGTAAAGACCGTCACGTTCAAAGATTTTTTTCTCTGTTTACTCCTGCGTGACGGTCTTTACTAAAAACGCGTTCCACAGCTCTCAAAAACTTTCCAAAGGAAACGTAGACAGCCCTGAATGTTTTGAAACTCACATTAGGATGAAGCCCAGATAGCTATGGAGTCGGATTAAAATTTGCCTCCTGACGCTACTGATCCTTCTTCTTTCATGAAGAATAAGAAGAGAGGACGGTGTGAGATTAAGATAATACGTAGAGCATCCCGTGCTAGATAGTTCCGAAAACTTTTTGAATCTTGAGAAGAAATCTTCGAAGGAAAATACCACACTAACACCAAATTACTCTTCTAGATCTAATGTCTCACCAGCTCATCCTCTCGCCAAAGAAGAGTATGAGAGAAAACTCATTATATCGATAACACCCAGAATGAAGGCCCCAGCAGCTGAGTCTTTGAAGAAATGTTCGAATCACGACATCCCTAAGAGTGTGCAAGCTGAACTGAACAACCGAAAACGTCATTTTGCGTAGAATAGCCCAGGTATGCCAGCCTGTCTTTTTCCTTGTATTATATGGAGTAAGATGTAATTTAGTATTTCATCCTTAGGTACCAATTGGTCGGCCCATCTCAGTCTGGCAAGTCGCAAATATTTGAAGACGCCAATCTCTTGGCGTAGAGTGTACAGTTCTTTATTCCTCCATTGCAGGATATACATTCCATGGAAAAGCTTTTGAGCCTATACCCAAGACATCAGCTCCATACTTTAGAACAGGACAGATTAAGTCTTTGTTGAGTTGATCCAACGTGACTTGCGAAATCAGCAGACTTTTAGGATGTCTTTGGATCCCGATTCGACTTATGGTCCGTCCTGCTATGTATATCATCAGACATATAATTCTTTGTAATATCCGTGATAAGAAAATGTATTCGCTTTTTAGTTAGTGTATGATCCAACCTTTAGCATTGTACTGATACCTACATTTTTCGTTATTAAATATTATATATTGGATTGGGCGAAAAATTACTGATGGGTTTCATTAGATAGGTTTCATTAGCTTTATTGGGAAAATGACCCAACAACTCTCTCCTCATAACACGCCGACACCCTATGGTCAAGCATGAGTTAATAAGGCTCCTCAGAGAAAAGGACTTCACCAGCTTTGACGAGGTGTATTGTATTGATACGGACGGATCCGCGAGGTATGCTGATATTGTCGCATTCCCTAGAACCGGAAAGACAGCATTGGTCCGGGATCCGACCGTAAGTTTGAGGGAAACGATCCCGATCAGGTGGAAAAGGAAAAAAAAGACATCTATGATAAATGTATCCCTTTCCTAAAAGAAAAATTCCGCGAGACCTTCGGAAAGAGAGAGAGTTCACCGAGAGAAGACCTAGGTGCTAATGTTGGGGATGTTGCGGTGTTGGCCGAAAACATTATTCTGGACTCCCTGGGGATTACCCACTATCACCTGCATGGTTGGTAGATGGGTCTATTTATCATTTGGAATTTTTTTTTAATTTATTTTGTTTGTATATGTATATATATATGTATTTATTTATTTATTTTTTTCCTGTACTGTTGATCTATACATGTGTGCGTTCAGATATTGATGTTTGATTAGTTTCATCAATTTTCCAATTGTCTAGAGTTTATATATTGGATTAAGAAAGAGTCGATTCTTAACTGGAAGAGGGAATTATGGAGAGGTGAGAAAGTAGTTGGATGAATATAAATAAATAAAAGATAGAAAAATAAAAATAAAATGGTGTGTAATCGAATAAAGACGAAAAATCTATGAATTATGTGTATGAATGGAAAAAAAGGAAATAAATGTAAAATGTGTATATATAAATATTTTATCCACTGTGGATTGATCAGTACGCTGTGTATTATAGCAACCCAATGTACTTGGGCAGTACTGAATTTCAATAAATCATTTCTCTCTAGAAAAGGGACTCCCAGACAGTGCTACACGTACCACTGGCGGTACGCAAGGATGTTCTAGGTGGTACGCGAACAAAAGTTATGGATTAAATAATTATTTAACACATTCATGGAGAGATAACAATGTTTTTTAAATTATTATCGAATTTATCTGATCTAGAAAGGAAAAATATAGCTGTAAATTCTTATTTCTTTTGTATTGGTCTTTAATAATGGTCTTTTTTGTTATGTGCGCAAACACGATATATTAGGCCATTCAGGAATCATGTGATTGATCGATTTTATTGGGATGGATTGCCGCCTATTCCACCCATCCCCACTCAGTTTTTTGAACGCGTTTCTGCATAGTCTATGCAGCAGTGATCTCTTCTCAATAATTTATTCAAGCTAGGATCCCAATGCCTTTGCAAGAGACCGAGAAATTTCGAGACGAGGCATTGCTCTCCTGTGCTTCTCCTGTGGATCTTCCTCAATTGTGTACTTTGAAGTTAAGTTTGTTATGGCAATTCTCTGGCACTTTGGCGAGGCTTCTTTAGCTATCTAATAGCCACGGGTAAGACGGCAGTATTCGATTTGGAGCTGAGCGATAACCACTTCTTTCTCCTTGACGGTCTGGAAAATGAATAGTTCATCTTCCGGATAGTTCAGTTAACCAATCTTGACTTATTTTGGCTTTATTTCGTCCCATAAATATTGACATTATTTCCTGATACTTATACTTATCTTATTAAAATTTCTCCAGATAATTTATTGAAATATGAAATTATATGTATAAAAAACAAAATAACAATAATAACGATCATTTGTGGTATTAGTTTCAAAACCGGATCAATTGACTTATTTAAAAAAAAATGTTTTTATTTTATTTTTCAATGCAAATCACCTAGGAAAGACGTTTTGACGTCTCAAGCCTCAATCCATATAAAAATAGGTTCAAACTCATTGGGTATAAAAGAGCACAATCATATATTTTTGGTGTCTGTAAATTCTATCAAGAGTAGATCCATTGTAAACGTCTAAAAGAAAACGGTTTAAATTTAAAATAAAATTATCAACAGAAATTTTTAAACCAATTTTATTGTTACATTTTTATTAAGTAATCACACAAACAAGTCTGTTGGTCAGATCCAATATAAGAAGAGTATCAAGGCAAAACCAATAACTAAACTAATTGTGGTACTGGTGAAGAATTGAAGAAAGAAGACCAATAAAAAGTAGGATACGATCCAGGCGAAGTAATAAATCAACTTCCTCCTAAAAAAAAAAATTAACAAATAAAATAAATAAATCATTAAATACATTCACTGTTCCAAATTAATGATAATTAATGCAAGTATTTTTCATTATTCATGGTGATATAAAATTAAATTATATTCTTGAATTCTAATCAAGACAAATTCTTACTGAATATATTTATTGGAGAGTTTGAACAGGTTTAGTTCTTGACGAAGTCAGAAAATTTTTTACTCCCCATCCAAGATATTGTAGATGTCGGTAATCTCTCAAACAAAAGTCTTCAATATTTCAAATGAAGAAAATGTTTGTTTCAATTTTTTTAGGAAAGCCTCTAAAATATGGTTAGAATAAATTTATAAAAAATATTTACGATAAAGATCTGAAGTAACATGGTGTGGGTGAGGACAAATCATAGTGTTCTTATTGAAAAATGAGTACCATTTAGTGTAACTCTTTTTTTTTCTTATCCCGTAAATTTGTGAAAGATGGAACCAGAAAGGTTTATATAAGTAATTTACGAAAAGTGTATATTCTTTTATTTTGTTTAAAAAAAATAAGCCATTACTGTCAAAATATTTAAATATCTGCGTTTATCCGTAGGCATGAAAAAATAAAAATAAATAAAAAACTGGGTTTATTGCCACTAAGTGCAGTAATTCGGAAAAATATTAAGATAAGCATTTCATTTAGTAGAATGATTTATGTATTTATATGTATGCTATGCTCATCATTTTTCAAATGATCATGTATTACTTTTTAATTTCTGAACGTTTAGAGTAAACTGTCGTAACATTTTCAAAATTATACAGAAGAGCAAAAAGAATTTACAGATCGCATGGTATCGCGTTTTATTTAATCCTTATATTTGAGATGTTACATATTACTCGAATATATTGCAAATACGATAATAAAATACAAATCAGTAAAATTGGACTTAGATAGTTTACCTTTGACGTACGGATTTATGATTAACGTTAATTAGTATAGATGTTATTTTTTTCTCTGTTTTATTCTTTCATGAGTATTTTTTATAATACTTTATTTTGATTTCAGGTATATTTCGTCAATAACAGATTTTGGTACATCATTGCTTTAAAGATTAATTTTTAACTCAATGGATTTGTTCAATTTTTTTGTCCAGTAACTTTCTCAATATATATACGTTATATATACGTTCTCAGAGGGAGACCAGCCAGATTAAATGGTTAGGTCATGTGCTATGTATGGCCGGAGAAGCAATCCCCAAACGCCTGCTGACCCAAAGGACTGATCTCGTGGAAGACGTGGTAGAGGAAGACCTCGAGGATGCTGCCCATGTAGATATGGAATATGGATATTATCGAAATAGCGATATTTTTCCTTCGATATTCAGTATTATAATATCGATATTTGGTTTCCAACAATATCGGCATATAGATATTTTATTCACGATATTAGTAGCACATTATCAAAAAAAAGTTAAAGATTATTGGTGTAATAATTTTTGAATAGGACACATTTTTCAGTTCAACGCATCGTTTTCGAGATGTTCATTTACAGCAGGATTTAAATATTAAGAAACATGTTATCTTCTTATCATCTTCCGATTACTATAGACATTTTTTTAATTTAACAACAAAAATAACGATATTTTTGTCCTGATATAATTAAGATATTGCTTTTATTAAGGTCATTTACAAAAGGATTTAAATATGAAGCAACAGATCATATCCTAAACCCCTTCCGATTCGTTTAGAATTTTTATATAAAGAGATTATATTATATTTTTATGAGAGATTATATTTTATATAAATATTAACGATATTTCGAAATATCGATATTTTAATACCAACAATATCCTGATATCGATATTGTTAACCGATATTAATATCGATAGTTTGCTTTCGATATTCCTCCCTAGCTGACAGCAGAGGCCCAGGTTCTTGAAGGATCGTAATGCCAAAAATAAATAAATAAATATAAAAAAACGATTACATTGTTTTGCCTGAAGAATTTATATATATATATATATATATATATATATATTATATATATATATATATATATATATATATATATATATATATATATATATATATATATATATATATATATATATAAATGGTGTCCCGTAAGCAATGAGAAATATTTTAATAGAAGATAGTAGATCATCACAAGAGCAACAATAAAGTTCATATGGATCATGGTCCGATTTTACGCAGAAAAGCAGGATATTGATGTTTTGTGTTTTTTTAAGTGAGGCACAATTTTTTGTTAAATAGGAAGTGATCGCTCAAAAACTGTCTAAGGTAATTAGGTTCCTATTGCACCATCGTAAAATAGACAAGATTTCCTTTAAGGAATATGGTTTGGCTTAACCAAATCCATTTTAGGGTTGCTTTCAGTCGGACCAGTATCGAAAAATTGTATTAATTAATTTTTAACTAAGACTTTACTTGTGAATATTTTTCTCAGCTCCCTGCCGTGCCACAAATACCCCACTAACAGAGAAACTTCTGCTTTTAGTAGCTTTTGATTTCGTTTAATTGAAGTCGAACTTTTTTTTTTGGTTGGGGTTTGATCTTGAATTGGCTCCTGATTTGCCAAAAAGTTTAGTGTGAAATTAGGTTTTCTCGACAAAGAATGAAATTTATTAGATTCACTTTGTTTCTACTCAATAAAATAACACGGGAATACAGAATAAAAAGCTTCTCTGTGAAATAAAACAAAACTTTACAAATAAAAAAAAATTCAAAATCCGAAAAAAATTCGGAATTAAACAAAACAATTATTAAATTAAATATCATAAAAAATAGTCCGTATTCTTGATAAATACTAATGATCGTAGTCGTACATATAATTTGATTATTAAACTAAACTTATATGCTAAATTTTCTTCTCTGTGAGGATTACGTCAGGCTTATTTCCAGTGCATAGAAACTACTTTCACTGGGTATTTCAATAATATCTCGTAATCCCAGCCGATATTTGGGTCTCGAAAAACATTGGAGTATCTTGACCCATGGAAACGGGAATCCCCGGGGACTGGATTGTGTCGTAATAAGTTGGGCTTTAACGATTTCTGAAGAAGGTGGCGAAAGGTGCATTCGATTCCTACCTTTCTCTCACCCATTTTTACCTCCTCTAGGAAAGTAAATTTGGCGAGTGAATGTTCTTGGAAACCATTATGAGACAAAAATACATCCAGGAAACGATGAAAGGTAAGTGTGAAGTATATTTAAACTAGAATTGAAAAATATGGCAACAAGCATTATGCAACTAATTAGCATACGTAATTCGAAAGGAAACATTATTTTTTATAATTATAATACAAGAAGTAATTAACAGCTATAACAGTATTGATATATGGATGATTCTCAGATTACAGGTAATTTTCATGATAAAATTTTTAATAGTTTTGATTAAATTTAAATAAATAATTTTAAGTGCCTGCATCTTCTATTTAAGCTCAGCTATTAATTTTAATAAATAACCAAGATCAAAAGTGTATTTTTTTTTTTTTGGAAATTTAAAATTTTCATAAGTGCGATAATGGCAGCGTGAGTAATTAAAATTGCTTGTTAATTTTTTTTTTAATTTAAGACCCAGAAATAAGGAAATAACTTTAATTGGGTAGAAGACGAACTATATATAAGGAAATTACAAATAGCCATTTTAGCAAAAAATTTTTTATGATTTATAATTAATAGAAATTTTATAAAAATAATTATTATTATTTTATTAAAAAACATTCATGTAGCCACAGCTTTTTATTTCAAGACAAGATTAAGAGTTTTACGTATACAAAGATAAAGGTGCACACAAAAAATTGCTGGTCTCCACAGCCATTTTTTTTTTTTTAATATTAGATTAAAAGACCAAATATTAGAAGGAGAAACACTGTATTCCATTACAGATTAGATTTCATGAAACTTTTTTGAATAATGATACAAACTAAATCACAGAAAACTAAAATTAGACACTCACTAAAAGTTAGTTTTTAAAGAACATTTGACTGAATGTTCTAAAAAGATTCGGCTGAAACTTATTTAAAACAGTACATAAACAGAAAGATTTAAATACGAATTTATGTTGTTATTGCTGAGTGTCGACAAGAAAAAAAAATTTGCAACCTTAAAGGTATTTTGGGCAAAAAGTACACTTTCATAACTAGCAAATCCAAATAAATTTATACACATACTTTTCATAAGTATGGATACATAAACAATTAAAAGACATAATAGACAATTAGAATTAATTACATTAAGTTCAGGAGAGTATTTTAGGTAATAGTAATTCAAAAAATCTTCATTACCGCACAATTTTTGTCATTACCGCGTTAATAATTCGGGCATGGTAATGATACGAGTTGCCAACTTGTAAAAACATTTCCACGTATTCTACTCGCCTAAACTAAAATTAAAAAAATATTATTTCTGAAAACTTACTTACACCCCACGGCAGTCAAACCTAAATGATAATGAACTAAATAATTTAAAATGGTAGCACGATAATAAAGACCGTGGTAATAACAGCAATAAAGGTACGCTACTTATTTTACGACGAAAATGCCTTGGTTTAAGCTCCGTAATTTAAGTCCGTTTTTAGCTGCTGGATGATTTTTTAGCTCAGGGCTGCCGCTACCTTTTTTTCAAGGCTTTATCTCTGACGTTTTATTTTTTGCATGGTAATGACATCAAAATGAGTGAAAAAAATTTGGAAAATGCATAAGCATGCTTCACTTTTAACAAAAAAAATTAAAAAAATGATTCAGTATGCTTAAGTTTGCATAATTATAATTATGCTTAAGTTTGTATAATTGTATCCTTTGTGAGCAGAAATAAATTTTAATACCATTCACCTAAAGTTGTGACAGAAAAAAATATGTACGTTTATTAGAAAACAGAGGGGATGAGTGGTAATGACATAAAAGAGGTAATAAAATTTTAGAACCTAAAGTAATTATAAAATCAAATTATTCGTTAATAGTTTCATTTTTAATATGTTATTATGAAGAAATGTTTCTTCCTCGTATAGCAGTGAGAATAATTTCAGAGAATTAACAAATTACTAAAAGTTATAATACGAGAGGAATTCGATGGTTTAGTGGAGCGCCAAAGCTCAACTCCTTAAGTCCAAACAGGCCTGCAGTCATGTAAATGAGCCTTTTATATTCCAAGTTGGATTTTTGTCAAGATAGAGTCCAAGATAGCGGATCTGCTCAACAGGGATAAGTGTAATATTATTAAAGGACACTGTAGGACAGGAAGTCATAGGCAAATACGATAATAAGATCAAAATCAGCAAAATTGGACAGTTTACCTATGAGCTACAGTGTTAATTATTATAGATGTATTTTTTTCTCTTTTATTAGTTTATAATTTTTTATTGTGTTTTTTTTTCAATTTCACTGTATTTTTTTGTCAAAAAATGATTTATATCATTGTTCTTTAAGATTAATGTTTTACTTAATGGATTAATTCAACTTTTTTTCTTATTTTCCAGTAACAATTGCATTGTTTCACCAGAAGATGTTTCTTACTGATTATGAGTATATATAATGATTTCTTATATTTATTTATTCGAATATGTCTTATGCATTTTTTTTCATTTTTTTTGTAAATCTAAGTTAATCTTAAGGAGCTTTGTTCCAGAATAGTGTTTGTTTCTATTTATATCTTTATTATTATAATATGAGAAGCAATTACTAACTATGGCAGTTTTCATATAAGCGTCCCATCAAAGTGATGATTATTTATCTACATATTTAAATTTTTATTATTAGTAATATATTAAAGTGGTTATTATTTGTTGTTATTGTGTGTAATATATTTTAAATTAAAACCAAAAAAAAGTCTTTGCTTAAGTCTTTGAACAATACCTTCCACTATAAAAATATTGTTTGAAGGACTTTCCTTGTTTTATATTTAGCAGGAATGGGGTATTAGATTAATGTTATTGGAAAATATACCACTTGGGCGCTCATTCTCAAAATTCAACATACACTCTTGCTCGAGTGGTTGCTTGAGTTTAGGGTAGTAACGTAGTTTCCTGTAAAATGAACAATAAACGTAATTCATAATTGTTTACTTTCAGACTGATTGAACCAAAATAATAAAATGTAAGGGTTTTAAAAAAAATAAAGATTATAATTTTTAAAAAAAATTACAAGAAGAATATTTATGAAAGACTCCATAGCAAAAACTTGAAGTTATTGTATTTGTTAGAAAACACGGTAGAAGCTTTGTTAGGCCTTTTCTGAAGTAAAATGATAACTATCTGTATTTAGCAAATCGAACACTGATTCAATTTCCTGTAAATATAAGAAAAACATTCCGAATAAATGTTGTTGAGTACCATTATGAAAAATATAGAATTTGTTTTGTTAACAAGTTGTAAAACTGATTGATCGTTCCAAAATATGCTTCAGAAATAGGAAGGATATTTATCATAACAGATTATTGATGTTGGATGATCGACTGTGATGTTTATGATGAAATAAATAGTCAAGATAATATATTCTTTTTATTGTAACACTACAATAAAGCAATAAAAAATATTTTATGTTGATTGCATCTCGACCATTTATTTAATCATATTTTTACATTGGCTGTCAGTGTTGCATTATGCATTCAAAACGCACCGTCGATTGCGATTCTGGATCAAGGAAATATGAAGCCAATTATTGGGATTTCTGAAGAATATTTTCTACAGTATCAGTCTCATACCGCATTAGGAAAATGATTGAACACAAAAAAAAATTAATAATTAATTTATAAATTTATAAATATTTATAAATTCCAAGAGGATTGGAACAATTTTGTTCTATTAAATTATCAATTCATTTCTATTTCAACATCAGTTACGGAAAGCGCAGATGAACTGTTGTCTGACATGAATAATCTTTTTTTTTATAGTTTTCTTGAATAAAAAATCTGGTGCGGTGCGCGCATTACATAACTTTCCCTTATCATCCAATATTAATAATCATTTTAGCATATTTTTAAAGAATTCATACATACACTACTTGAAATAAACTCAGCAGAATACACTTCTCATTCTCTCACAAAAGTACAATAAATTAGTTTTTAAAACAACTTCAGTAAGACAATTCTTTACAATATATATTTTTGGTTTGTCAAGATGAAAATATATTTTAAAAGTCTCGCTTTAGTTTCCAAGGAAATTCGATTTAGTTCCCATGGAAACTTGTTGCTTCCATTAGATGACATAAAAGTAAAAATTATTAAGTTAAGTTCTGCTTTTATATTATTATATTATATTATGAAAAGTTAATGGAATTTAAGGAGAAGACATTTGGCAAGTTTCATCAAGATCGTTAGAGCCGTTTACGAGGAAATTGTAAAAAAAATTGTAAAATTGATAATATAATTGCCACTTCCGGTTACTCCAATGTATCTTTGCTTATACTGGTCTAATTTCGATAATTTATTTTTTAGATAATTTAATTGCCTTTCGTATGATTGTATATATAATTTATCATAAAATGCGCACTTTTTAAGATATACGCAAATAAAATATCCTTTTTATCATAACTTTTTCCCCTACAATAAACAGTATAGTGATGTACTTCATAAATAAAAAGTTAAAGAGCTCTAAGGAGAAGACTTTAGGCAAGTTTCATAAAATTTTAAGAGCCGTTTTCGAGAAAATTGTAAAAAAAAAGTGTAAAATCGATGATGTAAAGTGTCACTCCGGTTAGTCGATTTTGACGAATATACCTATATATGTGAATATACCTACCTGAAATATGCAATTTCTGTTTTTTACGACTTTTTTACGACGATTTTGGAGCTAGGCTGTACACAGACACAGAAACAGACACAGACTTACGCGCACACACACACACACACACACACACACACACACACACACACACACACACACACACACACACACACACACACACACACACACACACGTACACAGACACAGACACACACACACCTTTTATGCTAATCTTGGTTATATTTAGACTCAGGGGACCTTAAAACGTGTCTTTTCGTTGAAAACTAGAATTCAAAAATTTTTACGATCGCAATACCCTTTCTATATATTCCATATATAGGTTAGGGAAAGTAAAAAAATCGTGAAATTAATGAAAAGACGTAGGCTTCCAAGAAATCAGCAGGGGAATAGCCTAGAGGTATAAATGATATTAAATTCGAGTATAGAGGGACTGGAAGTGTTAATTATTGAATTGAGAATCAAAAAAGAGTTCGCGGGGACCCCGGGTTCAGAAGGAAATTGCTTGACAAAATGTTATCACTAAAGATATTTACGTGTAAGTTTGTGTCTCACTCTCTCTCTCTCTCTCTAAACTACGGAGGAAAACCGGCCTCTATGTTCTCACAGAGAGGGATTTATTCAATTAGTTAGTCAGGAAAATTACCCATGCTATGTATCCTTTGTATACGATTGGGAGGAAATAGTGGGACCAACCTATTTTAATAGATTGAATTCAGAATAATGAACACGCATTAAGGATGAAGAGAACTCATCGGTAGGAAGTGCTTCCGAAACCCGTAATACCGAGAGGAAGGTGGGTTGAAAAAAAAATATTAAAAAAATTATAATTTACTGTTTCATTTATATTTTTTGAAACGTGAATAGCTTCAACTATTTTTCAATTTTTTGTTAATTTTACACTATATCTAATTTTTTCGCATTTTCAAAAGCAAAATTGTGGTTGCATGTTATGGAAGGGCGGTACTATTTACATTTTTGAAAATGTAATGTTGATTCTATAATTTTAGTATGGGTTGTCCTGAAGATAGGGAAATTCCCCGAAACGTAGATGATGTTGATAATGTAAAAGTGTGAAAACCATTTTAATAAATATTAATATAAAAAGAAAGAAACTGACTTCACACCCAATCAAAATATACTAAAAAAAAAAAAATTGCGTCCAGGAAAGATTTTTTTAAAGCCTGGCTCAGTTGGCAAAGTTTTAAAATTCTGAAAATGTCTATTATATTGAATAACATTAGGCGTTCCATTTATTATTGAGGGCGAGATGCATGTATTTTAGATCCACATGTTTTGATTGGTCAAGATTTTTTTTAATATGCAGAACTAGAAATACATTATTTAATGAATATTTTGAACAATAATGTTTTAAAACATCACAGAAATAATATTAAATGTTTACTCCTCACCACCACAAGTAAATTGCTTAAGAAGAAGTCCATAGAAGTTAATCATACTATTAGCTTGCTAAAAGTTCTTCCTCGATCTTTTTTTATAGCATGCTACTGTTGTTGGAAAATCTATTATTTAAACTTTACGGGTTTTATTTTTTCTTCTTTTTATTTTTTACTCTGCTTATCTCAACTTCCTTGAATAGTATTGTGCAGGGAATCTTGGAACTCTTCGGAATGCTCACCATGACCGATCCTTGTAAATATCTTTCTGTAATTCCCTATTATAAAAAAGAAACTGAAAATTATCTTTGTGCACTTATGATTAAAAATTCCTTATTTCGCATTCTACAATGCTCATTCATATGTCTTAGGTACGTTTCTTAACTGTTTATTTCTATTTTGTGTTGTACTACCAAGTATCTTAAAAGAACCGTATGTTTTTTGTATGTTAAGAAATAAGCAAAATAATTTGTATTTATTACATTTCAATGTGTTTTGATATCTGAATAGTACGGAAACGGTTGTTAAAACAGATTGTAGAGGCGATAAATTATTTTCATTTGACTAATTATTTCGCCAATATCTCTGTCGGTGTTGATTTTTTTTTTTTTAATTTAAAGACACAAGCCTTATTCTCCGTGGATGCACATACAGAGCTTTAAAATTTCATTATGAAATTAATTTGGTACATAATTTATTCCCGTTTGTAACATTATAATGATTTATTAAATTTGAATTTGTCATAATTTATTTTTAAATTTAGGACAGCTTTGAAAAATTTAAACTTCCTAAAAAGAACTCAAAAAATAAAGAGAAATTTTTCAAGGCATGAATATATATATATATATATATATATATATATATATATATATATATATATATATATATATATATATATATAGAAAGTAATCAAAACTTCAAATATAAAATCACCATCTGAATAAACCGGCCCAAACTGAAGTAATATCATTGATCAGCCGGCAATCTAATAGTAGGCAGCATTTGAATTTGAAATGGGCCCATTCTAAATGGAATTTTTATATTATTCTTGGCCATTTTCTTAATGCTTTTTTAGCCCTTTTCGCCTGTCTTTTCTTAAATAGACAGGAACCTAAACTTTACCATTAATGCTCAATAACATCTATTTATTTCCATAATAAAATAGGCTACAATAGCGTACCGCCATTGCCGCTATAAAATCTCCTATCTCACAAAAAAGTGTGATTTTGATTTTATTAGATCTGCTACGTGTTAGTGAAAAGTGTTCATGTATTAAACAATCGTACCTTTATTTAAATTGATCAAAAAGAATTCTCGGAGTGTTAGTGTTTATCGCATACGCAACCGCTCAAATCAACCATGGGACAATTCCAAGAATGTCTTCACAAAAGTGGTTCCACAGTTATTTACCTGCCATGGTGGAATATTTATAATTAGTTTATAAAATTATATTTTATAAAATTACTTATGAATCAGTTTTTCAGTTGATATTGTAAAATCATGTTTTAGACACACAGACTTCACGGTGACATCGACGATGTTACAGCACAACTGCAACAGTATAAATGTAATAGTAAATTTAAAACAAGTAATAATAAATTTAAATTTCTAGTTGGTTTTACCTATCCAGTACAAGACGAGGTAGAATAGTTAGTTCTGAATCTGTCTAAATTCGAAAAGTTCTTTCATCTTTACTTATCTTACCAATTATAAGTTTAGACTATATCATCATATTGCTATATAGCAAATAGGAAAGATTTGCACATGCACTTTGGAGTCTGTAAAGGGCTTTGAATAGACCCATTCTATCCTTGTATAACTTACATGGATATATTCCCGAGATGAGAATCCAAGAAGTATTCAGCTGTTTACCAATTAGCCAGGTTTGGAAAGGGCCCTCACGCTCACAGAGTATAGTGGAATCAATAAATAAAATATCTTTAGAAGTTTTATTTTGGGCCTTGAGATTCTAGTATGAAACTAAAAATTGAGTAATAGATTACTGGTCGAGTCAAAAACGGCCTTCGGAGAAACAATTACTGCTGGGAGAGGTTGTACGCTTAATATTACTTTAGAATTATAAGAAATACCCGCCAACCAACAGCAGAGAAGAGACAAGAAAATATCAGGAGTTCGGATGGAAGAGTTTTACATTTCTTGGATATAAAAGGATTTAAAGTTTTGTTAGAGAGACTAGTAAGGATATTTATTTGATTTCGTTGAAATATTGAGGATAGTGGGTGAGCTAGATCCACTCACAGTATACATCTCTCCCTCCCTCTCCATATCTCTATAAGTTGCACATCGTTGTGTTACTTGTAGCTAGTAATTAAAAAACAAAACAATATTCCTTGAAAAAAAAGTAGTCGTCAAAAGATGGCACCCTTACCAATTTGACTTGAGTTTGTTTATTGGTCGCTGTCATTCTGGTGAATTTCTTATCAAAGCTACATAGTCAGAGAATAATAAAACATAAAATAATAAAGCAATAAAAAACACTAATAACTTACATTTTTTTCAAGTCGCTCACTCGAAAGTTGAGAATAATAGCGAACAATAGCGAATAATAAAATATGGAGAGCACTTTTTCTTCTTTAAAACCAGCAGTAACTTTTTAAAATATTTGAAATGTTTCCTCAGAAAAAGCATTTAATTGACGGCGAAGCGGTAGTGATTTAAGAGCTTTCAGTCTACTGCCACATCAATGAGGACTCATAAATGGCATAGTTATCAGCTTGAAAACTGATATGTTTGATCATTGCATTAACGATATTAATGAGCCATAAGTTTAAAATTATGGCAGTAGGGGAGACCGGGTCTAGTTGATACACTTTTTACTTCCTGATTTATGTAATTTTTTCCTGTCATCATTTTGAAATAAAGTTGGTGTAATTCGTAACTATAACTATTTAGCTATAACTTGCGATATTTAAATTTTTTACAAAATTAAATTTGTCTTGTCAAAAAAAAGTATTAACAACTTTCCAAGATGTATCAACTTAACACGGTCTGGGTCAAGTTGATACGCCTTTGAGGAAGCTAATACGGTGTCAGGAATTAATATTATAATAAGCAAAACAGAATATGAACAATTTTTATTGTAACTATAAAAGATATTTTAAAATCTACAACATTTTGGGAAAACCAAAGCTATAACAACCAGTTATTGTGACCGATTACTCCGACTCTGAAGAGAAATTTGGGTCTGATTGACAGTTAATACAAGTGTAAAAGGGGTTGTTCTCTGCACAGGCGACGTGTGCCCACTTCTTCCAGAAAATACACTGTATCCAGTCTTGGCCAGATTTGGATGAAGAATAACTCTTGAAGCACATCAAACAAAAAGACTCTCCCTCTTCATCAGTGTCCGATATTTATTTTTTGATTTTTCTTCGTTTCTCTCTTTTTTTATCTTTAGCTTCTTTTCTTGGTTTGCCTGTGTCTTTGCGTAGTTTACCCCTAAATGGTTTAAATAACTTAGCTTATGTTTTCCTGTCCTGATAGATTTCTTTCTCTCTCTGAAATCTAGAATAGTACGCCGTATCAACTTGACCCAAATGAAGCGTATCAACTTAACCCAAACGTCGTCATTATACTAAACTCTAAAATACATGAAACCGGCAACAGTTAGAACAAAGTTAAAAAGGTGAAATTCTTACCTTTATAGCATGTTGTTACAAAATTTAAATGTTGTTACGTGATGTCACCGATAACACAATTCACCAACAAATAAACTTTCAATAATAATTGAAAAACAGTAGTAAAAATTTACTTTTGACGATGAAAAACAGTGTTTCGTTCACAACTTACAGAGCGAAGACGCCTCCTCCAAATAATCACGTGTGGTTAGCAAGTATCAATCACTTGTCCAACCAAGCCAGTCACCACTTGTTTGCGTCTGCACATTCGGAAGAATTTCGACCTGTATCAACTTGACTCTGTATCAACTAGACCCGGTCTCCCCTATATAATTTTTGTAGTGCGGCAGTCAAAATTAAATCTGACATATTATAAAACCACTTAATGAGGACCGACGTTTCGGCCCATTTTGTAGTTCTTCCTCAGGATTACAAAGGAAAGATATAACAAAGATGTGAATCTATTGATATAAATAATAAATAATGATATAAAATAAAATAACAATAATGATATAATAAAATAAAATAAATGATAGACATAATTAAATTATTACGATCAACTATTCCACAGTTTCAGCACAATTTCATCTTATCTTCTGTTTGCAACCAAATACTGATATATCGTATGATTATCTAAGAATGTTTCCGGCTCGGAAAACATCAAATAAAATAATTATATCTTATTATAATTAGGGCCCTCGATAAAAAGATACAAATATCATTAATAATTTAATCTATAATTCCTTTCCGCAATAGTATAAATAACACTTCATTATAAGATATGAGAGTCCTGGAAATTAAAGATCATAAAATTAAAAACAAACGCAGTTGAAAAAAAAAGAGAAAAAAAACTTGATCAAACAGACCTTAGTGCCCTCGGTGAAATTTAATATCAGAGTGAGCCGGGCTTCCCTGTTTATTTAATTTTAAGCTTCATACTAGCAGGACCCTTCAGTTACGATTAAATTTTAATTGTGCACTTATTTTAATTTTATGATGGACATTATCGCTAATTTCATAACGTACTGTCTATTGAACTAGTTTTAATTATATTATAGACAAGATAAAAAAATTGTATTATGTTTTTATTTTATCGCCCAGGATTGAAGAAAAGTCATGTTTACTTTCTATGAAAATTAATTTCATGATGATATCTTCTTTTTTTTCACATAACTTATTCCATGCTATTTTTTCTTTTTTTTTTTATGATAATTGAAACATTTTTTAACGGAATATAACAATGTAAAAGATTTAGTAGTTGAAGAAATTGACAAATAAAACAATGTAGATTTTATGAAATGGAAAAAAGTGAGCAACACAAAAATAATTTAAAGTACGTTTTAAAAAAGATTACTTAGAAAATAGATCAATTATAAATAAGTGGATGTGTTTTTGGCTAATTTTCAAAAGCAAGTAAATGCAAATCTAAATCAGATAATAGGGCTGAGAGGTGGAGAGTGTAGTGGTTCATAGTGTTAGAATGTAAATGTGTAAAATAATATTGTATAAGAAGTTTTTTAATTATGTAGATTAAATAAATAAATTCCTGAATATGGAATACATTGAATCCAAAGCATTATCAAAAGATGAAAAAATAAAGCAAGAAGAATTTGGATGATTTTGTTTGATACTTTCCAGAACTCTGATCTTCGGACAGGATACATCTGCTCCATCTTTAAAAAAGGAGATAGGATGTAATACCAGAATTATCTCGGCACTTTTGTGCAGAGCTCAGTGAACAGAATTATCGGGAGACTGGTCCGTAATAAGCTCAAAGAGGAGTACACTACGACTGTGGAGCAAGCTGGGTTCACTGTGGGAAGATCATGCATGGACAACATTTTTGTACTTCGACAACTCATCGAGAAATGCAGCGCGAAGAATAGGGAGCTCCATTTAGCCTTCGTTGATCTGGAGCAAGCATATGATAGTGTTCCGAGGGAAATAATATGGCCAGCATTGAGAAGAGCGGGTATCAATGAGTCCGTTATACAAGCAATACGACATTTGTACGGAAGCGATTTGTAGAGAGTGAAGATTGGAAACCGCCTCTCTGAACCATTTTCCCGGGACCAAAGGGCTGAAGCAAGGGTGTTGCCTGTCTCCAAGTCTTTTCAAGATATACTTGGCTAACGTAGTGAAACAATGGATGAGGCAATGTTGGGACTATGGAATTTATTTCGATGAAAACGAGCTCCTTACCCTGTTTTTCGCGGACGATCAGGTGGTGATGGCCCGGAGGAAAGTTTTTCCGGAGATGGTGGTCTTCCAGTTGAAGGAACTTTATGAAACGGCAGGTCTCAAGATCAATATCCAAAAGGCTGGGTATATGACTATGTGGGGAAATGAGGAAGACGATCTGCGCATAGGGGATTAGGTGTGCAGGAAAGTCAAGGCCTTTAAGTACCTCGGATACTTTCTGGAAGATAGGGGAGGGGGATCCGACGTTGATGTCCGAAACAAAGTGGAGCTAGCAAGGAAAGCAACTAGGATGCTGCACCCTATTTTCTAGAACAACACCATTTCGAACGAGAACAAGCGGCGTATCTTCTCGACTATAGCCGAATCCATATTCGATGCCTACGGATGTGAGGCATAGTCGATGAATACTCGCTGGTATGTCATATTTCGTACTGTAGAAACGGATTTTTGGAGAAGGTGTCTCCAGATTACAATACTGGAGAGAGACCGAAGTGAAGTGGTTAGGCAGCGAATGGGTTTAGCGGATACCGTCTCTGAAAGAATCGGAAAACGGCGGTTGAGGTGGTATGGGCACTGCAGGAGAATGCCGGAAGAGCATTGGCCGAACAGAGTCCTGGACTGGCAGCCGCCCGGAAAGCGTAGATGAGGATAACTACGTGGATAGAAGGAGTCCGAGAGGAAATGACCGGCCGAGGTCTACAGGAGGGAGACTGGGCTGATAGAGCTGTGTGGAGCTCAGCTCTGATCTGAAGCGGTATCCCACGTTGGAACACCGGCAGAAAAAGTTTTTTAATTATGTAGATTGAATAAATAAATTCCTGAATATGAAAACATTAATGCAAGAAGAATTTGGATGGTTTTCTTAGATAATTTCCAGAACTCTGATATCCAGTATAATTTATAGATACAACCATCGAGATATGTTTCATTACCTACCTACCCAGAGGGCCCAATTTGCGTCCTTGCCCCGTTTGAAGTCTCTGAATGTCTAGTTACTAAATGGTCTCAAGGCTGAACGTAAATATTGTAAATGTTCTGTAAATTATTTTTTAATTTGTATATAGGGTACAAATGTAAATAGACTAGCATTATTATTTTAATAATTAATGCAATATTTTCCTACAAGTTTTGATCATAAAAATAAATAAATAAAAGATATCTGTAGTACCATATGTGGTAAATATTTATTTAAATATAGATGTGGATTTTAATGTTTTTTCTGTTATCATTATTCGTATGATTGAGTTTAATTCATGAATATTTTCTTCTTTTTTTTATAAGAAATTTAATGTTTTCATTGTTTAATATATGTATATAATAGTTGATATTACGATTAATAGCCTACAGATCCGATTTGGAGTAATGATCACTTAACCCCATACTAATATATCACACACGTCTTTTGAGTCGTCTTAGTAGGAGCCCTAACAAGGACCCTTTGCCCTTTTGTTTCATGGCCCTTTGAAGCTTTTTCCCCAGGAGTGTCCTTTGTTGAATATTCCAAAGGATACCCCTGACAAGAAGTAGAGGGAACCACGGGATTAATACATAATGGCCAGGCAACTGATAGGATCCTTTGAGATCACGAACCGAATTGCTTTTAGTACAAATGTACTTAAAACCTGTTACGCGAAGTTTCGACATTTGGATTACAATGAACTAGAAAATATACATATATTTTATAGTAATGGAGTATTTGCATTAGAAATATTTCACTAAATCTGTTTTTTAAAAGAAAATTTTTGCTTTCCATTTTACTAGGTAGTACTCTTATTTAACATAATTGCATACCACATACCATTATCCATTATTCCTAATAACATCTACTATTCAGTGTCGATATTATTATGTTTTTTTTTATTAATGTTTATTGAAGTTTCTATTAATTTTAGATGATTTGTGGTGTGTGAATCAACTTCAAACCATTGAAAAATGGAGTCGATTCCCATTGATACTTTGAATAATAATAATATCCAACGAACATATTTCTCATAATTTAGGCCTAGAACGAGAAACATTTTGAAAATAATAGATTGTCATAGTAATTTGTAATTTCTCTATATTTTTTACTTTTATTTCTACTTTTCGTTACTATATTTTTAATGGATACTTTTTTTAAATATATTCATTTTGTTTTTAACAATTGTTTTGTCAGTTTTCTTTTACAATCTATTTTTTTAAACAACAAAAAGACAGAGATACTCCTATTCAAGACACTTACCGACTATTGCAAGTAATACAGAGTGATACAAGACTGACAAATTTAGAAAGGCTGTAAAAAACAAACCAATGTTTCTTAGGAAAACTTTTTTATTTTCAAAAAGTAGATTTAAAAAAAATAATATTTCAGTGGATTTTACCTATCCAGTACAAGACAGTATAGAATATTTAGTTCAAAAAGTTTAAAAATCACATTTTATCAATGTCAGCCGTTATTGACCACGTATTACCGAAGACATTCCCAAAGATTTTCCACCACCCTTCGAGTCATTTCTGGTGGAATAACTGAAAAGTTTCGGAATGGCACTGTGCGCGACTTTTGTTGACTTCGGTGTAATAGGCCCTTACTTTTTTGAGGCGGAAGTAAAGCGGCAAATGTGAATTCGAACCGTTACGTGCACTATGGAGACTATCCGAAGTTGTATGAAATCAACGCAGAAGATGTTTAATCCATGGATCAAATATCTCGGCGTTCCCTTGGAGTTTTGACGAAAGCGTCCCCTGTCAGATTAATCTCTTTGAGGAGTGACTTGAAGTGGCCGTCACCAGATTAACTTCATATGATTTATTTCTCAGGAGATGTCTCAAGGATAAGGTGTTTAAACACCGAACTCGTTCTCTGGATGATTTAAGGGAGAGAATCAAGCAAGAAATGAATAACATTCCACCATAAATAACTAGAAGGGTGATGTAAAATTTGGAAGATGTAATTTTTAAAACCCCATAAATAAAAATATTTTCATCGTACTGTTTGAAAATAAAATGTTTTTTTTCCTAGAAGCATTGTTTTTTTGTTTTTTTAACAAAAAGTATGGGTAATGCTTTTTATAAAGACTTTTGCTAACGAAAAATTGAATTTTCCCTTTCATGTAGGCTAAACACTTCAGGAGTATAATTTTTTTTTTTAAATCAATATATAAATTATGAGGGCAAATCATTGAATATCGTACTTTTTTCTTTAAATTCATCTATCTGTTTTGCTGCGGCTCTTATCCTTCATCAAATCTAATAAAAATGATTTTAGATGGAAAATTTCCATTCAGTTTATGATTGCTTTCATTGAATTTGGCATCAAATAAATTGAGTATTTCCATTTGAAGGCCTTGGAGCAAGAATGTGACAAGCCACAATTTTTAAGTTAAGAGTAGCCTGTACAAAACGTTACTTTTTACTGTATAATAGCCCTTTATTATGTTTTTGGGAGAGGAGCTTTTCCTGATTGAAAGACTTTTCTCTACCCTGGTGAAGTTTCTCGTTCTAAATAAACAAAGATGATTAAGGCAACAGGGTAAGGTTTAAACTTAGATAGAATAAAATAATAATTAAACTGTCTAAGCTTTTTTTTTTTTTTTTTTTCTTTTTTTTTTTCTTTTTTTCTTTTTTTTTTTTTTTTCCAATCCCTCAAACAAAACAAAACATTGTCTAAGCTCCGAACATTTGTGAACTTAAATACAGAGGCAGATCCATTGGGAGGAGGAGAAGGGGAAAATTTACCCTCCTAAAATAACCACTGAGAAAAAAAAAAAATACAATGTAATTACCTACATTTTTTATTAATTAAAATAAAATCAGTGGGTTACATTTCGATTTTTTTTAAACCTGATGAATGAAAAATGAAATATTATGAAATATTTTTATAGTCGAGTGATTAAGTCATTGGATTCTTATAAATGAAATCCTAAACTAGGTCAAAATATTTTTAAATTGGTTCAAACTGTATCGGATTATTAATTATTGAGATACCATGGCAATCCCTCCTAACACAAGATGGTTGGCGCCTCAAAGGAAGAATATCGACGTTTTTTTAAACAGGCGTAAGCGCCATTTAGCAAACTATACTGTAAACACAAAAAAAACGATTTTTCCCCAAATAACCGTTCAAGGCCAGATTGACGACTTATAATAATAGATAGTCCTATTACCATGGAATGTTCACAAACAGAAAGAGCTACAAAAATAAGCGTTTTGTACATAATAGTCACTAACTTCTAAATTTTTGCTTGTCACATTCTTGCCCCAAGGCCTTCATTTTATTTCATCTTGTCTCAAACAAACGGTATATTCACTTTTAATTAATTTTTTTTTAAAGAGTTGTTTGATCTCTAAAATATTTTTAAGAGAAAATGAAAAATGGAAATGGATACAGTTTCATTAAAATCTTCCTGATCGGAATTAATGAAGAAAATCCCACTGAATACAAAAAGTGAGTTTCATTTAGCAATAGAATATTTTTATTCAACCAAAAGATACATGTTTACCAATTTTCATGAAACTTCACCCAACCGTTCAGAAAAGATGTCAGATTTCATCCTCAAATCTAAAATATGAGTTCGGAGTTGATTTATCCTTATCGTATTTCTTATTAGGCCAATGATAAACTTGTTTAACAACTTACCTCAAGTAGAAATTCGATCATACCTTCTATTGTTTTCGGTTATAACAGACACCATAACGTGATAGCCTTCGTCTCCTTGCGAAGTCTCCTTCGTACTTAAGGGAATTAATGTGACGGCGTTAAAAAATTTAGACTAAATTACGGTTCATTACAAAATTTCTTTATTAAAACAAAAAATGTTATAATCCCCAAACTTTGAAGTTATGTGTCGCCGTTAAAAAGATCATATTCTTTAGGATTATTAAAATTATTACTGTTTTAATTGGATCACAGCCGTCGACTTCCGCTCGCTGTGCTCGCTCAAGAGATATATGTAATTGAAATTTAATTATCTATCATTCTCACAAATTTTTTTCGATGAAATATTCACAAAACTTTGGAAATAATTTACTGCGATTTCTTCCGTAGAAGGAAATTTCAATTTTTTTTTATAATTTTGCATTACGAAAAAATAGGAACAAATATTACAAAACACATAACTTATTAATGCATAAAACTATATTAATAAAATAAACATAGAACTGCTAATAAAGGTTACGGAGTATGTCATAATCGTAACCAATATACATATAGTCGACAGCTTAATCCGAGTACTGTTAGAAATAAATTACGTTAAAACAAGTGTACGGAATTTATAATAGTTATCTCCTATTAAAAAATAATCGTTAAACATAACTTATATTACTAATTATCAAATATCATATCATGTAAAATTTATATAATTTTTTTTTACTTTTATGTAACACGTATAATCCGTATAATTGCGGGAGGTTCAATTTCTGACTCCAGCTGAATTAAGTTGGTATACTGTAAAATAGCATGCCTATCATTTCCTAATTGGATTTCGTAAGGGTATTAAACACAATATTTAAATAATTAATAAAACCTTGATATTGATTACTACTAAAATACGTTACCATTGCTATTGAGTACTACTAAAGTAGGTTAATATTACTATACTAACTTCAAGTGTAGGGATCTTGCTTGTTTCAGATTACTATCGCTCTGTTTGTGGAAATATCTCCGAACACCTAACACACAGTTCTTGATGTAACTGTCCCAATCGAAATTTTCCAAATTGAACCAGAATTCTTTTTTATCATCCTCATCCATCTCATCCCACACCTCCATCTGGTTGTCTACGGAGAACCACCATTGGTTGAGGGTGAAGAATGAAGCGTAGTTCATGCCGCGAGTGTATTTCTTCTGGATCTCCCAAACTCTGAGAAAAAAAAAGAAAACATTTTTTGTAGATGCAGATGTTACGAAATGTTATAGATAGCAATAGTGTACCTTATCTATATTAATTTTGCTTTATGAATTAAAAGTTGGTCAAAATTGACCAGTTTTAATATGATGAACATAAAAAAAAAAATGATATTAGGTATATTATTTTATGATCTTATTTTAAACAGTCGTGTTACTACTCTACTAAACATTTAAACAGTTGTATTATTATCACTAATTTGAGACAGTTTTAAATTAAAAAACAAATGGCATTATGAATAGTTTTCGTGATGATGATAACTATGATTATAAATAAAGGTTTTTAGGATGAATTCTGATTTTTTATTAGCCACACTGTGCGTCGGCTTAAACTGCCCAGAGACGTCATTATTTTTTAGTTGGTTTATTTATTTATGTTAATAAATACTACACTTTAAAATTTTACTTCATGGAATAAATAATCAGGATTCAATCAACATGATTTTTTATTGTAAAAGTCGACAATTCGACCCAAGCACGTGAGCCATCATCAGCGCTGGAATTAAATCAGAGATACAATATATATATATATATATATATTGTATCTCTGATTAAAAAATATGTAATAAATATATATATATATATATATATATATATATATATATATATATATTTATTACATATTTTTTTTTTCTGTTGGCACTGTAGACCGTGGAGATCCTTGGCCGTGCGGCGTGGTATCTGGGAGACCACACCGCGATTTTCAATTTAGGTACACGGGGTAGGGTAACTCCTACGCCCGGCCTTTGTTGTGAGTTGCCTCCAAGTAGGCTGACGAGACTCACATCGGCGGGATAAACTGCTTGAATTATTTAATTTGATTAAATTAAATTCATGCCGCTGCCGGGATTCGAACTCGCAACCTTTTGTTTTGTGAATAAGTGCGTTAACCCGCTTGGCCACCCCTATATATATATATATATATATATATATATTAATGAACTAAATTAATCTTTAGTTCACTTTTATTATTTATCCTTTATTCATATGTTATTTACTTCTGTCTTTTTACTGTATATATATATATATATATATATATATATATATATATATATATATATATATATATATGTATATATATATATATATATATATATATATATATATATATATATATATATATATATATGTATATATATATATATATATATATATATATATATATATATACAGTAATACAGGTAATACAGTATATATATATATATATATATATATATATATATATATATATATATATATATATATATATATATATATATATATATATATATATATACTGTATTACCTGTATTACTGTATATATATATATATATATATATATATATATATATATATATATATATATATATACATATATATATATATATATATATATATATATATATATATATATATATATATATATATATATATACAGTAAAAAGACAGAAGTAAATAACATATGAATAAAGGATAAATAATAAAAGTGAACTAAAGATTAATTTGTGATAAGTATATAAACAATAATAAATACGATTAGTAATAAAGTAAAACAAGAGAGCACTGTGGAATCATAAAAAAATAAATAGTTATGTTTTTTTTTGTCTTTTTTATTAATGGCACTGGATTCCTCCAGACAGCCAGGAATGAGAAGTCGATACCAGAAAAGAATACAAATACTAGTCAGTTTCGATACGAAGACCTCACCGACTAATCGATAATTAAATCTAAATTATTCCGTAATATAAATTTATTTTATTTTTATTAATATATTAAATGAATTTTTTAATGGATTTAACAAAATTTACAATATTATTAATTTTTTCAGAATTATTTAATGCCATTATTTGGCTATAGGTAATATTGTTATCACCTAAGGATTGAAACAGAGTTTTTCTATGAAACCTGTTTGCCTCACACTCCATTACGATATGCTGAAGAGTTTCCCGCTTGTTACAATGTTCACACTCCGCCTTATTGGAGACTGCTATTCTGTGCAAATAACTGGTATATAATGCGCGATTTGACCTAAGTTTGCAGAATGTTTTGACTTCATCCCTTTTGAGGTTTGTTGTTGAGAACCATGGTTTATGGAGTATGCAATGGAATAATTCTTTATATTTTTGTCCTGTTAAAGATTGCTGATATTGTTCTTGCCAAGAATTTCTAGAGTCTTCCGTGATTACGCAATAAAAATCAGTATAAGGGACCGATAACATAACCACATATGTTAAAGCAATTGTATAAAAATATAAAATTAAAAGCGGAAGAAGAATAAGATGGTTACATAATTTAACAGAGAACAGACGAAATAAAAGCTATGCAAATAAGGCTAGAATATACTAATATAAATAATAGATGCAAGACTGACCAAGTGAATTCTGTGAGGTAAATACTAGAGCTGATGGATGTGGTGAGATTAATAGTGGGAGTAGAATAATTATTATTTATATCTTTATCACTAATTTATCTTTAATTGATTTTTATTATTTATCTCTTATCCTTATGTTATTTACTTTTTTTCTTTTTACTGTATCTCTGATTTAATTTCAGCCTTGATGATGGCTGACGTGTTTGGGCCGAAACGTCAGCTTTAACAATAAAAAATCATGTTAACTGAATCCTGATTATTGATTCCATGATATACATCATTTTTGTACATTGGAGTACCGATAAAATGACGAGCCTAGTTTGTTGGGACTTCTCGTAACTTTGTTGCCATCATGAGCTCACCAACGCAAACACTAACTATTACTGCTCACGTATCTACATTCGCTGATGACTCAGGGAGCGGTGGGATAGTAAATGAAAGACAAACAACCAGTCGAGAGGGCCAAAGGCACCTGGACTTGAGCAAATATTGATCTATTTTAGCTGCATTGATTAACTGCTTAAATTCGAGTGCTTAGTGTTCTAGTGTCTCTGTCCGGGGTCCTTAGGATGTATTGTAAATTGGATGATCATTAAGGCGGTGCAAAGTGGTATATTTTTGAAGAAACATGGGCCAAATGTATTTTATCTATTTCATTGTTTTAGCTCCCAAATCTAAAATGTATTTTATTTAACGATAAGTACATTTAATTTTCTGAAATCTTGCATACATACGTCACATCCCTCCATACTCCAATCATATTATCATTAGAAATCGGATTTACATGTATTTTCAGATTTTTTTTCTAAGTCTTGTACAACGTTCTTTGACATTTTATTTTACATTTCATATAATTTAAAACCAAATAAAGCACTTTTTCTTAATTTTTTAAATTTTATATATGTTTACATATTTGGAGGATATATAGCATATTTTCGTCCTTATTCAATGAACAAAGAAAATATTGAAAACTAAATAAATTGAGAAAGAACAAAAGTAACGTTCTTTATATTTAAAGTATTTGAAAATGGAAAAAAGAAATTTGGAGTAGGAAAGCGTCCCATATGCCTCTGAGCCGGAAATTCTACTTAGAAGGGGAGGGCACGAAGTGTCCTGATTCTACGTTGAAAAGAGTCGACACATATCCAACAGGTTCGTCCATTATTCCACACAAAAATCATACGCACACACTGAAACTGTTTTATTTTATATATCGAATATGAAAAATTATATCGACTTGGTTTTTCCAGCAATACAATTTTTTTCGGATTATATTAAAGAAAAATATTAATATTTAATAATAATCGATTTTTCGTCAGACAAATTTAAAAAAGTGTTTAAATTATTAAATAAACTAACCTTATAATTTCATTAAAAAATTATGGCAGATTTTGATTCAGCACACCAAAAAAGCTGTATATTGAAAAATCATCGACAAAAAAAAAACTTTCCGAAGTTATTGGACTCGTTTGAATGAGGGAAGTTTATTCTTTCCATACAAATAAACAAGTATTGAAAATCATCTTAAATGGTTTTTGTAAAAAAAAAAAAAAAATATATATCATTACCAAATAAAAACAAAATTGACTTTTTGTTTTTTTGTCAAAATTTTAAGTAAAAAAAAAATATTTTTAGATTCGTCTGAAAATTTGGATACATGATAGTTTTTTTTTTTTTTTTTTTTTAATGCTAAAGATAAATCTAAAATCAGCTTTGAATAAAAAAAAAATTATATAACTCTAAAATTTACTATTCCAGGATCACGAATAATGTTATTCTATTGCTTATCGAAGTAATAATGATACGGCATCCCAAGCAAGGCTTCTTAACCATGTACATATTATAATATAAATACATCATTTGTAATAAAGAAATAGGGAATATTACTCTTTTACACAACCGCTAAACAATATAGCAGTAAACAAAATTTTTAAAAAGTAATATTAAATATTAGAGACCAAATTTTTCGAAATTATATAATAAAATTATGCAGCATTCTGATAGTTCTATTGAATTATATATAACCAGAACGATATTATTTTAGAATGAAATATATTTTTTTACTTCGATAATTTTAATAAAAAGTATTTACCCAAAAAAAAGTATTATTTCAGTGGGTAATATAAAAGCATTATTCGTGACCTAAAAATAGTAAATTTTAAAGTGATAGAATTTTTTAAAACGAAATAATTGAATTTTATAGCGATCTGAAGGACCCAATGAATTATATCTTATGAAAATAGTATTCTTCTACGGAGTGAAATATAATAACAATTTTTTTTTTTATTCAAAACTGACTTCAGATTTAGCTTTAGCAATTTAAAAAAAAAACTATCATGTTTCCAAATTTTCAACCTAATTTTTTTTTTAACTTAAAATTTTGACTAGGGTCATCAACGTTTTCCGCAAAAAAACTCAATTTTGTTCTTATTTCATGATCATAATTTTTTATACAGATCTTCTAAGATGATGCAATAATTTTTTATTCGTATGGAAAGAAGAAACCTTACTTCCTTCTAAAAAGAACCTTTCTTTCTAACGAGTCCTAGAACTCCGAGATCGGGTACACTGAAGACGAGATACAGAGCTTCAAACTACTACGTGATTTTGTGGCTTTAAAAAAATTTGAGTACCTTCAGACCTAAAAAAAATTTTTTTGTTTTTGATGATAAACATAAAGGTTACAGGTGTACTGAATCAAAATTTTTCATTATTTTTGGTGTGAAAAGTATATAGGGTTAGTTTACTTATTAATTTAAACACTTTTTTAAAATTTGTTGTTCGAAAATCAATTATTTGTATTGTTATATTTTCCTTTATTATATTATAAAAAAAATAATGTTTGGATGGAAAAACGTGTCCATATCACTTTTTAAAATCGAGGCATAAAATAAAGCAGTTTCGGTGCGTTTTATTTTTTTTTCTCAGCTCCTATGGCTCATTAGACGAAACGGATATGCGTTGACTTTTTTCAATGTAGAATCATGAAAATAATTTTGATCGAAATCGGCGACAGACACATCGTGTACTCTCCCTGTTAGATTTTCCGCAAATATCGAGTCGTGTCCTAGTGAAGTTATTTTGTTTAATCTGTTAAATTTTCAAAAATCTAATCAACTTTTAAAGCACTAGTGTCAAAGTACATTTGCTAATCTCACAATGGAAATTGCCCTGAAGACTGTGATTTTTTTATGATAGCTGTGGAAAAAAATCAATGATTTGTGGTAACAGAACGTATTTCAACAACCTTACTTAAGGAAAATAAGGGGTGAAGTGAGAAAATATTCATATTTTATTAATAATTGTTTTAATTAGGGATTTATCCTTCTATACCATCATGCGGATGTCAACTGAATTTTTTTAATGTTCATATAAATTTATCAAAAAATAAATACTTACAAATCTGAAGTTTCATTTCAAATATAAATCCAGTCCCTTAAATCATTTCATCAAATATAAATGTTAATGTTTTGTATTTTTTTTATTACCATTATTATTATTTTGATTTTAACAAAAGTATTTTAAGTTTATCATTCAGAGTAATCAAAAGTGGAATGTAGCAGATTTGTTAATTTTGCCGAGGTAGGTAGAGTGCGATAGCTGTGATCTCAGTGCTGATAAGGTTTTTTCACTTGGTTCCAAACGGTAATGTTAACATGTTATTTCTTAAATTTTAATAATAAATAGGTAGGTATATGGTTTAAAAATATATATTATATTAATCAATTTTAAAACCAGTAAATATAAATTGCATTATTTTCGAATTAAATTACCTGAAAGGGGCGTCCAATACTAGGCCGAAGAAGTCTACGATCAAAGCAGGTACGTAGTGGAAGAGGATGACGATGAGCCAGTTGTGGAGGTAGCTCTTGCGGCACTTCGCCTTCGGAGGGATGATAGCGTTGACAGTCGGGAACTCCTCCATATGCTTCATCACGCTGGAGATGTACTCCGACCAGAGGATAGGTCTTACCGTCCCTGAAGTGTAGTGGTACACCTGCAAGTCTCTGTCAACAGAGGGAAAATAGATCACCATACAGAAAAATATAATTGCTCTATAAAGAGAGTGCCCTATTATGAGATGCCTTCTGTAAAATTGCGCTGGAGTTTCGAGTACATAACATTTACCTTCTTCCTTTTTTTTAAATCTATAACTAATAGTATTTTTGAACGTTAAGAAACTTTTTCAAGAATGATGTTTAAAACGGTATTTTCAAAACTATTGTAAAAAGTTATTTTGATAAAAGATTGCCCAATATGAGATAGTGTGTATTCATTATGAATTACAATGTGTTATATGTTTATTTTATAGCAAATGAGATAATAATGCTTCTTTACAATTTTTATTATTTATTTGTACTTGTGCCCAAATAAATCTCGCCTAAATTTGGCATTTTTGAATAGAGATAGACTAGATATCTGTATTTTCAGTGTTGTTAGAAAAAAATACATAAAATACTAAAGGTATGTTAGTTACATAATAAGTTTGTAATAGCTGTTAAATGTGTAAACTTTAAAAAACAAAAACTAAAAAAAATTATTACAAAGTAAAATATCGATAAAAGGAAAAAATCCTGTGGCGTCACATTAGACACAGCCATTTCTTTTTTTCTTGCTTTTTTTGCGTTGTTGATCAATCCTATAAAATTAAAACTTTTAGGACTAGTGACTGGTTAAAATAAGCGATATGAAAAACTGATTACAAACATTAGAAATCATTTATAAAAACAATTTACCTTGAATGCCAAATCAGCCGTCAAACCTCAGGCACGAAAATTTTCATTTAACACGTGTTGAATAATTGGAATGGTCTGAGTAGGGGAGGCTCCAATTAGGAAACATTTTGCTTGGCTAGTACCTTAATGCTAGTAATCAATTAGTTTATGACGATATTGGTAGCTCATGAATGTAGAGGAGATACAGGGGCATTTTATATTAGGTAAGAATCTCATAATAGACCACTTTTCCTACTAAATTAGTGAGGTGTAACTTTATTCATTCCGAAATATCAATAAGTCGTATAGTTTCTGATATATCAAGCAAGAAAATTGGAAACATGAGCTGAAAAAGATCAATGTGTCACGAATTATCTAAGAAGATCAAAATTTAATAGAAGGTATAATAATTGTAACTTAACACTATATTACACCGTGATAGATAAAATTGGCTTAGAATTCCTATAAGTTTTATAATTCGCGTAAAGAGAAATAAAAATCTGTAATAAATTAAATGTTTGTGTGGTCAAAATATATATGATCTTAGAACGTAATACTATACTTCGGAGATAGCTTTAGTGAACAACGATTGCTTGAGAAAGCAACCCGACACCTTCGCGGAGTGAGAACTCTGGTAAGACGACCTTCCAGAGGTAACGTTATCTGCAGGAATCTGAGGTAACCATCTAACTCGGGGAGTCCCAGCCTAACCTAATGACGAAAAGTCGCAGGTCGGCAGAAGGCCTACTTCATTATTGCTTACTGATTTCCTAAAGCAAAAACAAAACAAAACTACTTTCCATAAGTGCCATAATTGGTGAGTAATGCTACCATTACTCATCATTCATTAACTAATCCTTCAATTGAAAAACATATATCGATATTGTAGTTGAACAACATTGATTCAAAAACAACTTAAGGCATTTGGTAATGACTGAATAAAGTATAAATTTTTGTCCACTCCTATAAGTGGTGCGTTTTGTATCGGTCATGCAAGATTGACAACTCCTTGTGAAGAACCGATAAAGTAGCAGTAGTCGATAGTTTTGGAAATATCTGTTTTACACAAGAAGGTTAAACGAATGACCACACATGGCCCACGAATGACCATAAAAATATACGGTTTGTCCACTCAACAACTTTCCTTACCGCTTTGGATAAAGTCAAACAAAAAAATGTTTGCAATATCTACTATTTTTCTTTTTTTAAATCAAAATTTAGTTTCGTAAACAAATTAACTTTCAAATGCACATGTAGAATACTCCAGGAAATGTATAATTTTCGAATTTAAAAAAAGCTAAACTAAAGTGAACCAGTGTACACAGGAACATGAGCGAAATAATTTATGAGAACGATATAAGTTCAAAACGCTACATCTCTGCTAAAACTGGAGCGATTTGAATGATTTTTTTTTTTGTATTATAGAAAATTCAATTAACCTTTCGAATGATTTTAAAGTGATCAAGTATACTTGAAATGTATTTCTACTTGTTATATTATGCGCGAATAAAGTTTTATTTTTTTCATAACTTTTTTTTTCTGTGTTATTTTATATCGCGGATGCCTTTTATAGAAAAAGTACAAGTGCTTTACAAGGAAGATTTTAGAAAAGTTTCTTCAAAATCATTAGATCTCCTTTGGCCCCATAGAAAACACGTTTTCGGCTGCTGCGCACTGTGTGGCCGATTTGGTACAGTTGCATCGGAGGGCAAAGCCTTACAAACCAAAACAGAAATCAACAAAGTCGGTACACCCGTTTAAGAGATAATCGTGGCACAGACGCAGATAGATACACAAACCAACTGTCTAAAATGCGTTTTTGGGACTCAGAGAGTTCTAAAACGTATTGATCCATTAAAAACTACACATCGAAAATTTCACCCAAATCAAATATATTCCTTACCTCTACTGTAAGGAAAGTAAAAAAGGTCTATATGATCATCTTCAACAAACATTTAGTTTGTATACGTGTATTATTCTGTATACATGTATGTCTAATTTATAGTTAACTTTTTTTTATTCGTATTTAACGTCCTTTACTACTCTTATTAAGGCAAAAAGGGCGTGTTATTCCCACACGCCCACAGGTTGCCAACCTATTCTAACTAGAGAGAGGTCGGTATTCCTTAGGAGGGCCCACCAAGAAATAAATTTAAACGAGCTATCCTCTCCCCGCTGTTGAAACCCACGAAGATCGGATCCCAGCCGGCCGACTACAGACCTATAAGCTTACTTCCACATATGAGCAAAGTATTTGAGAAAATTATCTTAAATTATCTCAAAACCTATTACTCGGAGATTGCTTAGATTCTATCTGAGCAGACTGGCTTCCAAGCTGGCCTCTGCCCGGATCACTATCTGGCGAAACTGCAAGCCGAAGTAATCCAAAATACGGCAGAGAATTAATTTACCACCAAATAACGATAACAGCACTTGTTGGTATTGAACAGAGATACTTGTATAAAATTTTCTGGAATTTCAAAATTTATTTTTATATTTGAAATTTCGAAATGGGTCTAGAGAGATAACTGATTTGGGCTCCTTTCCTTAATTTTTTATTTTATATTTTAAATTTTAATAATTTTTTTTTGTCCAATCATTGCTGTTTTCTTTATTAAGCAATATAAAAGGTTATGGTGACTAACAGGTTTTATGCCTTAATCTTAAAATAGCCTATAGATACCAACTGCATATACATTATATTAACAAAAATATACCAAAAATGTATCTCCTTACAAAATGAAACTTTAATAAAGGTGTCTGTAATAGTTCGAAAGGCTTAATATACTATTTTCGATACATACAGAGCAAGTTATGAACGAAGATTCTCAGTTTCACCCTCAAAACGCTATCTTATAGGCTCTCCTGCGAAGATCCGCCAACTATCATCGAGCTGATAGTTTTACTTTACTTTTACTTTTACTTTTACAGAGTCATTGGTGTGCGAATCAAGGAGTCTATAGTTTTACTGAAACAAAATGGGAGAATAATTGTTTTAATTGGGATACCCTCGCATGAATCAAACGCGGAAGGGGATACAATTAACCAACAATTAAGCCCGCTTTACACAGTCAATAGTATTTGACGTGGTATAACCGGCGAATGTCGATATTCTCTAAGTTGCTTGGCTTATTTCCGAAATTTGGTTAGTTATAATTCTTTCTAACTTACACCGGCGATTGCCGACATTCAATATGCACTCATGGTGTTTGTTGAAATGAAACATTTTCGTATTTCATAAGAACTAAAATGAACTATATAGGTTATATTTAATTATTAGTACAGAAATAGTTGAACTTAAAACAAACAGTAGGACATTGCAAATCACGAAACACAACTTAAATAATATCAATATAGAAAGAGAATGTATGACAGTTTTATTTATAGCAACAACCTGAACTACCATGACAGTTCGATTTGCAAAACAGCCCCTTGCTATTACAGCTGCATTTACCCGTAAAACACTTACTTTTGCAGTTACGACGTGTATAGCCTTGCCCTCCACTTTTCGAATAAGCAGAAGTTGCTTCTCTTAGCGACATTTCTTGAGTTTAAACCTCATCCATGGAAAGTAATTTTCTTTACAAACTACGAACTGATTACGAGTGAAAAGCTGCTTCAAGGTACCATTTTTGTTTGCTAATTTATATATGTCTGAATCCTCTGCACGCATGCTATCAAACCTTTCGTAAGGCTCACGAAAAGTCAAGAAAGAAAAAATAAGATGCTTGAACTGGTCAAAACCAGCTACAATCTCTCATTTCCGACAATCACCGGAGGTCATATGTGTTTGTCAGCATACACCGGTGGGAGTCCGAATGCACAATAAAATTAATAAATGTTCGGTGTTTCACAAAGGCATTTTGAATTTGTCGACATCACTGGTGAATGTTGACATCCACTGATTTAGGTCTTTCACGGTAACATATAAATCGCATCTGTCAATATTATTACTACAACATACTCCTCCTACGGTCAATATATTGACGGACTTTGATATGGACTCAATAATATTGACCGTGTAAGGTGGGCTTTATGGACGTCGTTAAGGGTAAGCAAAAAAGGTAGGGATGTCTCTCTCCTCTCTCCCACCCCTATAATTTTAAAACATTTAATTCCTAAAAAACAAATCAAAAAAATTCGAACTTTGTAGACTGTGCTCGTGACTCCTGCTGAGTTATCCTTTTCCATTTCTTCCCTTCCTGCGCCTCTATCTTCCAATCGGCTACTCCCAGCTTCCTCGCTTCTCTCTCCACTTCATCCTTCCTTGGATCCATCCTCCTTTTCCACCAGCTTCTTTGTCTTTCCTTTTCCTACTGAAGTGCCCCTCCAGCATTATCCTCTGTACCCATTCAACCTCTATCCCGACCACATATGCTGGACATCTTAGCCTACTTGCTATAAGAAAAATTATGTGAACGGACTAAACAGATATTATTGAAATATAATTATTTGAAAATACTAGACCATTGTGTAATAACAGTATTCAGTAAGGTTACGATTATGATGTGAGATGTACTGTGATCTCTATGCGTTTTTATATTTCCAATTACATGTAACATTAACTGAAAATTTGTACACTTAAATTTTTATTATATTAAGCGTATATTTGATTATATGATTGAAAAGAAGATTGTTTTCCTGAATTCGGCCAAACAGCGAAGGGAGATTAATTAACTTTGTTAAATATTTCATTTGACTAACGACCACTTGTCTCGACCAAACAGTTTTATTTTTTTAGATATATTATATATTGATTTTAATAAATTCATGATAACTTGGCAATCGTTGTTTTGTATATTTGATTTATTATTAATAAATCGTTACAGAGACTATAACAACGTCTTCTTAAATTTAACAATAAATTATTATTAGTATAATAATAAAATAATATATAAAATAATGCAGTATAAAATAAAGTAGATGTTGGGAAAGTCGAGGAAGGAGTTACATTTGTTGTAACTTTTAATGCAGATCAGTGTTTTGTAGGCAACTTAAACATAAGCAAAAGTTACTAAAGTAATTTCTTTCTTGTGCTAGTCCCATATTTTTATCTTCTTTATCTATCTAGATTTAAAATGCTTTAGCAATTACTACCATTTTCGGGGCAGCTATTTACTCATTGAAATAGAACGTTTTCTAGTGTAAAGATAGAGGTATAAAATTTAAAAAATAAATAAATAACACATAAAAAGCTGTTGATATCTGAAAGGAGTAATGAATAAAAGTAACGTTGTGCAAACGTTAGTAAACCAGGCTTTAGCAATTTAATCGGAGGCTAGTGAGATACTTTTGCCTAACCCTAATTCGCAAATAACTGCATTTCATTAGCATAAATATGCGCATACATTTGCATCAACATAAATTGCTCCCTCAAAGGCAGATCTTCTTCAGCTTTACCCCCCCTTCCTTGGCCAAAATGTTATCCTATATTTGGAAAATTTTATCCGTTTTACTTTTGGAAAACTATTGCAAACAAATTATAACAGGGCATCTCATGGAGATTTAACAATATTTTATTGAAAATTGATTTCACAGGAGGAAAATTTAGGATTTGAAATAAACTGAATATTTTTTTTTTTTTTTTTGCAAAGCGGATGTATCAACTTTTGCTAGAAAACTCCTCAACTGTAAGTACACTATTATTCGGAGAGAGATATCTGTTTAAACTGCTCTCCTGTAAAGTTCGGGAAAAATTGCATAGTGTTTTTTTATCTCCGAGGTGCAGAAATATGTATAACATATATTCGGGCGAAGAGGTGATGACTCTACCCCGTGTACCTAAATTGTGAATCGCCTTATGGTTTTTCAGGATGTCAAATAGCTGTCCGGAGATTTGGTCCACGAAAGGTCTGCTTTGGGGACAGAAATATAGGTTTTCGTGCGATATAGCCATTATCCCGATTAGCTATAATCCGTGGATCTAGGCCGATTTGTTACTGTCCTTGAACCGGAGTTAGTCGGTATGAGAGTAATGGAGCTATGTAGTAGCCTATATCAATGGTATATCATGGTTCGCAGCAACGAGAGGCTGAGTGACTTCCTTCAGGCCATCTGTGCTCCAGCAAGCGATAAACTGTCTGTAAGGAAGCTACATCGCGCGGCCAAAGATCTGTTGCCACTATAGTGCCAACAGAAAAAAAAGTATATATATATATATATATTGTGTGTGTTACGCGGAAACTATGAAACTGAATACAACAAGGTTGATGAAAGCCAGTAAAGTGTTTGACCTCGAAATAAATACAGAAGTCGAAATATATGGTTAGCAACAGAAACGGCGACGATTTTGATGATATAGATATAGGAGGGAATAGGTTTGAACATGTTGAGAAATTTAAATATTTGGGGTCTACGATTACTAGAAAAAACGAAGTTTATGAGGAAATAAAGGCGCGGTTAAAGGTGGAAAATGCTTGTTATTTTTCGGTAACAACATTACTTAGGACGCGCATTTTGTCCAGAAACTTAAAAGCTAGAATTTACAAATCTATTATCCTTCCTACTGTTATGCGTACATAAGTACATGCGTACTGTTATCCGTAGATGGGGAACGTGACCGCTAACCTTAAAGGACAAACAATGCCTTAAGGTCTTCGAGAATAAGGCATTGCGTAAAATATTTGGTCCGAAAAAGAATGAATCCATATAAGAATTTAGGAGGTTACACAACGCGGAAATGCGGAGCATGCACTCAGTTAATATAATGGAAATGATATCATCGCGACGGTTGAAATGGGCTTGTAAAGTTGTTGGGCTCAGTAATAAACGAATTCCAAAAAAGTTATTTAACGCTGAGCCGAATGGTAAACGTCCGAGGGGTAGACCGAAACGTAGGCGAGAGGATTGCGTTAAGGGTGGCCTTGCGAATTTGGATTTGGACGGTAGTCTTTGATCCAGAGGTTTCTAGACGAAGACGCGCTTGGTGGTATGGGTATCGAAATTTCGGGTTCGTTAAACCTTTTATTATTATTATTATTATTATTATGTACTTTCCCTTTCCTTACCTATAGGTTCCAGTAAGTCCTCATCATTAATTGAAACTCATTCCGTACTATTCCACAGTTATGTTGAGAGCAGTAAGAGTATTGCAACTTAGTTTGTAAATAGTACAGTAAAGTTTTAAACATTTTTTGATAATAAAAGTAAATTTAAAAATTCTTTACTGCTTGATTGATGATATGTTAATTTGCATAAGGTTGTAATATGATAATGATACTGAGATAGAGACAAATCATTGATACATTATAAATTTATGTTCAGCATTTTATATCATATATAAAAATATAATGGAATAATATTGGAATACATGTCAAATATTCCAAAAGAAAATTTTTTAGGATGTACTTAAAATCAAAATTGTCATTAAAAAAAATAATTATAATTTGCCATTTAAAAATCAGATCTTTTTATTCGCTCCCAAACACGGGAAGGATTTTATTGATATATATATATGTAATATATTAGAATGTGTAAAATGATGAAATATCGACACTTTTCCGCTTACAGCTGCTGCTATCTATATTTAGTTTTTCTTACTTTTAAGTGAAAATATGGCCATCGACCCTCGCGGGCGGAAATTGAGTTTCGAGCAAGATATATTGGCCTTAAGGTCTCCTGTACCGAAGAGAGTAAGTGGTTTTTAGAAACGGTCGTTGCGTCTATATGGATAGCTTTTGGATCAAAAATGTTTCTATATCGCCAGTCTCAAATATAAAACTTTAAATAAACATTTTGTTATTGGTTATTGACATATTTAGGACGAAAACAGTCGATTAGTTAGACAGGTCTATCACACTAGGTTGTAAAAATAAGAGTAAACAAACCTGTGCAGTTAAGATATAATTGATAGATTGTGACAAAAAGTCTTGAATCTGTCAATAGCAGTCCAGAGGTCACTAATGGAAAAATGAAAAAAAAATATCAATTTCTTTTTTGTGAAGAATATTATTCTTGATTCGTTTCTGTATTGAACCCTGAAAATCTCATGCATTTTCGAGCCATTACTTTGAGTGCGAAATTTGTACTATGCGCAGTCTATGGATGTTTGGAGGTTTATTTCCGGCCCATTACACCTCAATCTTTATCCCTTTTTTTACTGATTCCTAAGGTTATTTTTAAATTTTCATAATATGCTCTATAAGCCCATGAAATATTTAGTAAAAACTATTATGAGGAAATATATGTTTCTGAAAATAAATTACAAAAAAATATATACATATAATGTAGTGGCACCAGTAATTGAACACTTAAGCTAATTTCTAACATGGAGAGAAGAGACACATCCCACTTGTGTCTCCTAGATTTTGAGGAAAGTTTTTTTGGTAAATCCAGACCTTAAAATTTTGGGCGTTGTAAAATATTAGGGGCCAACGCTCCCCAGGAGCTCCGAAAAAAAATCGGATAATTTGCATACGCTAAGCACATTCCTTTTATATCTCTTATTCTGGCAAAGGTAGGAAAATGAATTTAGTACCAAAATGTTCCTATTGCAAATCGAAATAATAAAACAAAAGTAAAATATCAAAATATTATAAGTATTATGCCTGGAAAGAACACTTAAACATCAAAAACAGTGATTTTTGGGAGAAAACGTAAGTTTTCACAAAAACCGAGATCGTATTTGGATTCGCCATCCCAAGAAATGGACCGGCCCCTTTGAGGCTTTTCAAAATAGTTTTACATATAGGCGAGAGTGGGAGAAAAAAAGTTGAGACCACCAACCCAATTTACATACAAAACTCCAACCCTCTAACTCAATTTGGAGAGGCTTTAGAAACCTTTAAAAAAATGAAAAAATGCACCTCATCCAATTCTCATGACCTCCAATACGGTGTAAAATTCTCTTATTTTGGGGAAAATATGACTAATAAAAATATATGAAACAAAAATTAAACTAACAAGAAAAATGATGTAAATGAATAACAGCAAAAAAAGGTATATATTTTTTTATTTTTGTCCGATATTTTTTTCCCAAAATCGATTTTAAAATTTGAGAATTGAAAACCTATCTATTTCAACAAAAAAATCTGGTGCGGTGCGCCCATCACACAACTTTCCCTTACTGTCCTATAATAATTATCTTATTAATATAATTTTAAAGAATTTACATAAACAATACTTGAAATCCCACTTAAGTACAATAAAAGAGTTTTTTAAACAATTTTAGTAGAACAATTCTGTACACTACCTATATATTTTAACTTTATCAAGTTGCAAATATATTTTAAAAGTTTCTGGTTTAGTTTCCATGGAAACATTTTCTTTCCATTAAATAATTTGAAAGTAGAAACTATTAAGTTAATTTCCGCTTTTGTATTCTTAAATTACTTTGTTACAGAGCGTATTGTTTACAACAGATTGGCGGATTGGTGGCAGGAGGTTCTGTCGCATCCCTCTCCATTCGGATGCGCTCGGTTATCCATCTATTTTATGCTCCTCATAAAATACACTTTATGTTTGCTAATGCTGGTCCGATTTTGATGATTTTTTTTTTTTTTAGATACTTTAATAGCCTTTCATATAATTCTGTACATAAGTTACTATAAATTGCATGATTTTTAAGCTAAGCGCAAATAAAATATTCTTTTCTTAATAAATTTTTCCCTGCACTTTTTCGTTGATATACTACATAAATGAAAAGTTAAACGCCTTTAAGTTGAAGACATTAGGCAAGTTTCACCAAAATCGTTAGAGCCGTTTTCGAGAAAAATGTAAAAAATCTGGTGCGGTGCGCGCATCACACAACTTTCCCTTACCGTCCTATAATAATTATCTTTTTAATATAATTTTAAAAAGTTCACATAAACAATGCTTGAAATAAACTCAGCAGCCTTCACTTCTTTACATCTTCTTCCATTTCAGTACAATAAAACAGTTTTTTAAACAATTTTAGTACAACAATTCTGTATACTACCTATATATTTTAACTTCGTCAAGTTGCAAATATATTTTAAAAGTTTCGATTAAGTTTTCATGGAAATATTTTCTTTCCATTAATTAATATGAAAGTAGAAATAATTAAGTTAATTTCCGCTTTTGTATTCTTAAATTACTTTATTACTGAGTGTTTATAACAGATTGGTGGGAGAAGGTTCGGTCGCATCTGTCTCCTTTCAGATGCGCTCGGTTATCCATCTAGGTTCTTGTGCTCTTCATAAAACACGCTGTATCTTTGCTAACACTGGTCCGATTTTGAAGTTTTTTAGAAAATTTAATTATCTTTCATGCATTTCTGTACATAATTTAATATAAATTGCGTGCTTTTGAAGTTAATCGCAAATAAAATATTCTTTTCATCAAAACATTTTTCGCTGCATTTCCTCGGTGATATACTACATAAATGAAAAGTTAAAGGCCTTTAAGGAGAAGAGATTAGGCAAGTTTCGTTAAAATCGTTGGAGTCGTTTACGAGAAAATTGTCAAATCCCTGATAAAATAGCTACATCCGGTTAGACCGATGCGCTTTATCTTTGCTAATACTGGTCCGATTTTGATGATTCTTTTATTGTTTTTTAGATAATTTAATTATCTTTCATACAATTCTATACATGATTAACTATAAAATGCATGCTTTTTAAGTTATGCGCAAATAAAATATTCTTTTCATCATAACTTTTTTCCCTCCATTTTCTCGTTGATATACTACATACATGAAAAGTTAACGGGCTGTAAGGAGAAGACATTAGACAAGTTTCATCAAAATCGTTAGAGCCGTTTTCGATAAAATCGTAAACAATTGTAATATACATGATATAATTACCATTCCCGGTTAGTCCGATGCCCTGTATCTTTGCTATTATTGGTCCGATTTTGATGATTCTTTTTTTTTGTTTTTAGATAATTTAATTACCTTTCATACAATGCTATACATAATTTACCGTAAAATGCATACTTTTTAAGCTATGCGCAAATAAAATATTCTTTTCATCGTAATTTTTTTCTCTGCATTTTTCGGTGATTTACTACATAAATGAAAAGTTAAATTCCTTTATGAAGAATAATTTAGACAAGTTTCATCAAAATCGTTAGAGCCGTTTTCGAGAAAAATGTAAAAAATTGTAAAATCTGTGATATAATAGCTAACTCCGGTTAGTCCGATGCGCTGTATACTGGTTTGATTTTGATGATTCTTTTATTGTTTTTTAGATAATTTAATTACCTTTCATACAATTCCATACATAATTTACCGTAAAATGCATACTTTTTAAGCTTTTCGCAAATAAAATATTCTTTTCATCATAACTTTTTTCCCTGCAATTCCTCGGTGATTTACTAAATAAATTAAAAGTTAAGGACCTTTATGAAGAATAATTTAGGCAAGTTTCATCAAAATCGTTAGAGCCGTTTTCGAGAAAATCGTAAAAAAGTGTAAAATCGATTATATAAAGTGGCACTTCCGGTTAGTCGATTTTGACATAGTTGCTGTAACATCACATGTTGTGCCAACCTTAAATACGTAATTTCAGTATCGTACAGCTTTTCATTTTTGAGCTAGACTGATCACATACACAGACACATAGATACCGACCATTTTGCGAGACTTGGTCATTTGGACGCAGGGGACTTTTAAACCTTAAAATTTCCGTTGAAAACTCGAATTAAAAAATTTTCACGATCACAATACTTCCCCTTATATACAATACTTCACCTTACTTCGTATAGGTAAGAGAAAGTAAAAAGAGGCAAACAAAACAAGTAAAAAAAATCCTTGAGGACTTTTAATAAGTAAAGGTATCAAACAAGATAGGGTAAGTCAATAGTTATTCTTTTCTTTCCTCTCTTTACTTATCAAAATTTCTTAAGAGCTTTTTAAAATTTTATTTAGTATGCTATATTTCAAAATTATTTGTTGGAAATAGCAGGATAGTTATGCCATATCTATTTTTTCCGAAATAGTGGAAAAATTCGAAGATTTTTACACGTAATTTCTTTATATTTTTATAATTTATAATAATAATTTATAATTTCTTTATAATATTTCTTTATTTATAACAGCCAGTAATAATGAGGAATAATAACCAATTAAAGTTTGGAAATTACACCAGCCAAGATTGAAAGGATTTTATGAACATTCACATTTTTAGCAATAACTTCTATTGATTTCAAAGGTGAAACTGTAATGAATAAAACAAGTGAATAACATTTATTTTCGGACTGTCAAACATTCATGGTGAAGAACCGTTTTAAAAATGAAAAACCAAGGTTGTTGTAATCATGGTATAAATTTGTGCAAAATTTCAAACTCCTGCTCTGAACATGTGAAGTAGGAAAATATGTAAAACAATTTTTAAAAAATCTCAAAGGGGATCCTTTGGTTGTCTGTTCATTAGCGAAAAAAATTGTTTTTCGATTTTCATAAATTTTTTTAATTAACTGTTATTTGGGAATGGAAATCCCAATATGAGCTCAGTTTTTGAAAAACTAACGTTATCTCCCAAAAATCACTATTTTGAGGGTGGTTTTGATATTTTTAGTATTCTTAACAGATATAATACTAATCAGCTGTTTTTTCCTCGATAGCCAAAATCTGGAAAACTCCTTGAAATGAAAAAAATTGAAAGCTCTTATAATTGGGGCAAGATCATTTAATTAAAAAAAGAGTTGTTACCCAGTGGAACAAGTCTGTGTGCACCTAGTTTAAGATGGGTTATCTACTGTGTTTTTATCAGCTCACATGCGTTTACATAAAAATGTCGAAACAAAAAAATATCGACTTCGTTTTTTAAAAAAGGCTTAAACGCCAAAAATTCGAAATTTAGATTTCAACTTATTATGGGACGTAAACACCACTTCCATCGATTCTCGCTCAGGATATATCGAATAAAATATTGGAAATAGTCTAAAAATTGACGACGTAGGCGGCGAATACTAACGACTCTCAGTCGTCACTCCAGAGTTAATCAGTATTAGAAATCTTAAAAATATATTGTAATTATAAAGGTTTTGCCTCCTTAATAAATCTCTACTGAGTTAAATTTAGGGAAAAATAGCTTCATGTGTTTCCTCTAAAGTTTGCTACATGGCGCTTACACCTTTTCCAAAAAATGACGTCGATATGTTTATAAAAAAATATATTTTTTAATCAACATTTTATATTAATAAATTATAACTTTATATTTTAAAATTATGAAAAAGTTTTTAATGCTGCCGATGCGGTTATTAATAACCGATTTCGGGGATTTTCGGCCTCAGTGGGGCATTTTGGGGTATCGGGTAATTTCGAGTAATCTGGCTTAATTGCGTTATCTGTGGAGCGCTTGTGCAGTGTTGGCGATTTAGGGAATTTAAACGTTCTAATTTGTAACAATTGATCAATCTTTATATCGATGCTGATTCTTTTTTATTTTTCTCAAACTACAACTCTTACTGGGCATTTTAATATTTGTTTGACTTGAACAAAGTTAAAAATGCTCGTGAATACAAACAAACCAACAGTTTTTAATAATTTATCGTATTGTATTTTGAATAAAAATTGGTTTTCGGCTCTTATTTTTAAACTACAAAAGCTATTGACTTTAAACTTTTTATGTTAATCAGCGAGTGTTTGAGAAAGAAACAGACGGAATGTTTTTAAGGATAGTATATTACATTATATATATATATATATATATATATATATATATATATATATATATATATTAATATATGTATATTAATACATTATTACATTAATATATGTATATATATTACAACTGAAGTAAAAAAATATTTGAATCTTAAAATTTACACCAATTTTTTTTTCCTTTTCTCTTCATGGTGAATAGGTTTCTACTCGGAGAAATTGATTATCCTGGTTTCTATTTAGTTGCAATGTCATTAAAAATATTATATGCAAATTTTAAATCTCCAATTCAATTTCTGTAATACAAGTCAAAAACGGATTTTTCTGTCGTAAAATTGTGCGTGTTCAATCAGTTATACTTCCAAAGAATTATTGATTTATTGAACAAATTCACTCTTCCGTTGATTTATTGATACATTATTCTAAAGATTCTGCCAAATTTTTAGAAAAAAACATTGAAGGGTTTTGGAATAAATGAAATAAATAAATTTTTAAATAACTCATCATCTTTTGTTATTTATGTAAATATTTTTAACTGTATACCCATATACTGTTAATAATTTACCGATATGGCATTAATTAAAAACAAATGATGTATTAACTCGAAAAGACTACCAAGTAATGAGATTGCATTCTAAAAAAGTACATTACCCGAAAACGGGTATTTTTAAGTTGATGGATGGGTAATTCTAGCTTGGGTTATCGGCAGCATAGTTCATTTTAGTTTTTTTCCTCTGCTGGCAACACTGGAGAGCTACTAAATGAAGTGATTTTCAAACAATACAGCAGTTCATAATTGGCGATTTAAATAGCATAAAATTAAAAAACTTTTAACTAGTTTATTTTAAAATTATTAAAATAACGACTGTATGAATCTAATGTAGGGTTGGAACATCGGGAGAAAAATATCGATATTCGATATTTTGATATATAGCGAAACCAAATATCGATATCCACCGATAATCGGTAGAAAAATATCGATATATCGAAAGGAAATGGACGAAAAAGCAAAGATACCCTGCATTAAATGAGTATAACTTTATGAAATTTATGAGAAGTTTATAAAAATATAATTATTATTTATATAACAATGTTTTTATTCTCCATGAATCATTTTAAAAAAAGATAGGAAAGAATAATACTTTGGTAAACAAATAAGTACTATAATACATTTTATCTTGAAGGTTTTTTTGCTATATTTCATATATTATATTATCGTACAAATTTTTCAAAAATAAAACCTCGTTTTATTTTTCTAAAAAACATTGTATTTTATAAAGTTTCCATGTATATATTGAGCATTCTCAAAACATTTATCTAAAAACATGTAATTCATCTGATATATATTTCAGTACAATCACCATTTATATTATTACCTTTTTGTCTTTACATAGAATTAATTAACAGTATATGTGTTTCAATCTTATCTACTAATTATTGTTTGGCAACTAAATATTGTTTATTCTCATATTTACCCCATTATATTTATAAATTAACATGTGCTATATGTTAGCCAATGGTTATATACAACAATTTATTTACATTTATAGTATTGTCTATTTTATTTCAATTTGGTGAATGAGTGATCCATATTATTTTTTGTTTTGCTAATCTTAAAATCTTAAATTTATTTGAAGGGTAAGGAGGAAAAACCTGGACCCAATTTCATAATAAAGTACGAATGTACAATCACGAGTAGACCTATGATTTACTATGCATATGACACACTGTGAAATGTTGAAACACGATAAAATTTAAAACTAGTTGTTACCATCTACCTAATGTGCCTCGATTCCTATTCTTGAATATTCTGACCTGTGTCTTCACTATCTAGCAATACTTATGGTAGTGTTCTCTTTTCTTTTTGTAATTCTTCTAGATCTTATTTTTATTTTAAATTTACTATTTTCATTACAATAATTAGTTCTTTCAACACACACATACATACATACACATATATATATATATATATATATATATATATATATATATATATATATATATATATATATATATATATATATATGTATATATATATATATATATATACCCGACACACGGGGTCGGGGAGGCCGAGCGGGTTAGCGCGCTTGCAAAAGTCCACCTACTCACAAACGCAAAGGTTGCGAGTTCGAATCCCGGCACCGGCACTACTTTAATTTAATTAAAGTAATAATTCAAGAAATTTATCACCCCTCCCCCCGGGTATGTGAGACCCGTCAGCCTACTGGAGGCTACTCACACAGACCGGGCGTAGGAGTGATGACCCTACCCCGTGTACCTTAATTGTGAATCGCGTTATGGTTTTCCAGGACATAAGATAGCCGCCCAGAGGTTTGGTCCACGGACGGTCTGCCTCGGGGAAAGAAATATAGGTCCTCGTACGCCTGCTGACTCTGAACAGCCATAATCCGTGGATCTAGACCGATTCGTCGCTGTCCTTGAACCCGAGTGAGTCGGTGGGAAGGACACTGCCGAATTGGACCCAAAGGGACCGGTTATGGAGCAATGGACAGCCTGCTGCTGCACCATGGAAACCATGGTTCGCAGAAACGTGAGGTTGGGTGACCCCCTCCAGGCTGTCTCTGCTCCCACAAGCAATAAATGTCTGTAAGAACACCACATCGCGCGGCCAAAGATCTACAAGGTCTATCCGTAGGTTTGTTGTGTTTCCCACTGTCCGAAATATTTTGTGACAATATTTGCACTCCGAACTTTTACTGTCTCATGATTTAAAATGTTTCCATACTTCACTTTTTGGCGGCGACATTTTACTTTCAATTTTCACTTTGATCACCACACTAATAACAACAACAACAACGAACAACAGGTAACTGACCGTTAGTGATGCCTATGAGTTATAACAATAACAGTAATTATTGATTAAAAAATTAAGCTATAATGTAAAGTACAGCTCACGGATAAAATTTTTAATTTAATAACAAGGCAGGATCTATCTTAGCCTGTATCAATGTTAAAACCGACTACTTTTGTTATAAGGACCTCTCGAAGGACTTCTATCCTCAAAAATAGTATTATTTGTAGAGCGTTACAATATATGTATAAATTTTATCCTCCTCCTCCCCTCTTACACGACCCACCCTTCCTCACGCTGCTTATATGTATATATTCCATTTATATAATATATATATATATATATATATAAATGGAATGATAACCCTAATCTAATGTATTAATGGTCTATATCTAATGGGTCTCAAGGTCTGGTTGTTTGAATCGAACGTTAGTTATAAATTTGCAGTTGAATAAGCCACGTGTCACTCTTTGCAACACATGAAAGAGACTAATCAACATTCACCAAGTACACTTGTTTGTAGATGTTGTCACTTCTAATATTCCTTTGTAGATCTCTCGTCGTTTAATAATCCTTACAGAATATATCTTTTCGAAGTAAAACGTTCTCAACTCTCATTAAATATTGTTTTCTGTTTATAAGATGGTCCTTTGAACGACGCATAGATCATCACGTTATTGCCAGCAGGCACATTTATTGTTGTTTGTCTTAGGCGGGGTTTAAAGCAGAACAATAAAATACATGTATTATAATCCTGCCGTTGAATGCTCAAAATGGGAATGTGACGGAATGAAGGGATGGCCTGAATAGATTTTGAGGATTTGTTCGGACTAGTTAAGAAGTAAACATACTAAAAGTTTCCGAATTTAGGAGCAAAGACAAAAACAGGAGAGGAGGGAAGAAGTTCGTGAATTTCGGTTTTTCTTTTATATCTCGAAAACGGTTAGTCTTAGCTTAAAACATTTTATTTAAACAATAGCATTCAATTTCCTACAAGTATGATCCTATTATTTTTTTTCGTATATAGTTTAAGAAATATACGCTCTTCAAAGTACCAACGCTAAAGACAATAAAAGGAAAAGTACAGTCCAGTTGCTATAGAATCAACAATGATTTTTCTTTTTTCAAATTTGTTTATTTCAAGTGCGTATATTTCATAATCATTTAATAATTCATAATCCATTACTAATTCTATGGTGCTTGTTGGTCGGATGATTCAGGAATGCCCCCACCAGTGCCTCATCACGGTCCGGGCAACAATAACGTCTCTATCTCGAGTCCCTTCTGCGTCTCTCCAACGAGTAGAGGATTATCATGTCAGTCTGTAAAGTAATTACTGGACAAACGGTTTTTATTTTTATAAACGGCCTTTTTCTTATTAGAATTCCTTCGCCTGGATCTTGATAATCACGGGTTATACATCAAATTAAAAGTAAGTCCCATCATAAAATAGATCAAACCTTTCCCACCTCGGGTCTTATGAATGCTGGATTTTATCAATAATTACAGTCCCAGTCCTCTGGGCCAATCAGATCTTTGTCTGCTTTAATGAGTTTCCACTGAAATAATCAATCCCACTTCTGGGAGATATGAAGGAACTGCTTCTATTCCAACTTCAGGATTCTTCTCAAATTCTTCTCAAACAATATATCCTTTCCAATTTTTGGGAAGAATGGAGGAATTGGATCATCTACAACTTAAAAATCAACATTGTTTTAAAAAAAAAACATTCTCAAAAATCAACAAAATTCTACAACAAGGTGAAAAACAAAATTAATCTATCCAAATATTCTTTAGGTGATTTTTCTTTTAGAATACTCTTCTGTGCTGGTGTACTGTTTACTCCACGGGCTATATTCGGCTTCAAATAAAACTATGGGTTTTTCTTTTCTTAACATACATATATATCATATTAAATAAGTAAATTAAATAATTGCGATGGTGGACTTCTCATGCAGCACCATATTTCTATTCATAAAATGCTTTTCATTACTTTTATTTTTATTTATCTAACGTTTTAATTAGCGATCAATCTGGTGAGGCCTCTGGGTAATCTTATACTCTTATATTTAAGTATTATTAAGCCTATTGTTCCGGCTATTATAGTTTTACTAAGAGTTTCCTTTCGAAGTCCGTAGTCCATATTTTATTTTGTCAGGCAAACCGTATTCCCAACAGGATTAAGAGTGTTAATATTTTTTCTTCACCATATCCCTTGGATAGTTCTTGGAATCCGCTAGAAACCGCTTGCTCCTGATCAAGAACTGTCTTGGCCTCAAACTCTCTTCTGTATTCACCTTATTTTTCTTCAGCCATTTTTCTTATTTATTTTTGTCGGGATTTTGTTTTTCCAATGGTCTATTCTAAGGGGATTTAATTTTGATTGCAGAACTCGCTCTAAATTTTTATTTATAATAAAGGGTGAGCATATGAAAGGTGGAGGTATTATTTCGGTTATATAAGACGTGTTGGGACTTGGGTGATTCATCTCTTTCTTGACTTCAATCTGATCGACATTATTACTATTCGGAATTTCCTCAAGAGCATTTCCGGCTTTAAAAGTTTCTTCCTGGGAATCCTCTCTTTCCTCTATAAATTTCTTGGGATCTTCAACTCTTATATTCTCTTTAGGAACAGTTATTTCCTTGAATAGTTCTATTTTGTTTTCTTTTTCGACAAGAGGGCCGACATGATCTTCAATTATACTTACCTCGTTTTTTATTGTACCCTCCATTACTCTTGTACTACATTCTCCTATCTTTTTCTCCAATTTTCTTGTTTTTTCATCTATTTTTCTATTGTTTTCATCTTCATATTTCCTTATATCTTCATCCGTTTTCCTTACATTTTCTTCTAATCTTTTCATTAATATTTCACCTTTGTTTTCTAACATTTTCTTTATATTTTCATCCATTTTTCTTACCATCTCCATCACGGGTTTACGCCTTCTGACCTCATCATGAATGCTATGAATTTTCGGGGATGGAATTCACGGTATACATAAAATAAAAGAAGTACTGGAATAGTCTAACTGCAATGAGATATCGAAACAGAAAGAATATAAGAGAAAAAGAAAGAATTTTTATGACCAATACCAAGTCGTTACGCGAACATCGATTATATAAACAATATATCAAAAAAAAATAAAAAATAGGATCAATATACTCGTGGATAATCAACTACATGCAAGCATTTTTATCAAATTGAGAAATTAAGATAAATAGGTAACCTAGTCCATCTGAATCACTCCATATATTTGTAATAATATTAATATTATCGTTAATTAATGTTAAAATAATCAATAACCAATTAAATTAATTAATTTTATAATGGCTAATTACTAAACTGGATGGTAAGCCACCACAAGCCGGATGCCATTTCTTTATACTATGTACTCTGACAGCAATTATCATGAATGCTCATTCACAACATTTGGGATGCCATTTATTTATGCTATGTTTTATTTAGATCGGATTGACTTATATTTTAGCTGGTAATATAAATCTGTATCATTGAGGGTTATCCCAAAATTATGTAAGATTATAAATAAATATGAGTTATTTGTTTCGTCCCGTAAATTGGATGCCTTTCCAAGGGTCTGATTTGTGAATACCATTGTTTTCCATCGTTAGCATTGTACCAGCCAATATAATGTTCATACTTCTAAGTTTAATAATACCATAATGCTAGTCAAGTTTATTGCTATCATATTTAATTAGACATATTTAAATTGATAATGGGCTTGGTTACTAAACAGCAAACTCCTTCCTATCATTTATCTTTATTCATCAAAATTAAGGTAATAAACTGACACAAGAGTTTAACCATGGAATGATTCAGACTGGACCTAACCATTAAATGTTCTAACATAAATATCTTATCTGGAATAATTGATGTCGATGGTCTAGCAGTTCTATGGTGGTTGTTGGCCGGATGATTCAGGAATGCTCCCATCAGTGTCTCATCATGGTCTTAGCAACAGTAACGCCAGTACGTCTCTAACTCGAGGCCCTTCAGCGTCTCCACTTCGAGTGTCTTCTCCTGTGTCTTCCTCTCGGCTTCTCTTCGCTTCCCTCCTTCTAGGAGGGAGTAGAAGAAGTTGTTGATTGGCTAGATCCCCGACAGTTGGCGGTACCTTTTTCGTGATTGGCCAACTCGTTTTTTAAGGGAAGGAATTTTCAGGCCATGGCTCCATCCCTGTCCGGGTTGGAACGATATCTCCGAATTAATTACCATCCTCTAATTGAACGACACCTTTCCCAGGCCTCCGCCGTTTTTTCGGTATGCCAGCCGGGATCCGAGGGTGACTGGTTTCCTAAAATTGATTACGTCTTCCAAGACGGACCACATCTTGCCTTTGTCACACTGCCCAATTCTCTACAGGTTTTTAAACCAACTTATTTTGTATTTCTGAGGGTAAAGGCTAGGTAAGTGTTGCGGTGACGGTTGCCGTCAGCTGTCAATTATCCTCCTTGAGAAGGGATGATCGGTTATACCTGCCTTTCCCTTACTCCTCGTTCTACCCTTCGGCCTATTATATATATTATATGGCTTTAAATAATATCATTCAAGAATAACACATATCAATACATATCACTATAACAGATATGAAAAAATTAAAAGGAACATTCTTGTAGGAAATTGAATGCTCTTCAATTTTTCAACCAAAAACATGACCTTCTCTCCCCCTCCTCTCTTTGCCTTTGCTTCTAAATCCGGAGACTTTTAGTATGTTTACCTCTAAAGTAGTCCAAACGATGCCCTGAATTTAGGCCGTCCCGTCAATTTCGTCTACAAACCCCTATGGACTGGCCATAATTGATAATAATTAGATCATAAGTGATATACTTATACTATAATTGTCTAAGAAGATACGCATCGCTGGAAACTATTAAAAACATTAAGGAACGATAAAATGCATCTATCCTAAGATATTTTGATCAAGAGGTCTGCTTGTCTCTTCCACCAGTGTCGTACGATTTTGGAATTTCATCCTCTCTTTTTATTTTATTTTTTTAATTTTTTTTTTTTTTTTTTTTTTTTTTTTTTTTTTCCGGCTTAAGACTTCCATTGAAGTCCTATACTCCTCTCTTGACGAACTATAATAATTGGCACGAAACCTCTCTTGCCGCTTCGATATGAACTTTGTTAAAAATCATCTATCTTATCGCTCTAGTGTGAACCCGACCTTAGTCAGAGGCTATTCTGCACGATCGGAAGACACCGGTTATTTAGATTTTATCTAGTTGTAGTCCATAAAATGGTTGTTAAAGGGATGGCATTTGTAAAACTTTGAGTGGATGCACTGGTTTTTTACTGTAGAAATATTAAATGGAAACTTACGTATGTATCTCTAGCTCAGTGAGGATAATGTGTAATGATTAAATGATATTTGACAGTTATAGACTGGACTTAACCTGTGAATTTATGATAATAATAATGAAATTTAATATCACTCAAACCATTAAGATGTATAATGTAATATGCCAATACTCAATAGATCATTAGAAAATATTATATTAGTATTTTTCTAATAACATATGGGACAAATCTAGCATTCCCTAAGACGTCGTTTCTCTAAATGGTAGAATTGAGGTAGAATTAATGAATAATAAAAAAAAAAAAAAAAAAAAAAAAAAAAAAAAAAAAAAAAAAAAAACCGTGAACAGCAGAGCTCCGTCACTAAGGTTGTATTTTCACTAAAATAAAAAATATTAAAATTATGGTATGTCTAAATTTGGAGGAGTTTTAGAGGTGCACAAATTTTTAAAAGAATTGAAATCCGTGGGGGAGATGAAAGAAACAAGTTGAGACCCCCGAAATGGATTTCTCTAACACCAACTTAATTTACGTACAAATTTTCAACCCTATAACTTAATTCGGTGGAGCTGTAGAGATGCGGAAAATTTTCAAAACGCCGAAATTTAAGGTAAACATACCGAAACTTTTGACTGAAATTGGCCCATACTTTTATGGTATTGTTCTGCCCAGAAAAAAATCCTCCATACCGAATTTCAGCTCATTTGACCCAATAGGGTCCGCTGGAGGTGCTCAAATGTAGCGGAAAAAAATATATATACATCGGGCATCTCCAAAACTTCATAATCGTGTTCTAGGGGTAATGAAACGGATATAGAATGCACTCCCGTCCCTCTCCCCTGACCTTCGGAACAGTGCAATTGTCTATTTTATTCGGAGAAAATACGACAAAATAGACGTTCGCGTTGATAAAACGTGGGTGACCGAGGGAAACGAAACTTTCTGAAAATATTAGAAGAGATTCCGTAAACATGCGATGCGTGGAAAAGAAACGAAAGCCGACCAAAGGCCCATAGGAATAAGTCCGAATCTTGGCATTAGAAATGATATTTTTCTTTAAAGCTTTTTCATTCGTTTATCTCATGCACTATTTTTTGATAAAGATAAACGTTTTTATTGAAAAATAATTCAAGCTGTCATTCTCAAGGGCTGATCATACAATTTAACTTGAATTATTGCTAAGGATTGTGGAATTGAACTTATCGATTTATTTTGTAACTTGCGGATTTACATGCCTTTCTAACCAGTTCAATGACGAAGACTAAGACTGATTTCTGACTATTTCTTTTACTTCGGATGAGGTTCACAGATTAAAATATTTGTTATTTATTTATTTTAGAAATAATTTCAAAATGACGTTTGTATTTTACCTCCGGGTAGCTGTTCTCCAGGCAGTAGCTAACAAGAAGGCAGTGAAATAGTCACTGGGCACTAGATCTGCGACGGCGTTTCCATCGGCGAATATGGTCCTGAAGGCTCCCCTGCCAGCTCCTGCGATAAAGGCGAACGCACCACTCAGCACATTGTAAGTCCAACCCTTCACAGGGCGTTCAGCTGTGTTCAATACTATATAAAACAAAATATTTAAATAAATTATTGATAATTAATATTTTTATTTATATTATTAAATAATAGGCAATCCATATCAAAAGTTATATTTGTGGAGAAATAATCCCGTTGATATATATTTCTTATATTATGAATAACTATTGTACGGTTGTTTCCAGAGGCGTACGAAGATTTTTTTTTCAGGAGGAATATAATTTGTTTGAGGGAGAAGATTTAATAAGAAGAAGGCAAGTCACCTCCTGAATGTCTATAATCTCCAAATTGTGAGTAAGTTTTAAGGATAAGCATGAAAATTAAATAAAAAATTATTGTTACTAATTGCCAAAAATATTACTTAAAATACAAAATAATTTTTTTTCTCGTATATTTCCGAATATATCACCAATCCTCTCTCCTCTGCATACGCAACTGATTGTTTCATAGTCTATTTACAGTCATGGTTTGAAAGGGATGATGGGCGTGAAAATATTAGGAGAACAAATATGTATGATGATGGAAATAAAATAAAATGATCAAAGATAAAATTTTAAAAAGTTGAAAAAGATAATTCAGAAATAATAAAGGGCAAACAAATATATATTTGTTTATTTTTATTTTTGAAGACACCAAATTGAGAAAAATTCAAGATATTCAGGAAATGCTACATCTCTAAAAAAAAAAAAAGAGTGTGAATTTTTGTTTCAGAAATCGATAAAGAGAGTTGATTATCATTTTATCACAAGAGTCATTTATTTCGACCACTCGGGAAAAATATAACAACATTACAAAAGAAAGAAAACATGAAATAAAATTTCATTTCGAAATTCGTAGAAAACTAAGATACAGTAAATTACAGAACTTCAATATCGGCAATGAATATTAGAGATAAATAAACAGGTATCGTTCATTTGGAAGGAGAGCGCACAATACGAAAAAGTAGAATTTTACAGAGGAAGGCAAACATCAAGTATATTTGACAGATTATATATACTTATATATATATATATATATATATATATATATATATATATATAGAGAGAGAGAGAGAGAGAGAGAGAGAGAGAGATTTTCTGCAATTTTGAATGCTTCCTTATTAGAACATTTTAAACCAACTGAATTTTGTAATACTCGTTCGTGGGGTATTACGAATGTTCAGTGTGTTTTTGTAATTTTTCGACTGAAAAATAACAAGCATTTCTCGCCTAAATTAAATTGAACAGGTGAAAGGGAATCATCTTGTTTCAAACCTGAATGAAATTTAAACTTCTCGAAATAACGATTACCGATTCTAACTTTATTGAATTTTTCGGACATGCACATCCATACTTGAATTACTAACTTCTTTGGAATCTTCTGTTCGATCAAACTATTATAAAGCTTCTGGCGGTCAATCTGAGCATTCGACTGCATTATAAATAAAGAATGCTTAATTATTCAGTTGTGAAGAAGACTATATATAATAGTTATATAACTATATTTAAATTCATTAACATTGATTTTATTACTACATACTTGAATTATTATTACGATTATCATTCGTATATAGATAAACTTAAAATCTAACTCACCAATCGATGGCCTTACAATCGCTACTGGTAGGTCCCCACTTTCCTGAGCAATTAAGTTCTCGGCTAACTGTTTGCTGAATGAATAGGTATTTGGATGATGAACCAGGAATCTGGAAAAAAATCATATATTTTCGCTTCTATTATACAAGAATACAAGTAATCAAGATGAATGGACCATTTTGCATACTCTTTTGTTCTTCGATTGATCTCCTCAGAAGAGGACTCCATCACTTCCCTGAGGAGCCCGACCGGGTCCCAGCGGCATTGGTAAACCTTCTCTTCGATGAATCCTTCAACGGTGCAGTTGCAATAGGCCGTGGATACATACACAAATGCCTAGAAAAACAGAGTAATTAGTTATTAGTAGTTAGTAATATTTCTGAAAACAAAAGAACAAGCAAATGAAAGCCATGAATAAAATCATTTTAACACGTTCAATGAGGAATTACAATTTAAAAAATAAAATAATATTGCAATAAAAATATTATTGCATGAATATTATAACATAAATAAACAGGATTTATAATTAATAAAAATGATTCAGTATGGTTTCCGTTGTAAAGGCGAAAACACTCACCCAGCAAACACGCAGCCACTCACTCAAGCAAGCACCCAGTTAGCTGAAATAGGAAGTTGTAGACAGTGGCAAAGACTGAGAACCCCTGATATAGGCAATATTGGCAACAGCCTATGTGCCCCCACTTCGCTTAGGAGCTCCACGAGATAAATAAGTTGAAGTAGTTTTAATAATTAAACCTACTAAAATTATTATTAAAGTAAATTATTTGTTTTACAAAGAGTTTAGGTTTATTTTCAATGTACAAACAATTTTACATAATAAGCTTATGAGGTAAATATGTGATTCTCTGGTACTTTTATATTATGAGGCAACAAAAAAAAAATGAAAATCAATATATACAAGAAATAAAGTGCTTAAAATTTTATAGTATTGAAGTTGTGCCAAACTTCTATTAAGTTCTCATTAGAGGTGGAAGAAGACATGCGTCCTGTGAATTCAGGTTTATACTTTGAAACTCAGAATAGATGGATTTAAAAAAAAAAAAATGTTGAGTTTCTTACTCAAAAAAGTAAAATTTTTACCCGTTAAAAGTTTCAGCTTTTGATTTATTTTTTAAAATTTTATTTATTCATTTATTTATTTTTTCAAACTTAAAAACTAATTCAATTTATACCTACTCCATACAAGAGACTTGTCCTAGAAAAATAGATATTGAACTATTTCAATAATCAGAAGTTCACTTTTGTTGTTCAAAAGTTGTTCACTTGTGAAAAACATTGTAATACTTCTTTGAAAGTTAATTCCCTAAAATTTTAGCCCTAATAGAGGTTTTTACGTTCACTAGTAAAACAAATTTTTTCGAAAAAGAGTTCCGCAATCATTCAGACAATTTTTGGAGCATGAAATTTTTCGCTCTGAAACTAAATTCAATATTTTAGGCCCCGAATGTCTAAGTAAAATTTGGATAAGGCGTAAAGAAACATTAATTTTTTTTTAAATAAATTATTTTAATTTTTAATGAAACAATTGTACTATCAGAAAATTTTGATTACTGACTGCATCATTGCGGGAGTGTAAAGAGGGGGAACGTAGGGACGGGAAATTTAATGACGGTACATTACCTTTTTTTTTGTCTCGCATTTTAAAAATTATCAACCAACTGAATGACGATGATTTCTTTTTTTCATTTATTATCCTACTTGAGGCCAACATTTCCTTCTCGCTTTCCAATAATTTCCAAGTTCCAATAATTAGTTATAATATATATAATGGTACTTTTGCCACTACCAAGCCCTGTCACAAAGCTGAGGCTATGATTTTTCAGACATGAGTTTCTTTCGCGGAAAATCTTTTTTTCTGAATTTTTTTGATCTAATATTGGTGTAAAATATAATTTGAATTTTATACGAAACACACCAGTCACCATATCATTTTTTGCCTCTGTCACAAAGTTATTGGTCACTCCCAAGCCCATTCGTTTTTTAAATGTCCGCTAACTTAGCCTCACGAGGGGAAACAATTTGTGCTGAGGGGGTAATCAGCCAATACAACTAGGGAGCTGAAAAAATGAGTCCCCTTTGTTGCATTCTCTTACCTCTGCAGTTGCTTCCAGAATCTGAAAGTGAATATGAAGTGTTTGAGGATTTTTATTGATGGTCATTCTCTAGAGCTCAATGAATTCAATACTGGTAAAATATATGTTTTGTTTTTCACTCAGTTTCTTATCTTGCACTTAATAACCTCTCTACATACATGCTTATCATTGTTTTCTTGTGAAGCTTCTTAGGCGTGCATAGATTAAAAATAGTTGATGTTCATTGGCGGTCACTCCCTCGCCTCAGTGAAATTTCTTGGAATGCTCTGGAGTGACCATGATTGCAAATGAGGAATAAATGGTTAATTTTTTTTCAATATACACTATTAAAATCGCAAACAATTTATTTTTGCTTCCTCAATATCAAAAGTAGGGAAGCTACGTATTTAATTAAAAAAATAAAAAAGTGTCCTCCAAAATCAAAATTTCCACTTTCATACTCCATTTTCCATTTTCTATACTGAACCAAAGATATACAGACCACCCACTTTAAACCATCTGCATGCTCGATTTTTTGTGCTCTCATTATACATGTCACTCTCTAGAATACGACTAAATCGATATCACGAAAACTACATTTTGAAGTGTGTACCTGCTTCAGAAAGTTGTCTAGGAGCATTAGAAATCCAATATTTCCGAAGGGAACAGAAATTCAAGAATCGAAACACTCGACTTTGATTTCCCAAAAAGTTTGATAACTAAATAGCACCAAATTTGGAGAATGACACACTTCTCTCATTACTCGCCAAAGTTTCAAAATAATTTCAGAAAACATTCCAAATTAACTCCACGCACTTTCATTATTAATGGCATTACTTGCTGTTTATTTTGCATGAAAAAGAATACTGGTGGATTTCCCCACCCCGCTCGATGCGTTGAGGGTTCAGTATAATTATACATTACTTCGTTTATTTTGCTCAGTCATTGCGCTCGTCAATTGTGTTAAGTTTTTCGAAATTTGAAATTTAGAAAATGTTTCAAATTTAGAAAACAGTTCGGCACTTTCAAATATAGTTTGTGCAGAAAAGTACTTTGAAAAAATTGGCGAAATACTTAATAAAGACAGTCAGATAAATGTAGAAAAGTGAAGAGATATCTTCATTATAGAAAAGTTAATGTTTTAGAAACATGATTTAATATTTGAATATTTTTAAGGCTACTTTAAGTAAAGCTCAGTACGTCGGTGACTATAGCGTCCTCGCTCAGTCTCCACTGGCTTTCAATGCCATTGACGCGATTGAGTGAGAAGCTTTTGATGAGAAGCTGGGATAACCTTAATTTCAATTTATTGATAAAAACTTTTATCAATTTATCTTACGATCTAGTTTCCTCAAATTATTCCAACTATTTATTTTGTTGGTTCGAGCACGTTTAAATATTTAAGCCATAAGTAGTAAAATAAATCTTTTAACAAGCATTCCTCTATAATAAACCTGACGGACGCATTAATATAGACCGAGTTTCGTAGTTAGTATATTTGGACAGTAAAACTGGTGAGCAAGTTCAATAGAAGCAACTAAGTCTCTTAAATGTTACGACGAAGAAGGACATAGTATACACACAAAGTTAGCAAGTTTTGTAGCAGTTTACCATGGCACATAGGCAGGAAAGTACCACCGCATATTAAGCGGTTCATTAAGTTTGTAAGTCATTCGAGATTAACTTGTTGTATTAAGTGCTATCCATAAGCGTCAACATGTACTTGTGTATGTTTATTGTAAAGCAATTTATTGTTTATTTTATGCAGTTTATTGTGTAGTATTTATTATTATCAGCTTATATATTATTAAGTTATTTTTGTTTAGTTAAACTACTAATTAACCACTGATTATTCAAGCAATGACCGATTGGCGTTAAAAAAAAAATCAGCTTTACTTAGGCTCATATGCATGGAAGTAGAAGGAACACATAGATTTTCTCTTTTTTGTGCGACTTAATCCTGTGGTTTCAGTGTGTTCTGTTGCCAGAACTTTAAGAAGAAAACTTTTTCATCACTCGGTTAAAATATTTTCCATTGTGAAGTATCGTTTACAGAATTATTGAAAAAAAAGTTAAAAGGAAAAACAATAAAAATAATGGAAATTAAATTAAATTAGCTAAGATTAATTTTTATTAATGTGAGTGTTCATTTTTATTATAATTATATATGTTTTAATTAATATTTATCATGATTGTTTCTAATATTTCTCCGCTGCTGGAGGGATATGTTTTCGTATTAGAAAAAAAAAGTTTTGTAACTTTCTCTGCCTACTTCGAACAGAAGCTACAATAAACAGGAAAACATTCTCAAATAATTCAATTAATAGTTAATGGACAAGTGAATTTTCCATGAAATTACAAATGAACTTCTCGGGATCTCAGTTGGCTTCGGATATTTTGCTTGACAAGCTTTAATAAACCAAACCTTTTTAGATTTTTAAGTTTAACAGCCTTCTTTATTTAATTATTTCTTTTAATTTAATTTTTGTTTTGTCTAATTCATTTCCAGATAAAAAGATCAGACTTTCGGGAAAAAGTGTTTTGCCAGCAACGTCATTGATAGCAGAATGACTACTTATAGTATTTTCGGTAGTGATCACTACCGATACAATCGCCAACTTTAGGTACTGAACCCAAGACTCTTGATTATTTACTGTGGTTCAGATTTCTTTTATTTTTTTACATGTTACATGATGTTTTATCTGTGAAGAAGTAGATGGGTCGAAACCAGACACTTTTTTTTATACTTTAAAGCTCCAGTTCATATCCAAAATCCTGTAATATACTTTACTTTCTTAATGATTCCATAAATATGTACTTTTTCTTTATAATACCCTAACTTTACATTGTAGAAATTTAATGTTTTAATTATCCAATTGCCACAGATATACAATCGACTAAACTGAACTAGAACCTCAATAATTTTTTCATAGCTCTCGTGTTTACCTCACAGAATTCACTTGCACAGATGTTGGCTCATATGTTTGTACCGAAACCTCGCCTTTGACAATAGAAAATAATACTTACTGAATCCTGACTATTCCATGGTATACATCACTGTCGACTATTTATCATCAATAAGTCAATTTTCTTTTTTAAAACACGAATGTTTTCCCGATCACCTCTATTATTTATCAAAACCTTGCTTTGATAAATAATAAAAAAATAAGATAATATACAATTAATTACGGTCTAAATTTTATATTTACTCCTTCAACTTCATGAATTCGGTGTTAGCAAAAATTATTACTATTATTCCAGCATGTCATACAGATTCGTACCGATATTGAAAGATAATTCCTTTGATACATTTTTCTATTTGTAAAGAATATGTGTTCATATTCTAAAATCCATAAGTTCAATGATCTTCCAGAAGGATGCTTGGCAGGTAGGACTGGTATATTTATGTGTAGGATCGACAAGGCTCAGAGACAGATGTGGAAGCTAAAGCTGTCCACTAAGAGTATTCCTTATTTATTTGAGTGAAAAATAAACTTTTTAGTTTTTGAACGCACACTACTTATCTTTTTTTTTTCTTTTGATATTGGGTAAATTTGTACAAAATATTTTTCCAATGTATTAGCACTAACCCAAGCTGCATCGAGCCTGAAAGTGGGAACCGAAAGAAAATTGCCCGGTCCATCATTTATTCTGTAAAATGTTTAAATAATATTTCGATAGAAGGCAATATGTTTTTCAAGTTCTTTGCCTAATTTGCTTATATTTTCGCTTAACTGTTCTGTTTTTCCTGTCAAGAAATTGCCTCCTATGGGTCTTACCTGCATTGGAGGAGAAACTGTTAAAAAAACCTGCATTTATTTAACCCCTCTTTCGGCTGTATCATCGACAATTCATAGAGACTAAATAATGTCAATTGATCTTAAATAAGATACATCACTGTCCCGCTGGTCTAGATTATTATTTAAAAAGTCCACGTTTATTACAAACTTTAGAAATATTCTAAGAAAATAAATCGCCTTTGCCTTCCACCAGCATGGTGTAGCGCTCCTGGAAGTCTGGTTTTAATTTTGCCTTCTGTACTTCTTCCAATGAATATTAAGCAAAATTTAATGAGCTCTTTACTTCAGTATGTATTTCAGTTTTTACCTAGCTAATCCAAGGAAAAAAATCATGATAAAGTGAAGGTTAGCATAAGGAGATTTCTTCACAGCCAGTCTTTATTTGGTCTTCCAAAGATATTTTTAATTACAATGACTACGCACTTTTGATTATCCATATCCCCATCAACGAGACTCTCTTGAATCATTTTCCGACTTGCGAGGAGTTTCTTCAGGAGGAGATGGTGTGAGCGATAAAGGATCTGGATCTCAGTGAAGGACTAGGATATCTAATTTATTCGTATATGTTACTCACTCTTCCTCTTGAATAATAACTCTTCCTCGGATGGTGAGTCGATAGGGGCAATAATAATTTAAGAACTACCACTGATTCACCCTTTTTCCTCCTTTATCAATAAAGCCTTTTCTTCGCGTTTTTTATACTTTTCGTCAACTCTTACAAGGCAGGTTCTTCGACCCAGCTCTCTTTGACCTAACAAGTGATTTTTATATTTTATGATTTTCAATGCATTGGCATGTGGAATGTCAAATTAAATATTTGAATTATACATGCATTTATATTGACCAATATAATACAAGCCTGATGACCAATGAGCATTTTTTTTAAGATTACGCCAATCGGAATGTAATTTCATATTTTTTTCAATACAATGAGACGTAGCCTTTGTTCAGATTCTTGCTTTTTCTCAGAAAATTAAACATTCACCAACTATTAAGTCGGCACATTCACACAGATTCAGTTTAAGCTCTCGTAAATTGTAAAACAGTGCTGATAATACTTGTTGATGAGACGGAAATTTGCTTCCGCTCATTTGGTGGCTCAAACAGCCTATTAAATAAATATTCGGATCAGTATTGCTCAAATCACAAGACATTTTGGCACTCACAATTTTTACGGAATTGAATAAACTGAGGAATAGACTAAATTGTTAGAGGTAGGAAAGGAGGCAGCATGCAGAGATCTGAATGTACGGACCGAGAAGCACAGACGTGCCACTTCCAGCTCGATGCGACAGTCGATTCCAACAATATTTCTTTCTTATATAAAAAGGAAAAAAAAGGTGGAGGGGTTTGCAATCAGAAATTAAATTTACAGTTTTCACACGTCATAATAGGTAATGACCCTCGAAGATTATCTCTTCGAAAGATCTCTGGATGAAGGTTAAGCCGGAATTCCTCAGCTTCGACTGCAAAAGGTATTCACACACCATAAAACTGATCCTTGAAGATTATCCTTTTTTACATAAAGCGATGAATAAAATCCAAAGAAAGTAGGCCTTATGATTATGCATTTTCAGCTAAAGTTGATTAATGACATTGAAGAAATTCGGTCAAATGCTGTAAACCTCTATTAAACAGTAGTAATCTTTTAACATACAGAAAAAATATTTTTTTTTGGCATCAGTTATTCATTGTTTTGTTCCTTCATCACGAAAAACAAACTTGTCAAAAAGTGTAATTTTAAGATAGCGCTGTCATAGCGATTTTCGCATTTTGTCTCCTAAAAAATCAATTCAGCTTCAGTTTCTTGGACGATTAGAATGTATGCTGTTCCAATTAAAAATAAGTTCAAAAAGATATTTTCCAGATAGTTCAAGCTGAGACCACAGTTAACGTAACCAGGGTAGCTAAGTTTAATTCTGGATGGGGAAAGGGTTAACCGCAAAGTGAGGGGCGGCTACTGCGATAGACGAAGCCTGTAATGGCAATCGTGAATCTGGCACAGACACTTTGTGAAATTGTGGCTTCCTTCATAACTCACTTTTCCACAGCTTTGGCGGCCTTGATTTCCGATTAAGTAGAAGTAATGTGTCTAACTCGGCATCTGAATCCGACTCAGAGCTCAAATCTAAGTATTCCGCCAACATATTATCATAAAATAAGCGTTTAACTTCGTCAAACCTAACTACTATGTAACACGCGTGGAAAGCGTGCCACACCGTATATTTCTCGTGCTTTCTTGTCTTGCTCTGCTCTGTTCGTGGTTACCACGTGACGCAGCTCAATGTGCGCCTCACCTTAACAAATTTTCATTTACCACTTCTGCAGTATGCAAATTAATGGACAGTTGGCATTAGCATGATAGTATAGAAGGATCATTCTAATAAGGGATTGATAAATTATTTGCCACTTCTATAAATTTGTTTTATTGAAAACTAGTGTCGAATATTATGCATTCATCTTCAGTTCTAAAATACAAATAATTCAAAAATAAGCAATTCAAAATATAGTTTGGTATTATTATACATATTAAATTAGATATAATATAAATCAGTATTATAAAACATTTATGAATTATAAATTTATTTAATACAAGAAATCAAATACATGTTGATACTCACCAAGATTTAAATGGATAATATCAAACAGAAAATTTTGTACTGGTTTCTTCTCGCATTGAACTAACAGTAGGTAGGATGTTTATAGGTAAACGGTTTAAGGGTCGGAGTTTTTCCAATAATGCCAGTGAGTAATTGGTTTTTCTGTTATAGATGGGAATAAATTTAAGATTGGACTATTGGAGATATTTATTTGGTCATTTAAGCAAAAATCTGGATTGGATTTGAAGGATTTTATTACTTCAAGTGCTTCATATATATTTAATTTGAGGCTGTTTTCAACGTGATGTATTAATTTAACTCCTGAGTCTTTGATGAATTTATGTTGTTTTTTTTCATTTAAATGAATTGCAAAGTTGGAATTATCTGTCTTATTATTATATGCGCGTATATGTTCCTTTAATCTCTGATTTAGCGATCTTCCAGTTTTTTGTATTTGGCTGCACAATCATTACAATTTAGTTCGTATACTCCGCTTTTTTGGAAAGGGTCTATTTTGTCTTGAGAAGAAGAGAAATATGAGGATAAGTTTTTTCTATTTTAAATGCAGGGTTTAATCCTAGTTTTTCAATTCATTTCTGACTTTGGTGAATATAGGACCCTATGGAATCAAAACATAATGTTTCGGGATGGGTCTATCTTCTGGGATTGTTGAATATATAACATTATCGTCTATTTTTATTTTTTTTTTTTAAATATGATTGATAATGCTTATTATATTGATTGTACTCGTTATTAAAAAATAAAGCTATGGAATATATTATTTCAATTTTTTTATTATAATTCTTTTTATTTAATGGTACGTTCAAAAAGACAGTAAATCATGCTATTAAAGGCTACGAGTTTATGTACTATCGGTCTCCTAGCTTCATTGTTTATAACGACATCCGTGTGGGTGGATTTCCAATAAATTCCAAATTCATGATGTTTGTTTGTTTTTTTCCAGTTCTAGTGTGAATTTAATGGAAGGGTGAATTTCGTTTATTTCATTTAAAAAAATATTTACTTGTCTTGTCGTACCAGACCATAGGCATATAATGTTATCTACATACCAATATCAGTATATGATATGTTGAGCTATTTGAGAATTGTTTGGGTCAAGAATTTTTTGTTCTAATTTGTCCATAAATAAATCTAACAGAAGGAGTGAGAGAGGGGAGCCCATCGGTAAGCCATCTTCCTGTTTGAAGAATTTTCCATCAAATTAATAAATAATTATGGTTTATGCAAATAGACATCAAATAGTAAGATTACTCTATAACATTCGAAACTAGATTTCAACAAAACAAATTTATAGAAGTTGCAAATAATTTATCAATCCCTAATCAAATTAATGAAGATGCCAATTGTGCCCAAACATATTGGCCAGGTCGATAACATATTCGTAGATCTTAGAAACGCTAAAGGTGACTGTGTTGTTCACCATAATACTAAAAGTTAACTCTTGCATTACCTTCGTCAGTGAGCTGTCTTCAAATCCCTTAATAAACCAAATATGACTTAGTTGAGCATGTATAAACCAGCACAGCCAGGCTGGTTAAAATTGTAAATATATATATATATATATATATATATATATATATATATATATATATATATATATATATATATATAACTTAAGGTCTTCTCGGCACAAAAGACAAAAAAAAAGGAAAAGGATTAGAACAAACACTCTCAAGAACTGATTAAACACTGCCTTTATTTGCCTTCTAAGCCTCTATACCTATATATACTATTTATAATCTATATAATCTATTTATAATTTATATACTATCTATAATACTATTGTTTACATTTGTATGTTTAGGATTAACCGTTATATTATGCCTCATCGTACCTTAAATCCTCCCCGCCAGTTTTTGAACATTCTTTTCATAAACTTGTATAAATCATACCTTGCATAAATGGACCTTTTACTCCAAAAAAAAAACAACAACAGTATAAATAAAAATGCCTTACATCTATACAGTCTAAAACTTATGCTAACTAATTTAACTAGTCCTAAAAATAATATATACAAAAACACATCAATAAAAGTAAAAAAAAAAATAAAATACTGATAATACTAATAATAATAAATAATAATAAAAAAAAATGCATCTTCTGTACTTAAACTAAACTCTAAACCTGTTCCTAGAAAAGAGGACTTTATCTTTGAGGTTAGTGGGCCTCCCCCACTGGAATTTTTAATTGTTCAATATGGACTGTCCTTTGTTTTCGTCGCTCAGCCACGCTTCGAATCGTCACCAAATTGTGTTCCCTTATTACCGTCACCCGGAACGGCCCTTCCTATCGCAAAGGTTCTTTTGTTCGATTAAACCCTTCGGTCGGTATACAATGGTCCCGATGCGAAGATCGTCCATCCTATCCCTGAGCCCTACATTCTCCCGGGCGACCCTCCTACGTTTCTCGCTGACTATATTATACGCCCGTGTGCCTTTTCCCATATTTTTTTTGCGAGGCCCATTCGGATTATCCGTAGCTGCTTTGCGATGCTCTCATCAACCACTGAACCGGCGTCATCTCTCCGTCGCTCTCGTAGTCCAAAGAGGGCCTCGAATGGAGCGAACCCCGTCGCCATGTGGATCCAGTGGTTGCATGCTGCAATTGCTCTGGGCATTGCCTCGTCCGCGTCTAGGCCCTTATCGACGTGGAATACCCGTAGGTGATCGCCCAATTTGCTGTGGAGTCTCTCAATACTATCCCTACTTTTAGGGTGGTCCGGAGTGTTCCAATGCCATTTGATTCATAACGCTTTTGTTTCCGCGCGTATCTGGGCGTTATCAAATTCCCGCCCCCCGTCCGATGCTATTCTCTCTGGTATTCCATAAAATTGGAACCAGAGAAGGTTGGAACCCCGATAACCGCATCCGCCGTACGCTCCTGCACCCGATGCGCCATGGCCGTTTTACTAAAAACGTCCACTATTGTCACCCATTTAAAGCCCCGCCATGTGAAGGTGTCGATTTGTAACTCGCAAAGTGGTACGATCGGCGTTATTGTTTCCTCTTGGCGACTTATAGGGGGGTGTCGGTCATACTTCGTTTGATGGCATATCTCGCATTCCCCGATTACCCTCTCAATAGTCCGCCGCATACCCTGCCAGAAATATCGGCGCTTCAGGGCCGCCAAAGTTTCATTCATTCCCCTATGATTTGTCTTACCCTGGTGGTGGGCGACCGTTACCTCCGTCTGGCGTGCCGGATCCCGAACGGTTTCCACCATCAACTAACACCGAATAAATGTCCTATCCGCGCCGATTTTTTCCGTCCGCCATAAATACCGGATTTTCTCCCACACCATGGCATTTCTCACGTAAAGACAGTAAGTCCCTCTAGGTCTCGATGCATCTTTTAAGGCTCTGCACATTTGTTCTTCTGGTACCTCCGGTGTCGACCAGATGGTGACAATTTTACAACGTCCTAGCGCCGAATAATCCATTTTCATTATTCTGGACGTCCTCGTTTTCCAAATTATTTGCCGCGGTTTATTGTTAATAAGTTCCTCTTTTTCTTCCAACTCTGTTGCCCGTTCCCCTACTTCGTCATCCATGCCTGACGACTTTCGTGCCTCTTCTGATCCCTGCGCTCTAGTTCCCCCTCTCCCTCCAGTGTCCATTCCCGAACGAAACGCTCCGGACGGTTCTCCTGCCTCTGGTTCAATTGCATTTACGTGCAAGGCGCGCGATAACCAGTCCTCTACGACGTTATCTTTTCCTGGTTTGTATACTACTTCCAGATTATATTGGCTTAATATCTCCTTCCAACGCGTGACCCTGGCCGAGGATTCTTTCAGTTGCCCCACCCATAATAGAGAGCGATGGTCCGTATGGACTTTGAACCTCCTCCCAAAAACGTATGGTCGAAAGTGTTCAACCGCCCACACGATTCCCAATAATTCTCGCTCAAGGGCACTATACCGAGCTTCCGTATCTGTGACCCGTCTAATGGCATACGCTATAGGTCGCTCTCCCTTCTCCCTCTCCTGCGACAACACTGCCCCCAGTGCATACTCACTCGCGTCCGTGGTGACTGAGAATGGTCTGGCGAAATCTGGAAACGCGAGGACCGGTTCTCTCTGCAGTTGCAGCATGCATTCCCTAATATTTTCCTCCATCTCGGGCGTGATGCAAACTGTTCGTCCCTTTTTTAACATTCCATTCAGCGGTACTAATTTCTCAGCCATCTCCGGAACGAACCGCCAATAATAATTTAGGGTTCCCAGGAGTCTCCGAATTCCCTTTATATCGTTGGGAACTGCCATCCTCGCAATCGCCTCCACTTTCCGTATATCCGGTCGTACCCCCTCTGCGGATATCGTATGTCCGAGGAAATTTATTTGTCGCTGCCCAAGAATCGACTTTTCCTTAGAGAGTTTCAGGCCGAACTACCGAATTCGTTCGAATACACGCTTTAAATCCTCCACGTGTTGTGCTTCGGTCTTACTGAAAACTAGAAGATCATCCAAATACACCTGGTACATACCTTCGTCTAGACCCCGCAAGAACTCGTCGTTTCTGGAATGTTATGGGCGCGTTTTTTAACCTAAAAGACATACGAGTAAACTCATAATGACCCCTTTCAAAGGAGAACGCGGTCTTACCCTGATCCCTGGGGTGCATTTGAATCTGATGATACTGACTTTAAATCGAGCGTACTAAACACGGTTGCGCCTCCCAGCCGGGCTAAAATATCTTCTAGGCGCGGAATTGGATACTTCTCGTCTTGTGTATTCTCGTTCAATTGCTTGAAGTCTACCACCACTCTATATCGTTCCTTGCTTTCGCCATCCGTACTTTTCTTTTTCACTGCCCATAAGGGGCTGTTCAATGGCGACGTGCTGTTAACTATAATTCCCTGCCGCTTTAGGTTGTCAAGCTCCTCACGGATATGTTCCCGTAGTGCTTGCGGATATCTTCGTTCTTTCACGTAGGTAACCCTTTCTACCTTTAACGGAATTTCGTGAAGCGATTCTCCCTTGCGATAGAAAATATCCGTATATTCTGTCATTACGTCGCGCTTCCACGCCCTCTTTTTCGTAATTAGCTCAACACGATTCCCCTCTCTGTTCGCGCTCCTTTTAACCTTATGCTTCTTCCTCCCTACTCGAATTATCCACTGTCCCGCGGAACTTCGGATGCTCGCTCCCAGTTTCTCCAGCAGTTCGCAACCGATAATTCCCCCATATTCCCGGGACATGTCCTCTACGACGTGAACCATGGCAACTCCTCCCTCACCTCCCCATTTCCTTAGCCCTATCTCCATTTCTCCCTCTACCTTAGAAGGACCGCTTAGCATTACCAGTTTGTATGTACATGCCCTAACATCTGGCGTCCTCTTTCCTGTACAAAATGTTTTGATCATATTTCTACCTATTAGTGTGCGCGAGCTCCCCGTATCTACCGAACATTTGCACCCTCTCACCACCTCAATAATAGGCAACCCCCCACACTCGTTCACTATATTGTTTCATCTGTTGTGGTTGCCTCTCCTCTCACACCATCCTCATTCTTGACTTCGCTCTCTTCATACCTCTGCTACTCTTCGTCCTTCTCCCCATCGCCTGCTCCTTATTCCCGTTTCATTCTTGTCTTCTGGTTCGCTCCCCTCCGTCTCTGATGCAGATGTCTCTTATGACGTAGGTGACTCCAAGCTTGGTCTGCTTCTCCGCCACACTCGCTGAGCATTAATTTCCATGGGCTCCCCGCGGTCCGTTTCTCTACGCCGCATATAGGGACACTGTCTCGCGATACGTCCTTCGTTCTGGCACTCAAAGCAACGGGTACGCGGGCACTGAGCTACTAAGTGTCCTGTCTTGCCACATCCGTGGCATTTTCTTTCGTCTCTTCTCCAAGTCCTCCTCTCCGGGCCTTGTCTTTTCTCCCTCGGTTGTCTCCACTCTCTCCTGCTGAATTCCGCTTCTCTCTTTCCTTCCATTTCTCGACTGGGTCGGTTTCTGTTCCCTTCTGATCTTCGGTAGTGTACTCTATTCCACCCTGGCTCCTGATCTTCCCATCGTGCTTCCTCGTCTCGGGCGCTCGCATCGGCCATTTCTTGGGCACATAAAAAAAGGTTCTCTCTCTCCGTAATCCCTCCTTCTTACCGGTATCCCGGGCTAGCTGAACCTTCAGAATTGTCGATAGGAATGCCATCCTACCTTCCACTTCAGCTGTATTCAAGGTCTCCCTCATTTTTTCCGTTATTTTATTAAAACTTGCTAGCAATATCCCGGCATATTGTCCATTATTTTGATAGGGTTTTTTCGTCTCCCGAAACATCTGGAGGATATCCTCCTCAGTTGCCCATCTACTTCCGCCGAACGCTTTCTTCGAACGGTCCTTCACGACCACCCCCGCAGTGTCTTCGCCCGCTTGGATCATGTTCAGTATGCTTCTCTTGATACGACATACGAAGGCTGCTCGGAGTGCGTCTGCGTCCATGGCATCAACTAGATCCTCCGCCATCTTGGTCTCTATCCGTGCCATAATCCTGTCACCTCCTTTTAAGAAATGATTCAACTCCCCTATTTCTCCGTTGAACCTTACAAAATCAGAGATGGCTTTCCTCAAGTCTTGTGACGTTGCTGTTTTTATTTTCGTCCTCTCCAAAGCATTTGCCTCGGCTGCCGCTAGATTTGCATGGGCCGCTACCATAGTTACTGATGGTAGTGGTGGCATCTCTGGGACAATCAATGTAGCTGGTCGTAAGATTTCCCCGCGCCCGGTTTCTTCATGCACGTTGTCAGGAATAAAATAAAAAGAGAGAAAAGATAAAAAAAAAAAGAACTACTTTCCTGTACCTGTTTATCTAAAGATCCCGGGTTTCGGCACCACTTAAGGTCTTCTCGGCACAAAAGACAAAAAAAAAGGAAAAGGGTTAGAACAAACACTCACAAGAACTGATTAAACACTGCCTTTATTTGCCTTCTAAGCCTCTATATATAGCATTACTATTGTTTACATTTGTACGTTTAGGATTAACCCATTATATTATGCCTCATCGTACCTAAACTTATATATAAATATATATATATTGAAGAGTCTTATTCAGAGGTTGGTGAGAAGTATAAACCTATATATATATATATATATATATATATATATATATATATAAGTTATAGTCGGGAGCATAGCATTATTGTACTTAATACTCAAATCTCTTATGTAAACAATGATAAATGTATATAAGGAGGATTACTAAGAGGAATAAAGCAGTATTGATTCAGTCTTAGTGCGTATTCTTTCTCTAACCTTTTCCTTTTTTTTATCAGTTTTAACTCGCTATCACGTAACTGGTGCCGAAACCCGGGACGAAGTACGTTCGGAGCTTAACCATTCCGAAACCCATTCTATTTTTTTTTGAGCTCTAGATTTCGTGACGTGACGGCGTGATCAGGAAAGATTAGAGAGATGGCAACCAATGAAATACTGAGACCGCCAGTGTTAAACATACAGACGAATGTTCCACCGATGGCGGAAATCCCACCTCTACCGGAGACCACCTTGGCGGCAGCGCACGCGAACGCATTAGAGTGGCTAAAAATCAAAACAGCAACTTCACAGGACCTGAGGAAGGCGGTATCGGACCTAGAGAGATTCACAGGAGAAACAGGTGAGCTGAATCATTTTTTAAAAGGAGGCGACCGCCTAATAACAAGAATAGAGGCGAAGGCATCAGAAAACCTGTTGGGCCGAGAAGATGCGGAGGCATTGAAGGCGGCTCTAATATGCAGAATTAAAAGAAGCATATTGAAGCAGATTCAAGCAGACGAGGAAACGCCGTGGGTAGTAGTAAAGGAGAGATTAAAGAAGGCGTTCGGAGGAGGCAGATGGACCCCGGAAGAGGATATCTTTCAGATGTTCCGGGATGTCAGGCAGCCACGACAGTCGAGCGGGCAATACGCAGGGACGCTTCTAGCCCGGTACAATCGAATCACGGAGAAAATGAGGGAGATATGGAGCGTGGAAGAAGTAGAAGCCAGGATGGTCTTCCTGTCAACAATACTTAAGGTACAACTGGCTAAGGAGACAGGAAAGAAAGAAGGCCTGCCTAGAGAGCGGACCTTCGTTGAATGCGCGCAGGAAATGGTGGACGTGAGCGCAAGAGATGAGGAAGCCCGAATGGAAGTCGAAGAGACCGGGTGGACTAGAATGATATATAGACGCCCCAGGACTATACAGACTACCTGGAAGAAGAGAGAGTTTGGAGATAACAGAAGAGAGAGGGGCGCACTGGGAGAGAGAAGACCAGGACTACCAAAGCCAAGGAACAGCGGTAGGAAAGAAGACCGTAAGTGTCACGGTTGCGGGAGAACTGGGCATTTAGTAGCCCAATGCCCACGAACCAGATGTTTCGAGTGCGGGACGGAAGGGCATATCGCCAGGCAGTGCCCTTACATCTACAGAAGAAAGGAGTCGGCCCAGCAGGAACCAATGGAGGTAAATGCCCAAAGGGTCCGAAGAAGGAACAGCTCACGGAGACTGAGCGGATCATCAGGCGAGTCAACGCAGACATCCGGGAATTCGGAATCAGAGGAGTAAGGAGACGGCCCAGGCAATGAAAACGGTGAGAGGAGCGGAAGGAACAATTGGAGGCGAGTATCGGGAGGAAAGAAGTACCGAGAGGAAGTCTGAGGAGAGTGGCGGCAGAGAGGCGACCGCAGGCTAGTAAACTATAACGTGAGAGGGAAACACGGCGGTCTGCCTATAATCAAAGCAGAAGGCGGAGTGAGATGTCTGGTCGACACCGGGAGTTCCAACACCATCATGTGTCGGAAAGCGCTGGAAAAGCTGAGTGGCGGAGAGAGGACACTCCAGATCCAGGTATGTTGTTGCAAATTAATCACCCTGGGTGGCCCATGTGAAGCAGAGGGAGAGGCAGAGATAGGCCTAGGTAGATGGGGAGCTAGGGGGTCCAACCTAAAAGTACATATCGTAGGGAATATGCCACGGGATTACCAGGTTATTATAGGGTGCGATCTCCTAGGGAAGGTAGGCGCGAGGATTAAGAATAGCAATGGGAAATGGAACATTAGGATAGGGGGAGAGAAGTTTAAATGTCAAACTCTCGTAAGGGACCAGGGAGCGCGAGTAGGCGCGATCAATACGGAAGACTGGAGACAGACGTTAAGAACAGAATACGGGGATGTCTTCTTCAAAGAAGGCGACGTACTGGGAGCAACGGGAAAGACGGTACATGAAATCCCGCTGAAACAAGAGAGAGTGACTTATGTCAAAGAAAGGAGGTACCCGCAAGCATTACGTCACCACATCCGGGAAGAAATAGAGAACTTAAAGAAACAGGGGATAATTATAGATAGTACATCCCCCTACAACAGTCCTTTGTGGGCAGTGAGGAAAAAGAGCGCGTCGGGCGAGGAAAAATACAGGGTAGTGATAGATTACCGAAAGCTGAACGAAAATACGATCGATGAGAGATATCCGATTCCCCGATTCGAAGATATTTTGGACAGGTTGAGCGGGGCAACGATATTTAGCACGCTGGACTTAAAAGCAGGGTATCATCAGATAAAAATGCATTCGAACGACCAACCCAAGACGGCTTTCACGTTTGAAAGAGGGCACTATGAATTCACGAGGATGCCCTTTGGATTAAAAAACGCTCCCATTACGTTCCAGCGCCTCATGGACGAGTTCTTACGGGGTATAGATGAATCAGTGTGCCAAATCTATATGGATGACCTGGTAGTTTTTAGTAAAACCGAAAGTGATCACGTGGAGCATTTAAAAAGCGTACTTAACAGGATGCGACAATTTGGATTAAAACTATCCAAGGACAAGTCAATATTGGGCCAGGGACAAATAAATTTTCTAGGACACACCATTTCGAAAGAAGGAGTCAGACCCGATGCGAATAAAGTTGAGGCCATACGGAAGATGGCGGTACCCAGGGATGTAAAAGGCATTAGGAGGTTATTGGGGACGCTGAATTATTACAGGCGGTTCGTGCCGGAAATGGCAGAGTATTTAGTACCCCTCAATAACCTATTGAAGAAAGGGCGGAAAATAATAGTCACTGCAGTTGTGGAAGACAACATCCGGAAATGTATGGAGAGATTACAGATGGAGCCGGTACTCGCGTTCCCCGACTTCGAAAAACTATTCACTATTACGACGGATGCGAGCGAGTACGCGCTGGGGGCGGTATTATCTCAAGACGGAAATGGGGGGAAACGTCCCGTAGCATACGCCAGCAGGCGCCTAACGGAAACAGAAACCAGGTACAGCGCCCTCGAAAGGGAACTATTGGGGATTGTGTGGGCCATTGACCACTTCAGGCCCTACGTGTTCGAGAGAAAATTCCGAGTACATACGGATCATAGACCTCTGCAATGGGTTGGGAAGCTAAAAGAATCCTCCGCAAGGGTTACCCGGTGGAAGGAATTCCTAAGCCAGTATAACATGGACATTGTGTACAAACCGGGCAAAGAGAATATAGTAGCGGATTGGCTGTCCCGAGCAATAACGGTAAATGCGATAGAGGAAGACGAAGGGGAAACATCCAGGACCGTGAGACAATTTCTAAGGGAGTGGACACCAGAAGGGGAGGGAGAACATGAAACAACAGACGAAAGACAGGAACTATCGGAAGAAGAGAACCCGAACGACGAAAGACCGACGGATATGGAAGAGGTAGAGGAGATGGTCAACGACAAACGTCGACAAATTATTTGGAAAACCAGAACCTCGGGATTGATGAAAATCGAGTATACGCGGTACGGAAAGAGTCAGATCACGATCATCTGGTCGCAGCCAGGAGCAAGGGATGATCAAATCTGTAGAGCTCTGAAGGATGCATCCAAACCTGGAAGAATACATCATCTATATGTCGGGAACACCACCATTTGGGAGAAAATAAAAAGAATATGGCGATCCGAGCGAATCGGGGTAGATAGGACATTTGTTCGATGTAAAGTGATGGTCCAAACACTTAGAGATGCCGAGCAACAGAGAGAGGTGACGCTCGCCTACCACCAGGGCAAAACGAACCACCGTGGGGTGCACGAAACATTGCAAGCATTGCGGAGAAGGTACTTTTGGTGGGGGATGAAAAAAACAATTGATGAAACCATAAGGGGTTGTGAAGTCTGTCTTAGCACGAAATATGATAGAAACCCACCAAGGGGGAGACAAGAGGAGACACCCACTGCCAATACACCGCTGAGTGATCTCCAGATTGATACCTTCACGTGGAGGGGATATAAATGGGTCACCATGATTGATCTTTTCAGTAAAACGGCCATGGCATATCAGATTCAGGAACGATCGTCAGAGGCAGCGTTAGAGGCCCTAAATACGTGGTTCAAGTTCTATGGAGTTCCCGATCGAATCTCGTCCGATGGAGGAAGGGAGTTTGATAACGCCAGTATCAGAGCGGAGATGAAACTTTTGGACGTGGTGTGGCATCTCAACACCCCCGGTCATCCCAAGAGCAGGGGAAGTATTGAACGGTTGCACAGTACATTGAGCGACCACCTGAGGGTATACCAAACCGATAAAGGGCTGGAACCAGACGTGGCAATGGCAAAGGCTATCGTGGCATACAACCATTCCATTCACACGACAACGGGTTTTTCGCCATTCGAAATACTTTTCGGACTCCGCGGTCATAGGCGGGATTATCGAGACACGACAGCGGACGAGGAGGAGTTAGTCAATAATATCGTTGAAAGGAATAAACTGTGGCTAAAAGTTCGGGAGAAGATAGAGAGAGAAAAAAGCAAAAGGGTCGCTAGAGACAATCTCAACCTCAGGGATATGATGGGAGAGGTAAAGATAGGGACGATTGTGTACAGAAAGTTAGGCACTAATCGAGGTAAAGAGCTACTGCGTTATGAGGGGCCATTCAGGGTGGTGGTAATTAGAGAACACAATATAGTTACCATTGAGAGTGTTAAGAAACCCACAAAACGTAGGACAGTTCATATCGAGCAATTAAAGCTCCCAGCGATAGCAACACCTTAGTAAGCTGGAGTACCCTCGTCCCAGCACACCAACAAACTTTGTACATGAGAAATTTTGTATTTAAATTTAGTTTTTAATGTGTTTTGTGATAACAAGTGCGCGAGAGTGCAGAATAAGCGTGTTAATAGGCTACATAGCCACAAAGGTTTTGTTTATGTTTGTTTTAGGTAGATAGATATAAGAAAGTTTTTTCTGTGTGTTCAATATTTTTTTAGTAGTAACTCACATCTTATCACATCTTGTTCAGTTTAGACTAGGAAAACCTGTGATTTGATTTTTATATTTTTTTTTAGATATGTAAGGTGTATTTTATTGAATGTGTATTTTCTTTTTACGAGCAGAATTTTTTTTTATTTTATGTGTGAAGTTTACGAAGAATGTACGTAAACTGGCGGGGAGGAGTTATAGTCGGGAGCATAGCATTATTGTACTTAATACTCAAATCTATTATGTAAACAATGATAAATGTATATAAGGAGGATTACTAAGAGGAATAAAGCAGTATTGATTCAGTATTGATTCAGTGCGTATTCTTTCTCTAACCTTTTCCTTTTTTTTATCAGTTTTAACTCGCTATCACGTAACTTATATATATATATATATATATATATATATATATATATATATATATATATATATATATATATATATATTAACATCTATATATATATATATATATATATATATATATATATATATATATATAGATGTTAAGGCCCGGAGTGCAGCAGTATTAGCCTTAATACCATATACGGCTGTAAACAACAGCCAGAATGTATAAAAGGCGAATTAAAAGCTGAATAAAGTTAGTCTTATTTCGGATACTGTGCGTGTCATTACTTTAACCTTTTTCCTTTTTTTTTTTTGATGTTTGGAGTTGCCGACGCTTAACTGGTGCCGAAACCCGGGACGGAGCGTTCGTAAAAGATTTTTTTATTTTTCTTTCAAAAGACGATACGAAAAAAGGAACTAAGTAATGACCAGTGAAGGAGTGGTGAGACCGGCGGTCCTGAACGTGCAGAACGTTCCGCCATTGCCCCAAGGCTCGCTAACCGCGGCGCATGCAAATGCGCTGGAATGGATGACGATTAGAGTGGCTACATCACGGGACCTTAGAAACGCCATATCAGATCTGGAACGCTTCTCGGGGGACATAGGTGAGCTAAATCACTTTATAAAAGTAATCACTTTATAAATGTGACCGCCTAATAGCACGAATCGAGGCCAAGCTGAGAGAAGATCTGGTAAGCCCCTGAGACGCGGAAGCCCTGAAAGCGGCCCTGGTGTGTAGATTCAAGCGCAGTATCTTGAACCAGATACAAGCGGATGAGGAGACATCATGGCCGTTAGTGAAGGACAGATTGAAGAAGGCATACGGCGGCGGCAGGTGGACACCAGAAGAAGATATCTTCCAATTATTCAGGAAGGTAAAAACTCCCCAGCAGACGAAGGGACAGTACGCCGGAGCCCTGTTGGCTAAATTTAACCAGATTACCGAGAAGATGAGGGAGACGGTGAGTGCGGCCGAGACAGAAGGGAGGATGGGATTTGTGTCCACCATCCTAAAGGTTCAATTAGCCAAAGAAACCGGGACTAAAGGTGGCCTTCCAGGAGATCGCTCATTTATGGAATGTGCACAAGAACTGGTGGACAGCAACGCAAGAGAGGAGGAGACCCGAATGGAAGTAGAAGAGGCGGGGTGGAGCAGGTTAACCTACGGGAGCCCTGGAAACACGCCGACGACCTGGAGAAAAAAGGGTTAGATTTACAGCAACGCGGAGAGAGTGGCAGTATCAGGGAAAAGGATGAGTCAAAGCAGACCCCAGACCAGAACGAGAGGAGGAGACAACAGGAAATGCCATGGGTGTGGAAAGAGCGGACATTTGGTAGTGCAGTGCCCACGTATCAGGTGTTTCGAATGCGGGACTGAGAGACACATCGCAAGACATTGCCCATACCTTTACCAGAAAAAGGAGCCACCAAGAGCGGAACCAGTGGAGATGAACGCTCAGAGAGTAAGGAGGAGAGACGACTCGCCAAGAAGGAGCGCATCATCACGAGAGCCGTCTGAGGAATCGGGCTCATCCGAGTCGGAGGAAGAGTCGGGCGGACCAGAAGGCCGAAGAAACGAAGGAACCAGAGGCGGCCGGAAGAACGGAGGAGGAAGACGATGGAGAGCAGAGGAGGAGTGCCAGCAGAGAGGCGACCGTCTGTTAGTAAGTCAGAATATTGCAAAGGAGGCTTGCTGGTTGCCTATCATACGAGTAGCCGAAGGAGTAAGATGCCTGGTGGACACGGGAAGCTCCAAAACCATCATGACCCGGAGAGGCTGTGTGGCGGAGAGAGGGCACCCCAGACGCAGGTATGTGCTTGTAAACTAATCACCCTGGGTGGCCCATGTAAAGTAGAAGGGGAAGTGGAGGTGGGACTAAGCAGATGGGGAATTAAAGGCGACACATTAGCGGTGCATATAGTAGGGAATATGCCCCGGGAATACCAGGGGATTATTGGATGTGATCTGTTGGGAAGAGTAGGCGCGCGGGTTAGGATCAGCAAGAGAAAATGGTACATGAGGATAGGGACGAGAAGTTACGATTGCCAGAAGAGTGTAAAAAACGGTAGAGCACGGATAGGAGCAATTAGTCATGAGGAGGGTTGGAAGCAGGCGATTAGGAGAGAGTTCAGGGACATCTTCTTCAGGGAGGGAGATACACTCGGGGTAACGGGACGAACTATCCATGAGATACCGTTGAAACAGGAGAGGGTGACCTACATAAAGGAAAGACGGTACCCACAAGCACCACGCCAACATATTCGGGAAGAATTATCTAGTCTAAAGAGGCAGGGGATAATTGTTGACAGTACATCACCGTATAATAGCCCGCTGTGGGCGGTGAAGAAAAAGAGTGCACCGGGAGTAGATGGGGAAAAATACCGGATGGTAATAGACTACCGGAAATTAAATGAAAATACGGTGGATGAGAAATATCCGATCCCCAGGTTTGAAGACATTCTGGACAGACTGAGTGGGGCGACGATATTTAGTACGCTAGATTTGAAGGCGGGATACCACCAAATCCGAATGCACCCCAGGGACCAACATAAAACGGCATTTACTTTCGAGAGGGGGCATTACGAGTTCACGCGGATACTCTTCGGATTGAAGAACGCCCCTATAACTTTCCAACGCCTTATGGACGAATTCTTAAGGGGAATCGACGAAACAATATGCCAGGTGTACATGGACGGCCTCTTAGTGTTCAGTAAATCGGAAGCCGAGCACGCGAGGCACCTTCGTAGCGTGTTTGAATGAGTGCGCCAGTTTGGTCTAAAATTATCGAATGAAAAATCACTTTTAGAGCAGGACCAAATCATCAAATTTTTAGACCATAGGATTACGAGTGAAGGAGTCAAACCTGACACAGACAAAGTAGAGGCTATTCGGAAAATGGCGGTTCCGCGAGATGTAAAAGGAATTCGCAGGTTACTGGGGACACTTAATTACTACAGACGATTTGTGCCGGAAATGGCAGAGTACCTCGTCCCCCTCAATAGAGTGCTAAAAAAGGGAGCAAAGATAATAGTGACGCCGCTAATGGAAAGTAACATCCATAAATGTATGCAGCGGTTACAAGAGGAGCCGGTATAGGCATTTCCGGACTTTAGCAAAACGTTTAATGTCACTACGGACGCGAGCGAATACTCGTTAGGGGCAGTGTTATCTCAGGAAGCAGATAGTGGTGAAGGTCCGGTAGCATACGCCAGCAGACGCCTTACGGACGCGGAGACTAGATACATCGCCTTGGAACGGGAGCTGCTAGGAATTGTGTGGGCCGTGGACCACTTTAGACCCTACGTATTCGGGCGGCGATTCCGCGTACATACCGATCACAGGCCTCTGCAATGGGTGGAGACGCTGAAGGAATCCTCGGCGAGGGTTACGCGATGGAAAGAGCTCCTGGCCCAATACAATATGGAAATCGTGTATAAGCCCGGTAAAGAGAATGTAGTCGCTGACTGGCTGTCTAGGGCCATCATGATAAATGCCATAGAGGAGGAGGGTGGAGGACCATCGAGGGACGTGCGTCAATTTTTGACGGAATGGACCTGAAAGAGAAGGAGAACAGGGCTCGCGAGAACCAGATGAAGAGGAAGAATCCCCAGGAGAGACGAGCTCGACCGAGGAAAGACCGGTGGAGATGGAAGAGATAGAAGAGCTGATCAACGACAAGAGGCGGCAAATAATCTGGAAAACCAGAACTTCGGGCCTCATGAAAATGGAATACTGCCGATACAAGATCAACTCCATTTGAGTTGATCAAGATCAACTCCATTTGGTCGCAACCAGGAGCGAGAGAGGACCAAATCTGCAGGGCCCTAAAGGACGCGTCAAAACCAGGGTTGACCTACCATCTCTACGTGGGAAACGCCACGATCTGGGAGAAGATTAAGAAATTATGGCGGTCTGAGCAAATCGGTATGGATCGGACTCTCATCCGCTGTAAGCTAATGGTAGAGACCGTGAGAGACGAAGAACGCCAGAAAGAGCTGACGCTTGCGTATCACCAGGGAATGACAAATCACCGCAGGGTGACCGAAACTTTGCAGGCATTAAGGCGTAAGTATTTTTGGTGGTGAATGAAGAAGTCCATCACAGAGACCATCGGAGCATGTTCCATATGTCTCACCACCAAATACGATAGACATCCCCCAAAAGGTAGACAGGAGGAGACGCCGACTGCAGATGCGCCGTTAGGAGACCTACAAGTGGATACGTTCACCTGGAGAGGATACAAGTGGGTCACGATCATCGATCTCTTCAGTAAAGTAGCGATGGCGCACGAGATCCAAGAACGATCAGCGGAAGCGGTAATGAGAGCTCTCCAGACATGGTTCCAATTTTACGGGGTGCCAGAGCGAATATCGTCTGACGGGGGGAGAGAGTTCGACAATGCTCAGCTTAGGGAAGAAATGAAAAAACTCGACGTAGTGTGGCATCTTAATACACCAGCACACCCTAAAAGTAGAGGGAACATAGATAGGCTGCACAGCACTCTGAGCGACTACTTGAGGGTATACCAGGTAGAACAAGGGCTAGAACCGGATACGGCGATGAGGAAAGCGATAGTGGCATACAACCACTCCATCCACACGGTCACAGGGTTCTCGCCGTTCGAGATAATTTTCGGGTTAAGGGAACGTCGCAGAGATTACGGAGGGACGACGGGTAACGAGGAAATTGCGGGAGACCTGTTAAATAACAGAATTGAATTAGGGAAACGGTGGGAGAAAGTCCGAGCGAAAATTGAGAAGGAGAAGCGCAGTAGGGTAGCACGGGAAAGTCTTCGTGTAAAGGACGTGATGTGGGCGATAAGAATCGGGTCCATCGTTTATCGGAAGATAATTTCCAATAGGGGAAAGGAGCCGCTGCGATACGAGGGGCCATTCAGGGTGATTATAATTAGGGAACATAACACTGTCACCATTGAGAGTTTCAGTGAACCTAAAAAGAGAAGGACAGTTCATATCGAGCAGTTAAAGCTGCCAATAGTAGAGTCAGAGCAACCGTAACGAGCTAGAGTGCCTAGAGTCTAAGCGAATTTGGAGTCCAGAAGAGTTATATTTTATTTGGTCTTTAGTTTTTGCACGGCAATTTTTTAGTTTGTATAGTTATTTATTTATTTTTTTGTATGGCTATTGTTTTTTTTGTGTTTTTTCTTTTGCATTTACATCATAGTTTGCATTGCAGTCATAGTTTAGTAAGTTTGGAATGTAAGGTATTAACGGCTGAATACTGTGCACTTCGTTCCAATGTATTTGTAAAATTTACGAAATGTTCGTAAACTGGCAGGGGGGAGTTAAGGCCCGGAGTGCAGCAGTATTAGCCTTAATACCATATATGGCTGTAAACAACAGCCAGAATGTATAAAAGGCGAATTAAAAGCTGAATAAAGTTAGTCTTATTTCGGATACTGTGCTTGTCATTACTTTAACCTTTTTCCTTTTTTTTTTTTGATGTTTGGAGTTGCCGATGCTTAACTGGTGCCGAAACCCGGGACGGAGCGTTCGTAAAAGATTTTTTTATTTTTCTTTCAAAAGACGATACGAAAAAAGGAACTAAGTATTGACCAGTGAAGGAGTGGTGAGACCGGCGGTCCTGAACGTGCAGAATGTTCCGCCTGTTTGGAGTTGCCGACGCTTAACTTATATATATATATATATATATATATATATATATATATATATATATATATATAGGTATATACTTCTCACCAACCTCTGAATAAGACTCTTCAAGATTTCTACTGATACAGATTTTTTTTTAATGTAAAATTGCAATCGAGGAGATGAAGAGTTTTTTATTGCTTAGTAATAATAATTTGTTAAATAGTCTGGGTTTTGCAATCAACCCTCCAAATTTTTTTTCACTTTAATTCTGGAGCTATTCTATATTATATTAATCTATAGCGATTAGAGTATAAAAATTCAGTGACATCTCTCTCCAACTGACAGCCACGGGTCCGATGGATTTGTCCGTTTTAGATGTTTTCCGCTGAGTGCATACCAAGTGCTTATTAAAAAATAAATAGGTAATTACATGAAACAAAACAAGTTTATTCATATGTATGAATGAAGTTTATTAATACGATAGAATTTTGAGTTCTATCTATATTCATGATATTTTTAGAATTTAATATGCATTTTTAAATATATTTAAAATTCAGAAAATAAACTTGGTGAACATAATGTATAAACAACGTAAATATTTACATAAATAATTTAAAAAACAAATTACATTTTTTTTTTTTTAATGATTCATTTCGAATCGTTTTCATTGAATTTACAATTTCTCCTTCATGATGGATGGTCGCTTTGTGGATTAAACTGTACCTTTCTTTATCGTTTTTTCTCTGACATAAGTCTTTAATTTTTTTTACAGTGCGAAAGAGTACAACCGTTTTATTAATTATAAAACAATGAGTTCAACTTTAAATGTGGTTTTCAAAACTTTCAACTTTTTTTAAGTATCCGTTCAGAGGGGTACATTTATCTCTCAGTAACGAAAATGGCTGTTCTCATCCGTTATGAAGAGGACTACATTCCTATATTTCCAGGCATAGGAATACATATAGGTCATATAAAAAATTTTCGTAGAGAGGGGTGTCCGTTGGAGACGTGTCTATTAGGCGAGGTTTTACTGTAAATAAAAAAGCGTCATAATTTTTTGCATGGCTGAGCATATTCTTAAATGTAAAGAATATCTTCCAAGTACTGCGAATTCATCGTTTTCATCATCAATTTCTACCATTAAGATTAGCATGGTATTTCAACAATCGCACTTTCATTTTGCACAGGCACAGAGACAATCAATAGTAGTTGATCAGTGCTGTAAAGGTGAAGCAATCTAGTGTGACCATGACAGAATCCATTTGACGAGGGAGCAGACTGTACAGATAACCGTTTGTGTGTGATATCTGCAATAAACAGTTCGAATTGCTGTCATTGTGGTTGGGTCGGGACCAGGCATCAATGGGGCGCTCTATTAGATAGGGCTCTGGTTTAGACAATGGAATCAGCGGCTTTTACTAGCAGAATCTTTAAAGTAAAAATTTTAATATAGATGTTCTACCTTGTCAAAAACAATATGAATATTATTAATATCTAATCCGTGAACATCATTAAATGAATAACAATATGATTCAAGATATCACATCACAGGCGGTTCCTGGATAATGGCAATGGAGGTTCACACAAATGTTAACGTAACCAACTCAAAAAATAAGACATAAAATATGCATCTAATATCTCAAGTGTTTGTTTTGCCTCCGAAGATCGTGAGCTATCGGATCGGATCCAATGCGATGTAAACAGAACACTGAAAAACATAAATAATGCTATTATTAGGTCAGCTAAACTCTCAATTCCAAAAGGTAAGGTAAACAAGTTCACACCATTTCGCAACAAGGAACTTGAAAATCTTAAAAGAGAACGTAAACGAGCCCTAGAAAAATCAATAATGAATGGGCAAACCAAAGACAGAATAGAGCTCAAGCGTAGAGCAGCTGAACTAAAGCGAAGCTGAAGCTATTAAGCAATCGAAAAGGTTGGCATACAGATCCTTTCTCGAGAAACTTGATTTCAGGAAGCAAGTCATTAAAGCTCACATTAAAGGTTTCTGTCAAAATTTAATAATAATACATCCCACCCAAATAACCCAATCCAGACAGAATCAAAGTTTCTCACAAATGAGAAGGACATGGCACGCATTTTTGAAAGCACTACTGCGCAATTAGCAATTTCAAGCCGTAAACAAAAGATCCTGAAACCAGACTTCCATCAACCTGTTTGACTGAGGAACAATCGAGGATTTTTGACGAACCATTTACATTGGTAGAAATGGAAGTTGCTACCCAAAAGCTTTCAGTGAAAAGATCTTCGGGGCCTGATATTCCTTAAAATGATAAGAACAAAAGCCAAGAATGTCATCCTCTCCTTCCTGAACCATAAATAAATCAATAAATAAATAAATCACAAATTACATTCTACCACAAATGAGATACTAAAAGCTTCATCTTGGAAATAGATAAATATGGCTCCATCCTTTCATTTATTCTTTCATCATCTTGTTTTCATATTATACTTTAGCATGTGATCAGTGACGGTTATTCCTTTTGTGCACATTAGCACGTGATCCTTCTAGCTTTATAAAAGTAAGATACAATTAATTTTTTATAGTAATAAGAATTAGAAAATATTTGTTTGAGATTGAGTGAATCAGCAGAAAGGGAACGCATTTATTTTGACAGACACAACCGGCACCGCTAGAGCAGTGAACCCTCTGAACCATCTGTGACAAAAGCATGGGGCTGAGTCTCTACTTTATGCTACATCTATCGTACATTGGATCCGATCAGACAGCTCACGATCTTCGGAGGCAAAACAAACACTGGGGATCTTAGATGGGTATTTTATGTCTTGTTTTTGAATTGGTTACGTTAACATTTGTGTGAACCTCCGTTGCCATTATCCAGGAACTGCCTGTGATGTGATGTCTTGAATCATATTGTTATTCATTTAATGATGTTCACGGATTAGATATTAATAATATTCATATTGTTTTTGACAAGGGTAGAACATCTATATTAAAATCTTTACTTTAAAGATTCCGCTAGTAAAAGCCGCTGATTCCATTATCTAAACCAAAGCCCTATCTAATAGAGCGCCCCATTGATGCCTGGTCCCGACCCAACCAGAATGACAGCAATTCGAAATGTTTATTGCAGATATCACACTCAAACAGTTATCTGTTCAGTCTGCTCCCTTGTAAAATGGGCTCTGTTATGGTCACACTAGATTGCTTCACCATAGCACTAAGTCATCTGCAAACAATAGCTTTCTAAGCCCAGAAAATTTACTTTACAAAAATTCATTCAAGTCATTGATCATCAGGCCGAAAAGGAGAGGACTAAGCAGTGTACTGCCATTCTTTTCAATAACTAGCAAAGCAGTTTGTCAATGCTATTGGTCTGAAATTTTCAGACTTTCTTGCCGGTCGGGTTTGTCGGTTTTCTTGCTATTTTTTTAATATAGTTATTACTTCTGCTTTTCTCCACTCATGGGATCTGATCTCGTTCCATAGAGTCAGGGAGGAGATACAGAAGGCAAATCAGGCTTTGCTGCTGGATGGAGTCCAGCAGCAAATCCTGATTTGCCTTGAGATTAATACTGATGGAAAGCAATGGAGCCAACTCGTTAGACCTGCCGAAAGGGGATGCTGTTGCGGAGTTTCAGATGCTTACAGGCCATGATTATTTAATGAAACATCTGCACTTTGTCATCTCCACTCTGCAATTTGTGTAATTCTGGAGAAAATATGGATGCAGCGCATTTAAGCTTATGTACGCGCTTACAAGAAATAAGAAATATGACGTCATCCAAATCGGAATGGTACTGGGCTGCTAGAACTCTAATGACGCAAGCCGAAAAGGAGAGGCATAATATAAAAAAAAAAATTGTGATTTATAACGGTTAAATTAAATTTTCCGTACAACTTTACAATCTGGAAGCATCATCACAGCGCGCTCCCGAAGTTTCCCGAAGGTCGCCGCACAAACAATCTCTAGCGCCATTTGTGATAACTAATTGCTCTGTATTCAATTGTAAAATTCGTATTCATTGGAATTATTACTGCTTTAATTGGATATTATTTAAAATTATTAGTGCTGCCAACTTCCGTTCATTAAGCTCGCTCAAGAGATAAACAAACCCCAACGGATCCTTTTCAGTTGAGGTTTGGGCCTTACCGTAATTTAAATTATTGCTGCTTTAGGTACAACTTCCCAAGACCACCGGAAGTCGACAGCACTATTAAATTTAAAAGAATATCTAGTTAAAGCAGTAATAATTAAAATAATTCCAATGAGTACGAATGTTACAATTGAATACAAAGCAGTTAGTTATCTACATATGGCGCTAGAGATTGTTAGTGCGCCAACCTTCGGATAACTTTGGCATTGTCAAGTGATAATATGTCTCGATTGTAAAGTAGTACCAAATTTTCATTCTAAATTTGGCAACAAAATAATTTGTGATTAATATGGAATGTTAAATTAAACCAATTAATTATATGTAAGTTTTTATTGTTTTAGTATCATGGGTTTATTACTATAACATTTTAAGAACATAAGAACAATGACATTGATAAATACTTTTTAAATAATATTTCATTTTGGTGATCAATAAAATATTTGTATACTTCCACTAAACAATAATATCTTTAATGAAAATACAAAGATTTTACTAGAACCGTGAACTTTATTTGTACCAACATATATGAGACAGTAAAAAACACGAGGGCACATTAGGTAACAAAAAATCCTAATGAGAGCTGTTATGTGAATGGGGCAGTACCATTTAAATCATTTAATTCGTTCCAGAACGCGGCCTTCATTAGGAGCGCTTACCGATTTCAGGAGCCATTTCCCATGGCCTACTTAATAATCCTCTTCTGTCGTTTGTTTCCTCAATTATTTACGCCAATCGGTTACTCTGCGCCAGGTCGACTAATCTATATAGCTCTGCCTCCCCTAATCGTGCTTCGATGACATATAATATCCCGTTACTGGCGTAGTTCTCAGGTATCTTGCATTGAACCTGAAATATTTAACTCTACATGCTCCCTTAAGAATATAGCTAAATTTGGCAGGAGCTATAACTAATATTATTTTCTTGGCTATTGGAAAGTCTTTTCCATTAAAATCCATACCAACACAAACTCGCTGACTAGTAAGCTCCAGAACCAGATAGTGAATGAAAGATATATTTATTTCATTTCTTACTCACATAGAACAGTTCTTGGAATGCTGCGCCAAAGTAGTTTTAAAAAAGGACACATGCCTGCTATACATGGAACTAAACCTCTAAACCTTGAGCGAAATATTTGTTTACCAGCAACAGTTTGCCTTTTAATAGTGGTAAAACTGTTTATCTCAAGGATTCGAGACAGGGATGATTTGCTTTCCTCAAAACTGAAAACTCCATATTAAGTAGATCTCAATTGAGTGACTGAACTGGCTACAGGACCACACACTCTACCTAGTTCCCGAGACAAAATAATTGTCCAAGACATATGACACCCTTCAAGTTGATTTTTTTTCTACCTCTCCATTGTCATCTTCAAGAGCCTATTTTAGCGTACAGGACCATAGGTTTTAATTTAATACAGGCAATAGCAGAAATCTGTAAGCAGAAATTCTTTTTGATAAGCCGTACGTAAACAGCAATAAAAATTTACCTTTTGAGAAATTTTCTATAAATATAAACGTATTTTTTTTTATAAAAAGAATACGTGCACTATCTTGTAAGTGCTACTAAAATAAAGAGGTTTAGAAAGTTATAGCTATTTGTATTTTGTAAAATATACTTCAAAATTTAAATTTAAATTAAATTAATTTCATTCAATATTCAATAATTCCTTTATAAAAGCTGTTATCTTACTTTCTTTTTTTTTTTTCAAGTAGCAAGAAAATTCATAAAAATTAGTCGTGTTCAATTCATATGTAATTTATCTAAATTTTATTATATGCTAGATTTTTATGATCGTCCATGGCATGAAAACTTCTCTTATTTCGAAATTAAATATCATATTATTATTAATTTCTTATATGTTCACAAATTATAGTCTTTTTTGCGTTGTCTAATTTTAAGTTTCCACGTTTATGGTTATTTAAAAATTTTATGAAAGCTTTTCTTTAATAAAATTTTACAGTAGCTATGCAATTTAAAATTGTTTAAATTAACAGAGCTGGTGATCCAGTGTTTTAAGCAATCAACTGCTCGGCTGTGTATATCAAACCAAATAGGCCGCTTCATCAACTGGAGCAAAGCAATTATTCAACGGCCATGCACATCCTTCACGTTTGGCACCAGCAAAATTCGTAAAAATTGTAGGCAAATCAGTTTGGCCTCGTTCTTTTTTTGTCAGTGACACATTTTTTTCAATAAGTGGCACTTTTAAAACTACGATATAAATCAGAAGTTTTTTTCTCTCTCGAAACAGGAGTAGTGCCATCACAAATTCAACTTTATTATAGCAGTAAATGATATATTAAATTGAGGTTACATTTTTTATTTAATTTTAATGTGAAACTATATATATCTTATTCCTGCTCTATCAAAGTGGACCGTCCTGGAAAGCCACAACCCGATTAAGGTACATGGGGTAAGGGTCATCACTCCTAAGCCAGGTTGGTGTGTTTCTTCCAGTAGATTCAGGGGACTCACATACCAGAGGAGGAGATACTTGGCCACTAATTTCGGGCGGTAACCAATTAAGTTTGACGTTGCTTAACTTATAGCTAATAATTTGCTAAACATCTAGTGGTTTTAAAAAGTACCCGGTTCATTTATTTATAATTGTACAGTTTATACGTTAATATAAACTGTACAATTAATGCAAAACATGTATAGATCATAATTAAAGACCGGATTTATATGCAGCAAAAAAGGTCAAAATATGTCATATAATATGCAGAAACAAATCCTCAAATATGCAGTAAAAATGCGAAAATATGCATTAAAACCTGAAATAATATGCAGTAAAATGTGCATGACAAATAACAGAATCGACAAAAAAAAATCAATAAAAGTCTATAATTATTGCCGAAATTGATATATCAAGAGATTGCAATTATAATTTATAATATAAAGAAGAAAAAACTTAGATCTTCTTCTTCTTCTTCCTCTACCTCCTTTGTGCCGTGAAGCGTGGAGTTGCAGTCTCGGTCCATCTAGCCCACTGGTCCCTGTCCCTGGCTAATCTTCTCATCTCCGGGATGGTGCGTCCTCTAGCTGCCCCCAGTTTTTCAATGTAATCAGAGTACATGCCTCTGGGTCTGCCACGAGGCCGTCTTCCTTCTGGCCTAGCTTCCAAATACCACCTGGCTTTTCTGGTATCGTCCATTCTACAGGACGTGTCCATACCATTTTAGTTGCCGCTTTTGCATGGTGTCGCGCACTGATCTAACACCCAGATCCTCCCGAACCCTTTCATTTCTGACGCAGTCTCTCCTGGTCTTGCCAACTATTCTACGGAGGAATCTCATTTCTGCAGATGTTATCCCACTTACGTGCTTATCGAGGGCCGTCCAACTTTCTGATCCATACAGGAGAACTGGGAGGAACACAGATTTAAAAATTCGTATTTTGGCATCTCTACTTACTTCTTGTTTGCCTATAACAGTTTTGGAGATATGATGGTACACTCCATTGGCCTTCTTCACTCGATTCAGAACCTCCTGGTCTATTTTACCATCTTTACTTATTATGGTTCCTAGATACGTATAAGTATTCGTAAGTTCAAGGGGTTCACCATTACACACAATCCTAGGCTCTGCGTTTTCTCTTCCGACATACATGATTTTACTTTTGTTAGGGTTTATTTGTAAACCCCTAATCTTCAGCTCCTCATTCCATTCCTCCAAGGATGCCTGGAGATCCTCTTCAGAGTCAGCTATGAGTACGATATCATCCGCGAATATCATCGCTTGAGCCAGTACTGGAGTTAGGTTCCAAAAACCTACTAGTGCTCTAGGGCATCTCCTTTTACACACCTTCCATATCTCATCCATAAGGAGGACAAATAATAGTTTACTCCCTTATAAAAGTGGAAAGGCCGTGATGTCTGACCATTAAGTCTTACAATGCCCTTTGGGTCTTGGTACACTGATTTTATATAAAAACTTAGATCAATTAAAGAATAAAATTTATTAACGAATTTTGAGACAAAATTGTTTTATAACTAAATAATTGTAAAATACTATTAAATTATTCAATTTGTTTATTTTATAATCTATAAAGTTATGGTAGTGAGTTAAGTCAGAATCAGTCCTGAGTCAGAAGACGGTAACCAGCTAGAGGTAGTTTGATGTAGGCTCATTGTAATACCTCATAATATATAAAAGTCATTCGTAACACTGTACTAATACACAGTTTTGTTGACACCCGATAGCTATTACTATCTGCTTTCGGTCCCTTTTTGTAAATCGTAGCTATAGATTCATTTAATTGTTCGGAATGTTTTTTTATTTCCCAGATCTTCTTTACTGAAAGTTGTATTTTAAAAAAACCTTTAATATAAAGGATCTCCCGCACGCCTTAAATTGTTCACTGATAATGTTGTCGACTCCTGTTGCTTTATAAGATTTTAATTTTCCAATATTTTGACTTCATTATTATCTCTAAATTATATTACCTTTCAAAAATAGGATCGTTTGAGGAATAAGCATTTATTTCACAACCCATCCCTGTACAGTACATGTTGAAGTAAACCAATGAAACCCAGTGGTTGAATACCTGAGTGAAAGAACATGTTTTGTTAAAAAATTTGAATCTGAGAAAAATTAAATTTAATGGTTTTTGTATTCTTATTTCATATTGGATCACTCAACATACAGCTTCTGAAAGCTACCATAATTTAGTGTTTACAAAAATTAAACAAGATGCTATGGACTAGGTTGTTACAAAAGTCCTTGTGCATGAATACAACCCATAATTCCAACTCTCATAATTATTTTATAAGAATGTTTTTGTTCCTTCTATTTATGTTAATGTTTACTTTGACTAATCCTTTATATTCTTGAGACTTGAGTTGGCTTTATGGGGTCATTTACATTTTTAAAACCCATGTGCAATTTCAGAAGAAAGAATCGTGATTCGCGGTCTTTTGAGGCATTACTGAAAAAAAGGTTTAAGCGCAAAGGCAACCGCCGAAGAAATTTGTCCCATAAAAGGAGAGTCAATTATCCATCGAAATACTGCCGCTTAACCAGATCTGATGGCCAATCGGTTGATGATGACGTTCTTGAATGTGTTAGCCAGGACCCACTTGCAACTACTCAAGATTTATCGGCCCTAGTAGGGACTAGACAGAGTTTATGCAGTTTTGAGTGCAAAGTACCCCGCTTCGGTCAACAGGCACCAACCCATTTTGCAACACGACAATGTCCCTGCACATCGTCCTCGTCTGACAAAGGAAAAATTATCGAAATCGCAAGACGTAAACGTTTTGCCTCATCCTGTGTATAGCTCAGATATTGCACCATCAGATTATGGTTAGTTTAGATCAATGGCTCATTTTCTAAAAGGTCGAATCTTTGATAATTACGAGGACGTTAAAATTGGTTGTGAAGAGTTCTTTGTCTCAAAACCAAAGGAGTGGTACAGGCATCAAATCCAATTACTAGTAGAAAAATGGGTGAAAGTAGTTGAAAACAATGATTTTTTGATCTATTTTACCACAATTTTGTCCCTGATTTATTTACAAGTATGTCAAAAGAAAGTGTATACTTTTAATAAGAAAGAGGCAGTGTCGTTAGTTTTATTTTATTGGTATCAACTAGATGCATTGCTTTCGATTATTTCGTTAGTTCTTTTTGAAGTAAATACATTTTCCAAAAAGATTTATTGATTTATGAAAAACCTTTATTTATTTTGAAGAGTATATATTCAATAATGTTTAAAATATGAAGTCTGAAATAAAGCTATACTAATGTACTAGGACTTGTTTAACAACCTAGTAGAAAGGAACATGTATTTAAAATATTCTTCCAAACAAAATTCCCTCTATTTTCCTAAACTTTCACTAGCACGCTCTTTCACTTAGTTCTTCGATTCGAAGTTCGAGATTTAATTTTTATGTAATACATGGATAACTTATAATTTTATATAACTTATAATAATATAAGGATAACTTAATTTTGACATAACGCATGTTATATAACCTAATCTAACCTGGAGGTTGGCCATTTCCTTGGCAAGCGCTAGGATGGCGGCTGTTCCCCCAATGTTAGTGATGACGGCCTTATCCAAAGCAGCACTGAAGTTGACGATGGCAGCCACGTGGAATACTACGTTTACACGTTCCTTTATCCTCTCCATGTCTGTCCAGGAGAGCCCTATGTTGGGCATTGTCACATCTCCAGTGAGCAGTGTTACCTTCTTCTTCACATCTTCCTCCACATGGTCGAATAACTGTTTGAAAAGAAACATGAATATTGAAAATATTATACTATATTACTATATTATACTATATACTTTATTATTATACTTGGAAAAAAATGTTTAAAGGTTAATAGTTTTTTTGATCTATTTTACCACAATTTTGTCCCTGATTTATTTACAAGTATGTCAAAAGAAAGTGTATACTTTTAATAAGAAAGAGGCAGTGTCGTTAGTTTTATTTTATTGGTATCAACTAGATGCATTGCTTTCGATTATTTCGTTATGTTCTTTTTTGAAGTAAATACATTTTCCAAAAAGATTTATTGATTTATGGAAAACCTACATATTATGGAAAATTTATTCATCTGGGATGAGTGGCGGTCGAAATGACAGGAGGTCTTGACTCTTCAGAGTTGTACTGCCACGAAAGAAGAAAACTTACAGGAAATTATTTTAAAAATTGCAAACTATGCAGCTGGAACCTATTTAAATATTCAAGGTTTCTGATAGAATTTTTAAGTAAAGTAATACACTTTATCATTGGGCCATGGATAATTAACAATGTTTCATTTAAAACAAATTTTCAAAACCTTATTCTTCATTTAAAAGAGAAACTGTTTTTTATTATCAAATAGTACAATCTGCCAACACAGGTAACATGGCAACAGGTAACATGACGAGAAAAATAATAAATATATAAATTAGAAAATGATTAAAATGATTGCATAACAAGTAATAACAACAAATAATAGCCAAACAAGTAAATATGTAATCAATATATAGAAAATAAAAGTTAATTTGAAATGAAATAAACTATCTTAAGCACATCCAACTTCATGTATTGTATAATATACTCAGCCTCATATACTCAGCCAATATACTCCAAACCAAGATTTACCTCCCACATTTGGAGGGTAAAGCAAGACTCCAGGAGATTCTATCTCTTTCAGCCACGTCACTAGTATTGAAAGCCAGTGGAGGCTGAGTGAGGGCGCTTTTTCTTTTAGGAATTATGTTATATTATATAAAGATGTTTATTCTAAACCGTACTGTTACTCAAAAAGAAATGCTTCAAAATATATTAATTTGCATTATTAACTGTATATTTTTTTTTTTCATTTTTATTTAAGTCGGAAGGTTTTAGTTTAAAAATTAAAATATTTTCCAATAAATTAGTAAAATTGTCTGGGTTACTAATACACTGTTACGATGTATAATATAGAACTCCCTTGTTTGATTTCTATAGTTTTTAGAGGAATCGTGTAGAAGCAATGAATAGAGGAAAATGTACAAATTTAATTCCATATGTTTTACTGTAGTCCCTTTAATCCCCTGACAGAGGGGCAGCCATATATAAGTAATTTAATTTAATGAAACTTTCACTCAAAGTCATGGAAATATTTCTAAAAGTTACACGTCACTACGACACTAAACATTAAAACGCTAATGAATCAAAGTTAAAATATTGTAGTATTCGACTTAGTTTACATACTTAAATATTAGCAGACATCTTTTCGGAATGGAAAAGCTAGTTATGTAATATTTTATTCGCCAATGGCATATATAATTATTATTTGTATACTGGTATTATATATATATATATATATATATATATATATATATATATATATATATATATATATGATAGCAAATAGTGTTTATATATAGTTTTATAGTGACATACCTCATTATATTTTATGAGTTTAATAGATATCACAAATGGAAATTTAAATTATTCCTTTCATTAAATAGTGGATTCGCCATTCTATGTAACAAATGGCTTGCTACATAAGGACTTGGACATTCTAAAAGTTCCAGAAACTGAAAATAAGATACTGAAGAAGAAGAATATCACAAAAATTTCCAAAACAGACTGACTTACAACATGAACCCCTTAGCATAACGACGGCTTTCGAGGACGTGGCCTAGAAACTTGTTAAGTTGACCGCTGTACCAGAATGAGCGCAGATTTGCCGGATGCAAAAATAATTTGCAGATGGCAAATTAGATAAATGTCAAATTGAATAAATAAATAATACATTTTTTTCAACAGTTTCTCTGAAAGTTTGAATTTTTGACAACCACTTATTCATTGATGCCTTAGTTATATTCACTATTTCTGCTGTTGGTCCATATCAGTGGCATTATTAGTTCAACTTGCGCCCGGGGCAAACTTCAATATTGCTTCTCCCAGGGCCGGAACATGGGAAGGGGGACAAATTTCGAGTGAAAGTTTATTTTTAAGTTAAGTAAAAATATTTGTATCTGCTTTTTGATGGTTTTGACCTTTATTCAGTCAATTGAATCTTATGGCATAATAGATGATATTTATTTATAAATATATTACCTAATATACTGTTATAAAACTGTTGACAGTTATTGGAGGAGGGGTTAAAGATCGGGCGGCAAAGTTTAGTTTACCTCCTCCCTGGCAAAAATTGTAATTTCCGGCTCTGCCGCCTCCGGCCATAATTCCATCTTATCTGTCAAGGAAAAAAGAAATTTTTTGGGGGGCATTTTGGCGCCCTTCTTTAAGTGCCGGCGGAGGCAGCCACCTCCTTCGCCTAACCCTAGCTACGCCTCTGGTCCATATAACTTCATAGATACATCCAATAATAAACAATAAAATCTTTTCGGTTTATAAATTTCATAAAAACTCGAAACATTTTGAAGAAAGAAAAATAATCAATCAAAAAAATCTCTGCCCTTCATTGAACGTAACGAAATGATTACTTTAACAGAGACTCATCACAAAAAAAAAAAAAGCGATGTAAAATTATTATTACATGATTTTTTTTTTTTAAATGGTGAATCAATGTCATATTTTGAGAAATTAAATGAATATACATAATATTATTTTTGTCTTAACGTAACTTATTATGTATTTTCTTTCCAATAAGTCATAAATCACGTAGTAGAACATTTTAATACATTTTTAAGAGGATTTCTTGGTTAAAGCAAATTTTAGCTTACCGGTAAAGACAGGAGAGACTGTAACCTCTGTGCTGGAGACTGTCCCTTTCTGGGCCTTGCAACAACGAAGACTTCCTTCAGATCTGGGCATGAAGACAACAATCTCTCAACTAGCACTCCTCCGAGGAAGCCAGTGGCCCCGGTTACAAGAACCGTCTTGGAAGCGAAGAACTCTAGAATCCGTCCCATCACGACAATAGTCCTACTCGAAGTGCTCACGTAGATATTCATCCCCTTCCCGAAAATTCTGTTACTCTCACTAATGGGCTTTCAAATATAACTATTTATAAACCATGCTTTTGTACTTTCTACTCAAGGATTATATTGAGTGTAAGTTATGTTGAATAAATGAGACAATAATGGTAAAAATATGTCACCTTGTGATACCCCACTCTTAAAACCTAGGGGGTTTGAAAATCTTCATATATTATTTCTTTTATTAGTTTCTTTTATTATGTTTTTATTAGTTAGTTAGTTAATTTTGTTAGTTTCTTTTATTTTGTCTTTTATTCAGGCAATCCGCTAAAATGGCTATTCTCGCATTTTTATACCTTTATTGCAATTAGATAATAAATTTAACATTTTAACTGTCCCTTGGAATATTGAACGTTTTGGTATCTATATTTCACGTATCTAAGAAGATTGAATAAATAAATATATAGCTAATTCACAAATAAATAAATTGTTACTGTGCCACTCATATTTTAATTTAACGACAAAAACTGAGATTTCACGTAATATGATCTGACTTATACCCTAATCGAATAAAAATGTGTCTAATTACAAATAACATTATTCCTTAATTTGTCATTCCAAATATTTATTATTTGCAATCCGTATAATTATTGTTTTATTCGTTTAGACGTATTCATTTATTTTCAATGGATAATGCTCATTTGAAAAAATACCAAAATCGTTCTCCGTCAGTATTATAGTAGGTGGACCAAACCCCTCTGCCGTGCACCCCTCTCCCTCTCCCCCCTCCCTCCCCCACATCTCTATAAATTGGACATCGCTGTGCTCCTTGGGACTAATAATTAAAAAAAAGACAATGTTCCCAGAAAAAAAGTTTCCGCACCTTGCCAAATTGGCGTCCAAATGTGGCGAACTGCCGACTTTGACTTGATTTAGTTTTTTGGTCACTGTCATTCAGCATTTGGCTTAATTTCGCCATAACTGATTTTGTTTCAAAGCTGAATAGCCTGAGAATCATAAGACAGAATATTTTTTAAAAAATAATTGGTTTGAACATTAAAAAACATTAGAAGAGTTAATTTCTTCAAGTCGTTCACACGAAAGCTGAAATTTCAAGACCAGTGGCAATTAAACAGGCAATAATATCGAAAAAGTCTTCAACTAAAACATGTGGAGCATTTATTCTTCTTTAAAAATCAATAATCACTTTTTAAAATATTCGAAACGGTTCCTTAGAAAATGTAATTAATTAGCGGTGAAGCGATAGGGACGTAAGCGCTGTCAGTCTTCTTCCTCATCCATGAGCATTCATAAATGCAATAGTTAAGAACTTTATCGACATAATTTAGTTTAATTACAATTTACAATTACAATTGCTAGTAACAATAATAGAACTTTTAGTTAATATTATTATTATTATTATTTTTAACCTTTTATTATTCTGTTCTGAAGACTTAAAACATGGGCCCTCTCGTAAACAAATAAACAATTACAGTAATAAATCTTAATCCAGGCTCAGACTTACACCTTCTAATTAAACATTGATATAGCCCTGGAGACAGGGCCGAAATTGGGTACTCGTTTTAGGAGAAGATTTGAATGTGAATTACGAAAATGTAGGACATTCCTACAAGCTTATAAGTAAAATAAGCCTTGTTTGCCATTTCTTCTAAAATGGCAGCGTTTTATTCAAGAAAAAACGTTAAATTTCCTTCCGTACTCAATATCTTGAAAACTCCCAATCACGTGAAATTATTATAATAACCTTCTTTAAAGGACATTAAACATATTAATATTTGACACTAATAGAGCTTCATATGTTAACTAGTTCTCGAGATGATGTTTTTCAAAAAGCTCTTTTTTTTTTTCTTTTTTTTAACGAGAAATTACAGTTTTGTTAATTTAATTTGGCAAATATCATGGAGACAGTTCTTTAAACGAAAATAATCATCTTAAACTACTTTATGATGTATTTAACTAATTCTAATTTGAGGAGTAATAGACATTTGTACGTTATTATATACTTTTTGGTGTATTTAATTAGCTCTAATTTGAGGGGTAATAGACATTTGTACCTTCTTATATACTGCTTTATAGTGTATTTAACTAGCTCTAATTTGTGGGGTAATAGACATTTGTACCTTATTATAAACTACTTTATGGTGTATTTAACTAGATCTAATTTGAGGGGTAATAGAGATCTGTAAAAGTTTCCGAGATAAAGTCTTTAAAAAAATATTTTTTTTTTTTCGTGAAACGAGAAATCAACATTATGTGAATTTATTTGAACACGAAAAAATTTAATTACCTCCTGTTTCTGAGATATAGTTATATTGTGGCCAGTGGCGCAACCAAGGGAGAAATTGGGGGATATATTCTCCCTTAACTATATGAAGAAAAATAAAGTTCGTATTTTAAGTAATATTTTTGTTAATTTTTAACAACAATTCTTGACCCAATTTTCATACTTTAAGCTACATTAATTACTTGTCTTCCTATTATTAATATCTGAAGCTACATCTCCTTTAGTACTATTTTGTTCGTAGTTACAGTCAGTGGCTTATATATATGTACAGTGGGGGTATATATATATATATATATATATATATATATATATATATATATATATATATATATATATATATACGAACAGATATAGTTTTCATAACCACCAACATAAGATTTGTAATCAGTTGACGTCCGCATGATGATATAGAAGGATCAATCCCTAATAAGATTTGTATTTTGATGGTAATTTCAACAATAGTTTTTGATCCAATTTCAATGCTTATTAAAATTTGTCAAATTTGGCGATTATACACACTTAGGTGATAATTTGCCTTTTTCTTATTAAATCTCCCTCGGAGAATAAATTAAATCCCCCTACAAAAAAAATTCTGCGTACGCATAAAATCTCCTAGTTACAATCCTAATTAACGATTAAAAGTTTCAAATTAATTTTCAAATTTCACAGTTTTTCGATATTTTTTATATTAACAAAATTATTTAGTCTAAATTTATGGTCACAAGTTTTACCATAAAAAAGAGCAGATTAGCGTTCAAAAACTTAAACAAGAGATCACGAAACATATTTTCACAAATATTACACAAAAATTATACGCCAATGAAAATAATCGAATACATAGTTTATTCGATATTCATGAACAAAATAAAATCTCACAAATATTATTTGAAAAATAATTAATAAATTTATTATTTGTTATTCACAATTAAAATTAAAACGTCCGCTCTGTGAAACCCCTGCACACTTGCCCTTAATTTCATTGATCTTGGAATACCCTCGGATAATGTAAGGAATTTTATATATATGGTATTATTGTATGGAATTATTGTTCATATAGTATGTGAAAAAAACTTAAAATAAACGGAGAATAAGAAAAACAAAACAGACAAAAAAAAAAGGATAAATGTTGTTTACTCATTATTCGAAATATAATAAATTATATTATAAAATAAATATAATAAATGACAATTTGCAAATTTAAGACCGTCGAAACCCGTCTGAAATCTTTCACTATGATTTCTCAGGGTCCATTTCATCTTATAACGATTTATTAAGCATAATTATATTCGTCTGTCTTAACGATAATGTATGATTTCTAAGCAAAGTAAACTAAGTGTTTAAGAAGTTTGAATATATCGCTATACCTTGAAGAGTTATACTAAAAAATGAAAACGAGCTGTTATAATTTTTGTATTCATGAAACTTGACTAAAGTCTCTTGACATAAATTACAGTTGAAAGTGATGTCAGTTCTCATGATCCTTAGAAATCTATATGTTACGGTTGACAAATGTAATGCTGCAATATTAGCAAGTTAAATTGAATAAACATTTAACTGCAGGTAATGACTGGTCGCAGTAGTGAGTCTTTATACCTACTAAAGCGGACACAGGGATTACTAATTAATGCAAACAAGCTACTGTTTGTTCAACGCGTGTAGTATTTCTCCCTAGTTTTAGAATCTACTTTTGCTATTAACAAGGATATGTTTATTAAGGGAATAAACATGATGGGTATTTTTATGAATTTTTATTTTGTTAATTGTTATGTTACATTTGGGTTAAGCACCTTTGTGTTCTAGAATCAGGAGGAAAATGGTGGATTATCTCTACTGATCGATGTACCGAATTCATACAATTATAAATATAGTTTTATTGCTCATACAACCATAGCAAATCAACAAAAATTTAATAATTTAAAGTCATATTTCTTTTATATTATTCAAGTTGAAACTTGAATTCTGACAAATTTAGCTAAAGGCGCTACAAGGAGAGGCCGCAGTCAATAAACCGGTTTCAACAAAAATTTTTAATGGTGACTCTACATCCAAAAATATTGGACACGTGTGTCGGTGTTCGTTACGATGGAACCTAGGAGCCGAGAAATAAAAAAAAAACACGCTGAATCTGCTATATTTTTTACCTCGAGTTTGGAAAATGATATCGACTTGGTTTTTCCACCAAAACATTTGTCTTTCAGTATATTAAAGTAAAAATACAAGTTAGAAAATATTATTGCTTTTTGGTCAAATAAATTGAAATAAAGTTAAGATTATTGAGTAAACTAGCCTTATAGATTTTTTTAAAACCAAACATTATGGCAGCTTTTGATTCAGCGCACCAAAAAACCTTAATGTTGAAAACCTCATCGAAAAAATAAGATATTTTTTATTTCAGTTTCGAGGGGATTCAAAATTTGTAAGCCACAAAATTATGGTTCGATTTGAAGCTCTGTATCTCATCTTTAGATTATTCTATTTCGATTTTGAGCTCGTTGGAAAGAGGGAAGTTTCTTCTTTCTAAGATCTGTGTAAAAAAATAGGATTACAATATAAAAAATATCTGATGTGGACAACACATGACTTCCTTATACGCCTATTAAACTATAAATCGTTGGCTCAAAAAGTGATCCTGAATTTGGTTACTAGTTTCCAAAGAATGCAGTATCTAAAAAACGATACTCGGCGTCGCGACATCCATCTATTGACACACACACACACACAAAAACTCACTCTTGTTTCTGGACGTCTCATTCCGTTATTATATGTCGTTTTCCATCAGAAGGTAACTAATTCCTAAGAGATTTCTTCATGTTCCGTGACAACATTAAAACTGTCAATATCACTACATAAAGCACTGGAAATCGACGGTTTCAACATTTTAAGCAAAAAAACCCGCTTAACTTATATTTTATTCTCCTGCTGCAGACTTGTTGTTACAAATTGGGAGTAAAACTAGTATTTTACACTAAATTGTAAAACTTAAAACAAGTAATAAAAATGTTTAATTGGATTGGAAACCATATTGCGTTTGTAACCTTTTTCACAGAAACATATGATTTATGTATTTAATTTAAATATAATTTTTGATGTAAGCTTACTATGACCTTCAAGTAAAGTACCCTTTTCGGCTCACCAATTTTAACCAAAATCTAGTAAATACATTCTTATCAATATAAAAGTCCTATTTACCAAATGTGAGATGTTTTACATTATATATTAACTTAATTTTTGATGAGTCTAATATGACCTGAAAGAAAAGTACCACTTCTGGTTTTTCAATTTAGACCAAAATCTAATATGTTATTTATATCAATATATAAGTTATAAATACTAAATTCGAGAAGTTTTTCATAGTATTTTAATATAATTTTTGATAAAAATCAATTATGACCTTCAAGTAAAGTACCACTTCCGGTGATCAAGCAGTGACCAAAAAGGGAGTTCCACAACTAGATTTTATAGCAATCCTAAATACAAAATTTAAACTTTCTATGGCTAACGGTTTTTGAGTTATGCGAAATACGAACTCAAACATGACTCAAAAACTGTTAGCCATAGAAAGTTTAAATTTTGTATTTAAGATTGCTGTAAAATATAGTTGTGAAACTCCCTTTTTGGTCACTGCTTGATCACCGGAAGTGGTACTTTACTTGCAGGTCATAATTGATTTTTATCAAAAATTATATTAAAATACTATGAAAAACTTCTCGAATTTAGTATTTATAACTTATATATTGATATAAATAGCATACTAGATTTTGGTCTAAATTGAAAAACCGGAAGTGGTACTTTACTTTAAGGTCATATTAGAATCATCAAAAATTAAGTTAATATATAATGTAAAACATCTCACATTTGGTAAATAGGACTTTTATATTGATGTGAATGTATTTTTTACTATATTTTGGTTAAAATTGGTGAGCCGAAAAACGGTACTTTACTTGAAGGTCACAATAAGCTTACATCAAAAATTATATTTAAATTAAATACATAAATCATATGTTTCGGTAATAAAGGTTACAAACACAATATGGTTTCCAATCCAATTAAACATTTTTATTACTAGTTTTAAGTGTTAAAATTTAGTGTAAAATACTGGTTTCCTCCCTATTTGTGTGTGTGTGTCAATAGATGGATGTCGCGACGGCGAGTGTTGTTTTTGAAATACTGCGATCTTCGGAAACTAGTAACCAAATTCAGGATCACCTTTTGAGCCACCGATTTATAGTTTAATAGGCGTACAGGGAAGTCATGTGTTGTCCACATCAGATATTTTTTTTTCTCTCGGCTCCCAGGGCCCATTGTAACGAACGCCGACACACGTGTCTAATGTTTTTGGTTGAAAAAAAATTTGGTTGAAATCGGTGACCCATTTACTGTGCTCTCCCCTTGTGAGTGTTTAAACGTACGTATATATTTTTTCTTATATTTCATATACAACATATATTTTATTCTATAGTTTGTTTTCTTTCTTTATGTCCCTAATGTCTTATTTACAAAACCTTATTTGATTGTAGACTTCAAATATTTTCTTCTATTTATTTTTTTTTTAATTTTGTAACCAATGTATTGTATTCTAGCTAAAATAGGCCGTTGTTAAAAAGTTATTCATATTTTTATTAAAAGTTATTTTTAAAGAAAATTGGTATTTCAAGGTTTGACAAATAAAAATTAAAAGAAAACTATTGGGAAAAAGTTTTCAACTAAAACAGTGTCAATGAAAATTTTATTCGACGGAAAATAAAAATTAAAGTCAAATTGAAACTCTTTTGAAATAAAAGTAGGTGAAGTAGTTCTATTTTTTATTTTTTTTTTTTTTATTTGGACCTAATCTAGTAGTAAAAAAAACAAATTTTCTACTTCGAAAGACCTGAGCGTAACAGCCAAAAACCACCGACATTTTAGCATTATTTTCAGTTATACATCTAATTGTAAGTTACACTATCATGAACTCCATTAAAACCCACTTCGGTAGCAAGATCTCGGTTGTTTTCAATGGTTATCTAGAAAATGCGTTTAATAGCATCACCAAAAGTGCTCAACGACTCCAACTCAATGCTTCTCACTTCTACTATGGTATAATTTTCGAAGAATCCACACTATCATCGGACTGCCTTAGGAAAAAGTTTTGGCAAATGAGAACAAGAGGCACCTCATCACACTTCTTTACGATTCATTTGAGAAGCGGGACACCCAAGTGAATGTTGCTGATCGGAACATCATTGACATGGCAATTACCAAAAACACATTTGACAGTGTGATTGCAGTAGAAGATGTCGATCTCCTCGTTCTTCTCAATGGTTTAGGTTCTTGCGCTACTAACATCTACTTCCAAAGAGTAGTAGAGGTGAAGTATTACTTCATACTACTTTCCAGCAATTGTCATTATTCAAATTCTATTTTTAGTCATCTACTCGCTCAACACTCACCAAAGATAGTGCTATTTATTCATGCGTTCAACAGGTGTGACACCCCTAAGGTTCCTTTTGGCCGTGGTAAAACCAAGCTAATATATTAAAGGAAAATAACCTTTAGAACGATTTAGAACTGGTTGAACTTTTCCTGCAACCAGATTCAAGAAAGGAGGCCTTAGCAAATGCTCGGTAGAAGTTTTTTGTAGCTTTGTATGGTGATGATTTCTTAACAGCCACCTTACCCCTGAATAGCCGCTACCAACTGCACGTCAAATCTGCAGCTAATTCCAAAATTAAACTTGCTCGCTAGCCCCAACAGAGGATGCAGCACACCACCATGCTTACATAACTTACCTACAAGTTCAAAAGTGGCTGAAAAAATGGCTGAAGGGGTTGAAAAAATCCTACATATTGTGAGGGGAAACTCGATGATCAGGGGTTTTCCCTTATCACTATCACTCTGGATCCTATTCCCCAGATCCACCTGCGGATGATTTCTTTTGCAGCTGCCGAAAAGCTGGTCTAAAATGCTCAGTCTTCCGTCGAGTCTGCAAGGGCAAATTGTGTCAGAACGTCCAATCTCTTCAGCTAGAGGATTCTGATGTTGAGGAAGACATCTCCAACCCTAGATTGAACGATACGATCGGCAAGAAGAGCCTGCCATATACTGTTCGATTTCATAATTCCTTCGATGAATTTGTTCCTTCTTCGGAAGATCATTTCTTGAAGCCTAATCCGTTAGGATTAATGAAATCACTATGAATTTGTCTTTTATACGTGCATATACTACTTCTACAGGTTCTATTTTCTTTTTTTATTAAACTAAAATTCTAGTTATTCCAATAAACGTTCTCGTGAACTGCTTTCTTTGATTAATTCCAAATTCCTTTTTTCAAGGTTTTCGGTTATATGCTGATTTTGGGACAGCATTGAGCCTACAGGTGCCCCTTAAAACTCAAATTATAGCCAAATTAATATTCTTCAAGTTCATTCTGGACGTCTTCTCTAATGAGATGAATATTTTCGACGATATTTGACAAATTTAGAGACAAAAATAAAGATTTTTCACTTTTTGGAAAAAATATTCAATCTTTGAAGACTATATCCCAGTAACTACTTAGCCTACTGAGTTGGTTCAGGTCTAAAATTGTGGAAAATTAAATTGTTTTAATAAAAGCAACCATAATATTTTATTTCTGGCGCATACTTTGGGAGATGTCGATCAGAAACTGAAAATAGTGCCAAATGTCGGTGTTTCTTTGCCTGCAACGCGGCTCGAGCAGGTCTTTCGAAATAAAAAATTTATGTTTTTACTACTTACTCAGGTTAAAAAAATCAGAACTACTTCACCTTTTGTAGGGTCGGATGTATAATTTTAATGGATAATGATATGCCCAGTGGAACAGGAAGAGTTTGGTGAGGGTGCGCAATGCATTCGGTTTTGAACTTAGAAAAATAATGAAATAGCTTCGTTACTTGTTACTGTTGTGTAAGTTTGGTTTTCATATATTCATATGAAACGTACTCATGAGTTGCTTTATCAGCATTTGTAGAAATCAAGTCGATAAAAAGGAACAGCCTTTTGGATACTGAATCGCGTCTACGGAACCAAACTATGATGATCTTCCGCCTTAACATAAACAATTATCTCCTTCTCATTGATCCAAATAAATCTTATTTGTTATATAATTCATGGGCGCACGCAGCAGAGCAGCCGAAGACCTCGCCTTTCACTCTAAAAAATCAATTGAAAATTATTAAATGGTGAGAGAATGTAAAAAACAATTGCCTCATAACACGAACTTAATTTTTAAAATTTATCAATCTAATTTTTTTCATTTGGTCGATATTGGTAGAGTTTTAGGATCTTGAAATGCCTTTTGAAAACTTCGAGTTATAATGGAAACCTTAGTTTCAACTAAAACAGACCATTTGCATCATTAATAAATCATCAATTTTAACGAATAAGAATATAATGCGTTAAATGAAATTTTTATTCTAAGGAAATTAAACAGCTGACACAGGAACTTCTACATCTTTGGCAAACACGTGCAGTCACGATAATGAAAAACGTAGCATGACATCGTGAAATTAAAACGAGCTGAACTCTGCTCCTGAAAGATTCAAAACCTTGACAATTCGCTTCCGATGATGAAAATATAGCTAGCTGAATTCTGCACCAGAAATCCTCAATACACCCAAATTTGCATCCGATTTTTAACAATTTTCTTGAAACGGCCGATATTAGTGCTAAATATTCTGCTCTAGAAAATTTCAATGCTTGTCAGTCTTCGTCCGTTTTTCATAAATTTTCTTGGAAAGATCGAATTCTGCTCCAAAAAACCAACATTTTCGTCCGATTTAAAAAAAAATTCTTGAAGCCGGTGAAATTATATTGAGTGGAACTGTGTTCTAAGCAGCCGCAACCCACTTAAATTTGCGTCCGATACTCAAGGCGAAGTTTCGTACATTACTTAAATTTCAGACATGTGAGCTGTATTTTTCTAGGACCGGTTTCCCCCTAAAGAAATTCCTCCGTACGCCCTTGTATTTATATGTTATTTCATTTTTACAAAATAAACATTGAACAAAAAAATTAAATCTTAAGCGTAAAAGATGGTTAGAAACGCCAAAATAGATACCACCAAAACAACTGGCATAAAGTGATGTAAGAGGAGAACTAAGATGGAAGAAGACAAGTGTGCTAAGAATCCAGTATGGATTGCCCGCTCAGTATCAAGAAAAATGCATTCATAAGTTCCACTAAGGTTTGCTTCTCCCTCCATTCCCTTGAAAAATTTCAGTGATCTATCACTCTAACCCTACTTACTTTTTCGTTTTTTTTTTCTTTTCTAGTTCCCTAGAATGGATTTCAATCCATTAAATAACTCTATACTGTCTTGTACTGAATTCTATATTATAATTTGATTCAAGAAGAAAGAAAGTTAATGCTATGCTATTGTAATTTAATATTTCTTTACCAACTTCCGGTTTTTTTTTTAATTAATAAATCAATATTTTCGAAACTAATACCTTTGAATCCTAAAAAAATAATTATTTTTTTTTTGTTTATTTATTCAACACACTTATATACTCAAACTAGGACAAGGAAGAGCGATTTATCCTACTGGTTGCCAACCAATTCTAGCCAGAAGGTCTAGTGAGAAGATCAAGATACATTCCAAAGGCAAGGAATACAACTATCAGTATGGTGCTAAGTCTTATATTTACCATAAAGTACAAAAGAGACAGTTGCATTATTACTCTTTTAACTTTTTACTGCTTTTTGGCATACAATAAACTACTGACATTAAATAGATCCTAATATATCTAGGCAAATTTTTGAGGAGAATAGGCCGGGGGGATAGGACAATGAAGCCAACTAGTACAATTACTGTATAGAAATAAACAAATAAACAGGGCACAGGTCAAAAAAATTAAATGTAACCCGAATAAGTGTGAACAATACTCGGTGTAACAGGTATAAACTAAACAGCTCTGAAAAGGTATATTGTCAAAAAAGCAACGAACTAAATTAGCAAATTGGACATTACTTACTTAGGATTCCATCTGAGAGACTGAGCATAGATTAGTAATGTGTTTCTCTAGCATCATTTGAAAAAAGTTATACATATATATTAATTATTTGCATATATTATTATTATATATATATATATATATATATATAATATATATATATATATTATTATATATAATATATTATTATATATATATTATATTATTATATTATATATATATATATATATATATATATATATATATATATATATATATATATATATATATATATATATATATATATTATTAATAACCGGTGGGCTATTGCCACCAGAGTGCTGCATCAGCAGGCTCTATCACAATTTCAGAGAAAATATATACAAGAAGAGTATCATTCCAATGTTTTAATAGAAATTTAAAAAAATTAGCATTGTTTAAATGAGAGGGTGAGAAGCCAAGGCGTACAAGTGATTTTTTTTTTTTCATAGATAGAGTTAAGTGCGGTTATGAATAATTAAAGCATATAAAATGTTTTTCAAAAGCAATATTGCTCAATATTCGAGGGATATACAGTACAGCCATAAGGAATGTATGATACACACTTAAACGTTTTATCAACATGTTTTAAATGTGAAATAGTCATTTGTACCCCTTGACTTCTAGCCCACTCAAATATCTTTTCTTATAAATTGGAATTAGATTAGAAAACTAAAATCTGAATAACCTCTCAGTAAGGATTGGACCAAAACCACTAAAAATGATTATATTCATTCATCAATTAGCAAGACAAATAAAATTAATTAATGATTGATCCTACTATCAATATACCATCATGCGGACGTCGACAAATAAAACTTTAAAATCATAAATCCATTTTTGAATTACCCATTATTTTTATTTTTTATTATTCGTTTATGTATTTATTTTGTTAATTTTTTATTATCCTTTTCTAATTACAATCATATCGTTTGAGACATAAATAGTAATAAATTTACACACAACTTGATTCAATAACTAGTTTTTATTTTCATAAGTTTCAACTTTTTATTAAGATATTAAAGTTATGAAAGCTAATAGCATAAATAAGTTTAAATATCAAAAGGGAAATTAACTGAATAACATAGTGCACTTCATGTGAAGGATCCAATCGCCTTATTGTGAGTCAATAGAAGTGATATAGGGTACAATTATTGTTTTGTTATCCTTCCATTCTTTTTCAAAAACCCTTTAAGCCCCTATCTCTTATTTTTTTCCCACTTTGACTACGAATGTGTGGCATTTCGAACAAGTCCTGATTATTTATTCCACGATATTCTCGTACATCACAGTCGACTTTTTACCATCAATAGTTTTATCATTTATTTTATTTTCCATCAGAATCCTACCTATTAGGCAATACAGGTGTTTGCAGCAGTGGAATGTTACCAATGCCTGTGTAACAACACACTGCTGCATGTAAAGTTAATTGCTGTGTCATGTAAACAATTTTCAGTTGCTGACCACACAGCTTTGTCATCTCCTCCCTCAGTTTGACCACCATCCTCTTCAGCTCTATCTGGCGGCCTCTATAGTTCAGTTCCTTCTCTTCTCCCCAAGTTGAAGTGGGTTGGATTTACAATTTTCTTCCACTTCTGTGGTCCTTAAAATGATGGTAGTATTCCTCAGTTATTAGCTGAGGAAACTCATTCTATGTCAAAACGTAGAGCACCTTCTCCCTCAGCAGTTTGGTACTCAGTGCCTTAAGTATATCCAGTACGCAGCATCTGACCGATATGGCTGATAACGGATTGATGTTCTTTACATGTTCAATGAGCTTTGCTTGGAGACCCATATATCCCATGTGAACTGTTCTATCACATTAGTTATCAGTTCTCACAGGATCTCTTGTTTAACTGTATTCTATTCTTTCATCCACAGAGATTAAATTTCATAGGTTCTTCCTGCACCAGTCTAATTCCACACAATCTCATCCTTTTATTTTTAAACTCTTTCTATTCAAGTCTTTTACAATAATTGGTTTAAACAAACTATTAATCAACTACTAAAGAGTATTTAATCCTGATTGCAATAAAATAGCTTCCTCAATATTCCAATGATATTCCATGTGGCATCATTAAATATTAACTATCTAGAAAAAGTAGACCCTACGACAATGTTATAAAATTATTAACACTCAGCCAATACATAGGATCTTCTTTTATGTTACTATGCTCAATTACTTTTCATATTTTTGGAAATAAAGTACGACTTTCCTTCTGAAGATGAGCCCTGTGACAACAAGCGTGTTGAATTCAATAGGTCTTCTTCTTTCTTCCATGGCTCTACAGCCCTTGTAGGGCCCTAGCCTCCGCAACAGCGCCTCTCCAGTCTTCCCTGTCAGCAGCTCGACCTCTCCACTGTCCCCACTGATTCCCATCCTCTGCAGATCGCTCTCCACATCACCCATAGGTCTTAAAATTATGAAAAAATAGGTTATAACTTGCTTAAAACTAAGATATTCTGCCCGTTCTGATATCTTTGTCCATGAATCAATGCACAGTTATCCTCATGAAGCTAATAAAACCTCATTTAAGACGCCATGGACATAACAAAAATCCAATCAAAATCCATGTCACCACAGACACTAACCACTGATGATCCAGATTTAAAGTCTTCTTTGTTTTAAATTATATGTCAATAGTTAATGGGGAATATAATAACTTCCAATTCATAAATCCAATTAAATGGCAAAGAAGACTAAAATGTTATATTGAAAATTGATATCAGAAATATTTAAAGTAAATAAATGAATAAATTGAACAAAACTCAAGTAAATAAATACAAATTTTATTCAACAGCAACATAACAACATAGTTTGGATTGACTTTAGAATTACCACTCCTTTATTTTTCTAGTTACAAAAATATTTTATACCTTTTTTTTTTTTGTAAAAAAAGTTTTCAATAAAAATAACTCAATTAATCAACTCTAAAACTTCTCTATTTTACATTTTATTTCTTTTAAATAAATATATAAATGATGGAATAACAACAAACATCCACGATGTTCAAAATGAAAAAAATAAAAATAAAAACCACAATTTATTAATAAAATGATGTATCTAAATAATAAATACAATAAAACCGTAATAATAGTTAACATTTCAACTTATATTCAACTAAAAGAGAAAAATATATAGGAATTGGATTCCACCGACTAAAGAAATAAAACTAATTTAAAAACAGCTAAAATGTCTATTTTCAAATAAATCACAGATTTGTGTGATCAGTACCCAAATGATATTGTAAAAAAACTAAATGATTTCTAGGCCATTAAATAAACAACAATGTAAAGTTTAAATTAACTAATTGGATAGTCGGCCTCCGAGTATAAGAATCAGGGCTAAGAGACGACTGAAGAAACCAGATATTGGAGAGAGAACTTGGCTGGAGCCAGAGTTGGAAGCTAGAGAATATTCGTCTTTCATATTTTGTATCTTCACTCCAGCAAGGTCGTGGCTCTGGTGTCATCAGCCTCGTCAGCGATGAGTGGACCGCAGCAACTTGGACACTTCACCAGAACGGAATAAATACATGCTGTCTATGTCTGCACTTAAACCAGATCTACTCATTAAATCTAATGGAATATTTCACTACATCACAGGATTCCTCATGGTTGAGTTTTGGAAAATATAGGACCACTGAAATTTAAAAAAAAAATCATTAAAAAATCTTACAAGATTAATTCTGTTTGACATTCATAAAAAGCAACAATAATTGTTGGTATGATTATAATATTAAATTACCCCTTATCTTAATAATTAATTCATGTGTCAGATGACTCAGGCAGTATATTGGGCGTATCTCCAGAGCTATGTCCCCGAAGATTTGTCTCTAAATGTGAGAGATTTGTAAGAACTTCAGATCTCTTAGAAAGATCTAAAGCCTGGAAGAGCTCAGTCAAGGTTTCAGTACCCATTTCAGGACACTCCTGCAATGAATATCATTTAAAAAGATATTCGATGTACAAGAAAAAAATAATCCAACCAATATAAAACTAATATCTATTAAGAAAATAATGGTAATAACATAAGACCAAACGACCTAATTATGTCAAGTAATATTTATTAACATATCTACAAACCTCTAATGCTGCTTTTAACTGTGAAATAACTACATCTCTTTTGACACTCTTCATGTTATTAATTATAATTGAATCTCCCTCCAATTGCTTTTCTAGCCACGGTATCATACCTTGGTTGTCATCCCAAAGGTAGGCCTACAAGGAAAAAAAAAAAGTACAATTAATATGCATTTTTATGTAAGTATAATTTCATATGAATAGAAAAGAAGTATTAAATTAATAAAATTCAAGAAACATCCAAAATGTTATTAGATATTTATTTATTATTAAGCTGGTTACAAAACACTCATTTTATAACAATTTTATTATACAAAATTCTAAAAGTTTGCTATATAACAAGCCTGTTGTATAACTTGAAACTTTGTTATTGAAAAGAACAAGAGAAATTTAATTTTATAATAAAGATAAATTTAATTTTATAATAAAGTAACAAAAAAAGGGTGAATCAGTAGATATATGGCCAGTTCTCTTAATGGCAGGGACCCAGGAAGATTTAGTAATTGCAGCAGTTACTTATGTGATTTTGGCGTCATCGTCAATAAGCAAACCGTAAACCCAGATACTGTGGGCGAGACCCTCGTTACAAGCTCGGCAACTATATAGTGGGAGATGATTATGACTCAGTCAAAGAAGAAATACAAAAAGATGGAAACTTCAAAAACTATGCAAAAATGAAGAGCTATGACGTCGAATTTCCGTTTCTAAACATCTGTATCTATAAGCTAAAAAATGTATAAGCAACTGAACATCGGACAGACTTATAAATGACTGCCGAGAACTGCGGACGACAATGGTGCATAACTTCTTTTGATCTAAACGAAACTTGCCGGCTAGCAAATGGCTCATTATATAACCAAAAATAAGTTATATAATTTAATTGTATAACTGTAATTTAATAACTGTAACTTGTAATTTTATAACAGTGTTGTACAACTTTTACAAATCCTGTTGTTACATAGTGTGGGACCCAGCTTTACAGATATTTATCCTGAATATTACAATAAATAAGAACCAAAGAGATGAATGAATAAAACAAGTTTTGATTCACTTTTAAGTGTTTTTTTTAAATCACGGTATTAAAAATAAAATAAAAAAAAGAACAAACCTCAGCAGTTCCTTTCTCTTCAATGAACCATCTCCTTATCATAGCTTCCGCTTGGCCATCGTCGAGAGATGGGACCATTTCAGTCATTTTCCTCTTTATCCTATCTTGCAAAAGAAGTCGCCTCATTCTCCAGTATAGGATACTTCTGCTCTTTCGCCATGGCACTATTTCCTGTTTCATCAAATATATGTACTCATATTGTTAATGGAAACGATAGAATAGTTTAAGTACATCAAGGCATATATTGTGTAAAAATTAACATACATAATCTCATTACTTTTGAAATAATGCCATCACAACAAATGAAATGAGTAAGTAAAGTTGTTGGGCTAAATAATAAACTAATTTCTAGAAACTTAATATATACTGAACTCAAGGGATAAACATAAGAGTAGACGTACTAAACATTGCCCAATGGATTTGGGTTTTAATGTGGTTCGGTGTAGGGAGGGAGACCATGAAGATAGGAAATGAGGAAATCATTAGTAATATAATAGCAATGTCAGGGCTCATGAATGATTAAGTAGGTAGAGAACGATCCCTAGTTTTATACTTTTTTTTAAGTTTTAATCCTCTCAGTACCAACCAAAAGTATCGTTTTATTTTGGGTTGATTTATATTAATCTATTTTCAGATAGAGCTTTCTCACAATACAAATATTAAGACGCCACCACATTTAACTATATCTATATATATATACATAATATATCATTTATCGTCTCTTTTAGAAAATGTTATGACCAATGATATATCGTCGTTTGCCAATAAAAGTGTTAAAATAATTTCTAAAAAATGGTCAATAATTTGATGACAATAAATAAATAATTTCATAAAACAAATGCTATAATTACACATCGGAGTTGATTATCTTCCTATATATATTTTTGAGAAAGAATTATTATTGTCCTTTATTAGTATTTAACTATAGATCCGATAAAAAATTAAAAAATATTAATTGTGAATAAGCCATACATAATTCATTTGATATTACAATTTTTACTCTAATTATTATTTTGTTTAAAAAATAAAATTAATACAAAAGTAAACTCATTATAATATACAGATATTATTGGACGCAGTTTTTCCAGCATGAAGAGTGCCTTTATAAATCTTCAAAGAGCAGCTGCTAAAACTGTATTGCAAGTGAATGAGAAAAAAACAAAGTATATGCTCAGAGGAGAGCACCTAGGAGGAGTAGTAAAAATAGGGGATTTCAGCTTTGATTGTGTAGAGGAATTCATATACCTTGGAACACAGCTAAACTCAACCAATGACAAGCAACTGGAGATTCAGCGTCGGATTATAGCGGCCAATAGGTGCTACTATGGACTTCAGAAACATCTAAGAAGCAAGTCTCTCACCAGGACAACGAAGATACGAATATATAAGACCCTAATCAGGCCGGTTCTCACATATTTGTCAGAGTGCTGGACGATAACGAAAGCCCTAGAATTGTCCCTATTAAGATTTGAAAGGAAGATTCTGAGAAGGATTTTGGAGCCTGTGTGTGACAACGGTATATGGAGATTGAGAAAAAATGCTGAACTTATGCATCTCTATAAAGATCAGGATATTATGCATTTTATAAAATCTGGACGTCTGAGATGGGCAGGGCATATTGCAAGAATGAGCAGTAACGAAATCCCCAAAAGACTCCTTGAGGAAAAGATCTTCGGACGCAGAAAAGTGGGTAGACCTCGCCTGCGGAGGGAGGATTGTGTGGCTGCAGACGCGCGAAAAATGCTGGGGACTAGAAATTGGAGAGCAGCAGCACAAAACAGAGAAGACTGGCGGCTCAGACTAAGGGAGGCCCGGACTCTTCACGAGTTGTAGCGCCATCGAAGAAGAAGAAGAAGAATTAGTATTTAACTATAGATCCGATAAAAAATTAAAATATATTAATTGCGAATAAGCCATACATAATTCATTTGATATTACAATTTTTACTCTAATTATTATTTTGTTTAAAAAATAAAATTAATACAAAAGTAAACTCATTATAATATACAATGTAATGTTACGTTTTTGGGAAAATGAATAAATTAAACTTATTTTCCCTTTTTTATATGTTTATTTGTTTTATTTAACTTTGACTCTTATCTCAGGGTGGTTACAAGACAATCAGACACAGACACACAGAACTATTACTATAACAAAACATACTAATACGTGAAGCGTCAATTTTCTTAAATTTAACACTTTCTTCTTTGAATAACGATATAAGATCTAATAAAGTCTTTGAAGAACGACGACCGTGGTCTATGGGATATAATTTAAGTGTGTTACCAAGATGATGTGGATCTTGAATGTGGATGAAGTATTACGGGAGCTCTTAAGACGTCTACGCCGGTCCCTGGTCCAAACAACAATCTACTCCTTTGTTGTCCGTTACACCACTCTACAGGTTTCAAAATGGCGAACTGCCATTTTGATTCTCCAATACGAATGGACCATTTATGATTTTCTGAAGTTCTCATTTGATCAAAATCTCTTCAAGTTCTTTTTATTTTCTTATATTAGATTTATTGTTGAAGTATTGACAAATTGATCATCTTCACCCACTTGATCATTATGGCAGTGGTTCTGTTGAAGTCCAAAATAGAGCCGCCATGTTTTTAAATAAAAGCGTCTATTTTGGTTCCATTTATGATGACAAACACACTTTTCATTATAATTTATGATGATTGCAGTCAGGATAAATAAATGTTGTATTATTTTCCTGAGAATCCCTATTTCCAAATATTAAATCTAATTTAAGATATCTAAAAACAATTATTTACTACGCACATAAAATCTGAAAAAAGGTGTATATTACAACAGATATTAAAGCCTAAATATACAATGGCTTTACTACCTCTCCTAATTAAAAAAGGAATATCCAGTCCGACCAGTGATTTAGTGGTGGAGATATACTGAAAAATTACCAAAACTGCACTCAAGTCACTTGGCTATACCAAGCCATAAAACTTACGTAATCAAACACTAAAATTAATTATTTTTGTAAAAAAGAAAACAGATGAGACATTCCGATTTGACTTTGTAAAAGCTTGATAAAAGTATTACACAATTTATTATAATTAATATAATTATTCACTTACGCTTATACACCCTTTCTCTAACATTCTCTCAGGGGTGTCATGGAGTTCGGCAAAATGAACAGCGACCTGGTGGTACATGGGTGTTAGGTACCTCTCCCTAGATTTAATCTTCTCTTCGATTTCAGCCTTTTCCTCTTCCGATATATCTTCATTCAAACTTGCTCTCAGATCCAATATGTGTGGGTCTAGTCTTGACATTGCCTTCAGAAGGTCTTTTTGTCTGAACTTGATTTCGACAAGACCTTCAGGTTCGAGTACTCCACCCCTGAAAATTAAAATATTACTATACATGCTAGCCACAAGAACTTGTCAAAAATATTTTTAATTTAATGAAATACATTTGACAAAAATGTTAATCAGCACTGAACCAGTGGGGCAAACATCTAAGAGGTAGCATTTTTACTTCCTTGTACGAAGTAAAGGGAAGTATTGTAATCGCGAACATTTTCAGTTTTCAGATTTCGACGGAAATATCCATTTTGAACATCCCTGAATCCATTTTGACTAGTACGTACGTATTTTACGTGCGTACGTACGAATGTTCGTATCTCGCATAACTCAAAAACGGTTAGCTGCAGAAAGTTGTAATTTTGTATTTAGGATTGCTGTAAAATCTAGTTGTGAACCTCCCTCTTTTAGATCACTCCTTGATCACCGGAAGTGGTACTTTACTTGAAGGTCATAACTGATTTCTATCAAAAATTATATTAAAATACTATACAAAACTTCTCAAATTTAGTATTTATAATTTATATATTGATATAAATAACATACTAGATTCTAAATTGGAAAGCCTGAAGCAAGCTTGAAGCCTGACCTTTACTTGAAGGTCATATTAGACTTTCATCAAAAATTATATTAAAATATAATGTAAATTATCTAAAATTTGGTAAATAGGACTTTTATATCGATATGAATGTATTTACTATATTTTTGGTTAAAATTGGTGAGCCGAAAAGGGTACTTTACTTGAAGGTCATAATAAGCTTACACCAAAAATATATTTAAATTAAATACATAAATCATATGTTTCTGTGATAAAGGTTACAAACGCAATTTGGTTTCCAATCCAATTAAACATTTTTATAACTTGTTTTAAGTGTTAAAATTGAGTGTAGATAAATATAGAGATCATAGGATTCGGTGATAAAGCTTACAAACGCGATTTTTTTTCGCTCTAATTAAAAAAAATCATTACTTGTTTTAAGTGTTATAATTCAGTGTAAAATACTTGTTTTCCTCCCCATTTGTGAGCTGAACAAGTCTGCAGCAGGAGAATAAGATATAGTATAAGTTAAGCGGGTTCTCTCCCGATTTCCAATGCTTTATCTAGTGATGTAGACAGTTCTAATGTCGTCACGGAACACGAAGAAATCTGTTAGGAACTTATTACATACTGAAAGAAAACGACATATAATAACGGAAACAGACTCAACGGAAAAATCTGACGGTTAGTGATACCATTTGTACTCAAAACAGATTCGGACCCTTATCAAACCTAATATACGGTCGTAATAAACTTACATCAAAAATTATATTAAAATTAAATACTGAAATCATATGTTTCGGTAATAAAGTTTGCAAACGCAATTTGGTTTCCAATACAATTAAACATTTTTATTACTTGTTTTTAGTGTTAAAAATGAGTGTAAAATACTGGTTTTCCTCTCCATTTGTGAGATCAATAAGTCTGCAGCAGGAGAATAAGATATTAGTTAAGTGGGTTTTTCCGCTTAAAATGTCGAAACTGTCGATTTCCAATGCTTCATCTAGTGATACAGTTTTAATGTTGTCATGGAACATGAAGAAATCTCTTGAAAACTACATTTCCTACTGAAGGAAAACTATATATATTAATGGAATGAGATGTGTTGTCCACATCAGATATTCTTACAGTTAGAATAAGTGAAAATCACTAAAAATAGTTATAAATCAACATACTTGATTTTTAAATACATAACTTTTTATGTGTTGTATATTAAGCAGTTGAATAAATAATAAATAGTTTTAAACATCTACTTTTTCAAATGGAAGTATAAAAAAGTGTTTACATTATATTAGTATTTAAATAATTTATTTAAAACAGAGGCCGATTCTATACAGAATGATTTGCAAAAAATGTAATAAAGATTAAATTTTAAAAATTAAAAAAAAATACCATTCTAATACTACTAAGCATATATATATAAACGTGGTTGTATCTCAGTGGTAAGGCCCTGTGGGATCGGAAGACCCTCCTGGGAATCACCCAGCCTCTATAAATTATCAAACCTAATATACGGTCGTAATAAACTTACATCAAAAATTATATTAAAATTAAATACTGAAATCACATGTTTCGGTAATAAAGTTTGCAAACGCAATTTGGTTTCCAATACAATTAAACATTTTTATTACTTGTTTTAAGTGTTAAAATTGAGTGTAAAATACTTTTTTACTTATACTTTGGGTTTTCCTCCCCATTTGTGTGTGTGTGTCAATAGATGGATGTCGCGATGCCGAGTGTCATTTTTGAGATACTGCAATCTTCGGAAACTAGCAACCAAATTCAGAATCACTTTTTGAGCCACCGATTTATAGTTTAATAGGCATACAAGGAAGTCATATGTTGTCCACATCAGATATTTTTTTCTTTATTTAGTTCAACTGAATATTTATCCTTGGTTGTAAGTAACTATTCTTAAGAGATAATTTTATTTTTATTTAGTTTTTAATATGATGACATTATCTGACCACATATTGACTTTTGCAAGAAGATCCCATTATATTCAAAGGTATCATGATCAGAACAATTTTGACCAAATTTCCCAAATAAATTAAATATTTTAATTTTCGCAACTGTATTATAAAATATTGTATAATAATTTTCCCCAACTCTTTTGGATGAATTTTTCATATGCCTGTTATAAATGTTGACACTTGCAACAATAATTTGTTTTTCTATTCAAACAACATTGTATCAATAAAATCCCAATGTCTTAACTCAAAAGATATTAAAGTTAAAGTTTGAATAAAATATTTTACCCTAATTTTCACAGTTTGAAATAGGTTCTTAAATCTCCAATTTCTCAAATTTTTCAAATTATTGAAGGGAGTGATGCCCCTCTCCTGCTCCTCCCATGGCGACATCCCTGATCATGATTCATTGTTAGAAGGGACTAACACGATTAAAATAATTGAATTAAAATTGAAGTAATAAATAAGTATTTGATAAATTGATGTAAGTTATAGTATAATTTTTCTATTATTCTGCCAGGTACTGAGGGGTCTTATACTATATGGCAGAGCTCCCTTCATACCTGGCTGGTATTTGATAAGTCTAGGTAACTCTAGTCCAGTAGGGAACCCCTACAGTGTAGCACACATTAAGATTAGTACAAATATTAAAACTGTTCTTTTCAAAACAAAAGAAGTATTTCAACATTCAAAGTTCAAAAATCAAAATATAAAATAATATGAACATAAATCTGTACATCAGAGATAAACTGTCATAAGGAATATTTTCAAATTTTTAGAGAACAAAAAGAAGTTTCATATCGCACTGTACTGCTTGTTGTGGATAATAGTGGATAGTAGTCATATTTGAAGTGTTGTATATCTGATTACCCTTTTAGCTTACTTACAATATTTATACTATGAAAATATGGCCAGAACAATGCAAATACAATAATAAAATCAAAATCAGCAAAATTGGACTTACAACAGTTTATTTCCGACGTGCCAAATTATAAAAGAGAATAATAACAGTAAATATGAAACGATACCTTGAGTCAGGATCGGCATACATCTCCATCCTCTTGGGGTTGATAGTGGGATCAACCACGGCCCAAGCTCCTCCTCTCAGCTCTCCATTGGGTGGAATATAAATCAAAATAGGCTGTTTATACTCCCTCAAACCGTCAACTATATAGGCACCGAATTTAACAACTTGCTCGTACATATCTACAAATCAGAGCAAAACCAATTTTAATATTAGCTTTCTGGTTCATCAAAATATATTCGCACCAAGTAAAATTAAAAAAAAATTTAAGTACCTTTCATTCCTCCAGAAAATCCTCTCCAATTAGCAAATATTATAAGAGGAAGATCTTCCCGCGAAAAGTCCTTAATTGCTTGTGAAGTTTTATAGGCTGAATCAGGGAACCAAACTTGGCCAGCTTGAGACAATGTCTACAATTAAAAAAAAAAAAGGTATACATGATACTTTTTTGTTAATTAATATAAATATTAAATAAGTTTTTTTTTATAAGTGGGTGATGCTATATGTAATTTCAGTTTTGAAGTTAATTACAAATTGCTCAAATTAGCCTAATATTGAAGAACTTTATAAATGAAACACCCAAAACAGCTAAGTTAAAGTACCAATTTGGATGATTAGGCATGAAAGTACGTAGTTCCTATATGTTTTTTCCTTATAATGCAAGTTGAAATTAATTGGATAATATTAAGGAAAAGTAACGTTCATAAATCATCTGAAATTTAAACCTAAAAAGTTGTAACTAACAGTTTTTTTGCTGCCGTCCTAAGCCTAAAAGGCATAAATAAAAAATCTCTCAGAGATAAAGTAATCTGAGATACTGTCAATATCCTTAAGATTTTATTAGTTTTTCAAGATACATCTTATTTCTTAGCAATTTTTTTATTACTTTTTTTTAGGAGGGCAGTAAGCATAGGAAGTCAAAAATTGGATTCTATTGGATAATAACTATTCTATTTTAACATGTTGAGTGCTGGTGTTAAAAATGCTTCAGGCTTGGATTTCCCTTACTTGAAGTTAGCGTCGAAGGGTCTTTGACCTACTACCTGTTTTTACCTGTATTTAGATAAGGTCTTGAAAATCTCCACCTCATTATGGGCACTTATTGTTTGATTCTAGCTTTGGTGAGACACTATAGTCGCAGGAAAAAATATTCACCAAGAACGTAATTTATTTTTTAATTTTACTTCAATCTTTCAGCTAAAAATTGTAAAATATTTCATGTAAAAGATAACAATTCAGTATTTTTTTTTTTATTAATTTTGTTTATTTAAAGGGCCGTTTAGACGGGCCATATTTTCGGGCAATGTGTGGCTGCAATAGTGTTGCCGGAAATGTATCTGCAATATACGGCAATGTTGCCCAAATATCAACGTATGGTCCAGCCATATTACCGGCCACATTGCCTAGTTGCAGGTTGTTGCCGAGTATTACTGAGGGGTTGCCGGTGTTGTCCAGAGGGGTTGGAGAATATTTCATATTGCCGGGCCATACCTGATTCTGTCTCTGTAAATCCTAACCCCTCACTCACTTTTTGCGTCTCTCCCTTGCTTTTAGAGGCGATTATTTATCATTAAAGATTATTTTCAATCGATTTTTATATTGTTTTATATATATAAATGATTATTTCAAAAATTATTTAACTAGAAAATTATTAATTCGCTCACATTATTTCAAATAAAGCATAGGTTCTTTAATTAAACAATTATACTAATGATAATTAAAGTCAAACATTTGAAATGCATACTCAAAATAATCATCACCACCCTCAATCAACTTTTGTCATTTTCCTTATTTTAAATAATTACCCAATTTAATTCATAAAACAATTCTTCTGTTATTTTTGTGAAACGGAAAACGAACGAATTTATGATCTCTTTTTTTGATTCAAATCCAGAGTTTATGTCTGCTGAATTCCCATATTACCTCTTTCAATAAATATTAATGAAGCTCTTTAATACATATTAACTCTTTTAAAATATGTGCCTATTATATATTACTTCTTTTAAAACATATTAATAAATTTCTTTTAATACATATTTCTTCAATACACGATAATCCTTATTAGCTCTTTCAATACATGCTAATGAACCACTTTTAATACATATTACCTCTTTTAGTACATATTAATTTGGAAAACTTACTATAACATATAAATGCAGATAACTTGATTTTATCAACAAATGGAGCCAAATATAGAAATTAATTTTATGGGGTAAATTGGTACATATGTTAATGTTCAGTTGAGACTTGATGTTTATGTTAGGTTGAGCTGCAATATATGCTTATAAGGCCATGCTGGCTTTTTGCGGAAAATGATTTAATGACTTCAATATATCAAGAATATCCCAACAACATTTCATTAGATAATATTGTAATGTGAGATGAGGGTTATAGGAGGTATCAGAAGGCCTCAAACAAAGAGTATCTAGTCGAACTAGGAAAAGGTTGAGACAGGACAATTAGAAGTATTGAAGGGACAACCAACTAATAACAACATTAGCCCTCTGACCCAGAATATAGGAGTTCAGAGGATGAGCTGATAATGAGAGGAAGAAAATTTTATTTTTATTAATATATAATTTTGAACATGTATGAGTGTATGTGTTAACGCTTTAATAAGCGGCTAATAGGATAATTATGAATTCATACTTCTTCACTTGATTATACTACTTCATTGGTCTGGTATTTTAAATGAACTAAGTATTATAATGTAATTAAGATGAGGGTGATAGGAGGTATTAGAAGGCCTCAAAAAGTATCCAATAGAGTTGCAGGATGGAACTAGGAGAGACAGAACAATTAGAAGTGTTGAAGGAATAAATAACTAATAAAAGCATTCGCCCTCTGACTCAGTATATTGTTCAGAGAATGAGCTGATAAATGAGAGGGAAAAGGTCCTATTTCTACCAATATATATTTTTTAACATTTATGTGTGTTTGTGTTAACAATTTTACCAAATAAATCTGGTCACTTGCAATATTTCCTCGACTAGTTTTTAGTTATTTAATAAAAATTTACATAGTGACATTAGAAGCCTTAACCTTTGTTTAAACATATTGCTGTGCTTCAAATGCCTAGTTTTATTTTTTTGAGATCTCAAAGTGCAAATATATTTTATTCAACTCAAGCTTGTATTTATTTTTTGAAAATTAACATATAACATACAATGAGGCATAGGATTGGTTTTTTAATAATATATTTTCTTGTATTTTAAATATTAACAACTAGTTATGTTTTAATAGAGGAATAAATGTTCAATCCAAAGTCAGTAGCATGTTCTACGCAAGAAGGGCCCTTGTAACTGGTGTTCTCCAAAAAAAGGAAATATAAGTAGTAATGGTGTTTCTTTAACCAAATAGTATAACTGGTTGAAATAATCAAATGCAAGGAATTTCTAGGCAGTATAGAAATTTTCAGTTTCACTAAGTATTTTTATCAAACAAGCTCTCTTTGGTAAACCTAAAAAATGTTTAGGATCCTTATGAATAGCTATTAATATTAAGCACTACACGTTAAGTTTTTTAATTGTTTTTCATTATCTTCTGGTTTCGGCTCAAATGAATAACTATCTACCTCAGAATCTGTTGATGACACTAAAGGTTGGGAAATGTCTGATGCTGATACATTATCAACTGTATTGTCATACCCTAATTTGTCTCTTAATACCAGAATAACACATTTCACAGGGGATGATGAACTTTTAATGAAACAACACTTGAAGGCAATGGTATTGTCTTTCTTTTTAGCATCAAAATTTACACTTACATCTTTATTTCTGAATTGCACTTTCATTTTAACTTGAATAGTATTGCCAATGAATAATTTTTTATCGCGATGTGAATTTGATGAAGGAATATACTTGGAGCCACTTCAAAAACATTAGTTAAGAACAATAGTTCGTTTATTTTAAATCTGAAACTTCTTTTCTTTGGCACTTTCACTCCCATCCCTATTTCTTCAGTCTCACGCTTCGATAGTTGTTTTCATTACCGTCTGGTTTATTACGTTTACTGGATCGATGGATAAATGGAGAAATGAAAAAACAATGAGCATAAACAAAATAGTATAACCTAGCATAGAACTCAGATTCAAAATGGCTGTGCTCCCTCAGCCAATAGAAACGAAGGTCGTCAATATTGCCGCAAATATTTCCAGCAATATGCAATTTTTGTGGCCCGTGTAAACGGCCCTTAAAATTGTTTCAGTAGAAGTAAAACATGTTTGTTTCAATTAAGAAAAGGAAAATCTATTTATAACTTAATTTATAAGTATACAGTGAATTCATTAACCTTATAAACCTGGCCGAATTCTTGACAGCATAATTACAAGTTTAGCAACAATTCTAAGTAAGAATAGTATGATTATAAAAGAGCAATGTAACTAAAAAATGGATTTCACGTCTATTGAGGGATTGAATAATAAAAATATTTCAGTTGCTGATTTGAAAAGTTCTGATCAAAATAAAATATCACTTTAAAAAAAATAAAAGAACACTTTAGATATACCTTAGCTTCAGAATCAGGATTAGCAGGATCAGCAGGCAACTGTAACTCAACTGTTCGGGTTTCAACAGCTATAACACCAACAGGAATACCTCCCAATCTAGCACGTCCGGCAACTACAGTCTGGGCCCATGCCTGCATGATCTCGTCCCAGGAACCACGGTCGAAGAATCCACTTTCCCAAACATCTGGGTTGTCTAGAAAACATCAACTTTTTATTAAAAAGTTTTTGAAAACAACTCAGCTCAATTTAAGAGGGAGAGTGAAAATATTACTATCAGAAAGAGATAAGTATTATCTGTTATCTATTAATTAATAAATCAAATCTGCCAAAAATGTGAGCACTATGTTTTTGCTATCTTAAATGCCATCAATGTCCTATTTGCAAAATAGATAATTACATAACTCAGCTCCATGGATCATCTCTTCATACAATAAAATGAATCCAGAAGTAAGAATTACTTAACTAAACTATGGAAACATAAACACATAACATTATATAATTTAATCCCGGATGTATTTCACTCATCTAGTTATTTATTTCAAACATATTCCCAGAATACAAAAAATATTAATAATAATCAAAAACTAATTTGAGAGCACACAAATAAGCAATTTTACAGCTGAAATAAATTTAAAAAATAGGCAATATAATTTTAAAATATCTTACTAGGATTAGGCCTTCCTCCTAACATCCATCTAGGATCATAAGGTGCTTTGGTTGGCATGTAAGCTATCTCTCTCTCCACGGGATCGATTGGTTTGATTATTGGAAGAGGAGAATACTTGTCCTGAAAGCAAGATAGATATGGTTAAAAAGATTGAAAATCTCAGGTTATAATTGAAAAAAAACAGCCTCATATTACCTCCCACCCCAACCGTTACTTTATATTGAATAAGTTCCAGCTATAATATAAGGCATAAGGGCTTCATCTACAATGCAATACTAGATTTAGTTCTAAGATGGTATTTGAAGAAATATAAGGCCGAAATAGAATAAGTTCGTACAAATATTAAAAGCATCATCAAGAGTCAGGTAACTGTAAAATAACATTTAAATAAAGGGCTGAAGAATTTTTGATTTTTAAATGCTCCTGGCCAAAACTTGGAAGAATTAGCATCAGCCATTTTAATACCAAACACACATACATACATTAGACATTAGTATAAAATATAGAGTTTCGGGCCCTGATGCCTGTGTACTGAATTAAGCACCCAGGCAAAGACCTGTACCGCCAGGGAATTAGTCTGCACAATTCATTATGCTATATCTGAGCTAATACTGGTCCAAATTAAATGATTTTTTTATTTTTATTTTGAAGGGATTTATCACCTTTCGATTGATCATAAGAAAAACCAAACACAAATTTTTTGGATGGACAGATTTTTATTTTCGATGTTTGGATTCTACTAACCTTAAAATTCAAAACCTCAAATTTTGAGGGGGGTCAAAAAAAAAAAATTTCTTGGTCGCTTACAAAGGTCTATAATTGAATATAATAAACCAAAAGCATTTATATAGATTTATTTTTGTATACATTTTTTTTTTTTTAATTCTTTGATATTCCATAACACCTTATATTTCCTCTCTACCTTTATAAATGGCCGAGTTATGGGCTTATAAAATCTCTAATCGGCCGCCATATTGAGACAAACAAAAACGTAAAACCTCAATTTTGAGGGAGGAGTCAAACAAATGTTTTTCTTGGCAAAAGTCTATTATTTAAAATAATAAACCAAAATGTCTTAAAAATTTATAAATTACAATACCTTTGGCATATAGGATAGCCACCTGAGAATGGCAGCAACTCCATCTAAATCCCTAGGTTCCGTGAGATGAGATACACCATTATTGTACATAATCTGGATACCACCAAGTTGGTTGTTAGAAGCATAGACCTCTCTTCCTAGTAGCTGAAAGAAAATTAATATTTATTTCACTTAAATTAATAGAATAATAAATGAGAATTTTTTTAAATAAATAGTTTAAGCATTAAGAAGATTAAGCTATAGGTTGAAGCATAGATATTTTACCACCCACAGATAAACCTTTTGCATAATAAATTACTTGTCTAATTAGGTATTCCAATGATAAATTGAATTAAATTTGGGAAAGAGAATCATGCTATTTTTAATCTAAAGTGATCTCAAACTTTTTGTGATAGAACTTATCAATTCTGACTCTATTTTACTACATTAAATAATAACTAGTATACCCGAGCGAGAACTCTCGCATTAGATATCAATCCTTCTTCTAATCCCTAATACATAAGAAGTAGGACAACATATTTATTTGTATAAACAATATTATATTACCAAAAAAGTTTATTTATCACACATACTTGGTGAAGCTACATAGTTTGTAATGACTATGTTGAAGTTACAGTTCATTCTTAATAAGTAGTTAGCTTACCCCACTGGAAAATATCTCTTCAATTTAGCCGTTAGGCAATTAGATTCAGTTATACGATTTTCTATATGTAGTATTCATACTTAACAGTGCCCTTTAGGATTTGGACATGGGAATCAGTATATAATATCCCACTCATTAAAAGTTTTTGTAAACAGACTCAAATTGGTATAAAGTTGCCATGACAACGACATTTACGCAAGAAGGCATGAGGCCCGTGCGGGCCTATAGCGTGCGTTATCTCGAAAACGGTAGGTTTTTAAGCTTTAAACGCTGGACCAATACGCTCCACAGGAGCGTATATGATCTTGATGCCCGCGTAAAAATCTGTAAAACCCAACCTATCCCGTCTCGATCCGTTGACTCTCAGTCGTCAAATTTGTGAAACCTTCCAGTTTTTTCATCACTTTTATTTAAGCCCCTGTAAGATTTTAAGAAACAAAATCAGGATTCGTCACTTCTCCGTGAAATTCTATTTCTTTTGATACCTCATTCGTCAAAATCCATCGCTCCTGAGAGCCGGAAAAGGGATCTATACTACCGTAATAATATATAGTAGTGATATTATTATAACTATGGAGAGAGAAGTTTTCAAAAATAAATTGTTAAAAATTGAGAAATTTCAAGGAGGATCAAAACGGAGACCCGGTAGAAAGTGGACTGAGGAAAGAAAAATGAAGCAGGGAACAATGAATGAATGAGAATATTGAAAAGAACAAAAGAGAAATAAACAAGGAATGAAAAGATGTGGTCCATAGTAGACCTCATAGTGAAAAAATAAAAAAATAAAATACTATTATATTTTCAAGTATATTATACTACATCATATCAATTAAAACTATTATAAAATAATAATATATCCCAAATAAATAGTAATACTTATAAGCAAAATTAAAAAAAAAAAAAAAAACCTGTACCTCCACCACCCACGAAGGGTCTTGGATTCAATATTTTATTTTAAAAAATAAATAGCCCACCTTATTTAAGGCACTATAACCAGTCAGAATGATGTGAGAATTTTCTATCTGGATCACTCTTTGACCAAGTCGGACTAGATAGGAACCGATACCAATTGCTCGGCAGGATACCATTGAAATAGTGATTACTTCTTCATAAGCTGCAGATGTCTCACCAGCAATCATACCCGCATATCTTAAATTTTCTACTCCGAGACCATCTTCTTTGCCTGTAAATAGTGATTATGAATTAAAAATTAAATGAAATAACTTAATTACCTGAACTTAATAATATTTAGTCTATTTTTATTTATTGTTTTGTTATTGGTAAAAAACCTACCAACAATATCAGTAACCTTGTACCGGGCTTCACCTTCATCATCAATTAAAATAGCTTTCACAGAATTTAGGTGGGATATTTTCATGTAGTCCTCGGTGGAGAGATACAGGTACTTGAAACCCTAAAAAAAATTAAGGAATTTTATAAAAACACATACACACACAGATCAAAGCATGTAACATTATTTTCAGTAGTATTTCAATATTTACACAAATATTTATGTAAGGCTTTAAAATAAGCCTGTAAGTTAAATAAAAATCAACAAAATGTAAAGTATTTATTAAAGTTTTTTCCTCAGAAAACTCACAAGAATGCTATATTAGAATTATCCTTTTTTAATTTCAATTTTTCAAGTAAATTATTTGGTGTCTTTAGTAAGTAAACAAATGAATGACTTATAAATTACCTTATCAATAGCATCAGGATCTTCCCATGCCACCTTAAATAAACCTTTCACTTCTTCGGCTAGTCCAATACGTGCACCACTGTTAACAGATATATAGACTCTAGGGATCTTAAGGCGACGTGCGAGCTCGGAGGCACGCAGGAAAACGTAATCTTCATTGGGTCCAAATGAACCAATCAGGTATGTGATGTCATTAGCAATGACAATAATATCTCTACCAGAAGGATATTCAGGAGTAAATAAAGTCAAACGCCAAGCAACCATTCCAACCTAAAAATGAAAATGATTTTTAAATGATAATAGTAACAGTCAGACTAGGAACCGAAGGATGCAGAGCCACATCGAAAGTTTTAATTTTTAGTGGAATGTTAAGACTTTGGAATAGTTATGACCTTAAGTATAACTCCCAAATTTCAGCTTTAAAAATTTGGAAATACTCAAGGAAGCTAACTCTTGACCAAGAATGACAGCAGGGAGGAAAATGATACAATAAGTAATGAAACTAAATACAAAAGGTAATGCTAGGAAAAAGGTAAGTTTATTTCTCTGTACACAAGGTCAGGAGCCCATATAATGAAATATTATAAAAAATAAATAAAAATAAATTAAACTGGCTATGGATTTAAAGAAATTTTCTACTCCACTTTGTTTCATCTACAAAAATGTAAAATTCAAGCTTAAGGATTGTTATATTTCCTACAAAAAATCCCTCTTATAATTTTGATAAAATCAACTACGGTATTAAAGTTATCACTAATAAAGAAAGATAAATAAATGTAAATATGATCCCAATGAAGAACACGCTGGGTTCTTTTCATGTGAGCAGTTATGCTTTTCTCTAAAGAACCATATACAGATTTGTCTGAAGCATCAATACAGCTTTGGCATCAGCAACCAAGTTGATGCCCAAAACAACCAGCAGTATTTTTACTTAAGATAAGACAAAAAGTTCAATAAGTTGAGATGAAAAATTCAATTATAGCATACCAAGAAGTTACATTAAATTATAGACAAAACGAAACTTTAGCATTTATATATATATATATATATATATATATATATATATATATATATATATATATATATATATATATATATATATATCACTTTGAAGAATAATAGATAGAAATCTACGTTTAAAGTAAAAATGTAGTAACACAAAACAAAAAAACTTAAAAACTTTATTTAATACAACGGTCATTTCATAAATAAAATAACATTTAATCCCATGTTTCATTTCAATGTTCTGATAGACCAGAGAAAAATAGTATTTTATTCCTTTACAGCAAGATTTCCTAAAAAAAAGTTGAATATTTAGTTAAATGAGAACAGTTGCATAAATAACACTTTTTTTTTAAAAATTCAATGTCCTGCTTGAGAAAATAGTTTTTCCAACAAAAGTTAAAAAACAAACCTATATTCACAATAAATATCATCATAAATTTTAAACATTATGACATTAAGAAATAAGTAGAATACAAAATACAATTTTTTGTACTTTCTTTAACTTTTTCCTAGTGGCTATTAAACAGAAAGATCCCAAATAATCAATGTTTTTAAAGTTTCAATTCATGATAATTAGGGAAACAATCCTAAGAACACAAGCAGTTCAAATATATTGCTTACTAATTTTTTTAAAATTAATCCAAAAGTTATATCAGCAAACTACCCATGGCCAATTTCATCTTGAACATTCGAAACTCAATGATGTAAATAAACTACGTAAATTTAAAAATTTATTAGCTAGTACACCTAATTAATTAATCTAAAAAATACTATGATGATAAGATTTTCAAGGCGACCATTAACCAAAAAATGATCAATTAGGAACAGCTTCTAATATAATTTATATAAAAATAATATTTCAAAAATAAAATAAAATGAAATAACCCACATTGTTCTCACCAGGTAGTCTTTTCATTTCGACTAAACCATCTCCTTCAATAACAAGTTCCACACAGTCAGTAAACTGTGACGGCATAACAATTCCCTCTAAAATAAAAATCAATAAAATATAAAATTATTTTCTAAAATAAAATTTTAATATAAATGATGGGAAAAAAATATGAAGATTGTTACCATCAGGCCTCTCTTGAAGGTATTCCTTCCACATTTTTTCGCAAACCTGCCTGAATATATCAGGAAAATCGTAAACGTAAGTTGTTCCACTGCTTTGAGCCTGGAATCGCTTTTGCTGAAGGTAATCCTTTGTCAGGTAGGGTGTGGAAACAGGAAGACCCTGCATTGGTCCTTGTTTAGGGCCAAAAGCTTCAAGGCGAATCTGAAAGTGTTAATTATTAATTTAAAAGTATCAAGATTTGACACTAATTTTCACTTGAAAATATCAAGTTTCAAAAATTTTAAAAATACAAATCAGAATCTGAATAAAAATGATATTGTTAATGAAAATATGAAACTTGTTTGAATTACTGTTTTAATGCAGTACCTAAGGTGAAAATTTACCTCATGATTAAATAATTAATGTCCTAAGTTTGCAAAATAAACTACCCAAGGGTTGATCACAAAACCCAAACAAGTAAAACATTATCATTTTTGATAAATTAAAAAAAAAAAAATCATCAAGCTTCTCTGTTCCACGATTAAATTATTCCATTCAAAAATCAATTAATGGTGTACGAGTATCAGACTGGTCTTTATCTCGAGAAGGACCACAAACTAAGTTTAGACTTAGATTCACTTTATAGAAAAATGCACTGTTATCCCGAAAAACTCAATGTTTAACTTGTCTTTTTTTTTTTTTTACTGGGCTTGTCTCAGAGTAAAGGAAAATATAGGACCTGTTGATTAAAGAATGATCAATACTTAAATGTATATCAACCAGTGTGAGTCCCCTTAACGCAATTTATCCCTTCCTATTTGACTTAATATGAGTATGAAAGGGTGTTAAAACACCAATAAAAAAAGAAAAAAAAAGTTTAGTTAAAGCCTAAATAACATTTTTGTTAGTTCAATAATTAATCGACTTATGCACATAGCTACTGTTATGTTATAAGCTTGTTTTAATTTTTATATTTGATTCATTTATAACAGGATTTCAAAATGAAATTATATCATTTTCAATTAGAAATATTTTGAACACTCCAATTCTCAAGTCTCTGAACACTGAGGTTTATAAGATAATATTCCTAAATATTGAAATAAAATTAAATTCTTATACTTACAACACCAGTCTTCTGATCCAATACTTCCATGTACAGACACATGTCGAGTGAATATCCAGAATCGTTGGCCAAGCACAATCGAATATTACTTGTTTTAGCACTAGGAGTTGGTCTTATGGTCATTCTCAATTCAGCCTGAAGCACTCTCAGTTTCCAGAGTCTAGGGCCATACCTCAAGACCATATTGGTTACACTTTCTTCAATCTATAAAAATAAATATTAATAAACTATAAATAAAAATAAATATTAATAAACTATAAATAAAAATAAATATTAATAAACTATAAATAAAAATAAAATCATAATACTATTATAAAAATTATTACTGTTTCTTCATTTAAGATTACTTTCAAGTTATTTTTCTAAAATTATTAATTGAGTAGGCCAATTCTCAAAATTTTCTAGAACACCTAAATTAAAACATTATTTCAAATTTAAGATCACAACAGAAAAATTCTTCTAGATCATGTTAAAAAGCTTTATTTGATATAGTCACAATGATATTAATTTTCTGTTATCCGGAATTACTAAGTTCCTTTTACTTTATTACTTGAGCAATTTATTCAAAACCAGAATCTCATTTTTCCCAAAATACAAGGTAAAAAATTCTATAGTGTTAGTCAACAAAATTAAGAGATTAGTAATTCTGGATAACGCGAAATTAATATGATTCGATGTGACAAATCTTTTCACAAGTATCCCACAACTAGAAACAACCGAAATTTTCAGTTAATCTTCCGATCGAAAAACTATCACTGCTAGAAAAACTAGATATTTACAATTTGATGTCTATTTGCATAAACCATAATTATTTTCAATTTCATGGAAAATTCTTCAAACAGGAAGAAGGCTTACCGATGGGTTCCTCTCTCTCACCCCTTCTGGCAGATTTATTTATGGACAAATTAGAACAAAAAATTCTTGACCTTAACAATTCTTAACAAGCTCAACATATCATATACTGGTATCGGTATGTAGATGACATTATATGCCTATGGTCTAGTACGACAAGACAAATAAAATGATTTTTTTAACGAAATAAACGAAATTCACTGCTCGATTAAATTCACAGTAGAACTGGAAAACAACAAAATCATACATTTTTTAAAATTAGAAGTCTCTGTAAAAAACAAACATCATGAATTTGGAATTTACCGGAAACCCACCCACACATCACGGATGTCGTTATAAGCAATGAAGCTAGGAGACCGATAGCATAAACATAAACTCACAGCCTTTAATAGCATGATTTACCGTCTTTTGAATGTAGCATTAAATGAAAAGAACTATAACAAAGAAATTGAAATGATATATTACATAGCAAAAATAACGGGTACAATAAAAACACTATCAATCATATTTAAAAAAAAAAATACAAAAAAAGACAATTAATGATATCTATTCAACAACTCCCGAAGATAGATCCATCCCGAAACATTATGTTTTGATTCCATACTACGGCCCTATATCCACCAAAGTCGGAAATTAATTGAAAAAACTAGGATTAAACCCTGCATTTAAAACAGAAAAAAACCTATCCTCATATTTCTCTTCTCCTAAAGACAAAATAGATCCTTTCACAAAAAGCGGAGTATACGAACTAAATTGTAATGATTGTGCAGCCAAATACACGGGAAAAACTGGAAGATCGCTAAATCAGAGATTAAAGGAACATATAAGGGCATATATTAATAAGACAGAGAATTCCAGCTTTGCAATTCAATTAAATAAAAAAAAACATAAATTCATCAAAGACTCAGGAGTTAAATTAATACATCACGTTGAAAACAGCCTCAAATTAAATATAAATGAAGCACTTGAAATAATAAAATCCTTCAAATCCAATCCAGATTTTTGCTTAAATGAACAAATAAATATCTCCAATAGTCCAATCTTAAATTTATTTCCATCTATAACAGAAAAACCAATTACTCATCAGCATTACTGGAAAAACCCCGACCCTTAAACCGTTTACCTATAAACATCCTATCTACTTTTCGTTCATTGTTAGTTCAATGCGAGAAGAAACCAGTACAAACTTTTGTTTGATATAATCCATTTAAACCTTGGTGAGTACCAACATGTATTTGATTTCTTGTCTTAATTAACTTCATAATTAATAAATGTTTTATAATACTGATTTATATTACATCTAATTTAATATGTATAATAGTACCAAACTATATTTTGAATTGCTTATATGTTTTAAGAACTGAAGATGAATGTATAACATTCAAAACTAGTTTTCAATAAAAAAAATTTATAGAAGTGGCAAATAATTTATCACTCCCTATAAAGACACAGTCATGTCAAATATCACAGCAAAGGTAAAATATCTTAAGTCTCTGATTTCTGATAATGAAGTGTGAACTTAAAAATTAAAAAAAAAAGTGACTAAAATAGTAAAAAGTAATTTTTTTCATAATAAATTTAATATAACTAAATGACAATGAAATACCTTGGCTGGATCCATTATGACAGTAGGTACAAAGTTCAAGAATATATGATTGCAATCAGTCCGCCTAGCAAGAGGATGGGAAAATGCGACTTCCAATTCATCCATCGCTTCTAGTAACACTCTTTCACCCTCATTCTGAAGGTATTCAAATGAAGCCTCTTTTGTAATGAGATCCGAATGCCTGATGATGGATCTGATAAAGAATCTAAAATCAGTCACAGACTGACCCTTGGCAACCTACAAAAGCATGACCAGAAAATAATAAATAAATATTGAAGTCTTGACAAAAATAACAAACAAGTGTTAAACAAACAATTCCCATACCTTAGCTTTTCCTAAATAGAGGTACATTTTTCTGTTAGATGTTGGAAGAGCTTCAAGATCGTAATTTTTCATCCGATTAAGCTCAAGTTGGAAAGCCATACCAGGCTCAAGATGTCGATAAATTCTATCTTCTACAAAGTTATCAGAATTCCTGAATGTAAATAGTTTAGGGAACTGGCGCCTGGAAAGAAAGTAAGAAAGAAAAAAATCTTAAAAAACTAAATTTTACAAATAGTATATCTTGGTTAAATTAGCATCAATTAGAATGAAGCAGATATATGACATATATGAATAATTTATTCTTTTTATGGATCTTGTTTTTATTATTATTCATTATAATTTAATTTTATCGATAAATTTATTATTTTTTGAGTGCACATTACGGTTACACGATCTATAAGTCATACATTTTGAAAAGTCTTAGATTAAAATAAACCGAAAAGTAATATAATATTACGGTTAGAATCAATTATCATTATCAATTATCAATTGTGTGCAGAAAACATAAAATAAAGCGTTTATCATATTAAAAATTATAACGATTGCCAAGTAAACAAAAAGAAAAAGGATAAAATGAACAAAACAAAGAGTATAGGATTAATATTAAAATGAACAGGGAAAATAATGCATGGGATAAATAAATCTGATAAGAAAATATGAATAGGAGCCAATCAATCTATGGGAGCAAATGAATTTTATAATCAGACAAAACATTTTAAAAATCAGCTCACTTGTTAAGAGCAAGGAATGTAATTCTCCTGATTGATCTGGCAAATAATTCTTCTCTGTGAGCAGCACAAAACTCTCCTAATAATCTGCTCAGTTTATCGTCTTCCATGTCACTGTTATCCTTAATGGCAATACAGAGGATATGAATGGGTTCAACCTGAAAAAATTAAATCTTTTGCTGTCAAGTGATAAATTAACAAGTTCACAAAAAGACTATAATTTAATAGTTTCTCTATATAAACAACCAAAAGAAATGATTGATAAGAATTGATTTAAACAAAACCACCATCATTACCTTGATTTCTTCCTGATCTGCTGTAGTTCTGGTAACGGGTTGATCACCTGCGCTGATTGAAAGAGAAGTACTGTCACCAAGAGAAGTTGAATCTGTTCCTTCCACAGACTCGAGTATTTTGGCAGAAACAGTTGCTGGAGTGGTGAAATCATCAAGGGTATCGAGTATTTCATCAAAATAAACTTGAAATTTAGCAAACGAATCAAACGCTGCCATACATCCTGTCCTTTGCGGACAATGGACGATAGTTGGAGATCCAGGTGATGATGTCAAAACTGTGCACATTTTCTGTCTATAAAAGTTAAAATTTCAATTATTAAAATGTAAAAACTGAATATCCAGTATCCAAAAAAAACTTTAGAATATAAAATAAGAACAATTCAATACTTAATACAACTAATCTAGAATAAACAGGACGCAACCCAAAATAGCCATTGATAAACTTTTTCTAACGAAACGTTATAAGTTGGAACTCCCCTCATTCCAGCGAGTAGGAAATTTTAAGAATACAAGAGACACATCAGGTGATCTAGCAGCAAACTGATGTGAAACAGGAAGGAAAATCCTGCATGACTTTTATATAGATGTTATCACGTGTCTAATATAAATTCTTAAAAATACAAACTTTTTGAGTGGCACCCCTTTCATTTTGGATGAACAATATTCTCTCAAACAAAGATGAAACATCTTCATATGGCAAACAAATGAATGGATCAGATGATGGTCAGTTTCAAAAAGTAGTATATTGATAAAACAATGTTTTATAAAAATAAAATACCAAATATTTTGGCATAAAATTGCATACCCTTTAAAATAAAACCTCATGTAGTGGTATAAAACATGGGCTTGCCCCATAAAAAAGATTTAATTATTTAAAGATTAGTCAGAGGAAACATCAGAGAAAAGATTTTCTCTACCATAAAAAACAAGAAAATCTAACAAACCTAAGTGTAGTACTAATGGTAACTATAATGCTAACCGGCTTAGTGACAATATTTATAACTTTTTTTTTTACTGATTATATACATAATAAAATAGAAAAATATATAAACTTATGAATAGAATTTGACTAATAATCGTGAAACATACCGATTTGGATGAGCTGAAGGAAGCAAAAATTGGAAATGAACTAATGGTACTTCTCCACTCAACTCTAAGTGCTGAAGACAAGTCATTTCATAGGATATGTACACCCTCCGTACGTAAACCTGTAATCAAAGTACAGCATTGAACAATTTTGAACATTACAAAAAACTGTTAAAACATAAAAATTATAAAAAAATCACTGAATCAATAAAAAAGAAATCATTCCCATGCTAAATTAATAAATATTAAAAGCATTAGTTTTCAGGAGGACAAAAAACCATTCTATACTTCTCTGTATAAGGGGAACCATCAATAATTTTAATTATTTCTGTTGATCTTGCATTTATCAACACAAAAAAATAAAATTATCAAAGGTGCACATTGTACACAAAAGGATCCACAGTTTTTTTGCGCTCCAGAAAAATAGTGATTTTCATATTCGTTGGTTTAGCATGAGAATTATGATATATTAATTCAAACAATTAACAATTACTAGACTGCAATATTACAAAGTTATAAAATACATTGAATATAAAGATCAATAATTACCTCTAATGCTGCATTGCAAACAGCACGGTTGGTATGGTAGAAGAAATCATGTAAGATATCAAATATAGATGTTTCAGACTGAATAAGTTTCTGTAAATTTTCAGGATGAAAATCATGACCATACATATCAACGGCTGACAAGAAAATGCTTTCCATTTGGTTGTGCCTCAGCTCATAAGCTGGTTGATGGGCGGCGATCAGGACCTGAGGCAGATGATTTTTAGTTAAGCCAAGCACAACTGGACTGGTGTTCATTAATTGGGTTAAATAAATCATAGTAAACATTTACCTGGCGAGCCCGTAAAGCAACTCTTGAATGTTCGCTTCTGTTCAGAGATGTAAGTTCATTCAATGTTGAAGCTAATTCATCAGTTAAACCAGGCTCATTCGACCACAAATGATCGACTAACATTGTGACAAGCATATTTCTTTTAGCTACCTGAATAACAGAACATAACTTTTATTTCAAAACAAATAAACATCACTAAACATCAATATGCATAACAAATTTTTTTTTATTATTATTTTTTTTTAAAGTTCTAAATAAGAAACAAAAGGTAAAGAAAAACTTTTATTTCACCCAAATGTTAAACACTTAAATACAAATAGTATGATAGTTTTCAATTGCCTTCAATTAATGTTACAATCCATTATTCTTTCATGAATTTACATGAACATTAATTTACATCATTAAGAAACATTTAACAAATCTTACAAAAGCTTCGTAAAAGATAAAATTAATATAGAACAGCATAGCATGATAGAACATATCGCACACCCAGAATGAAAAGGATATAGCCCAAAAATGTGTTTCAGTTCGAACTAACATAAGGCACACAACCATCTTATCAAATGGACATAGAAAAGCACTACAGGATTTTTTACAAGTTCTTGTGAGATAATTTCATGGTGCTATTGTTTTAGTCTAATATTTACCAAATCAGTTGTACGACTGTTGTCTCAAGAGCAAGGAAGGCATCACGTACTGCAGCCTGGAAGCTTCAGACAATATCCGCATATCCAAGGACATGAGCCATTCTATTGAACACCATACTTGTTGTCTGGATCCGTGCATCTTGTACTCTGGTTGAAGAATTACATCTGTATCCCCCTACATGCAGTGATTTGTAGTTCAAATAGTTTTCGCACACTGTTGATCCTTCTACTAAAATTTTGCAATGATTTGCATGTCTTAGCTGCTCAACCTCCTCAAGTTGTTTGTTCTCCCAACTCCGTTTTTTCCAACTGTGCAATTTGGACAGTAAAAAAAGGAATGTGAAAAAAAGTTGCTTTTCCTCACATCTTCTTTTGCGATAGAGTTCCACTGATGCTCTGGTATATTTTCTTTGGATCATAGATCTGTATGCTTGGTTACTCACATCTGTGACCCTTCGGCATTCCTCATCAAACCAGTTAACTCTTCTCTCATCACATTTCATTCCTATTGTTTCCTCAGCAGCTTTTCTAATGTGACTTTCGATACCAGATTATATTTGTTCTTTATCGTGCATGCGCATATTAAGAAGATTAAGTTCTCCATAATCTTTAGTCCATATCAAGAAGATTCGTCAGGATCCTTAAGATTGGCGGTGTTAAATTTTTTATGCCTTTGACCCCTTTTGTTTTTGCCATTGGAGATTCTTGACCTTATTCTTGCTACGGCAAGGTAATGATCGGAGTCAACATTTGCTCCTCTGTATGATCGTACATTATGGAGGTCTGACTTATGCCTAGCACTTATCAAAGTCCATCAGGGGATCGCCATGTACCCTTGTGTATATTTTTGTGTGAAAAGAGGGTACACCAACAATCAAACTCTGTGATTCATAAAAACTTACCACCCAACCTCCATTAACATTGCTAATGTAATGCAGGCTATGCTTCCCTTGTATTGTAGTGACAAAACTACTTTATTTTCTGACTTAAGCATTAAAGTCACCTGCGATGATCTTGAAATCTACTCTTGGGCACGTACTGATTGTCCTCTCAATTAAATCATAGAACTTCTCCTTAACTTGCTTCTCAGAATCCTCAGTTGGTTAGTTGCAGCTAATCAGTGTGTAGTTAAAGAATTTACCTTCAATCCTAATCAAACAGATTCATGGGCTCACTGGTTTAAAATCCATGATCAGAAGTTTACATCTGCCAGACACTGCAAAACCCGCTCAATAGGTATACAATCTGTCGTCCCAGCTATAGTAGGTAATGTGATTTCTCTTTAGTCCTTTTCTAATCAATCTAATTTCACGGAGAGCAGTTATATCTGTTTTGTACTGGTCCAGTATATCCAAAAGTTGTTGGAGTGCCCCAGGAGATCTGTACAAAGTCAGAACATTCTAATATCCAATCGCTAAGTCCGTCTGACGAGAGCCATGTTGTGCCAGCTTTATTATTTTTAGGTTTCATAAAAGTCTATGTTTAAAGGGAGAGGATTATCAGCCCAACTGCCCCCAAGGTAGATGGAGGGGCTGCCTCCTTAAAGCCACCTGACTTGGTTTTCCATCCGGGAGGGTTACCTAGGGAAGGTGACCCTAGGGTGAATTCCGTGATTGGCCTTGGTCTGTAGTGTGGGGAGTGAGTGTAGTGTGCTGTAATTAGAAAATATGTGTGAGTGTCAGAATACTGTTCCTCCAACCGGGAGGGCCAGTTGCTATCTGTGATTCTATGACCTGAAGATATGGCCGACATACACACCTACACCTACATAAATTTCTTATGCTTTTATAAATCAAATTATTATCAAATTTCTTCCTCTACAATATTCTGACAACACACCTGTGCACAAATAATCCTCTTTTCTATAAATGCACTATCTCTGTAATAGATAGTTTTCTTTTGTATCAAAATGTATCTTATAACTTCATGTATCTTATATTATATTATAAAAAATATATATTTTTTAGTCCTCTTTAATATGTAATTGGAAAAAGTTGTATCCTAACCTAAACCTTTTTGAATCTGTACTCTTATCAAAAACTTACTTGACTGTGTGCAAATATTGTTGCTGTAACAGAAGCCATATCATCCTTATGTTTTTCCCTGATAGCAGTTACACACTTATCATAATGGCCTGAAATAAAATATTATTTTAACATGAAATAAATCACGATAAGAACTAGAAATTAAAAATTATATTATTCACAGTGTTCAAACAAAAAAGAAAGGGAAACTCTTAAAGAAAAATTGTTCATAGACGCCTCACACATACATAAATAAAATATTACTTGGTCTATATCAGTAAAATGAGATTTCCTGAAATCATAAAATTCAGCTTTTTTCGGTTAACCATCACTATATCTCAATGAATATTAAGTTGTTTTTTTTAAGTTATAAAATACTAACCAAGTTGAAATTGGCTCTCGACATCATAGTATTGTCTCAGAAGTTCATGAACAGCAGACTTCATTCGACCTCTGATTCCATTCCTATACCTCTGGACAAGCTGTACAACTCCTTGAGTTGTTAAAAAGAAATTGTCTCTGTCTGCTCTCTTTTGCAGTGTTGCTGCATGGCTGCAAAAATAAGTATTCGCTGATTTTAGAAATACTAAGATATTAACATTATTTTGATTTCGTATATAAACCATCATACCTGTCGATTACAGAAGCAATCTGTTGACTAGGAAACTGAGCCAGAACTGAAGTAATATTTCTTTCATAAAGTGTCATCAATTTTCTTATCTTCTTTTCGACACTGATTGGAATCCTACCAGAAATAGATGCAATTACCTCTTGGAGTTCGAGAAGAGGAAGGGAAGGATCTCTCAGAGAACTCATAAATTTCTCAATAACTTCCCTTAGACGAATAAGGTGGTATGGTTCAGGTAAACAGTAACCTATTAATAGTGCATAAAGTGAGAATTTTCATGCAGAAAAAATAAATTATCATTGTATTGATAAAAGACAACAATCATAAAATATTAGGATACACTAAGCATAACTTCTGATTTAAAAAATAACTCTTTTACATACTTATGTTAAAGCTAAACGTTTGTTTTGAAGAGAAAGCAAACATAGTTCAAAAAAATATCAGGTAATCGCACAAAATTTTTTTTTTAATTATATCAATAACTAAAGCGAATTGTCTTGGAGTAATGAGTTTAAATATTTTAACAAAAATTAAAGGATTATCTTTTTTACTTCCTTGTATGAAGTAAAGGAAGTATTGTAATCGCGAAAATTTTCGGTTTTCAGATTTCAACAGAAATATCCATTTTGACCATCCCTGAATCCATTTTGACTAGTTTCGTCATGGCGTCGGTACGTATTATGCGATGCTGAAACAGGGTTTATTTTAGATTTTAAAATTTATGCAGGGTCAGCAACAGACATAATAAATCATGGTCTTCAGGTGTCTGGTGACGTGGCAACCCCCATAGAGCCATATCTACAAAAGGGGCACACCCTTTTTGTTGACAACTGGTATAGCAGCCCAGATCTGTTCACTTGGTTGCATGCAAGAGCAACGAATGCGTGTGGCACCATTAGAAAAGTAGGAATATGCCACCCATGGAGGAATCACTGAAAAGAGGTGAGATATCTTTTAGGACGTTTTCTGGCATATTATTAGCCATAAAATGGTGTGAAAGAAGAGAAGTTTAGTTGCTTTCCACAATACATCAACCTAAAAAAAATTGGAAAAGCGAAAAAAAAAATTAAGCCCAAAGTAGTCATAGATTACTCAAAAAATATGGGGGCTATAGATAAGAGTGACATGATGCTCACTAGTATAGGGTCTATAAGGAAATCGGCAAAATGGTATGACATTGTACAATAGTTTTTGTTTGTACAAGTTAAAAGTGAAAAAAATACCATATTCAAATTTCCAGTTGGAATTTATTAGAGAAATTGTGGAAAAATTCGCTGAAGAAAGAAGAAAATCTGGAGGAAGAAAATCGGCAGATGCTCCACTTCGGCTAACAGAAAGACATTTTCCAAAAATGCTAGGAAAACGAAGAAATTGCAGAGTTTGTGCGAGCAAAAATGTAAGGAGGCATGTAAAAATATATTGCCAGGATATGCGATATGGCACTTTGTTCAACGCCATGTTTTGAGATGTATCATACTCTATTATCATACTCTGTATCATACTAAAATTTAATTATTAAAACTAACATAAATTTAAAAATAAAAAATAAAGAAATTAAAAAAAAAAAAAGTTTTTAACTCCGCCAGGGTCGGCCCACAGCCCGGATCAAAAAGGAGGATGGAAAACATGATTAGAAAACCTAAATTGTAAAAAAATGATAAATGCTAAACACAAAAAGTATTCAGCACATGGGGCACTGCAGGCGCTAGACTATCCCGCACCACCGTATCCTCTCACTGTGCGAGTATTATGCAGTCAAAAGTTAAAAAAAAAAATAATACAGAATGTTTAAGTTATCCATTATGATCAATAGCATAAGTTATGAAAGAAAAAAAGTACATGCTTACTAGAAAACAGGGTGGGACAGTCAGTGAGTGGTAATGATATTTTATTAGCTTAAGTAATTATAAAATCAAATTATTCCTTAATATTTTAGTATTCAGCAGCCAAAGGGTTAAATAAAATACTTGATTTTGGTCTAAATTGTAAAACCGGAAGCAGTACTTTACTTGAAAGTCATATTAGACTTTCATCAAAAATTATATTAAAATATAATGTAAAACATCTCAAATTTGGTTAATACGAATTTTATATCGATATGAATGTATTTACTAGGTTTTGGTTAAAATTGGTGAGACAAAAAGGGTACTTTACTTGAAGGTCATAATAAGCTCACATCAAAAATTATATTTAAATTAAATACAGAAATCATATATTTCGGTAATAAAGGATACAAACACAATTTGGTTTCCAATCCAATTAAACATTTTTATAACTTGTTTTAAGTGTTAAAATTGAGTGTAGATAAATATAGAGATCATAGGATTCAGTGATAAAGCTTACAAACGCGATTTTTTTTCGCTCTAATTAAAAAAAATCATTACTTGTTTTAAGTGTTATAATTCAGTGTAAAATACTTGTTTTCCTCCCCATTTGTGAGCTGAACAAGTCTGCAGCAGGAGAATAAGATATAGTATAAGTTAAGCGGATTCTCTCCCGATTTCCAATGCTTTATCTAGTGACGTAGACAGTTCTAATGTCGTCACGGAACACGAAGAAATCTGTTAGGAACTTATTACATACTGAAAGAAAACGACATATAATAACGGAAACAGACTCAACGGAAAAATCTGACGGTTAGTGATACCATTTGTACTCAAAACAGATTCGGACCCTTATCAAACCTAATATACGGTCGTAATAAACTTACATCAAAAATTATATTAAAATTAAATACTGAAATCATATGTTTCGGTAATAAAGTTTGCAAACGCAATTTGGTTTCCAATACAATTAAACATTTTTATTACTTGTTTTTAGTGTTAAAAATGAGTGTAAAATACTGGTTTTCCTCTCCATTTGTGAGATCAATAAGTCTGCAGCAGGAGAATAAGATATTAGTTAAGTGGGTTTTTCCGCTTAAAATGTCGAAACTGTCGATTTCCAATGCTTCATCTAGTGATACAGTTTTAATGTTGTCATGGAACATGAAGAAATCTCTTGAAAACTACATTTCCTACTGAAGGAAAACTATATATATTAATGGAATGAGATGTGTTGTCCACATCAGATATTCTTACAGTTAGAATAAGTGAAAATCACTAAAAATAGTTATAAATCAACATACTTGATTTTTAAATACATAACTTTTTATGTGTTGTATATTAAGCAGTTGAATAAATAATAAATAGTTTTAAACATCTACTTTTTCAAATGGAAGTATAAAAAAGTGTTTACATTATATTAGTATTTAAATAATTTATTTAAAACAGAGGCCGATTCTATACAGAATGATTTGCAAAAAATGTAATAAAGATTAAATTTTAAAAATTAAAAAAAAATACCATTCTAATACTACTAAGCATATATATATAAACGTGGTTGTATCTCAGTGGTAAGGCCCTGTGGGATCGGAAGACCCTCCTGGGAATCACCCAGCCTCTATAAAGTGGATATTCTTAATTGGGGGAAAAACCTGGCGGCTGAGCGTGATCTCTGGTAAATCACCTCCTTGCATAACCATTGGCTTAGACACAGTACGGTCCTTAGCTAGTACTGAAACCAAGACCTTCATGGGTTTTAGTAGTACAGGTTTTTTTTTTTTTTACATATATAACCAAAAAACATCAACCAGTAGAAGACTAAAGGACAATAGAAAGCTCAATGCAACAAGATTTAATGTAAATAAATAATTATAATTACTAACCTGCCAAAATATTATCCAGCATTTGACGATAATGGGCATGCTTGTGGTTCAATTTATCACCAACAGTAGGAGTCGATACTTCTAGTTCAGGGAACTGTCCTTTGTAATCCTGGGCCCTGGTAATAAGTGAGGGATCGTCCAACTCCAAGTGACCCAGGAGAGTTCCGGCGTCTAAGACCGCTCCAGGCCTCTTTGTATATGTTATTATTCCTGACTCGGAAGCGGTCAGGGTCATAACCATTTTCATTACCTGAAATCATCAAAAATATAAAATAAATTCAAATTCGCATAAGCGTGAAATTATAAAATCTAGCTAGTAACACATTTTATTGGGTTTTCCAGATAATAATGCAGGATTTCATGTTTTCTTTATATTAGCCTTGTATAGGACAAACTGTATAAATTTGAGGGATTATTCTTTTGTATGGGTGTCTACACTTATAAATCCTCTTCCAAACAAAAATGTTTTTTATCTTCTGTAGCATTTCACTAGTTGGAAAAAATTCAGTCTTAACTGAGATGTCAAAGCGTGATTTTCGTATAATTTCGTTTTACAAGTTTAAATTCAGTCTGAACGCGGTTTAAACGGCCAGAAACATTAATGAAGTCAGCGGCGATGGTGTGAGTTAGTACACCGTTCAACGATGTTTTAAAAAAATTTGAGAGGGAGACTTCAGCCTTGAAGACAAAGATGGTAGTGGAAGGATTTTTTTCCTTGATGATGATGTTCTGTGGTCTTTGGTCGAAGACAATACCAGAACAACTGTTCGAGAACTGCAGAGAAACTTTCAGTTAGCAAATTGAGCATCGCTGGCCACCTCAATGCCATCGGAAAGGTATAAAAACTTGAAACTTGGGTTCCTCATGCATCAAACGACCTCCAAAAAAATCTTTGTTATGAAGTTTGTGCTCTACTTATTTGCTGAAACAAGATTCTGCATCATCCATCCTACTCTCCAGACCTCTCGCCTATGGGTTACCATTTTTTTAAACATCTAGGCCGATTTTTTAAAGGTAAAAATTTTATTGATCGAAATTCGTTAGAAAATGCATTTTCAGAATTTGATAATAATAGCGATTCAACATTTTATTTAGAAAGAACGGAAAAGTTACCAACATGTCAGTAGAAATGCATGAAGAGTAATGGAGCTAAATAAAATTAAGATTAATAAAAATAGTTTTGTATCATTTATTTTATTCTAAAACCATAAACCTGCATTAATTTCCGGACAACCCAATACTTCCACACTACAACAGATAGAGAAAGTATGGTAATCAGTGTTATGCATTAAAAAATTTCAGATCATCAATGTATTTCAGACTAAATGTATACAAGATTGAAAGAAAGGTATTCAATTTTATTATAACCCTGTGGGTTCGGGAGTAGAGTAGAGCCATGGTATTTACAGCTTGTCGTAAAAGGCAACTAAAGGGACAACTGCCCATTGACCTCTTACCTTTATCTCATCCATCTCCTCCAATGTTCCTTATTGCCCTATTCTCTTACTCCTGAATTTCCTAATCCCCCATTGCCTTATGGGTTAGAACGCAAGTTCAGAGGCTAAGGGATTAAAACCCGACAAAAAATCCCGGTTCTTCAGGTTGGGGGTTGGCCGCTGGGCCAATGCTTAGCACTGACCAGACCTATGCTTAGAAATGGACTTTTGCATATCGGAATATGGAACGTTAGAAGTATGTTTCAGCCAGGAGTAAGTAGAATGTTAGAATAGGAGGTCGTAAAGTATAAAATGAATATAGTAGCCCTGCAGGAAATAAGATGGAACGAAGTAGACCTAACGACTCTGAATAATTACACACTCTTCAACAGTGGCAATAAGACTAATGTGTTGGGTACGGGTTTAATGGTAAGGAACGCTTTTAAGCAAGCAGTAATTGATTACGAGGCATTCAATGACAGAAAATCTGTAGGATAAGACTGAAACGAAGGTTTTTCAATTTATCTATGTGAGCGTGCATGCGCCGACAGAAGATAAATCAGAGGCAGAGAAAGATGAATTTTATGGAACACTAGAAGGGGTTGTTGACGGAATCCCGAGATATGCTGTGAAGCATGTGTTAGGAGATTGGAATGCGAAAATCGGGAAGGAGAGCGCTTTCCATCCAGTTATAGGAAAACATAGCAAACACGATATTTCCTATGATAATGGGAAACATCTGATAGACTTTCCTGCATCTAGGGGAATGAGGGTGAGTGACAACTTTTTTGCTCACAACAATATTCAAAAGGAGACCTGCGTTTCTCCAGATGGAAGGACTCGGAATCAAATTGACCATGTGTTAGTGGATAGTAGCGCGCAACAGATGTACAAGATGTCCGTATTTGCAGAGGTTCTTGCTGTGAGTCGGACCACTTTCTAGTTAAGGCCAGGTATAAAATGAAAGTAGACTCATTCCCAAGAGCCCGAGGAGAAAGGAAATCGATCTTCAATCGAGAAAAACTGTTAGTAGAGGAGACCTATTTAGGAAGAAAATTGAAGACGTTAGAGAGCTTGAAAAGTTCTTTACGGCGAAGAAACATATTTCTTCATAATAAAATAATAAAAATGAAAATATTAAGGAATAATTTGATTTTATAATTACTAAAGCTACTAAAATATCATTACCACTCACTGACTGTCCCACCCTGTTTTCTAGTACTTTTTTTCTTTCATAACTTATGTTATTGGTCATAATGGATAACTTAAACATTCTGAATTATTTTTTTTTTTAACCTTTTGATTGCGTAATACTCGCGCAGTGGGAGGATACGGTAGTGCAGGATAGTCTAGCGCCTACATTGCCCCATGTGCTGAATATCTTTGGCGTTTAGCGTTTATCATTTTTTTTTCCATTCTATGTTTTCTAATAATGTTTTCCATCCTCCTTTTTGATTCGGACTGTAGACCAACGCTGGCGAAGTTAATTTTGTTTCAATTTAAATAAAAAAATTTAATGTTTTTATTATTTTTTTAATGTTTTTAATTTTTTAAATTGTATTATTTTTAATGATTAAAAATGTCTAAGTGTGTGATATATCTCAAAAAATGGGGCTGGGCAAAGTGCTGTATCGCACTCCTGGCAATATATTTTTATTTGCCGCCTTATATTCTTCAGAATAAATTTTTTTTGACATATTTTCTTACTTGACTATTCGCTAGCAAAGCAGAAAATATACTAAAGAAATTTCAGAGAAGCCCTAGTTGGGCGTAAAAAAAGGGACGAAGCAGCTATAAACGTTGGCCGAGTAGAAGGAAGCTGAAAATGACAAAAAGCTTCTACAGATGGCAATAGTCGAAGAACTAATATAGAAGCTAGTAGCAGACAGATGCTAAACAAGCCGGACTACTATATGAATTCGTAGCACACGGGGCACTGCAACTGCCGGACTACTATATGAGCTCGTAGCAATGAAAGAGTTAATTTTTGTTAACAGTGAACTATGTTATGTGCTTTCCAAACTTTGTCCTTTTACTTTGATGTCATTACCAGGAAAAACCAAAACACCAGAGATAAAGCCACAAAAAAAATTGTGGGGTAAATTTTTCCGAGTGCAATAGTAATCCTGAGCAGGATCAGCCACCAGCGGACAATGGACTTCAATCACAGAGCTTACCTCAACACATGCGCCTTTTAGTTGTGACTACCCAAAAAGCTTTTGAAAAAAAAATTTATCTTTAAAAGTGGTTATTTGGACAAGTGGTCATTTATTAAGATTAATAGCTGAGCATCAATAAAAGGTATAGGGATACTTAAATTTTTTTTATTTAAATGTAGTCAAAATTATTAAAAATTTTATCAGGAAAATTGCATAAGTAATGCATTTAAAGAATTACATAAAAGTTAAAAAAATCTATAATACTTTAGTAATGAAGGAACACGGTATATATGAAGGTGATATAAAAAAAATGAAATTCTTAAAGTTTACCTCAATTTCAGCATAAGCTTGACCCTTTCCAACATGGCCACCATCTTCAACAATCAAGCTGAGCAATTTTCCAGCTGATGGAGAACGGAGTAGAGAGGGATCATTTTCTTTTTCAAAAACACAAGTCTGATTGCCTATCACAATCCTATACCTATCGACCTCTTCCCTCATATATGTTGTGAAACTTGATCCATCCACAGATAGCAAAATTCCTAAAATTATAAAAATTGTTAACGTTTTTGTCTAAGACCCTTGTAATTGACAAAAAATTTATGAAATTTACATTAAAAAAATACAAATTTTAAAATTACAATAGCTCTGTTTTAATATCATTAATTTGAATTACAATGCTAACTAAACCAATAAAAAGAACATTTCGATCAATACCTCCGTCAGAAAGCTTGTGAAGTTCGATTTCTTTGAAAGATCCATTCATGACTAGAAAGTACGAGTTCTGACCAGATTTTGTAGCCTGCACTTTATATTTGAATCCCTCGTGGATCAGTTCCACATTGACGCCATGCTCAAGAGTATTGCTACCTTGCACCTGACCCCTAAAATAATAAAATTACTATTACATTATATAAATGGTTATCTAGTAACACATATAAGAACAGAGTATATTTTAACCTCTATGAGCATTCTGGCAACTCAAGGTTCAGGAATACTTAAAATGCCCGGTTTATGCTAAATTATTATCATTATTATTTTTTTAACAAAACTATAAACCTATTTCCATCCCCCCATCTTACCTCAATTTCGAAGTATATATTTTCAATTACTTATCACATATTTTTTATCAAAGGAAATTTTCATAAAAATGTTTACAGTATATGCTTGACAAGCTTCAAGAATCAAGGGAGACAGCACATGTCTGAGAGAAGCATGTACATTATTCTTGCTCTACTACAGCAACATTAGAATTACAGCCCAAATCAAACCCCATTTTTATGCTCGCCATAAAAATCAAGGGAGACAGCACATGTCTGAGAGAAGCATGTGCATTATTCTTGCTCTACTACAGCAACATTAGAATTACAGCCCAAATCAAACCCCATTTTTATGCTCGCCATAAAAATTAGTTGTTTCATATTAAGAAATAAATAGCATTTTAATTATTCAATATAATTAGTTGTTTTTTCTCTATTAATTAATTGGTTTAAAGTTTTAAACCATATGTTGGCTATCACTCCAATAAGTCTGACCCAAAAATATCAATATTGCTATTATAGTCAAACTATACTAAGACTTATCATGTCAAAAATATTTTTAAATTACTAAACCAAAAAACCTTTCAAGTAGGTAAGTAAACAATATTAGCAACAAATATTAAATATTAGTTAAAATTTTACCTTTCCAAAGAATGTTGGAAGCCATGGAATGCCTCCAGCACTTTCCTGTCAGCAATATGAAGTGCTCCACAAATTACACCAAGCAACACATCTGGTTTCTCAGCCTGTACTCTTTCAGAGATAAGAATATCCAGCCACTGAGTGTCAATTGTATTATCCTAAAAATGTATGATTTATCATTAGACAGCGAAAACAAATATTCAAACCTAATTGTTAAAAATAAACTGAATTTTTTTTTTAAATAATTCTAAAATTAATTTAAACTTATAAGTATTTTACTACTTCTGAAGCAAAATTAATATATCAATCTAAATATAGAATATTAACTCACTTGGAAAGTGTCTGTTTCCAAAAGTGTGATAAGATATTCAACAGTTGTCCTAAAATCTCCTCGAATTGACAGCTCTTTAAGAGCAATGACTAGATTTCTGAAACAAACATGAAATTTAAAAATATCTCGTCTAACTAAACTTTAAATATTTAAAAAATGAAATTGTGATAATAATAAGACAATTATTGATTTCAGATATAATTAATGAATTAGCATTTCTGCAATTCCATCAGGGTCTATTCCTAGACCTGATTAAGATGAAAGTTTCTTTCCCAATTCAATTTCATACTCATAATAATATCTAGAGGAGATACTTCATAGCAGATCTCTTGATGCATAGAAGTAGCATTTTTTTCTCAGGACCATACATAATTTGTAGAAAATATGGAGAAAGAATATAAATGACTCCCTTCAAAAGAAAGGCATTCAAGAAAGTCCCTCAATCTAAGCATATTAATTCATATAAAACTTCATCATATTGCATAATTAAAACATGTTGTTTTATTTATTTTAGTCTATCATATTTTTGTAACGCTTGTATAAATATTTCTCACAAAATAAGGATCATATTTACTAAAAAACATTTATTTTGAGTAGCTAATAAAAAAATTCAATTTTTGCCTCGGTATTGTCCACCACAAATCAATCCTTTCGCAGCCACTAACACAAATCTGTGTGCTGAAGTGAGTGCCCCTCCTAGTGCTATTAACACATATCTGTGATCTTGAACGACTGCTGATCTCACATATCTGTCTGCCTCAGAAACGGCATCTAGCGGTTGCTAAATCAACTAATAGACTCTTTGTCTTGCCAGTAGATAGTGTAGACACCTCCTATTCAATCTACGCCAGCTTTCTGTCCATTCGTCTTCAGACCTTTTATACCTGCTTAGGATGAACCCTTTTACCTGGTCAAATCCCTCAATCAAATTCCTTGTGAAATATGAGATACACCATTATGTTTTAAGTTGTATCACACACCAGAAAATTATTAACATAAATTAATTTAAAAAAAATAATTTTAACTCTATCAATGCCGATTCAATGTCTGGATGAAAAAACGAGGATGGATTTTTTTTTTTTTTTAATCAGAAATAATTATTTTGCGATGGTAAGCTCCCAAAAAGAACTCAGCACTGGGCGGTTGCTAAGGTGATAGACACGTAGCACCAGTCAAGGTCAAGCCTTGCATTGCTCCACTGAGAACGAATTAAAATAAATTATGAAAGACAGTTTTGAATTAAACATAATTTTTTACAATAAAACAAGTAATTTATAGACCTGCAAGAGCAATTTAGTGTTAAATAGATCAAAATTATGCAAAAATAAAATACATACTCTCGAGCTTGTTCTCTGTTTTCACCCCAAGAAAAGCAATGGCCAAATTGCGAGTCAGCAAATTCATGTAAGCCACCAGATGCAGCAACACTGAAATAACCCCACACATTCTTTGATGACCGGAAGTTCAATTCTTGTACAGTACCAGAACTCGGTTTAAAGCCTAAAGATCGCAAGATAGTAAAAAGTTAGGCTTCATAATATAACTATTCTTCTTTAAATTGTAAATATGAAAACAGATAACTACAAACCTTCATCAGGATTTTCACTAGTAATTCTTGCAGCTATAACATGTCCCCATGGTTGAGGCTTATGTCTAGGTTGATCAAAGTCTATCATAGTGTCTCCCCACGGTGATTCTCCATACAAAACTCGAATATCTTTGATATTATGCAATGAAATACCCATAGCAACCTAAAACAAAATTTTAAAAAAAATATGTATATTTATATTGTAAAAGGAAAAATAAATAAATTAAAAAAAAAAATTATTTTCATGAGCATTGATAAGTGTTATCAATACTATAAACCTGAATTGTAACTAAATTTTCTTAAGCTCTAATGCCTCGAAAAAATATACAATAAAAGAAATGCAAGATACAATTTAATTGTAAGGCACTTAATACATGAAGTTCTTTTCAGGATGCTTTCCTTTAAGATTGAAACAAAGTTTAACATTGAAACTGTATTTTAGATTTGATTCAATTAGTACATCAGTGTTTCCCAAACTTCCGACATCTGTGTACTTTTATAATATTCGTTATACACCTCGTCAAAAAACAATTGGATATACTTTAATAAAGGTGCATTTAGACGACCGGATCAGATCAGATCAGACCAGACCAGACCAGACCGGAGAAAACGGGTCATGTAAACGCTCACGCACTACCAGATATGGCCATGGCTACTTGCTAGGGTCCAGATCACACCAGATCTGAGAAAACTGGTAGTGAGCAAAAATTAGGCGTGGCCACTAGTTTCCCCCACCTTCTGACACAGCGATCAGAAGCTCCGCCCCTTCCATCTGACAAAAAATGTATTATGACCTATCGAATTTCTTTGAGGTATAAATTATTATGTTAATAGTATACCCGATCTTGGCTCTCGCTTTAGAGGTCTACTAGTACACATATCTCGCATTACATATCTATCCTTCTTCCAATAATCCCTAATACATTTGAAGTACCTATAAGCGATATTAGGGAAACATGTTTATTCGTATAAACAATATAGGTAGGTAATATTACCAAGAAAATTTATTTAACACACACATTTGGTGAAGCTACATAGTTTATAACGACTACGTTGAAGTATCAGTTTACTTTATAAATAATTACTAATCCCTTCATTTTAACAGTTAGGTAAGCATAAGACTCAGCTATACCATTTTCTGTTTGTAGTACCTGTTAATATTAAACAGTGCCCCGTTAGTGCTAGACATGGGAAAGAATATATAATCCCCTCTATCATGAATATATAATCATCTCTATCAGCAACAAAAAAAACACATTTTATTACAAAATAACATTTTCATTCAGTCTCGACTTGCTTCCAATGTTGTCATGACAACGGCACGTATACAAGCTGGCGTAGGGCCCGTGTGGTTCTATACTGTGCGTTATCTCAAAAACGGTAGGTTTTAGGGCTTTAATACGCTGAACCAATACGTTCCATAGGATCCCTGCGTTGAAAACTATAAAACTCGATTTATTTCTTCTCAATCCGTCGACTCTCAGCCGTCAAAGCTTTGAAAGCGTCCAGTTTTTCCATCTTTTTTATTTAAGCCCTAGTAAGAATTTAAGAATGGAAATGGTAAAAGAAGACCTCTTTGTAAAATTCGAAACTTCCTTCGAAAAATCTATTCCGAAAAACGTTGAAAAAAAAGTTCATTATTAGGATGAAGAGGTAATATACAGTCTTGCGGGTATCATGGAACCCCTTAATATCTTGGCGGTAAGTAGTAATGAGATAACAGTAGCTGCCTCAATCTGTAGCTAAGGAGAGCTAATGTGCAGGATAGGTTGTTAGATTATTTTTCACTGGATGTTCATGTTGAAAAGTTCAATTTTCTTTTAATGCCGCTTATTTAACATATCAAACCCAACTCAGCGATTTTTTATATATGGTGCTGATTATATGGAACCGGGTTCCACTGCTTCCCTCTCAGAAATAGCTTCAAGAAACACTCTAGAGAAATAAAAATAAAAAATCTGGAAGAGAAACTACAACAAATGAGGATATGGAGGAAGCTTGAGGTATCACTGGCTGAAGAGAAGGAAGAGGTAGATTAGGAAATGAAGCAGGGTTCACTTAGCAAAATTAATTTTTGACTTAAAATAGTTGTTCTATCTTACTTTGCCGAGCAATTTTTTTTTTTAAATATTTAAAAAATAAATTTAAAAAACACTAAGGGGTTCTATCTATATCATCCGCACTTCAATTCAGAAGCACCAATTTGACTTTTTTGATAAAATTGAATTTTGCTCATTTGAAGCGCAACTTGGAAATTGATAGTATATGTGAATATATAAAGCTAATAATTACCATCGAGAACAATACGATTTTTTAAAATTTCTATCACTGATATATCAAAAACAAAGTCGAATTCCACACCTTCCCTATCTTGTCCAACTATCGAATTTGAAATAAAGAAAAAAAATCGAATTTTATGGAGTGGGATTAGGCTGAATCAGGCTCTCTCGGCTGTTTTCGATTTCCTTTTGTTTCTATTCAATCCCAATTACTGCTGCAGGTAGTATAGACCAGCCCTATGTTTAGTTTTTTTAATGGTATCCAGATTCATAAATGGAAGATGGCTAAATGGCCAAAACAGCCGAATTAACAGATACCTACTTTATAGACTTTTCTAGCAAGAATTTCTTTTTAAAATTAAAAGTTTCTTGAAACATGTGCTGGCAATAAAGAGAGGCTTGGAAGATGCCACTGTTTCATCCACATTTAGTTTAATTAATAAAAATAAACTGGAAGTGGTGTATTCCAACCTTACTACAACCTTAAGAATATTCCTTGATATCCCAGGTTTCTGTTTCTTCTGGAGAAAGCAGTTTCAGCAAGCTGATACTGATCAAAAGTTATTGAAGGAGCACGATTGATTAACAAAGGTTAATAAACGAGCTGCTTCCATAAACTATGATATCATATACATTTTTCTGCACCCAAATATCGGAAAGTGAAACTTTAATGTTACTATTCGTAAATATTCTCATCCTTTTAATATTTTATTTTATTTTTCGTATTTTTGTTGTTTTGTTTTTTTGGTTAGGCCTTAATTCAGTCAATAAACTATATTAATGCTATGATATGATATATATTTTGAATTATAAAACTGTAGAATTTTCTATTGGGAAAGAGGGATATTAGGAAGCCCCTATAAAAAGTCCTCCCTAGAAAAAAGCCTAGATCCGGTCCTGCCTGCGGTCATATGGTAGATAAGTACTGTTACTGTGATCTTTCAAAAATGTGAACATGACTATTAGCAATTACTCAATAATTAATAATAATAATAACATTGTGTCGTTAGAAGTGTCGTTTGTGTAATAAGTCTTAAGTACCCTCACTGTGAGAACTATTTAAAATTATGAATTGTCAAAATACCCATGTAAGTTCCACCAGGCCGATTTGGCAAATATAGCAAGAATAAAAAAAACAAAGAAAAACATGCTTGTGAATGCTAGTGAATCTGTTTGGCCAAGTTTGAAAGGCGGAATGGTGGGGGGTGAGGGAGGAAGAAGCAAGAGTTGTTTTCAAAGTTAGAAATAATGGAGGAAAGGTTGTGTTAGAAATGCTTCGAAATATCAGTATGTGACTTACTTTGAGAGTTGTAATGTGCTTCGAATGCAGCCATTATTTAGTGGTTATTAAATTAATTAATTGAATAATTATAAGTAAGCTTTAAAACAAAAGTTACAGGGCAGCAGCATCCGGAAGAGTGAAAAAAAGAATTTCATCCTCCAATTTTGTTACAGAAAGAAAAGATGCAGAGTAGCAAGTGTTGGGAACTCCGGATATCGGGAGGAAATTCCACCCATTGACCCGTTCACGTCACCCCGCCCACATCTCGTCTAGTCTAGTGTTTACACGACCCGTTCTGAGCTCCCATTTTGTTCCAACAGTTCTGCCCCACCCATATCTGGTAGTGCGTGAGCGTTTACACGACCCGTTTTCTACGGTCTGGTCTGGTCTGGTCTGATCCGGTCGTCTAAATGCAACTTAACATTTGAAATATATTTACTTTTTTAGTATATATAAAAAATAATAATTATCGAAAAAATAATTCATTCATTGTAAAATATGAATGTAAATTATATTAAAAATAGGAATTTATCAGGACCAACAAGGATGAGATTGTTCATTTTGAGATGACAAATCATCATAATTTGGTTCCCTGGTTGCCCAAAAGACATTTTTTTTCAACTTAATGTCTACAAATCCTAAAAAGAAACTTCAAATAGATATGAAAACACAATACCACACAGTAACGAAGTTTTATTATTATTTGTCAATGTTCAAAGCTCTGTCCACCGCCACCAAACTCTTCGGAACGAAGCTTATACTTTGGGAAAAACTCAGTTAGCTATACCATTTTATTGAGAATGATTAAGTTAAACAAACAGAAATACATTAACAATCACACGGCATGTAAAAAATAATAAAGTAAATGATAATTAACCATTTGAATAATCATGGTTCCACAGACCAGGGTGATCATTCATTTTAGCAATAAATAAGAAATATTTAATAATTCAATAGTTCTTTTTGTTTGTAACAGAAATAATTCTGAAAGGTAAGTAGTATATAATTAAAGAATAAATCTTTCTTAGAATAGTTTTATCTGCTTCCATATTACAAAACTGGCAGTTGCTTTACTCACTAACAACACAAAATTGATGGTATTTAAATGGTTTGCTATTGAATCATCGTTTCAAAAAAACAGCTTAAATACTACTTTACCTTATGGAAAATAAATCGCTGAGTCAAAATCAGTTTTGTACCTGTAATTGCGATGCAGGTAAATTAACATCTGATACCATTTCAGTACACGGATGTTCGACTTGCAGCCTTGGGTTTAATTCTAAAAAGTAATAGTATCCATCAATATCGTAAAGATATTCAACAGTACCTGCGCTAACGTAACCAACCATTTTCGCCAATCTAACAGCAGCCTGAAACAGAATAATATGAAATTCATGTTAAATATATACAGACAGATAATTTAAAGATATTCATTTTATTTTCACAGGGCGATTCAAAAGTAGTACCAGATTTAAATTGCCCACCAATTTTGGTGGAGTTTGTTGGTTAATCTGGTATAATTATTTTTATCAACTACATAAGTTGGGATAAAAGATTTCAGCATTAGTAATTGTTATTTGTTTATGTTTTGCCATGGAGTGGTACACAATCGCACAACAAGTTTCGATTGTTAAAATTCATTATAAACACGGAGAATGTAACACAGAAACAGTTCACAGACTTCGTGCATCGTTCGGCACGTAATGAATCTACAATTTCGGCGATTAGTGAAAAAGTTAGAAGATTCGGGTATCTTTGGAAAAACAAACAAAAGTGTAGGACCTCATTCTGGTAGATCACATGATTACTGGGTTTTTATGACAATATCTGGAAACAATCGATATCACAAACATGGTTTCAGCTGGACGGCGCAACATCCCACACTGCATGTGAAACAATGAACTTGCAGCTTGAAAAATTCCCTGAGCATATTCTCTCAAGAAGTGGAGAACATAATTGGCCAGCACAATTCTGCGACCTGACTCCATGTGACTTTTTTTTTTTTTTTTTTGTGGACGTTTGTCAACTCAAAAGTTTATGAAAATAAGCCCCAAAACCCAACTCAACTCAAGGAAGAAATTTTCCAATTGACAGTATGCCTTGATGTGGAAGTCTGCAGAAGACTAAACTTTCCTGAAAGATCCTGCAGAAGCAATAGAGGGTACTCATTTGCAGGATATCGTTTTCCATTCTTAAATTAAAAAAAATGTTGATTTCAATGGTATGTTTATTTTACTCAATTAATAGTTTTTAATGCAGTTATAGATATTTTAAATTGGTGATACTTTTGGATGACCCTATATAAGATAACTGCATACAAAAAAAAAAAGATCTTGAAATCGCTACTTCTTAATTCAAGCAGCTATTCATTAACCCTCATGTGACTCATAGGACCATGTTCCTTACTTCTTACCTTAATCACTTAAAAAAAAATTCCCTTAAGTTTCATGAATCAAGCCTTTGTTTGTAAACAGCGAAACTTTCTTCCATTACACCATTACACTCCCATTTCCCATTACATTGTCTAGTAATTATATCATTCCATAAACCCATAAATAAAGTATTACAGTATTTTACGGGATTCACTGCTGTCTCCTATTTTCCAAAATATGGAATGGGTTCAGTAAGTAATGTGTCCAATTTTATCCTGACATGACAAAAACACCGCAGCGCTTTCGAACCTGCTGAGCAAGGTGGAGAGACATTGTCCACCATGAGTTCGTAATTAGCGGAGCCACTATAAACAACATTTTCTACTTGGAAATGCTCAAAAGAAGCATCACCCACTGCTGAAGAGACATCAAAGATGCGTGAAAAGTTCATCATAACAATGAAGATTTTTTATTTTGATTACTAATTGTACTAATAAGTTCAATAAATATTTTTTTATAAATTTGGTCACATTACTTATGGAACGCACCCCGTATTGGTCAATTGGAGACCAAAAAGTTATTTGAAGTGAAATAAAATATTTTTATGGAGATAATTCAAAGTCAATACAATAATAAATTAATTAATTTTTTAACAAATAATATCATCAATAATAATCAAATAACCTTTTCCATATCTTCAAAAATTTCAGGTTGTGCAATGGCTGCAGGAGCTTCTTCAATGATCTTTTGATGTCTTCTTTGTATAGAACAATCTCTGCCAAAAAGAGATATTGCATTACCATATTGATCAGCAAGTAGCTGTACTTCAAGATGCCGGGCACATGTTGCAAGCTTCATAATAAAAATAGGTGACCCTGGGACCTCAGCTTGCACCTGCACAGTAATTAATTTTAAATAAAGAATTGATACCTGGTTAGTTTAAAAATCAGATATATACTTAAAAAATTCATTTTTTAAATATTGTATAAGTCAAAATAACTGACTTTGTATATGACTAAAGCATCCATAGTAACAAAGTGGTTACGTAAAGTTTAATTATTCTGATACTAATTTTTTTTAAATAAATACAATATGACACAAAAACCATACAGAGTCATGGACTTACTTGTCGAAACAAATTGGGAAAATCATCAGCTGTCTCTGCTTTACGAATACCTTTTCCACCACCTCCTTCTGATGCCTTTATCATCACTGGGAACCCTATTCGGTAAGCTGACTGAAGACCTTCTTCAGCAGTCTGCACACATCCTTTCTTATACAAGTCTGTGCTGATTTTTATTTTCTTGCCAGAATAATGGGCTTTAAGTTCTGATTATCATTAAAATAAAAACAAAAGGAAATTATTAATATTTTTATTTTATTTTGGGTAGTATTTTATGAAGTAATTTTCTTCCTCTAATTTTCTGTTCTATTAAAAAACTAACATACCACATTTTTTTACATTTTTTGACATTTCGGCGTATTTCCCCATCTTCAGGACTTATTCCCTAATATCATAATTTTCATTTCTCCACTCTTTTTTATCATTTCTTAATATCCATAAATTTTATTTTATCTTAATTGTATTAGCCACTATTATTTCAAAATCTAATTAAAAGAATGTATATAAATCCTCTGTATATCACTGTCACATTGTATGAAGGAAATTACTTCATAAAATACTATCCAAAATTAAAAGGAAATTAAAATATATTATAAAGATTTAGTAAAGATGCAAGATTGTTAACAAATTTATCAATTTTACCTGAACCAGACCAAGGGAGAGTAGGGATGTCAGCAGTTTGAGCTACGATACTGGAAGCAATCTTATCCCCAAGAGCCCACATTGCCTTTTCAGGAGGTCCAATAAAAGCAATATTATTTTTGTGCAACAGTTCTGGTAATTTTGGATTTTCAGAGGCATGTCCCCAACCAGCCCAAACAGCCTGAATAAATAAATAAATAAATTAAATAGATATTTAAAAAAAAACCTTTGGGGGATAGAGGCAGAGCAAAGAGCTCATTCCACAATATCTACAACTTCATCATTCTCCTCTTCAAAAACTATCCGTTACAGTTCACTGAAATTGAACATAATATTTATGGCTTAAATCTATGCCTATTTCATCATTCTCCTCTTCAAAAACTATCTGTTACAGTTCACTGAAATCGAACAAAATAATTATGACAAATCTAAGTTAAGAGACCATAGCTAAGTTTCCCCAGCTGACTCAACTTAATACCTTATATATCCAGTAGGCAGAACGGAAAGCCAAGAGGAACACTTTGCATAAGAAGTTTGTAGGAATAGTAATAATTTGGGAGAGGAGGGGCAAGGAGCACAATCAGCTTAAAGTGCTTTTGGACTAGGAAAGATTGCGGACTTTAGACAGAAAAATTTTATGATCAACAGAATCAAAGTCTTAACCCCGTAATGCTAAGGTTTGTAGGTGAAACACATTCGGTAACGCTGGGTCAATAATGAATTTTCATTTTTGTGCTATTTAGTAAATTTTTAGAAGAGTAAAACTCAAAAATAAATTCTAGATAATTAATTACAGAAATAATTGTAGCTTTCACTAAAAAAAAAAATAACAAAATTGAAAAATATAAATTCCAATAAAATACAAAAATATAAAAATCTGGTGTGGTGCGCACATCACACAACTTTCCCTAACGTTCCGTATAATTATCCGTCCGTAATAATTATCTTTTAAATATAATTTTAAAGAATTCGCATAAACAATGCTTGAAATAAACTCAGCGGCATTAAATTCTCCCTCTTAAGTACAATAAAACAGTTTTTTAAACAATTTTAGTACAACAATTCTGTACACTATATATATATATTTTAAGCTTGTCAAGTTGAAAACATATTTTAAAAGTTTTTATTTAGATTCCAAGGAAACATTTTGTTTCCATTAAATAATATAAAAGTAGAAATCATTAAGTTAATTTCTGCTTTTGTATTTTTAAATTACATTACTACGGAGCGTATTGTTGACAACAGATTGACGTATTGGTGGGAGAAGGTTCAGTCCCATCCGTCTCCTTAAGGATGCGTTCGGTTATCCATCTAGTGTCATGTACTCCTCATAAGCTGCGCTATATCTTTGCTTATATTGGTCCGATTTTGATGATTCCTTTTTTGTTTTTTGGATAATTTAATAACCTCTCATACCATTCTATACATAAATTGCATGATTTTTAAGTTAAGCAAAAATAAAATATTCTTTTCATCATAACTTTTTTCCCTGCATTTTTTCGTTAATATACTACATACATGAAAAGTTAAAGGCCTGTAAGGAGAAGACAGGTAAGTTTCATCAAAATCGTTGGAGCCGTTTACAAGAAAATTGTAAAATTCATAATATAATAGCTACTTCCGGTTGGTCGATTTTGACGAAAGGGTTGCAATAACATCACATGCATGTGCCTAATTTAAATAGGTAATTTCAGTATCGTACAACTTTTCGTTTTTGAGCTAGTCTTTTCACATACACACAGACTCACAGACCATTTTGCGAAACTTGATTATGGGGACCTTAAAGCGTTTATTTCCATTGAAAACTCAAATTTGAAAATTTTCATGATCGCAATGCTTCCCCTTACTTTATACTTCGTATATAGGTAAGGGAAAGTAAAAATAAATAAGCATTTGCTTAAGTTTGTTTATGCACTGCTGGAACAGCAAAAATTTAAATTAGGTATTGATAAATTATTTGCCACTTCTATAATTTTTTTTTATTGAAAACTAGTTTCGAATGTTATACATTCAACTTCAGTTCTAAAAACACAAAAATTCAAAAATAAGCAATTCAAAATACAGTTTGGTATTATTATACATATTAAATTAAATATAATATAAATTAGTATTATAAAACATTAAAACAGAAACCAAATATAAAAGTAAAGAAAAGTATTTGATTTCTTGTCTTAATTAAATTCATAATTCATAAATGTTTTATAATACTATTTTTTTACATTTAATTTAATATGTATAATAATACCAAACTGTATTTTGAATTGCTCATTTTTGATTTTTTTTTGTTTTTAGAACTGAAGATGAATTGGCTCAGGACAATCTGATCCTAGCATTACTGTTTGAGGGTTAATAAAAACAGAATAGAATAAAGACTTAATGATTTATTGTGGACAAAAGATTTTCAGTGATACGTTAGTAAGATGGATTGATTTCATTGAATAACATAGCAGCATACAAAGCAATGCTAAATTTTTTTTTTCCACACAGTTAAAATACTTATATATTAAAATATAAGTTAAAAAATTAATAAATACATCATAATTTTGTAGAATGACACTTTATCACATTACAAAAAAAATAAAATGAATAAAAAAGATCTCTCGCTATATAACTGTAGATTTAATAGTCAATGAATCAACAAAAATTCAATCATAATCCATAGAACTAATGGAGTAATGAAAATAAATTAGTAATAAATATATAAATAAAAAGTAATCATTATATTAATACTAAAAAAAAAATTAATAATGGACAAATAAAAATAAAATTAATATATTAATGATATTAATAATCTATTGAATATCTTGAATAGTAAATAAGATTTACTAACCTGGACTTGAGTCCTCAGAGCAATATCGACAATAAGTTCAACATTGGCATAATTATTATTATTTGTGCCTCCAGGAACAGGAACATAATGATCGGCCATTTTAATATATTCAGCATTGGCTAAGAAAAATCAACATTTTAATTATAACATCAATCCATATCTAATTAAGTTGCACTGATTGAATTAATTATTATCTTGAATTAATTAATAATGTTATTATACCTTTCAAGTCTTCCGGGGTGACCATGACCACGAATCGAATCGCTCTTTCATTCTTAAACATCTCATAAGACCACCTCCTAATAGACCGCATACATTTAACAGCAGCAATGCCATTGTTTGCAATTAATACCTAGCAAAGAAATTAAAATTTGAAAACATTAAACGAAAGTATACTTCAAAAAACACCCCAGTTCTTGCTTAGATATACAATGTAAAAAATAAACGTTTTGGCCCCGAAAAAAATAAATAAATAGGTTTGCAGTCTAAAAAATAGCTTGGGAAAATTTTGGAAGATAATGTCAACGATAATTAAAAATTTTTCTATAAAACTTTGGAGCCTAAAGAGAAGGGTCTGATTTGAAGCAAAAGAATCCAGTAAGATAAGGAGATTACATAGAGAATCTCAAAAAAATGTACCTTCTTAAAGCCTTCAGCCAAGGTAATCTTGAAATTTCAGAGCAATAGTTGAACGACTTTTGAGTATCAAACCATGCGTTCACACAAAATAGAAGCAACCAAGACCTAATTCATCTTATTTAGCATAAGGTAGATATGAGAGAAGCTTGTAGAAAAATAAAAGGAAATTGATTCCAATTGAATTATAGATCAGGAAATCATTGAGAGGTATTTATCTGAGGCTTATACAGAAGACTTGAGAAAGGAATATGGTTAGAGCGATAAAAAATACAAAGAGGTGAAGCACAAGGTTTAGAGCATCAGTTTAAGGTTCCCCTTCTTCAAAATGGTTCATACTTTTGCATTTAAATGATCCAATCGAAACAAGACTTTTACGTCTGTGATCCAGGAGCCTAAGACAAATACTAAATACGTTCCTAGCATTTCTCTTATGATTATGACTATCGACTAGTCTCAAACTTAAATACTATCTAGAATAAAATATTGAAAATGATAATATTTTAATATTTATTTTGATATTTTTCATATTATTTATTTTTAAATAACATTTTTACATCCATTTGAATATTTTATGAATTATACAGGCTATTGATGAAAAAACTTTTGTACTGAAAATACCTTATTCCTATAGTTTTTAGGATGCTGAATCCAAATATGATATTAAAAAAGCTGTATCCACCCACAATTTCTTCACATTTTATAGTTAAATTTATTAAATTAAGCGATTTTTAAAGAATTGAACAGCTTTCAGTCTTCATGCCTCATGAAACATTGAACAGCTTCACAGGCCAACGATGAAAAAACTTTTGCACTGAAAATACCTTATTCCTATAGTTTTTAGGGTGCTGAATCCAAATATGATATTAAAAAAATTGTATCGCCCACAATTTCTTCATATTTTATAGTTAAATTTATTAAATTAAACGATTTTTAAAGAATTGAACAGCTTTCAGTCTTCATGCCTCATGAAACAATTAGGCCTTAAGTTAGGCCTCATGAAACAATTTGTAAAGGCTTTGACAAAAGATGGACCATGTTTCAAGTATCTCTTCCACGCCTTTCAGAAGTTAAACTAAAAGAAGGCGTCTTTGTCGGACCTGACATTAGAAAAATTATGTTTGATGTTAACTTTGAATCCAAAATGACCTTAAATGAGAAAGAAGCATGGATATCATTCAAGCAAGTTGTTACAAAGTTCTTGGGAAATGAAAAAGACCCAGAGCACATTTATATTGTAGCTAACATGTTACAGAAGTATAAACAGTTAGGATGTTTGATGAGCCTGAAACCTACGGAAAACTGTGGGTGATACAAAAAAAACCAAGGCCATATTAGATTCAGCACATAAAAATCTATAAAGATCAACTATTAAAGTTAAAAAAGTTTTCAAAAAAAATTTTTTTGTTGGCCTGTGTTATTTGAGACCTGAAATATTTTCAAGTAATCAAGTATCAGGGTTGCTTTAAACCTTCTTATTTCCAGAATTTATTTGGGTAAAGCTTCAGAAACCTAAATACTTATCTGCCTAATTACTCTAAAATGCAGTAAATCAAATATTTTCCCAAAATGAGGTAGATAGCTAAATAGGTTTGTTTCAACATTCACTAGCACCTCACAGCTAAAATGCAGTATGAAATCTCTTTCTTACCTTTTTTGAGTATTAAATATTGCATTTTAGCTTTGTGAGGTGCTAAAAACATTGAAACAAACCCGTATAGCTATCTAACTCATTTTAGACTAGTAGAGCTAATCTCCTCCAAGAAAATTTAAGATATGGATAAAACCATGACAAAATTTATGAGGATTGGAAGGAAAAAATATGAACATTGAGACAGCAAGAGGGATGATTTAACACATTAAAAGAGCAACTGGGGAACACCATGGTAAATGTTTTCAACCATGATAAATTTGATTCAAAAGAGATGGGCAATGTATTTTACATTATAACACTGAATATAATGAAAGCCTTATTATTGTGTGTGTCAATAAACGTAACAGGCTCAGTACTACCAGCTAATGTTTCATAAAAAAATAATATGGATATTGAAAACAAGATTACCTACTCTTTACAATTGTTTTTAATTAATATTTACTTTCAATCAGAAAAAACATAACAAGTTAAGTGAATGTTTAAATAACTGATATCCGGAAATACAATTACTAAAAATATAAAGAACTGTATTATCACTATTTTTAGATAGGATATGTTAAGATAAAAACAAAACATTAGGAATGATAAAGATGGGAACATCACAATGAAAATTGACCTTGGCAATAACGAAAAAGCTAATTCAGCAATGTAATCTTGAATGTAATCAAATCTTTTAAAATATTAAACAAGATTTTGAAATAAACTTCATTATAAAAACCAAAATAACAAATGGCAATTATTAAAATGCCAAGTTACAAATTAATAAACATAATACTTTTAATTTTTTTTTCAAAATAACATACAATACCAACATAGTAATTCTATCAACATCCAACACAATACATAAAAGATTTCAATCGCTGTATTTTTTTTAACTACATAAACCAGCATTAATGGGAATATTCTCTGTATATAGTAATCTTTAAAGAACATACTTTTCACACCCATTGATAAATATTCTATTTTTCTCTTGGATATGTAAACAAGACATCATGAATAAAAAACAGCAGGTATTAAAAACTTATTAGGGATGGGACATACATGGCCAAAAAATCATGCTCTATTAAATAATCATTAAAATTTATAGTAAAAACTAATCACTTGGGCTTGATGATTTAACAAAGTAAATCAATGGTTTCCTCTATTGATTCCATTTATTATTATTCAATGGTAAACACAGCTCAGAAACTGGTCAAATTAACAATAATGAGGGAGCGTAAAAATGATTATAAGCGAATATTAAGGTCAAATTTACCTGTTAAAGCTAAGCAGAAATTGATAATGACTAAAGGAAAACAGTCTCGACTTAAAACTTCTTCAAAAGCTATTTAATTGATAACATATTGCGTTATCATAAATCATTATCAGTAATCGGTTTATGACAACTATCAAATCTTCACGAAGTAATCATACACCACCTTATTTCTAAACACACTAAGGAACATGAAAAACTACGTATCAAAAAAAGCGGTTATGGGAAGATTAACCTTACCTTGTTGATAACCTTGGTCCCCTTGAACCTCCTGACAAACTCTTCTGGTGTAGCTACAGTGAAATCTTTTTCAAGTTGTCTTTGGTGTATGACAGTCCCTTGGGACATGCTCGGCCTGGAAAATTTAAAGAAACCAGACATTTTTAGCGACTGTTATCAATCCGAACTTCTAGCAAACTGTGTACAATTAGCACTCCTCTCCAAATGGCATCAAGATAAATCGAACCAAGCTAGAGTCACATGATACGTATTCACGTTTCATCTTCACTGTGCATGGCTGATGTATCCTCTCAATATCGTCTAATTAGACAAATGGTGTGATAATCCAGCATTATCTGATAACGCCATCGAGAGAGGAGCGCCCACAGTTTCCCTGTTGTATACATATTTATGTTACATTAGTCATCAATTAAACTCCCGTGCTTAAATCACAAATTCTTTACGTACCAGAACCATTTTATTACAACATTTGGAAGAACACTCTTAATATGCATAAATAAGTTTGTTGGTAACAACATCCGATACTGGGTGCAAAACCTAAAAAAAATATGCTTACAAAACAGGTGTCGTTGCTAAGGATATTTAAAACACAACAGTAAACAACGCAACATGCGGTGACACTAGAACTGATAGTTCATTAGCTTGTAGGTAAACAAACCACCGATTCTCCTTTTCATAACTGTTTTTTTTATTTAAAATCGATAAATACATTATTAAATATGTATAAAATTTAACTTAGCATCACTATACCTTGTCTTATGCCGAAACATTGTAATGGGAAGAAACTGACATCACAAGAACCAATGAATATACCAAAAGAGATAAAAAGGCTTAAAATTTATCTGATTCCAGGAAACATTTGTATTGTTAGACACAATTCGAGATTATTGTGAAGGACAATAAAAACTATTAATACCTAACTTTCTATGTTGAAAATAATAACAATTTCTAAGCAAGTTATACATCAACAAAGGTGACTATGCTATCTAATCATAATGATAATTTTTAAAGCTTTGTCGATTTTAATATACATCTCTATAATCCTAAAATTTAAAGTAATATCAGGATTCTATTAACATTTTTATAGACCATTCTAGTATACCAAATATCCAACTTGAACCACCAGTCCACAGTATTTATTTCTTTAATACGAACCCGATGAATAACAGAGAAGACGTAAATATATTGCGAATTTGAAATCAAATTTTAAGAGTACATATAGGTAATAAAATAAATAATCAATTTAAATTTGTTGTTTATTGGATTTAAAGCTCTTGTGTATCACAACTAGAGCAGGAAGGACTATTTAATATTTTAGATGTTTTCTTTTCATCAAGGTAATGTACCTTAGACAGTCTCAAATCATCATTTTATTTTTACGAGATTTCTGTGTCCAGCATCATATTCATCTCCTCCGAATCACTACTTTGTCAAAAGGGTTTTTATTTAGAACATGTGTTCATCCTCTAAAATTTGTTGTGTATTATTTTCCCAGACCTGCTTCATGAGAAAGAGGACTCTCTAGAACCCTGATGCGCTAAATTCTGGGCGATCATACAGGTCGTCAGCGCAGTCTGTATTCATCCATAATAATTTTTAAAAAATATATAATAAGATTGAACTTAAAAAGAAGGTGCTGGGAAGTCCCTACAAAACAGGGCTTTTAAGAATGAAAGCAGCCGGTCTCACGACCTTGACCGAAATCCCTCCACTGCATCTTATTAACCGATAAACCAACCTGTTTCGACTTCGTATTCATGTTCTAATCTTGATGGAGACTAACAATGGATTCTTTGCACCTCAAATAGTGATTTCATCGTCATTATTTTCCTTAGCACGTAATTCTATTACCTACCAACAGTAACGGATCAAGACTTTGCCGGACACTGGGCAATACGATGTTGCGGGCCCCTTATGGTTAGGTCTGCCGGGAGAGTTTAGGAGGTTTGAAATACCTGCCCAAGAGTTCGGGGATCCCTAAAATAATAAATTTATTTATAATGTACTAGTCATGTATTTATTTAATTTTTCTAAGGCGCAGAGCCCCTAAGGTCGGTGGTCTCCTTAGCTCCCCTCCCCTTGGATCTGCCTTTGCCTACCAATTTACTGTAAATTTATACTTACGCATTCTAAGCTAACAGAAAAATACACGCTATAAGGAGAAACCTAGAATTTGACAATTCTTTTTTTTTTATCTATGAATCATCACCGCACAGAAAAAAGCATAAGAGGTTAATAATACATCTTTAATAAATTTTAGAATATTTGTTCTCCTAATGCGAAATTTGTTATATAGCTGAGGCCAAAAAACGTGTCTGATTTCAAGAAAATTTTTGATCTTCTAGGCCAAAAGTACTCTCATAATAGAGTGGAAATATCGTATATAATAAGTCTGCCACCCTAGATAAATTGCAATCAAATTTTATAGGTCAACGATTTTCCATCTTCGCTTACTTTTTATACTATGACGGCTAGGCTATTGCACGCGGCTTCGAACGTGAATATTTCATTTCTGTTATTTCGTTTTAAGTTATATACGTGTATGCTAAGGATAACTATAAAACATATAATAATTGTGTTACACATTAGGTGAAGTGAATAAAACTGAGCACGTGATAAATAGAAGTTACACAATTAAATACCAACTTTCGTTCAAAACTAATTTTCTTTATTATTATTTTACAATTCTTTTAATTATTATTTTACTAAGTGCTCGGAGCACGTGAACCTCAAATATGGATTGGGTATTGATTCGGAGTACATGCTCACCTTTCTAAGAGAAAGGTACTCAGTAAAATGCCGATCTACTCTTTCTTAGAATCAACACTAACGTCGCCATCCCCCTTACACGTGAGATCTATCTTTAAGATGAAAATGGTTTTCCGCTCGCTTCTATAACTTAGACATCTTCACTATTCCACATTTATCTGAATGTCTTCACTACGTAGTTTCATCAATGTTCTCAAAGCACTTTTCTGTATAATCCATTTATGAAAGTATCACATTTTTTTTCTAAATATCAAAATATAAACTTTAAAAATTTCGAAAAACTTAACATTATCGACTGTTCCAATGACTGAACAAAATGAAAAATAAACGAACAAAAGCGTCATACAAAAATATATTGCCTATGATTCAACTTAATATTCAAACATTGCCGAATAATGCGGAGGGGGGTAGAGTCAGGACAGTCGTCTGTGTTTAGTGCAATTGAGTTTTATTTTAGAGAGAAAATGAGTACGTATCTTATAAGCTTATTTTGTGAAACTGTTTGTCCTTTAAAAATAAACCTAAAATCTTTGTAAAGCTAATTATTTTACTCAGAGGCGCTGCTCATAGGCAGTTGTCTATATTGTTAATCGGTATCGCTATCTTGGAGTAGATCAGGATTCCCAGGCCGTGGTATGTGTACCACTGGTGGTATGCAAGGACGTTCCAGGTGGCACGCAAACAGAAGTTATCGATTAAATAATTTTTTAACAGGTTCAATAAGGGATAACATTTTTTTTGTATTTAATGTATCAATTATAAGATAAATAAACACGATCTACAATTAATAAAAATAATTCTGTAGGGTTACCATGGTAAACGCGAAAGGAATCAATGTTGAAGAGGGCATAACAATCAAGTTGTGCCCCATCAAACCTAGCATGGACGCTCTGGTTGTACTTAAACAATTGAAACATGTTGATGATTTTCTTACAATGTCCTAATTTTTACTTTTGATGGATACACTTTTATACGCAGAATTGTTGGTGTTGTTATATGAATCTTACTGTTGCTGTTGTTATGTGAAATTTATAAGTGTTTGATTTTGAATTTTTCGGAAAGAGAAGGGGGGTGTTTAGGTTAGAAAATTTCTAGGTTTTTACTTCCTTGTACGAAGTAAAGGAAGTATTGTAATCGCGAAAATTTTCGGTTTTCAGATTTCGACGGAAATATCCATTTTGACCATCCCTGAATCCAGTTTGACTAGTTTCGTCGTGGCGTCTGTACGTACGTTCGTACGTTCGTATTTCGCATAACTCAAAAACGGTTTGCCGTAGAAAGTTGAAATTTTGTATTTAGGATTGTTGTAAAATCTAGTTGTGAACCTCCCTTTTTGGTCACTGCTTGATCACCGGAAGTGGTACTTTACTTGAAGGTCATAATTGATTTCCATCAAAAATTATATTAAAATACTATGCAAAACTTCTCAAATTTAGTATTTATAACTTATATATTGATTTAAATAACATACTAGATTTTAGTTTAAATTGGAAAACCGGAAGTGGTACTTTACTTGAAGGTCAGACATTAGACTTTCAATAGAATATTTTTGTAACCCTCCCCCCCCCCTCAAAATTTGAGGTTTTACGTTTCAAGATACGTAGAATCCAAATATCGAATAAAAAAAAATTCGTCCGCAAAATTTTTTTTTTACTTCCTTGTACGAAGTAAAGGAAGTATTGTAATCGCGAAAATTTTCGGTTTTCAGATTTCGACGGAAATATCCATTTTGACCATCCCTGAATCCATTTTGACTAGTTTCGTCGTGGCGTCTGTACAATCCGGAAAAAAACCGTTAGCAAATTTATAGCTTTTATTGTATTTAAACGAAAGCCAGTGAAACTCCCTACAAAACGAAATAAAAATCATTTAAATCGGACCATTATTAGCTGAGATATTGCGTTAGGAACTTCTGAGACTGATTCTCCTGGCGGCTAGTCATCCTGCTTCCTGACTTATCTATTGGGCTTCTGACTTCCTCGTATCTCTCTGTTTTATTCTTTCTTGGATTATTTCTTTACTTCCTTTAGCTTCCTTAGTCTTTCCTTTTTTTTTGTTTCCTTCTGAAGTGCACATCAAATATTTCCTCTGTATCATTTTACATCACAGCCTACTTGCATTGTCAGAGTTTTTAAATTAACATTCCCAGTCCAGCACTCTCACGTCGATCATCTTGTGAAAAGCTTCAAATTTCTTTCCTTTTGGTGCTTACTGCTTATTTTTTTTTCTTGGACAGAATAGAAATTTTTGAAAGATTACTAAGTGGAAATAATAAACCATTGTGTAATAATTTGCAGCGTTTTATTACTTATTTTAATTTTTAAAATTGAATCTTAAATACTAGTTTTCTTCCCCATTTGTGAGATCAACAAGTCTTCATCATGCGAATAAGATATTAGTTAAGTGGGTTTTTCCGCTTAATATGTCGAAACTGTCCATTTCTAATGCTTTATCCAGTGATATGGACAGTTTTATTGTTGTCATGGAACATGAAGAAATATCTTGGAAACTAGTTGCCTACTGAAGGAAAACGACGTATAATAACGGAATTATACCTCCAGTGACAAGAGTGTGTGTTTGTCAATAGATGGATGACGGGACGCCGAGTGTCGTTTTTACTGCAATCTTCGGAAACTAGTAACCAAATTCAGTATCACTTTTTGAGTCACGGATTTAAAATTTAATAGGCGTACAAGGAAGTCATGTGTTGCCCACATCAGATATTTTTTTTTTAGCGTAAAAACATATTTGGGGACTTTTTAGTTGTTGTTTTTTTCAATCTTCTGTTTAATGTCCACCACTTTTAGATGTTTAGAAACTATAAATTAGAAAAGATTGGTTTGAATGTTAGAATTTTAGTAAAGATTATTGTAAGCAGTAAAACACATTTGCTATATTCTCTATTTCACATAAGCCAATAAACATACATGGAATTAATGGGTTTTGTAAATTATTTTTCTTTTATTTCGATAACTTTATTTATTATTTTTGTTGTATTATAAACTTGGTCTTTACTGTTTTAACTTTTCATTTGTTTCCTCAATTTAAATATTATTTAACAGAATTCCTAACTAACATTGTACTTCCTAATATCAAATATATCTTCACTTTTCCTTACCTATATACGAAGTATGTAATAAGGGAAAGTATTGCGATCGTGAAAATTTTCGAATTCAAGTTTTCAACAGAAATAGACGTTTAAGGTTCCCCCTGTCCAAATAACCAAATCTCCCAAAATGGTCTATGTATCTGTGTGAATGTGAGCCTGTGTTTTTCTGAACAGTCTAGCTCAAAAGCGAAAAGTTGTACTATACTGAAATTACGTATTTAAGATAGACAAATACACGTGATGTTACAGCAATTTTTTCGTCAAAATCAACTAACCAGAAGTTTCACTTCACATATTCGATTTTACACTTTTTTACCATTTTCTCGAAAACGGCATAAACGATTTTGATGAGACTTGCCTAAATTATTCTTCATAAAGACTTTTAACTTTTCATGTATGTAGTATATCAAAGAGAAAATGCATGAAAAAAAGTTATGATGAAAAGAATATTTTATTTACGCATAACTTCAAAAGCGTGCAGTTTATGATAAATTATATACATACTTGTATGAAAGATAATTGAATCATCTAAAAAACAAAAAAAGAATCATCAAAATTGGATCAATAATAGCAAAGATACAGCGCATCGGACTAACCGGAAATGGTAATTATATCATGGATATTACAATTGTTTACAATTTTCTCGAAAACGGCTCTAACGATTTTGATGAAACTTGCCTAATGTCTTCTTCTTACAGCCCTTTACCTTTTCATGTATATAGTATATCAACGAGAAAATGGAGGGAAAAAAGTTATAGCGAAAAGAATATTTTATTTGCGCATAACTTAAAAAGCATGCATTTTATAGGAATTTATGTTTAGAATTGTATGAAAGATAATTAAATTATCTAAAAAAAAGGAATCATCAAAATCGGACCAGTAATAGCAAAGATCTTCAAAAGCGTGCAGTTTATGATAAATTATATACAGACTTGTATGAAAGGTAATTGAATCATCTAAAAAACAAAAAAAGAATCATCAAAATTGGATCAATAATAGCAATGATACAGCGCATCAGACCAACCGAAAGTGGTAATTATATCATGGATTTTACAATTTTCTTGTAAATGGCTCTAACGATTTTGATGAAAATTGCCTAATGTCTTCTCCTTAAAGGCCTTTAACTTTTCATGTATGTAGTATATCAAAGAGAAAATGCAGGAAAAAAGTTATAGCGAAAAGAAAATTTTATTTGGGCAATACTCAAAAAGTGAGCATTTTATGGTAAATTTTGTACGAAATCATATAAAAGGCAATTAAATTCCCTAAAAAACAAAAAAATAATTAGTTAAATCGGGCCTGTATTAGAAAAGATACAGCGTATGTCATAAGGACTACTAGACCTTAGAGGGAAAACCGAGCGCTTCCGGAAGGAGACGAATGCGACCGAACCTCTTCCCACCAATCCGCCAACCTGTTGTTAACAAAACGCTCTGTAACAATGTACTGTAATAACATAAAAGTAGAAATTAACTTAATTATTTCTACTTTTATATTATTTAATGGAAACAAAATGATTCCATGGAAACTAAATGGAATTTTCATGAAAACTAAACAGAAAATTTTAAAATATATTTTCAGCTTGACAAATCCAAAATATTTAGTGTACAGAATTGTATTACTAAAGTTATTTAAAAACTAATTTATTATACTAACGCGAGAAAAGACTTGAAGAAGTGCATTCTGCTGAGTTTATTTCAAGTAGTGTTTATGTGAACTCTTTAAAATAATTTTAAAGATTATTATTGTAGGTTGGTTAGGGAAAATTATGTAACGCGCGCACCGCACGAGATTTTTATTATCATAATATTAAACCTGTAACAAGATAATTTTAACCGAATTTTAAAACTTTTGGATTCGGTTTTGTGGATTATATTCAATTTTAATCTTGTTTTTAGTTTGTTCGTAATCATTACTTTATCTTAGTCTTTAAACTAATTTAATATTAAACTATTTCATATTAAATATATGCCTACTATGCTGATATCAAAATATTCCATAAATAATGTGATGAAACCGAATGGCTACAATTTTTGACTAATAATTTTGAACCCTCTTTTTTCTATAATTAAATGTTCATCTCTGATGTATCTTGTTTTGTGTTGTTCAAGTTTGCTTGAAATCAGTAATTTGACTTTCTTTAAGAAACATAAAATATATTAAATTAAAATAGTACATATGTTTTTAATCATTTATTTTTATCTTATACTAGGGGGTGATTTTGGTTACATTATTAGAAAAAAAAAGAATTAAATATTTAAGATTTGCTGGTAGATTTGGGGAAAATTTAGATAAGTTTAGGGTTAAAGTTGGTGGATTTCAAGGAAAATTTAGATAAGTTTAGGTTTAAAGTTGGTGAATTTAGAGACTGTTAGGACTGACCTGGCAGCATTGGAAAAATCAAAGTGGTACGCAGCGACATTAAATCTGGGAATCCCTGGTGTTGATGTTAACCAAAAAAATGGTTATTACGATACAGAAAGATATGGATTAATACTAACGTTTTAGCTTCTAAACATAACCGTTGTATGTTGTATACCTTGTACAAATTTACAACATAAACGCAATTTCCCATCCATGGATGAAGCCTTCCGCCTGTAAAAAGTGAAAAATCCTTGTTTTTTAGGTTTTAGAAATAAGTTTTTTTATGTTTCAGAAATAAGTTTTTTGCTCACATAGAATTCTATTTTTTCAAATCACGCCTAATTGTATATCAACACCTCTAAAAATTAGAGCTTTTTTAGGCATTGTCGTTTTTGAGGTTCAGTGATTACTAACTCAATTCAGTGAATGAGTGGTATATTTGTATTGCACTGATAATTTAAATACTTTCCTTTTAAATGACTATCTGTTTGTGTATGTGAAATGTATAGTTTTCGAATTATTTAAAAAAATAATAATAAAAACTGAACGAGTTTCCGTGGGAACGTGCCCTGAAAACATGGATACAATATCCAATATGCTTTTATATATTGTTTTTAAGTATCTAGTATTTTTGCTCATACTGGACTGGGTTAGATGATTTTGTTTTTGTTTTGTATAGAATTTAATCATCTTTCAAATAAGTACCTATAGTTTTCCAGAAGATGTATAGTTTTTGAGTTATTTGAATATATATAGATATAGATTTATATGGCATTTGTTGCTAAAAACGTATCTTAGTGAAGGTAAATCTTGTTAACTTGTGTGTGTATAATTTAGTTAAATAGAGTCTTGTTTAACGGTATGCTTCATCATATTTATTTCAATTTATTATACTAAATTGTTTGAAATGAGAGACTTCTTCGGCCAGAAAGATTATCGATCTAACCATAAAACAATAATGCTCCCAAAGAGTGGAATCACTGGCATAAAACCTTTCACAATTTTATATCATCCGTCAATGTGCCATCGAAATCAAGAAACTTAAATTATTAATAAACGTTTTCTATCCATCAGTATATGAATGTATCAGTTAGTGAAGTTGATATTAACAAAGAAGCTATTGAATGTCTGAAAAGGTTTACGTCAAAACAATTAGTGAAATATTCGCTCGACATAAACTTAAAACTCGAAGCCAGGAATCTAGAGAAACCACAGAAATGTACCCAGAGTCTTTAAGACGTCTTACCAAGAATAGTGCTTTCAAAGCGGTCACTGCAGAGGTAAACAGAGACGACTGTTTAAAGGATGCTTTCATAGATCGTTTGTTTTCTTCACAAATTCGTCACAAAGACTTCTACGAAATAACGCTCTGACACATGCAGACTCTTAGGAATAGGCAAGATCTCTGGAACTCGCCCAGGAGCAATCTCGGCTGTATAACCAGCCGGCCGTAGTCAGTGTTGCTGTTGAGGGAGGCAGTACTTCATCTCGAGGTGACGAGAGGTTTTTTAAAAGTAGCGAATCTTTTCGTGAATCTGAGGCCACTTTAGCTCTCAGATATCGAAATGCTACTTTAGCGGAGTCTAAGACATAATCGGATCTTCTACCCAGCGAGAGATGTAAAGTGCGGATATTGTGGAAAGAAATACCATTTTCAGAAGGTATGCAGACAAAACAGTAAAGTTCTGTGGTAGAAAAGCTCCAGTTATGCTCTATTATAGTCGCTGTTAATGTAGAGCCAGCTAAGCTGCTTACGCATCTTACTCTGGGTTGTAAGCCCATTGCGATAAAATCTCGACGCCAATCTAAGTCAGGATCTATATTCATTAAGTATAAAATTCAACGCTTACTTGAGAACGGAACCATCCAAGAAAGCAAATCATCAGGTCGGGCTCAAGTATTAGTGGTTAAATCGGAAAACCACAGGAGAAGCATGGATTACTCACAGACTATCAATAAATTTACCGCTTTTATATATAATAATAAATAAATGCAGGCTGTTACTATTTCACCAATTTCAATTATTAGATGCAAATTTTCGGTGTCCAAGCCATCCTCAGGCATCCCTGCAAAAGGCCTAAAAAATTATTTAAAATGCATTTTAAAAATAAAATAAGAATTAGGGAGCTATGTCAGTCATCACAGGTAAAGCCTTAGATGCCTTCCCCTTGCCCCGGATTGACGAGATAGTAAATGAAGTTGCCAGAAATACTTATTACAGCTTTCTAGATCTCAAAAATGCCTACCATCAAATGCCAATTCTTCAAAAGGATCGTCCTTTTATTTCATTCGAAGCATGTGGACGCCTTTGGCAGTTCACCCGAATTCCTTTTGGAGGGACTAATGGAGTTCGAGCCTTTCAAAGAGCAATTACAGACCTAGTAAGAAGGGAAAATCTAAAAGTTGTTTTCGCTTATTTTATTAGACCCAAGAGGAGCACGATCAAAATTTAAAGAATTTTATGTCTGCTGCATCGATATCTCGCCATCGTTTTACGATAAACATAAATAAGTGCTCTTTCTCTAAAACCTCTATTCATTATTTAGGCTGCGTGATGTCGTATAAGGCATTTCGTGCTGAATGTATTATTATTACTGAATGTTGTATATATAATGTTAAATAAAGTTTATTACTGAGCGTTACACATGATTAGTCAAAAATCAATCCAACTATAGCAGTGCATGGCAAGCGCTGTTGCCACTCTGTGCACAACTTCTCTTCTAGCCCCTTGAGAAACATACTTCGATAATGTCAATCATCAAGAAAATTAGTCATTTATTATTGTTTCATTTTGCATTGTTAAGCACACTCTAGTTAGTCCTATTGCCTATCGATAGTGTGTACTCCTTCTAAGAGACAAATTAACCTCAAAATACTTGTAAAATTTTTTTACACCTATAGCTTTGTCGATTAAAACGAAAAATTATTTTTGCGTTAGATCGATGGCGCATTGAGGAATGCTTTAATAACATTATGCTACGACCCATAGGAACGAAGCAGTAACCATAAATAACTTCTAAGAGAAAAAAGTGTCAAAACTTGATTACGTTTCGTTGCCATGACTATGAAGTATGAACCCATGGAACCGAGTTGACTGCACAAGTATTTCAATAAGTGTGATATTACTATTTGAAAGCGTTATTTTGTAAATAAATAAAGTGGCACTTTATTGTCCTTTATAAAAATGAAAAGTTTTGACTTTGTTCCATGAAAACGTCTGCAATGAATCAGAGCGAATAGCATATTATAGTTATTATTTAAAGGTTATTTTTGTAGTTATGGAATCAATCCAAATTTAAAGCGTGTAAAACCGCGAGGGCACAGTAGGTTTGTTGATAAAACTAATTTTAAAAATATTGTAAGGTATAATTATACGTTTTGACGGTTATTTAGCTTCCTGCCAATAAAGATTTTTAATTGGAAATTATTTACTTCCTTAGCACCTATACCATGAATTTTTCAGAATCTATTCAACACTCTTATTTACGAACAAAAATTAATTATTGCGACGAAGCGTAAATAGCATTTAAAGTAACTAAATAATTAAAGAAGTTCAGTGAAAAAATAAAATTGCCGATAAAATCGTCTATTCTTCCTGCAGTCAGTGGCGAGAACTTAGCTTAAGGATCTCTTCTCAATGTTTGTTAGTCCTCATCATTCCTTCTGATCAGGACTCGAGCTTCCTGCCGGCAGAACTGAGATCTTATCGGTTTGAATTAAGAATATCTTCCAGCAGAACTACAACCTACAACTCGAGGAGATAGAAGGGAATAGACAGTCAGAACGACTTATGCTTGTGTGTGTGTGTATGTTTTTTCCGGCTATATTAGGACACATCCTACGGCCCATTTTGTATGCCGAAATTTCGAATTTAATATCGGATTTTTCATTGCGCATGCGTATTTCGAATTACTGTTACTGTTGAAGTTTTCTTTATACTGATCGTTTATTAGGTATTCCGTTTCTTTAAATCCGATTTTCTTATTTCTATTTATGAAGTTTTCGTCAATATAGGGATCGTTTATTAGGTAAGCGAGGGTACTGATTCCGTTTTTTTTAATTGTATTTTTAAAAGCGCATGAACGTTTCGATTTAATGTTATTTCCGAAGTTTTCTTCGAAATAGGGATCGTTCATTAGGTAATCGAGGGTTCTGATTCCGTTGATTAAATTAGATTTTTTATCACACAAGCACATTTTGAATTTTTTATTTATTTTTTTTCATTTTTCCGAAACATACCGAAATAACCAATTAAAACATTAAATTTGGTTTTCTTAAACATTTTTGTTTTTGAATTTTTTTTTTTTTTTTTTTTTTTTTGCAGAATATTTCCTTATGTATCTAAAAGAAATGGCGTGGAATCTATCGTTACCTACTTGGCAGACGTTTTCCAAATACACTGAACAGTTTTTCGAAATAAAAATAATTTAAATACATTGATCACATATTGTAAAATTCACAGAATCCTAGTGAGAATTTAGTTGGGGCCTTATTTTTGATTGCCTTAAATGTAGACCATTAAGTATTATTTTTTAAAAATTAACTTTAACTCATACGTATGATGTCGATAAGTTGAAACTGACTTGTTTGTACCAGCGTGTTTATAAGAGGCGGAGAAAAAAATAAGGGAGGGGGTGATACAGAAATAAGTATAATTCAGTACATACCTTTAATATACAGCGGACTAATACAAGATGAACAGGAATACCTACACCAACTCCGAACCGGTTCCGTAAACTTGACTACACCAGCAATCAGCAAAGAGCAACAATGGAGGAAAAACATGATTATTTAGTTAACAGATAAGACAGGGAGAAGAAAATAGGTAAAAAATAAAATAAATAACCTAACAAGTGGAGTAGAGTTTTAAAACTACACTTGATATTAAACAAAGTCTCTAATCTCACCGCCCGATAACTTGAGCGATAACGAAGACAAACATCAAACAATTTACAAAATGAAAGAGTTCGACCCAGATTAATTAGTGTTCATGATATGAACCTCTTAGTGTGAGTACATATTAAACTTTGTTACAAACTTACACCGGGTAATTAAGGGTCAGGAATTCAGTGACGAGTGGATTATTCTATATTTAGAAAATGCGTGAATCCCTTCTGCCAATAAAAGTAGCTGGTTTTATAAAAATTGAAGGAGTAATTAAAATTTTTGGTTAAATTGAGTTATTTTCAGGGATGAAGGAAGTTTTTCGTATCAGTTGGACTGTTTTTCGGTACTTAGAGCAACTCTCTAGAAACCTATTAAGCTTATAGTGTAATGAAGGGGGCATGAGACAATATCAAAGTATATTTTTAATGGTAGATGGTATATACAATATATATTTTATTTATAATTTTTAAACTCATATAAAAACAAAAATTCATACTGAATAAAATTTTTAGCATTTATAGAAATATGTCTTCGTAAGAACTTTAAAAAAATAAATTCACTAAAAATGTAGATACCACAGTGACACCATTAAGGCTAAATATTTCAAAACAGACTTGCTGTCACATAACTCACATTCACTAACTCCTTCAATTAATACTAAAAATTTCCCTTTTGGCTTAAACGAAATAAGTCCGCTCTCAAACGAAATGGCGCACTGAGCGTTCCGAAATTAGTAAACGTCCGTGGTATATGGGACCGTGGATCGAAACCTAGGTGGAAGGATTGAGTTAAGTCAAATCTCGTGGATTTGTGTTTTACGGGTGGCCAGTGGGCGGAAAACGATTGGTGGTATCGGCATCGAACTTTGGGTTTCACTAAGCTTTTTATTATCAAGTTTCAACAAATAATTTAAACTACGTTCACATATAATATTGCGCCAAAAAAAAAATCAATCGTTTATTGGTATAGAAGAGGAAATTCTTTATTTCGCAAAATATTACATCCAATATTGGGTTAAATATGTCGACATCAGACATGCAAAACCTCGTTAAATAATGACTTTACAGCTCGGTTTCGGATCGAATGGAGAGCGTAATTTTTACTTTATCAGTGTTATCACTTGTCTATGAACAGTTGTGATAACTTGCAAGGTTGAAAGGCTTCAAAAGAATAGCAGTTTTTTTTGTTTCTGAAAAATTATGTCAGAAGCACTTACCCGATTTTGAAGGAATGCTGGCGATATACAAATATATACAGGGGACAAAAAAAGTATTCGGAAACTTAGTTTTTGGGTAAAAATGTGTGTAATAATTAATTGAATATAAATTGACTGATGGATATGATGAAAACCACATTCCGCATTAATTTTTACAGGTGAAAGAAATTAGAAACCTGTACAACCTAATTAATCACAAAAATTCAACAATTAGTTTTTTCAGAGAGAAATTAATATATTCGATTTACGACCTCTTTTGGAGGGAATGGGTTGTTAACCTAATTAACAACAACAATTGAAAATTTATAACTAGAAAAAAGTATTCATGCAGCGACATGATAAATAGCAATGGACAGTCGCTCATACCCATCAATTTATTTATGTACTTAAATATTTAATTTTTTCATTGAATAAAAAAGTACAGTTTATTTATCTTATTCCCAAAGGGTAAATATCCAAAAATATATCGTTATGTAAAAAAAAAAAAAAGATCAGAAGGATACGGCATCACCGAGGTAAACATGTATCATATTTTAGAATATTTTGTAAAATGAAAAACACCCAATTATTAATATGTACCTTATATATATCATAAAAACAGAGCTTGGGGTAATATGTAATTAATATTATTGGAATCCTGTAAAATTAGCCCTATGGAAACTGCTAAAAAAAGGCGGGTTGGGTTGCAAAAAGTGATTTTAATTTTAAGGTATGTTGTATGCATTGCTCCTCTGGTGAGATCCAATTTTTCGACCTCACCAGCCCCTTGTTCGTTTTCCGCTATCTTGAAAAAATCGCCTACAGATTTTCACAGCCCCGTGAATTTTCTGAATTTTCAAACAGGTTTCTTACGAAACTGATACGAAAAGTGATATTTAAAATTGGTAATTACAACATTTTAACTAAGATGCCCTAGAAGCGAATTATTGAGGAAAAACTTTAAAAAAGATAGATTTTGGTTTTTCAAGATAGAGAAACGCATCGGGGGAAGGGTCGAAAAATTGGATTTTTCATAAGAGAGCTAATACATACAACATACCTGAAAATTAAAATCACCTTTTGAAACCCGACCCTTTTTTTTTAGCAAAAACCATAGGGCTAATTTTACCACATTATTTAATTACCTACATATTACCCAAAATAATTTCATACAGTAGCTAATGCTTTTGTGATAAATATAATAATAATATAAAAAAAATTAATATCCGAAAATTTTGCGGTTTTCAAATATTTCAAAATGATCACGATGTCTATCGAGGTCGAAAACTAGGATTTATCTTTTCAAAAATATAATAACTAATTGGATATTTTTCATTTTACAAGTTATTCTAAATTTGATACATGTATACATCGTCAAGTTTATGTATAACTCTTCAACAACTGAATCTCGAACAGTATTGGGTCCACCGTGAACAATTTGGTCTCACTTTGCTGCAAATTTAAATTTAAAAACGTATAAAGTTAATTTTGCCGAAAAATGGGGCCTTCTTTGTAGAAATAGGCAAAAACCACTAAATTATTAATTTTTCTAAATTTTGAACAGCAATATATCGAAAAGTATCGAATTTAAATAAACAAAATTGGTCTCATTTTGTTGAAAATGCAATTTACTTTCAGAGATTTAGTAGTCACTTTTACCGTAAAATTGGTCCCTGCGTGTCAAAATTGACGAAAAATGAATATCCGAAAATTTTGCGGTTTTTCAAATATTTCGAAATGATCCCGATGTCTATCGAGGTCGAAAACTAGGATTTATCTTTTCAAAAATATAAAATTAAAATAAAATTCCATCAATTACTTTCGCTTGCTTAATCACAAATACATTTTCCATCACACGCCTATATTTCAAAAATGTCCCATCTGATTTGGTCCAAAGTTAGTGAAAATTATACAAAGGGCCCTCTCATAAAATAAAAAAATACCAGATAAAAATCATGAAACTTATTTTTTATGAATATTATTTTAAAACTCATCTACTAAGCAAATAAAAAACTAAAATAAAATGTTTAAAAGTGCGTATGTGAATTCAAAATCTCGTCCAAATACAGTGCCCACGTTTTTATTTTTATTTTTTTTTCTGATACCTCAAACAAAACAAAATATTAATAAAATGCATTATGCAATAAAAACTATGAATCCTATTGTACGTTGCCTTGTTCTATCTGATGGTAAAACAAGATCTGCTGACCTGACTAATTACAAATTGAATTAATACTTCCAGATTAGGAAATCTTCTTATTTAGAGGTGAAAGGCCTCCTAGTGGTATTTATTTAATAATAAAATAAAAAACAAAAAATCTACTAATGAAATATAAAGAGGGAGAGTGGGGCTGGAGTAGGAAGTGGGAGTTGGTAGGACGGAGAGATGGGGGAGAATAAAGAGAGGGGGTGCTTTAGAAACGGATTAAAGGACAGTGTTGACGGGATTGGGGTCCCTTTCGGCTCTGCCATCTAGCAGGATGGAAGGATGCCGTGATGGAGCGGAATAGTGGGATTGAAAGAAGCAGAGAAGTTGTCGAAGAACTTAACGTGTCTTGTCATGTGCTGTTGAACAGTGTCGAAGGTGCACAAGATAGCGCAAACTGCGCGGTTCGCTGTCCAAACCGATCACGCTGCAATAAATATTGTTTGTGACTATTAAGCCGTTTCCTTATCAGGAACGCAGAACTTCGCCGAACCAAACCGAACGATCATCGATGCAAAGAACTGCATAAAGCTACTCTATTCGCGCGTTTTATGTTATAGACATGAAACAATTGTCCAGCAGAAACAATTATAGTTGTTAATTAGAATGGGTAATAGAAATGGTGAGAAGGCTAAATTGGACCTACTTAGCAGACGTATTATTAAAAATACGTACCTATATTTAAAAAAAAAAAATTAAACTAAACAAGATTGACCTGAAAATAAATATTTTTATAAACACATTCCTAAACAAAACAATATTTACTACTCAACATTCATAGATATGGCGTTCATGATACTTATTCATCCAATGGTTTTATTACATTAGCTGAGTTTATTCCAATTATTTCAAATATAATACTTATAAATAATCAATACGATAGTACTACTCACTTCATCATTCCTTTCAGCGACTTCGGCGACGTCCATTCTTGTAGCTCCCTTTGTGACAACGGAGGTTCCAGGTGGAATGGGGAGTACGACGGCGGAGACGGAGGAATGTCGAACTCCACTTCCCTCGGTTCGGGTTCGGTCACTTCGATAGATGCCGAGAGTTCGCCGAGGATGAACCTCTTCGAGTTCCTTCTCTGGATCATGTTCTTCCAGGTATATCTTGCTCAATCGTACAGCCAATCCAGGATTGCTCCAATCCAAAGGACGAGTGTTATTTGGCTCCTAACAGTCTCTCTTCTTCGACTCTCTTTTTCTGGTCTTCACGTCCGGTTATAACAATGCCGTTGTAATTCACAAATTTTAAATCACAACTTATATTTAATTAAAAATAACACAAAAATTATGAAAATTACCGGAAAAATAAAAACATTTAACAAGATTATTAATGCATATATCTGTGCAATCAGTAAACTCTATCATTAATTTAGTTTATTTTTTTGTAACGTACATAACTTTTTAACAGTCATTTAATTTTTTTGTAAAAAAAATACCGATCAAAAGATAAAGCTATTATTCCTATTTCAAATTTTAATATTTCTTATATATATATATATATATATATATATATATATATATATATATATATATTGTATTTGTAACGTACATAACTTTTTAACAGTCATTTAATTTTTTTGTAAAAAAAATACCGATCAAAAGATAAAGCTATTATTCCTATTTCAAATTTTAATATTTCTTATATATATATATATATATATATATATATATATATATATATATATATATATATATATATATTTTTTTTTTTTTTTTTTTTTTTTTTTTTTTTACTTTAATCCTTTTATTATTCTGACATTATTATTTTATTAAAATTTATGCTACTTAATTATGTGGAATTTAGTTCTACGGATATGGAAAAGCGACAAATTTATATTTTAATACGAGTTATGTAAAAATTAAAAAATGTAGGTTAAATATAGAAAAAATATAGTACAAACATGAATATTATCATACATCAGAGTTTTAAACGCCTAATCTGGTTCTAATAATTAAATTATTTGGCAGAGAGTTTATGAAAAGAAATTTTGAAACGAAGAAAAAATATTATAAATTTAAAAGACTCTGAAATGAGTCCAATTTTTTTTAAATTATTAATAACACTTGGTGATGAGGAAGTAAGAATAGAAGAACGAATGATATCCAAATACAATAATGTGTTAGTCGTCTCTAGTGAACGATTTTACGAATTTACCCGTCTCGTGATAAATTATGTACTCGTCTCGTCGTACATTTCGAATCTACCAGCCAGTCTCAAGTAAACAATCAATTAAATAGGGAAAAACATATTAACACAACAACAGAACAATTATTGAAAAAAAAATCCTAATAACTAGTTCTTATTATGCATCAGTACTTTCGAGTAACTATTCCTTCATACGATCAAAAATAACAGCTAAGATATGAGAGACTGGCTTCAAGGGAATAACTCAGCACAGAGGTATCAGACTTTGGGACTATCTTGTAAACTACCTTCCTTGCCGAAAACCCTTTTTCCGTATACCATGGCTTCTAAAACCCTTCTTGTGCCATTTAAAAAACCATCTACTCCTTTTGTTTAAGAACTATATATTCCGCCATATCTATACATCGCGATATACTCCAGAACCACCAAATCCCGATGTTTCGACCCTTATCCCCCTATATGTTCCAACAGAACCTTTATGATAAACCCTTTAACCTCTTCAAAGACATTTAAATCCCTTTTTTTTCTATATCTTCTGCTTTCAAGCTAATGAAAATTAGTTTCTAATAATTTTCGGTGTCTTTTAATTTTTTTATCTGAAAGAAAAAAAAACAGTATTTTGTAATCACTTATTATTCAATACTTTTTTTTTTCATTAATATCATTTTTTGTCACTTCATAACATAATATCTGTAACGTCAAAGGCAAACTATCGTAAGTCGCATTTTCAGTTTTACAGGAAAGCATAAAGAGGTTTTAGATCGCACCGTATTGCTAGTTTTGGATAGCGGTCAATATTTTTTATTGAAGTTTTGTATTTTCTTACCGTTTCAGCTTATTTACGATACTCATAATAATGTGGCCAGAATAATGCAAATAAGATAGTAAAATCAAATTCTGATAAATTGGACATACGGCACACTATATCCCTAACGCACATATATATCAAGCGAGGAGCCAAATACAAATAATAAAAATATTTTCCGTAATTTATAAAAGGTAAAGGTATGAAAATTAATCCAGATTTTAAAGAATGGACCGATCTTATTTTATTATAACTTATTAACAACACTAAGAGACAACAAATAAGAGACATCAAATAAACACCCTTAAGCTATGTTATAGAAAAATTCCTGTTAGTTATTTTCATTATCTTCATTTAAGCAATCCTTTATTCGCGAAGCGATTCTGATAAAGTTGGACGTATCTTTATTCGCCTGGACAGCCCATTAGAGCTTCGGCTGAAAGATTCAGTCTTTTTCAGTAACCGGAACGGATGGCGAAAAATTCTATAGCTATGTCCACACTGTTCAACTTTTGATTCGACATCCCATGCACCGTCGCATGCTAAGCATTCCCTTCCCCGTTCGTCATGTCGAATAGGGAGGACATAACTATAGAATTTTTGTCACCAATCAATCATTGAAAAAGAGTGAATCTTTACCGAAGCCCAAATGAGTTGTCAAGACGAATAAAGAGATGTCCAACTTTATCAAAATCGTTTCGCGAATAAAATAAACCTGTACCACTACAACATGTGAAGGGTCTTGGGTTCAGTACTTGGCTCTACACCAACTGTTTTTAAACCAACGTTTGTGCAAGGAGGTGATTAAACCGCCAATTTGTCTCCCAATTAAGGGTACCCACTTTATAGAGGCTGGATGAGCCCCAGGAGGGTCTCCTGATCCCACAGGGTCGATCCACGAGTGATATAAGAATAAATAATTTATCTGCGTAAGTCAGTCTCGAATCCGGGATATTGAGATTAGTAGCATAGTGGCCTACCCACTAAGCTACCGCGCTCCACTTCGCGAATAAAGAATTTTTTAAGTGATGATAATGAAAATAATAATAGGAATTTTTCTAAAACTTTATTAGTTCAATGACATATTCAATGTATTATATAATGAAAGTAAAGCCCGCCTTACACGGTCAATATTATTGAAAAAATATTATTTAACGTAGCACATATACATCGCCCGTATCAATATAATTGTTACGACTACCCCTCACAGGGTCAATATATAGACGGAATTCGATATTGACTCAATAATATTGGTCCTCCTTAAGGTGGGCTTAAGAGAAGGGAATACCCACTATTCAAATTTAAAATTTTATACAGAAGAAATTTAAAACTTAAAACTGTTGTTTTAATTTTATTAATAGCATTAATTATATTAATAATTAATTCTGTATGAACCCAGTCATTTTAAATAAACACCAGGAAAAAAAATGACGCACTTCTTTTGCCTTACTGTGCATATCTATGTTTTGTTCATTTATAAAATTACTGTTCCCGAAACATTTATGAAATTACTGTTCCCCAAACTGGATTAAATTAATTTACAATGATGTCTTGGGGGGATCGAAATGAGGATTAATTTTTGTTTGTTTTGTTTTTAGATGTTATTAAAAATTGATATAAATATTTATCTAGCGAGTTCAGTTTTAAGCATAAAAATTCAAGTTGGAAATACAGATTCCTAAGGATTTCATATCCGTGTATTTTCTAGTCTGAATTATTTCTGGTCTGCTTTTCAATTAATTCTCTATATTTATGAATTTGCCTCATAAAACCATGATTTGGAACTTTATATCAAACGCGAAAAAACCTGGTATGGTTAAATTATTCTAATTCAGATTTTACATGGAAATACCTTTGCATTTTGACTAATTATTCTACAAATTCAGACCTATAAAGTTTTTTTATTTTGTTTTTTTAAGATAAAAAGTGAGCAGATAAACAGATAAATTTCAATACCTAGCGTAGCAGTATTAGAACGTCAAACGGACAGATACCATTGCTGTTCGTGATGTCCAAGAGCCCAAGTTCACTAATTACATAATCAATTATTATAATGTATAGAATTTCAGAACTTCAATAATTATATACGATTACGACCGGTTTCCAGGGTCATCGGAAATGTAATGCGTAAAAAAAAAAAAATACATTAAAAAATAATTAATGTTAATAAAAAACATAATATTTCCCTATTAAACTAATAATAATTAACTGGTAAGGACGTTTTTAAAACTGGACCAATCAAAATTAGCATTTTGATTTTTTAATATACAACACTTTTTATAATTTGACTTGTGAAATAATTTAAAATAAAATATGTAGATAACTTTTTTTTGGTTTATTATTTTTGATAATGAACCTTTGTTATCGAATAAGAAAAAAAAAATTGAATCCCCCTCAAAATTAAAGGTTTTAGTTTCAAGATACGTAGAGTCCAAATATCGAATAATAAAAAACGCGTTCCCCGTCCCTAATGCGCGGAAATGTAATGCGGCTTTTCCCCGAGAGTGCTGGACCGATTTTCTTGAGATTTGGCAAAAAAAGTCATTGGTCACTCCAGAATGATCCTCGGAACTCGACATTAGTATCCATCGTTTCGTTTCAATATGTCGGCCGATTAGCTATTTTATAAGCCAATACCTGGGCCAGTTATAAAGAAAGAGGGAAAATGTGAAGTGTTTTGCAATCAACATAGCAAGGCATTAAAAAAAAATCTATTTAAACGGTTTTTTAAATTTTTAAAAATTTGGCTTTTGATATGATTAATCGGCAGGTTATAAAATTTCCTACAAAATAAAAAAAAATGATCGAAATCGGAGCAGTATTAGCAGAGATATATCCGATTGAACTTTGAATAAAAATTCCCCGGGCCTCGCGACCCTGGGTCTACTGATTAATCCTTTTCTATTTTTTCCTGTCCTGCGCCTTTATCATCCAATCGCCCACTTCCAGTTTTCTCGCATAGCTCTCCACTTCAGTTTTCCTTGGATCCATTCTCAACTTCCACCAGATTCTTTGTCTTTACTCTTTCCTTTTCTCACTGATGTGCGCCTCCAACATTTTCTCCTTTACCATTTCACTTTCTATTCCGAAAACATCTCCTGGGCATCTTAGCCTTCTTGTTATAAGGAAAATCGAGTGAATGGACACGCCAAATATTTTTGAAATTTAACTATTTGGAAATAATAAACCATTGTGTAATAATTTGCAGTGTTTTTTTAACCGGTTTTTTATATGGTTCTGATAATGGTAAAAATAAAAATTAAAGTCATTAAGAAAATGATTGGTTAGAGGTTAGAAAGATTATCATAGTAATCAGATCGTGCGTATGGTGAAAAATTAGCCTTGACATGGGAAAACAGAACAAAAAATAAAAGAGGAGAACAAATAGCTTAATGTTAATTAATCTCTAAGACAACTAAATCATACTTCTTATCAACCCCTTCTACTGATTATTATGCTCCAAGTTGCACTGAACACACCAGAGATTAGTTATAATCAAATTGTTCAGTGCTAGGGAATAAAAATGTAAATATAATTACTTTAATTAATTAATAAAACCTTCCTTAAGCTAATATATTTGTACATTTATTTTTAACACGTTGCGATTCGTATGAAGTAAACAAATGTAATATGCTATTTTTTTTCTTCTTTTTTAAAGGGAAAGCTGCCTGATTTATTTTTTTTTAAAACACGGTACAATCAGTAACGAAAAACAAAGACACTTTTAAATCCTAAAAATAGTTAAGGCATAGAAAAAAAATCACTTTTCGATTAGCCAACACTTATCAAATTGTTATCTTATTTGAAGACAACAAAAACAGCAACGATAGCTAAGTGCACTATTGCGTAAATTTTAAAGGCACCAGTAAAATATTTCGCAAGCTAGTAGTACGTACTGAAAGCAATTGCACACAGACATTGGAAAAACATTAACCAACCAGGATCCTGATGTATTGTCCTTGCCCAGAAACATTTTGCAACACGCTCAATTAAATTATTTATAGCCTAGCCTCTAATCGATTAACATTATTAAAAAACAATCGCACTTAAAAAAAAATATTGTTTGTATAAGCAATTGTATGATCAAAGAGTATGCAAGTGAAATGCAAAATAAATTAAAAAAACTTTGACATATGTAAAGTAAGTAACTTTACGAAGACTTGACTCAAATGATTCATTTTTATTTGTTTATTTTCTATTTTAACAGCTGTATTTAATACTTCAAAAATATTATCGAATTATGATCAAAACGCACAACATTCAAAGTTTTTATTAAAAATTGTAAAACATACAATTTTTAGATTTTTTCCAATACACACTTTTAATGAGATCGATATCCTTCTTTTAATAGAAATAATGTCACGAATCGTAGTTTTCGGTTCAGTAATTGAAAAAAAAACTAATTTGGCAGGGTTTTGTGACGATAACTAATAAATTGTAAATACAAATATTTTTTTGACAATATTAGTTTATATTACATAATTTTTGTTTAACAATTTAAGAAAGAACTTGAAAAATTTGTTGACCGACTACAAATTTTCTCAGCATTATGTAGGAATTCTATTAATGTCAATGTAGATATGGATGTATTATCGGTCTTGTAGACCCTGTGTCTTTACTTAATATTCTTGCATAATAGCTAGAACATTATAAAACATTCATAAGCTAAGATCGTGAATCTAGAGAAACCTCGTCATGAAATATAGTAATAAATAAATATATTAAACAATTAATATTCTGTTTTTATCGAAAACTAGTAAGAACCCCTTGTGAATCCAAAAACGTTTTCCTATTATTTATATGAGTTTTTCTTTCTTGTTTATTATAAATGACAGATGGAAGAATAACATAAATTTTCTCAAAATTCTTGGCTAATTGAACAAAACATCTTGTGTCGTATTAAATAAAAACAGAAGGTAAATTAAAATTAATAAATAAATACAATCAGTAAAACCCGCAAACATGTTTTAACGCTGACGGGAGTGCATGATCTAACCAGTTATTGGTGGGTTTTCCTTTAGTATAACGAGCATTAAGTAATTTTCCTTCCAACTAGATAAACATTGGGAATTCCAAAGGTACCTGCAACCACTAGCGGTTTTTAGGTTGTTTAATTATGAAAGTCGTTCAGCAATTTAAATAATTATTGAGCTATTAATGAGTTATGCCTCAATACCAGTGTAAATACTATACTTATAATGCTAGACTGAGTATGATAAAAAATATGGAGAAACCATTGACGTCAGTAATGGATCAGGAACAACAACAAATAAAGTAGCAATTAGCAAATGACGAACAGGAGACGAAACAACTATCTTCAAATAAGAAATATAAAGCAGATGACATAAAATGAAAAAAAAAGTACACTTTATTACAAACTTAATTTGTGGAAAGTAATGGATATATAAAAAAACAAAATGAATGCAACTCTCCATATCGTGGGTAAAAAGTCCAGTGGATGTGACCCTCAATATGAAAACTTTACAAGAGGGGCAAACAAAAGTTTTCCTGGAAATTTCACAAAATAATTTAAATGTTTTACGTAGTAAAAGATACTGTGGGCAACCATCCAAAATTTACGCACATTTGCCATAGAAAGGATGAAATCAAGAAACAATGTGACAGCAACAGCGAATAGGTACGTACAGCTCCGAGAATTCGTCGTGACCTTGTGCAGGATGATTCGGCGATGCTCGACCGGCCCAAGGACCTCTGAGGCTAATTTGGGGGTTCCGTCTATTTCTAAGTTTAATTGCATGGCTATCTCTTAACATTATAATTAACTTATCAACTAAGGATATCCGCAAAGCTCATAATGAAGAATGATTAATTAGATATTTCCGTTGTTACGAAAAAAATATCCTAGGCGCTAAAGATTTTTCAGAATGCCCAAAAAACAGTTGACTGTTAGTAATATTTACAATAATTATGTCAATTTTGGTTTATTATTTTCAATAATAGACCTTTGGAATCGACCAAGAAATTTGTTTTCCTTAATCCTTCCCCTTCTCCCCCCCCCCCCCCTCAAAATTTGAGATTTTACCTTTCAAGAGACGTAGAATCCAAATATCGAATAAAAAAAATCCGTCCATCCGCCGTCCGCTGCTTTTCTTCGAGATTACTGGACCGATTTTCTTGAGATTCGGTACCAATGTCAAAGGTCACCCCGGGATGATCCTCTGAACTCGACATTACCATCCGTCCAGAGAGATATGAGGAAGTCAGAAGCCCAATAGATAAAGTCAGGTCTGTCAGTCCGTCTGTTTCAAAATGGCGGCCGATTCGAGATCTCATAAGCCCATAACTCGGCCATTTATAAACATAGAGAGGAAATGTAAAGTGTCTTGGAATCAGCGTAACAAGGTATTAAAATAAGAAAAAAGAAAAAAAAACAAAAAATAAAAAAATCTCTATCTGTATATGCTTTTGGTTTATTATTTTCAATAATATACCTTTAGAATCGACCAAGAAAAAAAAATTGTAACCCCCCTCAAAATTTGAGCTTTTACCTTTCAAGACACGTAGAATCCAAATATCGAATTAAAAAGCTGCAATTCTCTACAAAATGAACTAAAAATCACTTAAATCGGACCATTATTAGCTGAGATATAGCATAATTAACTTCGTAGACTGATTCTCCGTGCGGCTTGTCATCGTGGCCCTAGACCTCCTGACTTTATCTATTGGGCTTCTGACTTCCTCATATCTCTCTGCTGTATCCTTCCTTGGATTATTTCTGTACTTCCTTTAGCTTCCTTAGTCTATCCTTTTTTTTTTCCTACTGAAATGCACATCAAATATTTCCTCTGTACCATTTTACATCACAGCATACTTGCATTGACAGTTTTTTAAATTAATACTCCCAGTTCGGCACTCTCACGGCGATCATCTTGTGACAAGCTTCAAATTTCTTTTCCTTTAGTGCCTACTGCTTCATTTTTTTTACTTGGACAGAATAGATATTTTTGAAATATTACTAAGTGGAAATAATAAACCATTGTGTAATAATTTGCAGCGTTTTTGTTTTAATTTTCTGAGTAATAAATATGTTTTGGTTCATTCTCAATGAGTGTAATTTCAAATTAATTACAATACTAAAAAATGCAAAAGCCAAAATCTAAAAATCAAATAGGATATTTCATGATGATGGCACATAGGATATATTTCCTCATGACTACGACAATCATGATATGCACAATCACTGTCAATCAAATGCCTACATTGCTTCACGAAAAACTAAGAAAAGACTTGATATATTGAAATATATTAAAAATAGACAATTCTGTTATTCAACATCCGTTCAAAGGACAAAAGCTAAAGAATGCATTATGAATTGTGATCGGATGTATGGTGGCTAATAGATATTTGTAATTCTTCACCTTACTCTCGGTTACCCAGACTGAACTACTCAATAATTATTTAATTAGCTTATCATTTATCCAGGCATGGATAACTTATATTTGTTTTAAAAGAATACAAGCAGCTATGTCTGCAGCTATTAAAACTATTTCTTTTAAAAAATATTTCTATTAATATTTAAAATAGACCTGTTCAGCAGCAACCCATGTATAAGGTACTAGCTCCAGAACGTTCGTGATTCTCGTCCATGCGCTAATCTTGGGAGACAGCGTGGACTTTAACCGTAGTTGGAGCAACGTGATTCTGAACTATCCCCTGACTAATGTCAGCTACTCATTTTTAGGGCTGAGTGAACCCAGGAAGCGACTGTCAAACCGACTTCACTCTGATAGAGCCAACTGACTAAGCGAAAATTTCCATCCAGAATTTAAACTGGAGTATATGGACCGGAGTATAAGCATATTCCACTTGGGTGCCTTGCTCTCACAAATAATTCCATTATTAATAAATAATTTTAAAACTTTATTTAAATCATGATCAAAATCAAATTAAGAGTAATTCATGATTAATTTTTAAGTTTACTAATTCTATACCAGTAGGATATACCCCTTTTGTCTGATCATGTCTTATTTTATCACTCCGCGAATTAGCTTTTGGTGTTCAATCACCAGTGTAAATTGACAAAGAAATGTTTTTATTTATTAAAAATCTATTTATATAAAAATTCAGCCTGCGTATGTTTGTGATGGCAAAATTCGAAAAATAATCAGTGGACTTTGATGCGGTTTGCACCATCATTTAGAGAATTTCGTCGAGAAGGTTTATAAGCATTCAATTTTTCGAAATGTTCCCTTCAAGGGGAGTAATGAGTAAAACTATTTAAAAAAAAAGGTAATTTTAAAAGTTAAAAATAAAAAAACTTGAAATTTGGGAGGGCATCTAACTTGCAATTCTTTTCACGAGCAACGCCGTGCGGGTACTGCTAGTATATTTATAAATGTTTAATTTATAAATTTAATTATAAATTAAAATATAAATAAACGAGGAAAGAAATAAGCCTCAATCGTGAGGTATACTATCCAGAACGCCTGTTCACAATGCAATGTTGGTACAGGAGAATAGAAAAATACTTCACTCTACTTTGATTATAAATTTCTTTTTTTTAAATTTTTTTTTACTTCAATTACGTTATTTTTAAATTACCAGTTAAGTTGATATTTAAAATAGACTTAAATAGTTAATCATAAGAAAATACAAATTTTGAAATGCAAGAAACAATAAAAGAATATAATTCAAAAAATACGAAGGTGTTTTTTTCATGAATTACAGTGAAATTTCGTTCCAAACCAGAAACGAATCTCAAAGATGAAAATATTGTGTTATATAGCCATTTCAATTCGTTAATTACCTAATACAATACCTGTTGAAATGAATGTATGTGTTTGCATATCCTTCAGAGAAATTCAAATATATCGCCAATATTCAAATGCATAATTGAATAATATGCATCATATGCATTACTTTAATAAACCAAGAAAATAAAAAACAATATATAATAAATGAATGATGTAAAAAAGAAATTAAGTTTCTAAAATGACATTTTGCTTATATATATATATATATATATATATATATATATATATATATATATATATATATATATATATATATATATATACATATATTCGTGTCATAAAAATGGTTCTGGCTTTGGAAACATTAAAGTATCTTTTAGACAGATAAAATCAATTCTCTTCAATAAAACTTAATTATTTTAATCATAGAGTAAAATTTTGTTTATCCATATTTAATCTAAAAACACAATCAAATACACATTTAATTTAAAAACGGCGGACGGCGGACGGACGGATTTTTTTTATTCGATATTTGGATTCTACGTATCTTGAAAGGTAAAACCTCAAATTTTGAGAGGTGAGGGGGGTAACAATTTTTTGTTTTCTTGGTCGATTATAAACGTCTATTATTGAAAATAATAGACTAAAATATTGCTAAGTACATGAAATACTGCTAAAAATTAGGTATCAGATATTAATATTCTACTGAATAATATATTTTTATCTGATTAATCATTTAATGCTTTATATCAGATGTTTATATGAGATCGATTAAGATTTACTATCAAATGAGTTAATGAATTTCTTGTTCACGGCTGGTGAACAAAAAAATACTGACAGTTTTAAAATGTTCAGGGGTTTAGATCAAGAAAGACAATTTTTCAACGCGAGGCACTAGTTTACTATAAATATCCTTTATTAATATGAACTGGAATGAAGTAACAAAACATTAATCTAAGTTAAAATTACTTTTTTCATTTCATCTCAACGGATAAAACACAGAACATAATAAAGTTAATGCCATATAACTTAATAAAGAATATACTAGCAGAATAAGAAAAATTAAATTCAATCTAATAATAAAGGTAATGGTTATGCAAACCGTTGTTGAATTTGAGCAATTGCGGTTATGTAAAAATGTTTTCACAACAATTGGAATTTCTTAAATAACAATTCTATATTTAAACTCCAGTTGTCTTGAAATATCTCCACAAAGAGAAAACGCCACTGTTGTGGTATTCCCGACTAGATGTACACAGAATGCGGAAGCTACGTTGGAAAGTGCAAACATTTTCAAACTTTGAGGTAGTGATTTTTTTATTCACTTATGTGCTCTATATTAAAGTGAATTATTAACGATAAGAGTAAGAAAAATGTTTAAAACAATTAATTAAAATAAAATGTTTGTCTTATTTCTATCTATTCAATTTTCCATGGCTGTTAGGTTTTAATTAGTTAATAATTTATGTCTCCTTACTAGAAAGCTGGCTGGAAGTCATAGACATTGTTACTTGATATATAAAAAAAACAGAAATAGCTACAGTATCTTATCATTGTTGTTATGATACTGCTCTCAGTCAACACATTGAATACTTGATTAAAAAAATCTAAAAAAATTACCCAACTTAAACAAGTAATTAAACGAACATAAAAAATAACATTAAATGATTTTCAATGCTTTACCTCTATCTTTAAAGCCATTATCTTTCTTAATTCCCGACACTTCTACTATAGACCTATAGTTCATCATTAAAACCAATCAATAACACACATGGTATACACAAACATAACACACAATATTCAATAAGGATATAAAAGGCAGGACAAAAAAAGAATCACAAGAAGTCCTCACGAATCACGCTCCTGACTGGCACCGTTAAGCTGAAGTAGGCCGTCCAGAGAAGAACTGGTGGGGGGTATCACCTGATAACTTCCTTAATACAAATGAACTAAATTTTCCTTTCTCTTTCATTTTTATTGTATCTTTTCTTTATCGTATTTCACTTGTTTTTTTATTTTCTCTAGAGGGGTTCCAAAGCGAACATTAAAACATAGGGCATAGAACTAAACAGATACATTCCAAATCTTATGGAATTCGTGAGAATCGAATTCACGGTCCTTCAAACTTGAGGAAGGCAAATCAAAATTGTATTTTTTATAAAAATGAATAATTTGAACAGCCCACAAATTATAACTGCTACGAAGTTTGAATATGAAAAGAAGAGGTAATTATAAATTAAAATCGTTGGTAAGTGTTACGTGCATTTTTCCATGACCACTTTCCAATCATAATTAATTTATACTTGAATTAATTTTTTATATCAAGTTTTTTTGTTGTTTTTTGTGACGGATTGGTCAGGAGGGAATACATACATACTTAAGAAAACAATCTACGTTGTTTATGTCCATTGCTTCACCAACGTTTCGAATTAGTATGGAGGACATAATCAAGGACGTAATAAGAAGAATAAAAATATGTTTGTATCTACTTTTTTTTTATCAAAAATCTTCTTTTTTTTTTAATCAAGGCTAATAAGCAACACTACAAATAACCCTGGAGCCAGGACCGAAATAGGGTACTCGTTCCAGGAGAAGTCTTACATGTTAATTAGGAAAGTGTAGGGCATTCAAAGAAAATAAACCTAGTCTACCATTCTAAAGCCGCTGCCTTAAGAAGTAACGCAATTTTATTCAAGAAAAGACCTAAAATTTTTCATTCCGTACTCAATATTTTAAAATCTAACAACTACGAGAAGAAACATTATGAATAGCTTTCTTTTAGAATTTCTTTTTTTAATTTATTTCGACAAATATCATGAAGACTGCTCTTCTTACGAAGATAATCATTATAATTTACTTTATGGTATATTTAAATAGCTCTGATTTGAGCTCTTTACGTTTACTAGTTCAAGAGATAAAGCTTTTCAAAATAACAAAATTTTTCACACGAAAAACGAGATATCACCAATTGGTGAATTTATTTTGGCAAATATTATGAAAACCCCTCTTCCTACGAAAAAAAAATATTATAAATTCCTTGATAGTGCATTTAACTTGCTTGAGTGGTAACAGAAATCGGTTATAGTTATAGAATCTGAAATAGTTTCAGAGCTAATGATTTAAAAAAAAAAACATTTTTTTTTTCCCAATAACGAGAAGTTACCGTTTTGTTTATTTTGACAAATATCACGGAAACTGCTCTTTCTAAGAAGATTCTCACTATAAACTACTTCATGGTGCTTTTCACTTTCTCTAATCATTATAAACTACTTTATGTTGCATTTAACTAGCTCTAATTTGAATGGTGATTGACATCTGTACGCCTAATAGTTCCCTAGAAAAAGTTGTTCAAACAAACACTTAAAAAAAAAAAAAAAAAGATAAATTACAGCTTTTTGAATTTATTCGAAGATAATCGACGAAGATAATCACAATAAACTACTTTATAGGGCATTTAACTAGCTCTAATTTAAGGAGTAAACACACCTGCACATTAAATAGTTCCCGAAATAATGTTTTTCAAAAAAACACATTGTACACGATTTTTGCTGAACCGCATTTTATGAAAGCATAGATATTTCAGAATCTATTAGGTATAAAGATGTCTATTACAACTCAAATTAGAGACAATTAAAGGGAAAATAAAGTAGTTTACAATGATTATCTTCGTAGGCAGAATAGTTTCCATTATATTTGCCAAAATAAATTCAAGAAATGGTGATTTCATGATTTTCGGAAAAAAAGATTGTTCTCTGAAAAACTTTATCACAGGAACTATTTGACATACAGATGTTTATTACCACTCACATTAGAGCTAGTTAAATGTACCATAAAGTAGTTTATAATCATTTTCTTCATAGGAAGAGCGGGTTTTTTATATTAATAAATAAACACGTATTAATATTATTAATAATTTTTAATTTTTTAATATTTTTTTTAAAATGTTTTAATATTTTTTTAAAATTATTTTTATTTATTAAAATCTATTTATTTATTTTTCTTCCTTATTTCCTGGTGCCATATTATTATATGCATTGGGCGCTAATATAGTTCACAAAATGGTGATTTATCGTTTTTCAGGGTAAAAAATATTATTTTGAAAAAATTTATCACGGGAACTAATAAACGTAAAGCGTTCTACTACCACTCAAATTAGATCTATTTCAATGCATCATAAAGCAATTTATCAAAATTATCTGCGTAAGAGCAGTCTCCATGATATTTGCCTAAATAAATTCACAAAACGGTGACTTCTCACTTATTTTTTTAAACATTATTTCGGGAATTAGTTAAAGTAAAGAGTTCTATTACCACTGAAATTAAATCTATTTAAATACACCATAAAGTAGTTTATAATGACCAACTCCGCAGGAAAAGCAGTTTTTATGATAGCAGTAGGGGCAGATAAGATTCATTTTCGTTAAGAGACTACTCTTTCGTAATTAACATTTAACACTCCTCCTGCAATGAGTAACATTTTTAGCACAGGCTCTTTACTAGATATTAAAGAAAAAAATATTAATGTAATTATGATTTTTTTTTATTTAGATAAATATGGCTTTCAGCAATTTACAAAATAATACAAGCATAAAGAGTATTTTAATTTAATAAATTTAATTTCATATCAATTTAAATTTTTTTAGGTTGAATTTGAAGACACGGAACAGTGGGACAGTGGGGCCTTACGGATCGGATAAGTTGGTAGTTCTGATGTTTTTAGCAGGGTTGCCAGGTCATCTCTGTATTTTCCCCTAAAATTCTTTTAATTTTCCCCTAAATTCACCAATTTTAACCCTAAACCTATCTAAATTTTCCTCTAAATCGACCAACTTTAACCTTACAGTTTTAATTCTTATTTTTCTATTAGTGTAACAAAAATTACCCCCTAGAATAAGATAAGAATAAATGATAAAAAAAGTAAAAAATACCTCAGAGGGTGAATAAAACCCAAATCTATGGGAAAAATACCCAATCTGGCAACACTGGTTTTTAGGCGCAAAACATCGAGGTCATTAGCACCCGATCCATATATTTATCCAAAAAAATATTAAAAAATTAAAAATTATTAATAATATTAACACGTGTTTATTTATTAATGTAGAAAAATATACCTACTTGGAGCAGTTGTTTTAATAGTTAGTCTTATAACTAAGCATTTAATAAGAAAGAAAAAATAAGAAGATTTGTAGCAAGATATACCTATTTGGAACAGTTGTTTTAATAATTATATCTTGCTGCATTAATTATTGAATTATATCTGCTTCAATAAATTTACTTTGACGAGAAAAGATATTACTTTCTCGACTCTACTACTATCTTTTCCCAAGGCTATTGAAATGTTTAGCGATATTTTAATTTAATTTAATTTATGCATGCAGAACGGGCATTCATGGAAGATGTGGACTATGTGTCAGGATATTGTTACAGTGTTGGCATTTTGGTGGTAAGACTTTAGTGAGTAGGTGAAGGTGAGTAAATTTTGAGTGACCAATCCTTAATCGGGCAAGGATCACTTTCTCTGTTCGGATGCTGCGACTAGAGGAGTTCCAAGGTTTTACTTCTCTCTTTATTAGTTTCAGTTTAGTTGGAGGAATCTTGTTCCATATTTACTGCCATTCCTTGTGGATATTTTCTTTCAGCGGACTTGAGAGTTGAACAATGGTGTAAGTCCCTACTCGTGGGGATGGCCCTCCATACCACGACCTGGGAGATATAGTGCCTCTTTTGCTGCTGTATCGGCCATTTCATTCTCCTTAATACCGACATATGTGATGTGCCATCATCAACGATTTTCCATCATCATTCATTGATTTCCCTATTTACAGAATTCGCTGGATGCCTAGATGATCGGAATGCATGTTTTATGTTACATGTCAAAGCACTCAATGAGTCTGAGGCAATTATTACATTCTTGACAGGGATCGGGTACACAAATTAAAACCAATATAATAATATTTTTAAATAATTGAAATTACAATAAGCCGGCCAGAGATTCGAAATTTATAGATAATTAGTGAAAGGATAATGAAATTAAAATCGCAAACATGAGAAAATTTGCAACCCAATCGACAGCCCGGACGCTGAGATATGATTTCACCACTCACAAAAAAAAAATCAGAAAAATCACTATTTTTTTATATATATTTTGTTATATGGGCATAAGCTACAAAAAAAAAACGAAGCAGTTAATCGGTATACGTACCAAAACAAACAAAATCAAAAAGTTTGATTTTTATTAATTTCAATTTATAGTGAGACGAAGATTATATTTCATAATACAGATCCTTAAATAATAGAAATAAAATAAAATTTTATGTAAAATGTAAAACCAATAATAACAAATAAATACATCACAAAAGGCTAATTCATTAAATGTTGACTGCTGTCATACAACGTCGTACTGCATTTCATGCTGAAGATTTGAGGAAGGCAGATCAAAATTTTATTTTATAAAAATCTTCAAAAAATAAAAAACTTAAAGCTGAAATAGTAATTCCCAAGCTATCACCTACATAAAAATAAAAAACCTACAAATTTTCCGAATCCTCAAAAAAATATCAAGTACATCTTTATCTTCAAGGGACAAGGATAAAAAAAATGTGTTATCCAACCAAACTAAAAGCAGTCAAGGATAAACCAGTTTTCAAAAACTATTGAATAGAAGGTCTTGATTTAAAAAAAAAAAAAAGTATCCTATCTAAAATAGATTTCGGCAAAATATAAAAAAAACAAAAAAGATATATTTGTTTTAATATTGCCTATATAATTTCAAACTTCTTGCAAACCCTCACCCCAAAATATGAAAAGCAATAAGACTAATTGAATCAAAAAAGAGAAAAAAGATTTAAACGTTTATTATAACATTAATAAATAAAAAATAAATAAAATAAAACATTTTCGAATAGAAAAAATGTGGAAGGAATTATAATAGATCAATTAAATTCGCAATGAAAATTTGAATAAGAAAAAAAATTGGATGGGGTTTCCAGATTGGAATACACTGATTAAAGAACATGATTAGCCGTCCATTCGATACGTCGTTTTTCTGATTTAAAAGAAGGAAGGCGCATAAGAGCGTAGTATAATTGATATTGTTATCCATTGAATATCAATAAGGATTCTGTTGTATTGTGAGAAAGCTTTAGATAACCAGGAAAAATCAATATACTTTATTCTCAATAGGAATAGATAATAAGCCCAAAATATATAAATGAGAATATAGATACTATTAATAATGTCATTAGTTTCAAGGGTCAAGCCCATTCTATAACTGAACGAAATGCCAAACGGTCGAGTTGAAACAAGTAACATTCGAACACGTTGAAGACTTCAAGGAACATTTGCGTCAAATTTCAAAAAAATCGAACGACACCTTTGGTCGTAATCGCGTAACAAACCGACAAAAGAAAAGCCAAACGGTCGAGCTGAAACAGGACCTCGCTTTCGCTCGATCAATAATATTTGTATAGAGGCTATACCCATTTATTTTTACTTTTAAAAAACGAACAACATTAATTGATTAAAATCAGTATCTACGACTTCTAAAATAAGCATTAATATTTTATTTCTAATTAGTAACACTAAATGTATAAGAAAAATTGAGTAGCAGCACCTGGAAGTTCAATGACAGGTTATGTGGTGTTTTGGTTAGCCTCTCGATTGATTACAAAAAGTAGAGACACGATTATAGGTTAGGAACGATGTCCAAACATGCATAAAACTTAACCATGTATGCATATTACGAAGTTCAATGATTTAAGCAAATTAATTCGCACATATGCATGAATTTATTTTATTATCGCATCTTATAAATTGTAAAATAGTCTTGATATTAACTCCCGTTATAAGTCTCGTGATATAAATTTTGAATTTCCCTCCTGAAGAAACGAAACGAACAAATATTTGGTAATTTTTGTACCGAAAATGTGATATTAATAAACTTATATTTGACTGAATAATTAAAAATTAATTTAAAAATGCAGAATATTGTTGTATTAATATAAAATAAGTTTTATACTTCTCAGCTGTAAGCAAACATGTACTTTGAAAACAAAAGATCCGTATTTGTTAAATATTTTCCATTTCAAATAATTAAATATGTTCATTAAACTCAGTTCACTTATAAGTTTAAAGGAAGATCTAACCAATATTTAATATCATGGCGAAGTAAAGTCTTGAAACTGCTACAATCATAAAAAACTCCTTAATTCATAAAAAACACTGCAAATTATTACACTATGGTTTATTACTTCCAAACAGTTATATATCGAATTGTTATATAGTTATTTATTAAGGCTTTGGTATAACGATTACAAAACGCTATATGTTTTTCTTCTATCTTCATAAATCGCCGATATATGGGCATATGAATCCATTAATCAGCCGCCAATTTAAAATGAAATGACGGATGGTAGTACCGAATGTAGCGAGTTCCGAGGATCATCCTGGGATGACCGGTGACTTCGGAGAATTTTAAAACTCGGCCCAGTAATCAAGAAGAAAAGCCGCAGACGGCGGAATTTTTTTTATTCGATTTAGGATTTAACGTATCTTGAACCTTAAAACCTCAAATTTTACGAGGGAGGGGTTTAATTTTTTTTTTCTTGGTCGATTACAAAGGTTCATTATTGAAAATAATAGTCCAATAATTGGAAAATGTATGAACTGGAGGGGAAAAACTTAATTTCAAAACGGCTGGACAGGTATGATTAAAAACTTTATAGAGGGCGTCATGAACCTCGAAACTGAGTATTGTTAGATCATAAAATCAGAAAGGGGACTCAAATTGTTGGATCAAAGATCATAGAAAAACGAAGAGAAATAGGGGCTCACTTTAAGAGATAGGAAATTTAATTTAATGTGAGAGGTAAGTTTAATGACTAAGGAAACTATCAATATTTAAATGTAATTTTAAGAGTGCACAGTTTTTTTTTTACAACCAAATATTATTGAAAGTTCTATGTCTGGTCAACTAAACTGTCAATGTGAGATTATTTTTGGAAATATAAACTGTAACACAATATTTAATTAGTCAAAATTCTATTTTTTAAAATTATGTGTTTTTACCATTTTCCCAACCATAACTTATATCTATAAAGTATATTAAAACTTTTAAACAGAATAGTTCTGCCAACCAACACACATTAGACTAACACAGTGTTAGTTAACAGACATTAGGCTATCAGTGTTGAACTCAGTAATAAAAAAAAAGTTTAACAAAGCACCCATAAACAGAGTACAAGGTATCGGAATATATTTAAATCAACTAGCATGCTGGCATTGACATCAGCAATTTGTACGAAACCCTGACAAGTTCCTCTCGAGATTAATAGATTAGATCAAATCAGAAGATAACTATAAATTGGTCAGATGTTCAGATCATATTCTCATTTTTAGATTGAAGATTTTTAAAAAAGAAAACTAAATAGAAATTCAGATCAATTCTTCGATTAGTTTTTTTTTTTGGTTTATTATTTTAAAATTAAGCTTTTTTAGTCGATTATGAAAAAAAAAATAAAATAAAATAAATTGAACTCCTATAAAATTTGAGGTTTTACGTTTCAGGGTACGTGGAATCCAAAAACAGAATAAAAAGATCCGTCCGTCCACCGCCCGCGACTACTCGGCATATTTTTTTTTTTTTTTGAGATTCGGCACCAAACCAACGGCCAGGTCATCCTAGAAAAATCCTGGGAACTCGATATTATCATCTGCCAATTCGCTTCAAAATGGCAGCAGTTTAGAGGTGTCTCACACCTACATCTCGGCCATACATGAAGAAAGAGGGAAATGCAGAGTGTTTTGGAATCATTATACCACACAGGGCCAATTTGGCACCGAACTCATAAGTCACCTGATGATCCTGAGAACTCGATAAAACGGCGAGGTTTCATTCGCCCATATGTCGCTTATTTATGAAGGCAGAGAAAAAACAAAGGGTAACAAAGTCACCTAATCCAATTTTTTATTTTTATTCCAACGTTTTTCCTAGTTTATAAGAGATTTTTTTTTTACTGTTGCATCCAGTCATCTAATGTGACATCTCTTATTACAGTTATTCCTGTTGCTTTTACCTTTCTAGCCAATATGCATTCATGATGGCTGCCTCGTCTATAAACAATGTCTTAAAAAAATGTATTTCATTATTATCTAATAATTTATTAATCATAAGAATGATACCAACCAATTTAACCCAACTTTAAAATAAATAAACTGGTTAAACTCTATAATATTACTATCTTATTATCCCTTCGTTGCGAATACATAAAATGATAATTAATCTCTTATTAGGTATAATAAGGGTTTTGAGTCCCAAGGTTTTATAAGTGTAAATAATATTTATTATTGATTTAAAAAATTCTTAAAAATGACTTAAAATATCTGATGGATTATTAAATATTAAAAATAATATATTTAATACATTTCATAGTGTCACTGTAAAGCACCACAAATTACTGGCATTAATAAGCATTGCTAACATATCTTACAGAAAATTTATGAAACGAAACTAAAGTCGACTTAAGAGCGGCAACTGAGAACTATCGTCGTTTTGAATTAAATAAAAAAAGACAAAAAAAAATTAGCAGCGAAGATTGAATAATGGAACGGCTAAAGTAATACGGCTAAAGGTATTACTCAATAACTCAGGATGCTGACAACTTCTGAAATGAGTTAATAAAATTTACATGGTAAAACAGCACTTGAAGGCACTAACATTAGCCGTCACATAAAAATCTCAATAAAACGATTCATTGCTTCTCCAGTTGAATGTTAATGGTAAAATATCAAAACTGAGAAACATGTCTCTACATATCGTGTTAATGGTTTAGTGATACAATATGAGGCGTTCCATGGAAGAAAGCCGATTCCTTCATGTCATCATAATTTAATTTTTAATTTAAAGGCTGGTATTATATTATATACCTACAGTCTATACTATATTATATAAGTTATATTTATAGGAGCTCTGAATAAGTTATATTACGAGTTTTGCCTCCCGTTTAAATCAAAATGATTTAATTGTTTTCAGTTCAGAAAAACCCTACATGCTATTGGCCATGAGAGAAACATTCCATAAGAAGATCTACTCTTACGTATTGCATGGTTGGCCTTGCGATTTCTTAATTGTAATTGCAAAAGAAACTACAATTGGAAATTGTAAACGTTTGAATTGAAATGGTAGATTAATAGGTATTATTGGGATTCTAGGAATATATGCGATTTTTCTAGTCGCAGCTCCTGTGAGAATTATAGTTTCAATGATATTCTTGCGCAAATTTGTAACCTGGTACCATTACAGGGGGTGGGTGGCTGAAGATTACATGGCTGAACTCATTTTTTCAAGCGATAGCGTCACAATGACAGTAAACAGTACTGTTGCACTCAAATAAGTTACACATTTTCACACTTTTTTTTCCTACCTTCCGAATTTATTCACAAAATGACGTTATCACGCAATAAATTCACACTTATTAAAAAGGTTTGTAATCAACTTGCTTCTACGGGTATGAAGCTGTCATGGCTACGACATGTACTCAAATTAGACACTATAGAAATTTATTAATTAATTTTTTAATGGAAAATCGTTGAATTTTCTTGTTGCTAAACCTTCAGGAGACCATGAAGATGATATAGTTAAAATTTGGTGAAGATTGGTTCATCAGTTTTCGCGATTAGTGGTCACAAACGAAAAAGTTGGCTCTTCTTTTATATAACAGTATAACAAAGTAAAGCATTTTGTCCAATTGTTCACACAAATAGACAATGTGGACCAAAACACAACACATTATTATCGTGATCAAACAATTTAAGCATTAGGCAATCATGAATCAAGCATTAGTATGGAATTCGTGGCTGATGAGAAGGAGAGAAACATGAACAAATCGCAATTTAGCAAACCCAAGAAAGACTTGGTTAACAACTTTAATAACATTCTTAAACGAGAACTAAAGTTATATAAGTGACATTTGCGACTACCGGAGGCTCGATTATACTTGCAATGTTGATTATTTTTATTTTTAAAACAATTGAAATATAGAATAGCTCTGAATAGTACAAACAGGGTGTCCAACTATATAGCAAGAAAAAATTCAAGAATTTCAAGGCTGTGAACTGTAAAATTCAAGTCGCTTTTCGCCAATCTATTGGATTAAATTAAAAACGAAATTTGAAGCATATAATGTATTTAGTCGGCTTACGATAAAAAGTACGATTCGGACTTGAAATTGAATTTGAATAATTATTAAGGTTGTACATCCTGTTTGATAATGCAAAATTGTTACTTAACACTGAGGGCTCAACGCATCGCCAACAATAAAAATAACAAGTACTGGAAAAGAATTTCAAGTATAAATAAATAAAATTAACTCATTGGAATAAATTTCGTCACAAATTAATTCATAAACTTATTTTACATAGTAAAACAAAATAACATATGTATAAGCAAATTATCGTAATTACAGGAAGGATGTGGAATCCTGGCAACCCGTTATCCTTGCCACTCCACCCTCGGTCTCAACATATTAGATGAAGACGCAGTGCTGGGTCAGGAGAGGGGACATACGGGGTTTACTCCGGGGGCTTCAGAATTTATAGGGCGGCAAATTTCGAGCAGAATTTTATTTGTAGTAATTTTAGTTAAGTAGAAAATATTTGTTCCGACCAAAATTCAGTCAATAAAATGAGATAATGATATTTATTTCTAAATACATATTACCTAAAATACTGTTATAAAACTGTTGACTTTAATTAGAGAGAGGAGTGAAAAAAAGGGCAGCGAAATTCAGCTTGTCCTCTCTAAAAATAATCCTGGTTCCGGCCCTGCGAAGACGAATGTAAATCTGTGGAAATTGAAGCACGGAGCTGTTTTGAGATAACATTATTTTACCGTTCCATAACATTCCTAGTTGACTTAGCGACTCGGTAAGGTGAGACAGAACACGGAACGAGAACGCGTTACCGAGAGATAAAGATTGATAAACAAAGTTAGCGGAAGGAGGCTTTTTCAAGCTTTCATGGAATTAGAGATGATAAGGGGAACAACTACAATACATCAACCACCTTCTCAATATTTTATACGATTGTATAAAAAGTACTAATGGAAAAATGGAATTATTTGACTAAAAACTAAAAAATTTCCGATGGCTAGCTGTTTTTCATTCAATTTTTTCGGTTGAGCAGTATGAGAAATTTACATTAATTAATATTAACAAACAATCAGAAAATATTAAAGAAGAGAAGATATAGCGACAGACCTTGAATACAATGTGAGAACCAAGTACGAAGAACAGTAAGGCAAAGGGTAAGCTTTGAATTGTAATCATAAAGGAACTTTTGTTTAAACATAATCTTAACTCACACCAATTAAAAATATCTGTTGTGCCCAATCATAAGACTTCCTCTTAATCACTATAATGTCAAAGTCAGCGTCAGAAGATGTATTCACTACGAGTCTTATTTTACATAGTGTATCTTTTTTCTCATAGCAATATATTTTAAAAAAATGTCAATGACTCCGCGCTTTTATGTATCCATGAGCCCACCAACGATCTGTCGTGGATCATTTACCGTCTTGTCTTGAACATTTTCAGGAGATTGTGTGTTCGATGAACGGTCTGGGATATCAAAAATATTCTGAATATTTAATTCTTCCTCAGATGATGAGTCAATGAGCGCAACAACCATTTGAAAACTACCATTGGCCATAGCAAATCTTTTTTCCTCCTTCCTACGCCTCAATAAAGACCTTTGTTCGCGCTTTTCCCACAAAAGTCAATTCCTACAGGGAAGATTCTTCGAGCTGGCTTTCTTTGACCGAACTTGAAATTTTTATATTTTAACTTCTTTAGTTTTCGAAATTTCCAATGCATGGGCATGGGCTGGATCAAATAAATTGTTTAAATTTGAAATACACCTGTATTAGCTAATGCAAATCTTCTGACCGATGAGCAGGTTTTGAAGATCACGGCAATCGGAGTATAATTTTATAATTGTTTAACACAATGCGAAGCCTTTGGGATTATTGCCATTTCCCAGAAAATTAAACATTCACGAACTACTAAATTTAATCTTTCACTCAGGTTCAATTTAACCTCTCGTAAATTGTACAATAGTGCCGATAATAATTGTTAGTTATAAGGCAATTTGCTTTATGTGATTCGGTGAGTCAAACGGCCCATTAAACAAATATTCGGATAACCAATACTCAAATTAAAGTACACTTTGGCTGAACTGAATAATAAACAATCGTTATAAAACTACCTGAATAAAGAACTTTGTATTTATTAATAATGATGGAATGGTGGATTCCAACGACAAATATTTAACTACACAAAAATGATCATTCCATTATGATTTTCTGTACCTATGACGCCCTCATTTAGCCTCCGCTGTCTTTTAATGCCAATTACGTGGTTTAAAGAGAAACGGTGGAATCTCCTGGAGTTCGGAGATCCTTTCACAAGGACCGACTTCTTGAAGCTGAGTGTAAATATACTACATAATTAGGACTGTGATTAAGACTTTTTTTAGCTTTATTTTATTTGCACAATTTTTATATTTCCAGAAAGAAAGTTCAGGAACTTTGACTTCTAGTAAACTCACCTTGAGAATTTGGGTTCTGACAGTTTCACACTTTTGCCGACGATAAGGTCCCATGGACAGCATTAAGCTGAGGAAAGCAAACCGGTTAAGTGATAAGAAAAAAAACAAGAAGAAATCAAAATATCTAAGGTCAGATAAACTTGTCAAATTGTAACTGAAATATAGGTCAAGAAATGTTCATTTTGATAAAAAAAAATTAACATGCGATAAAATTAGGTCAAATTATTTTTTTTTATTATAAAAGCAAAAGTTGATTTTTTTTTTATTTTTAGAATTGTTGCTTGCTCAAGGATTCATTTAAGGTTCAAGTTTTTTTTTCATAATTATGTGTTCAATTCCCCTCTTAGGTGGAACCAGTTCTGTTAAAAACCAAACTCGTTTTCCTGATATCTTACCATTGCCAGTATATCAACACAACGTCCTAATATACGCAGGATAATAGTATATAGTGAACAATTAAAGTAATTTCATTTCGGAATAGAGATGCAATATTTTTTTTTCTATATTGACTACTTTTTCTTTTCTGGTTTGGTCGACTCCAAAATTAACTAAATTATAGTAGTATAGTCAGATACTTAGCATCTGATTTGGAAATGTTGCAGAAATTGGAAATGTATTTTGTAAGGACACCTGACCTTTCTTTGATCAATAATCATAAATGAAAATAAAAAATTAATATTGAAATAGACAATAAAGGACAGACCTCGACTATGAGATAAAAATATAAAAAATGTATATGACAAGAAAATTCATTTTTGGAGCAAGCTTAAAGGTGATTTGCCAGAAAAATGCTGAATCAGCCAATCACTTCAAAAAATGCATCAAACAAATTTTACTAATAGAAAATAAATAAAACAAAGAAACTAAGCAGTATAGAGAGTCATCCAGAGTAATTTCAAGCATATTAATCGTTCTGTATACTTAAGCGACAATAGAGGACGAAAGTAATAATAATTTCATATAAAATAGAATGGTGTGATTTGCAATTCAATAAATATGAATTTCACGAAAACTACGCATGAACTCTGTGGCTTGTATTAAAGGACACCAATATTAAAACCGTTTGAGTGGATTTGGAATTTTTTAAAACTATTATTATCATCATAATCATTCCTCCTTTACCGCTTCACGGAGGGTGAGGTGTCTTTCTGTGAACAGTTGACATCCGCATGATGATATAGAAGGATCAATTCGGGATTGATAAATTATTTGCCACTTCTATAAATTTCTATAAGCCTGGACCACACCCCACGATCCCCAACCAGTCCCCTTTTTCTATTCCAATCTAGTCCTCTCTTTGCAAAGCAGCTTCATATGTCATCATAGCAAGATGATTGTTGTTCATTCTCAAAAGGTGTCCAAACAACCTTTTCTGAAGGTTCGACAACGAGGTTTATCGAATGGTTGTATGCTCCTCTGGTTTTCCCCTCTATGTTTTTAAGGAATCTCATTTCGTATGTTTGTATCTTGTTTCTACGTTTCATGTTTACTGTCCATGATTCCGAAGGGTAAGTTAGTATGGGGAGAAATGTAGATTTCTAAACCTTTAATTTTGTGTCCTTGCTTACTTCCCTTTTATTCAGAAATTTTCTATTTACCGCATAAAATATCTTTCCAACCGAACTCACTCTTTCTTTGGACTTCGTTATCGATGGTTCCTTTCTCATCCAAATGGGCTCTCAGATATTTGAAACTTTCGACCTTTTCGATGGCTGTGCTCTTAAAACTATTATTATACTATATATAGTACTATAATTTTTAAAAATTGAGCTTTGAGATATTCTAGCTGGTACAAATATGAAACGCATCATTAAGGATCACGTAACTACTCTGTGCAACTCATAATTCTGATGAAAAGATAAAATTGTAATGATGATATTTGATAATGACATCATTAAAGAAAATCCAAAGATATCAAAATTAAAATATAAAATTGATTATTTGAAAGACTATTAAAACAAATCTGAAATCGCGGGTTAGTAATATGGTAATTTCTGCAAGTAACATCCTACGGATTCTGACAATGCAACATACATTCTAATCCTTCCACGGATCTCTAACAAACTTTACTATGAATCTGACGTAAAACTACACCACTGAGACCAGCAACTCAACAACACTCACAGTCTCAGGGAGTAATAGAAAGAATTTCATTTCATGAAATCAATAGCAAGTCCTGTTGAGGGATTGAATGAAGTAAACTTTTCAACGCAACTCAATTCAAGAGTACCTACACAGACCGAGAGCCGGTGCAACAAAATTGTCATTTTCTGAAGAAAAATTTGATAGCAATTTTTTGAATCCTTATAGCATTGACATTAAAAAAATAAGTCTGCCATTCGGATCATGCTACCTAAAAAAAATGGCGGCCAAAAAAAAAATCGAAATTTTAAGACCATTTTTTGTTCTACATCTATAATTCTTTAACAGTGCATTTTATCGAATGAGCTAAGGTATATTAAATTAGAGCATCAAATTTTGCGTCTAATGAGTACCAAAACATGATAATTCGGGTAACTGCTGTGGTCGAAAACTACGTTCGTAATCTCATTTATAGTACTCTGACTTTTTTTTGGCAAAATCGTTCATTCGACCGTAGTTTTCGACCACACCAGGTACTCTAATTATTATGTTGTGGAACTCATTAGACGCAAAATTTGATGCTCTTTAAATTAGTAAAAAAATAAAAAAAAAGTCCTATAATTTCGAGATTTTTTGGCCACCATTTTGTAAACCGCCCCCTCGTAATGTCGGCAGACAGAGCTTTTAAGCTCTGGAGTGTCTGCAGTTTTATGCGTGCTTGAAATAAATGATATCTAATGCGAAACAACTTTTTGAATTTTTTGAAATGTTTGCAGATTTTCATATCCTCGTATCTCAGTAGCTATTCTAAAAAATATTATACACAAACTTGCAGGAAATTTAACATTCTTTAAAATTGGTAATGACAATTTTTTACCTTAAATTTCGCGAGTCATTCTACCTTAAATTTCGCGAGAGGGAAATCTGAAAAAAAAGTTTCTTCTAAGCGTTTTTGCAAGATGCCGAAAAAAAAACACAAAACGGAAGAGGTAGAAAACTTGGACTTTTTACAAGATAGAAAATAGATACAACATACCTGAAAGTTAAAATTACTCCATTTTTTACAAACCAAACTGGGCTAAAATGCCAATTGCCAGAGATCGGGAGATTGCTAATTTCGAAAGGTCTACCAAGCCGGATTTCAATTTTTTGCGCCCAATAGATTCAAAATTTGATGCTCTACAACTTTTATATTATGAATTATTTCTCTTAGACTACTCATTTTCAAGTTGCAGACTCGCATATAGTATTTTGTAACTATTTTTGACAAAACCATCGTTTTTGGCCACATCATTTTACCAAATTATTTTGTTGTGGTACTTATTAGATGCAGATTATTACTTATTATGTTTTTTTTTTTAATTTAGTATGACGTAGCTATTTTGATAGATAGCACCGCTTAGGAAATATAGTTTAAAAAAATTTCTTTTTTTTATTTTTGATTACTCTTATATTACAAAAATCGTCCCAAGGAAAATACGGACGCATCAACGTACAAATATATACAAACGGAAGAACGCATATAAATTTTATAAAATTATGTTTTGGATATCCTTTTCGACGTCATAACCGTGGTTTTTGGGGGTAGAATGACAAGATAAAAACCGAAGGTCGAAAAAGGAGAATACCAAATCCAAGCTACTAAATGTTTAACTTTGTCACAACTTTGCATTTTTTTTTAAATACAGACATTTCAGTAGAGTGCACAGCTTAATTGTTTTTATTTTCATCCCTATCTTGCGGTAGCTTTATAATTGGCTATACGGGATTCGATAGGAATGACAGAGCATTGATGCAAATTTTTCTGTCATATATTATTCATTTTCCATATTTTATTCTCCTATACAAGGCGGTATTCCCGGTATTTGAATTAATCATTAGAGGCAATCGTTTTGGTTACTTCTTATGAGGTTAACAATAAGGCTCATACTATTATTATAGATCTGATTTATCTTCGTGATTTATCGAGTGATAATAAATCTCTCTATTTATTTGATGGTTTGATTTTTACCACTTAAAACAGCTAGTATTTTTTAATTTTAATGAAGGCATTATTACACGAATATTATCAAAAACCGTGATTATAAATCGTTTATATTTCATTTCATAGATGTTATCAATTTTTTTTTGTTCATACCTCTAAAAATGGTTTCCGTAAATACAATAATAAAATCTACTTCCCTAAAAGCTCTACGAATAACGTTTTTATTGTATTGCCATCGTTATGAATTCCATTTACAGGAGATCCTAGACATAAGAATTCATCGTTATAGAGATTCCTAAACAAATTGAAATGACAAAAAACAGCTCTTCGATTCTTAAGACTTCAAAAATAATAAGAAAAATGCTCTAAAATCAAAGTTAACTTCAAAAATACCACTTATTGCCTTCAAAGAAACCTGCAAACTCAATTAGAAATCGAAAATCGAAAAGTAAAGGTTAATTTTTTTCTCCTCCCCTTCCCCCCTCTCAAGGCCAAGAAATCATGGTGACAATCCGAAATCATCAAGGACTATGGCGGCACAAGTTTTAAAGTGTACGAAATATTTACATTTAAGTATACTCGGACAAAGACCTTGAATCACTTTCATCGATATTCTCTGAGATATCTCTGGAAATTCAGAGCGTGATTCCCATTAACATTCTAAACAGAGAGAAGGAAAAAAATTATTGGACGAAAGAAATCTGAAGTAATCACTAATATAATAATAATAAGTAAATCTGAAATAACAGCCGCTTAGTTCTGAGTGTTCTGAGTTAAAGAGAAGGAGGGGTTACTAGAGACGACAAAAACATTTGTTTTTTAATTATTTTTTTGGACTCAGAGGATTGTAAACATATAAAATCATTGATATGTAGAAAACATCTTTTCGGACAATTATCACAACTCCTCTTTGGAATGAAACTTCGGTATGTGAGGAAGAGGAATTGGGCTAAATAACGTAATGAATTTTTAATAATAAGAGAGACGTTTCAACAAAAAAAAACTATTTTAATTAGTAAAACGAGTAATTAAGAGTGATTTCTAAAAATAATAATGAAAATTTCCCGACTACTTTAAATCCTGTCTGATAAAGTATCACAAGTATTATACACCGTCTAAACCATTTAATTAAGGCCGTAAAAATATTAACGACTGAAATGTGCCTATGAAACTCCTATGAAGTCCTTTTATAACCTAAATATATCACCTCATATATATTTATATAACGGATTTATAACAAGTAAAATTATCATGATTATTATAAGCATATATACTGCATTATATTTTATAATAATAAATACAAATATGTAAAAGAGACGGGACAACGAGCCGCTAGATAAAGAGCCGCAAGGGTCGACAAGATTCGTAATATCGCCAAGGATTTAATGTTATAACAGTTAAATTTATATTTTTTTTTATTATAAAAAAAGATTACATGTTATGAAGTTGTCAAAGAATACCAAGGATTTTTAACCGTTAATTTAAAAAAAAAAAAAAGAAGAATATAACACCTAGATAGACATAGAAGAAATGACACCGATAAACAATATAAATTCAAAGTCGCTTTAAAAAAATAAAATAATATAAAATACATGAAAAAAAAAACGAGAGACAAAATTAAGCCTGATTATATTTCTTACTGATTTTGAGTCTCAGACCATTCTTTCACTTTATTTAAAGAAATCTCTTTTTCTTCCAAAAAGCCGAATGTTAAAATGATTCCGTCGCCGCACGTACTACTAACGTAGGAGTAACTAACTGGTTTACCCACTAAATACGTTTAAAAACACAATTTAAAATGTATTTATTTTAAAATATCTAAAAAATTGCAAACGCTTCATAAATAAAACGATGCAAACTAATTGCGAAAATATAACTAAATCGAGAAAAAAATTATCATAAAGGATATACGAGATATGGTATTGCATTTTATAGTCCACAAAGAAACTAACATTCACTTAAAGGCAACACTATCCAACAATAAACCATTTAAAATTAGTAACTGCAATAATTATAACGGGTATTATGTTTCTCCATTTGCCGAACCACACGAACATACATGGAGATACATACCTGTGAGCACATAAGCTGCCATGTGGCAACCAAGCAAGACCGAATGCGACTGAAACCGTACGACAAACCAAATACCTCAGTCTAACCCCCTCCATCTACCTGAGGCTCAATTCCCTTTCCATTAATGTTGAAAATATAACTAACATAATCTTATTTCCTAATCCTATCTAAATACCCTGACCATACAAAAAAATATTCTTATTATTTTCAAGCAAACTTGCGTTTAGTCTTTTACGGTTATCCTCATTACATCATCCCTCGACTTCGAGCACTACCTGCACCGGTGTTCGTCCTTGATAGATTACGGACGGAAGGTACAGCATCCCTACTACAACGAGGACGGCGTCTTTGATCACGCCATCAATCAAGTGATTTAGGAATTCTTTGCCTCTTAATAATTATCATGACAGTGATAGTAATTTAGCACTCTTGCTGGAGGAATAGACTAAATATTTCCGAAAATACCACTCTGATTAGAAATAGCTAGGTCGCATATGTATATATATATATATATATATATATATATATATATATATATATATATATATATATATATATATATATATATATACAATATATACAATATATACTATAACACAAATATTTATATATATATATATCTTTATATATATATATATATATATATATATATATATATATATATATATATACAGATAGACAGATAGATAGAAAATTTTCTTTAATCTGGGACTAGGTCCCTTATTACAAATTTGAACAAATATAAAGTACACTAAATCTGTCCAAAAAATAATAAAAGTAGACAAGTTTTTACATCAATAGTAATAAAAATAAGTAAACAAAAAATGAGTTCTTCACTTAACAAAAATATACAAGTATTAAAAAAAATGAAAAAGAAGAAAAGAAAAAAAAGTAAAAAGGTGAGAAAAATAAAAATTATAAATAAATGTCCACTTACACATCATAAAGTTTTGATCGCATTGTTCACTTTAAATTTTTTTTTCTTTTTGCTTATACAGCATCTTTTTGAGAATTGAGGAGATAGTGGAAATGGTGGAATTTGAATGAGGATAGAGAAGATGCATGACGGATACTAGAAGGGAAAGAATTCCAGAGGATAGGGGAGCAGGCAAGAAAGGAAATTTCTAATGTTTTGGTTCTGAGGGAGGGGAAATAGAGGTCAGAAAGGCGCGTTCTTATTGCCAGTGAATACAGGATTTGAATTGTAGGAGTCTGTAGATGTAGAAAGGATACTGAGAGTTGATGGATTGGCATAGGAAAGACCCGAGGAAATATTGTCGCCGGATGGAGGGAAAGAGCCACTTTAACTCGCCATAAAGATTGGAAACGTCCGTCTCGAGAAATCTTAAAAGACCGAAGACAAACCTTAAAATATCTGATGTGGATAACACATGACTTCCTTGTACACCAATTAAACTATAAATCGGTGACTCAAAAAGTGATTCTAATTAGGTCATTTGTTTCCGAAGATTGCAGTATCTCAAAAATAGCACTCGGTATCGCGACATCCATCAATTGAAACATACACACATACTATTGACTCTTGTTTCTGGAGGTCTCATCCCAAGTGCTGTGGCGAATTTATTTTTTCTATATTTTTAATTTTTTTTTTTACTTCAACAGAAGCACGTTTTTTATCTTCTCATGTATTTCTTTATTATATATCTCTTTGTTTAATTGTTACGTTCATTATTCACTTTTTTCAGATTTTATTCTACAGATAGTCGTAGTTATCAGCATCTTTCCGCCAAATACTGTATACAGTCTTATTTCCCATGCTATCTAGTGTCCTAATCTCCTGTCACGTTAACTCCCAATCCTTACCAGCTCATTATAATGAATTCCTGCAGTATTTTATCCATAACTTTTACCATGCAGTCTCCGAAACATGGCTAAAGCCCTACATTTCTTCCTCTTCTGTTTCCCTATCTAATTTTTCCTTTATCCGCCATGGCCGGATGGGCCGGATTGGTGGAGGTGTCAGTCTTTATGTTCATAACAGCCTGAAATTCCGAATCCTAGATACCTCAGCCCCATCCGATCATCCTTATATTGAATTCCTTGTCGTTGAAATTTCCTCCAATGCACATCCTCTCCTACATACTATGGTGATCGCCCTCCTCTCGTTCCTTTCGGCTCATCCTTTGAATCAACTCTTTACAATTATGTTCCTCTCTACAACAATATAATAATTTCCGGTGATTTTAATACCAATCTCCTATCTGATTCCAACGACAGACTCTACCTTGAAAATCTCTTTTTCTCCCTCCATCTCTTCATCATCCCATTTTCTCCTACCCATCACACTTACCGGTCCGACACCTGGTTATATCTGCATATCATCGATTCAGAACGTAATCTCTTTTCCTTTTCTCAACTATCTGTCCCGTTTCTGTCCTCTCAGGACTTAATCCAAATATCCTACAATATCGAAACTCCTACGATCCTCCCTAAAACCATAACTTTCCGTAACCTAGACGCCCTCACACATGAAAATATTTTCCCTGATCTTGAAACGCTGCAGTGGAATGAAATATATCCCTGTTCTTCCTTTGATTCCATGGTCGATACCCTCACCTCTAATCTCATCCACATCCTTGATACCCATGCCCCACTCAAAACCTCTACTTTCCGTCGGCCGCCTGCTCTTTGGATGTGTCAACAAATTAAAGATATGCAAAGAAGGCGTGAGGCAGCCCGTAGACGCTTTAGACGCACAAGGCTAGCAGACGACATTTAGGTTTCTCCGCAATTTGACACAGGCAACTGTTAGGAGAGCGAAATCCAACCACTATCATGAAGCCCTCTCCTCTGCTCCCAATGCTAAATCAAAATGGCATGTCTCCCCGAAATCCTTTCAGTTCTTCTCTTCATTTATAATTTCTCTCTCCAAAACTCAGTATTTCCTACCTCGTGGAAAAAAGCCTTAGTCCATCCTATTAACAAAATCTTCAATCTTATTTCTCCTAAAGACTATCGCCCAATTTCCATCCTCTCTAACCTTTCCAAACCTCTAGAAAGAATAGTCCAATCACAAATATCAAACTTCCTTGAAAAGTCCAAACTACTTGATCCTCTCCAATCCGGCTTCCGTCCCAGTTTCTCCACACAATCCGCGCTAGTCAAAATCACCACTGACATACATACCGCTATGGACCGAAAAAAATTAACTGTATTAATACTCCTTGACTTTTCTAAAGCTTTTGATTCCCTGGACCATTCTATCCTTTTTGCCAAATTAAAATCACTATCCTTTTCCAACAGCTCTATCCAATGGTTCAAATCTTTCCTTTCCGATCGGACTCAAGCAGTTACCATTCCTAATCAACCCCTATCTTCCTTCCTTACCTTGTCCTCAGGAGTAGCCCATGGTTCGAGTATTTCCCCACTGCTTTACAATATCTATATCAATGATCTTCCTAATTAATTCCACCACTGTTCCCACCACTTATACGCCGACGACTTCCAAATCTATTTATCCTTTCCTCCTTCTGAGCTATTAGTAGCGTTTGCCAGTATCCAGGAAGACCTAGATAGAATCAGTGCCTGGGCAAACCTGAATAGATTAAGATTAAACGCTATGAAAACTCAGGCCATTGTCATATGTTCCAATTCCCTCCTCAAATCCAATGACACATTTCCTACTTTAATCCTAAATGATCACCCCGTCACGTTCAACTCCTCAATCAAAAACTTATTACTATCGACCAAACTCTTTCCTGGAAACCCCACATTGGCCAAATTTCCCGACGGTCAATAAGTACCCTTAAATTATTCCATCGTTCTCGACATCTTCTCCCACAACCTACCCGCAAACTCCTTGTGTCCTCTATTATCTTTCCCCACTTTGACTACGGATGTGTGGTATACGGGGGCCTCGAATGTGCTCGAGGACAGTTTGAAGCGGATCATGAACTGCTTTTTAAGATTTGTCTTCGGCACCTCGAGACGGGCCCATGTGTCCCACCTTTACGGCGAGTTAAAGTGGCTCTTCCCCTGCAACCGTAGACAATGTTTCCTCGGATCTTTTTTATACCAAACTATCACCACCCACCATCTTTTCTACATCTACAGTCTCCTACAATTCAAATCCTCGGTCCACGCACTGGAAACAAGATCTCGCCTTTCTGACCTCCGTACTCCCTCCCACAGAACCAAAACATTCGAACGCTCCTTTCTCGCCCGCTCCTCTACCCTTTGGAATTCCTTTCCTTCTAATATCCGCCATGCTTCTTCTCTATCCTCATTCAAATCCCTCCTTTTCCAACACCTTCTTTCTCTCCAAAATGATGCTCTCTAATTGCGAAATTTCAGTTTAGGAGTAACATCTGGATCAGAAGTGAATAATAGTTTTTTAATGTACAAACTTTGCTAATCAATTCATTATTTTTGTACTTTTCATTTTCTCTGTTTGTTTGTTTTGTTCAAATTAATTATATTTTTCGTTAAAAAAACTTATTTATTTGCTTATTTATTTTATGTGAAGATATTGTAAAAATTAATTGGTCTGTATTCTATAGTCTTATGGCCAGATAATGTTACTGTTTTATTTGTTCCTTCATGTTATTCTTAAGGGACCTAGTCCTAGAATAAAGTTCTTTTATCTATCTATCTATCTATATATCAAATATGATATATTTTACCTTATATTTTAATATAATTTTAGATGAAAGATTATTATGACCATCAAGTAAAGTACCACTTCCGGCAATCCAATTTTAACCAAAATCTAGTATATTATTTAAATTGATACAAGCGTCTTATTTACCAAATTTGAAATATTTCCCTAGACAGGCATAAAAATAGAATAACCACTGCTGAAATGAGGTATCTCCGAAGAATGACGGGAAAAACAAGACAAGACTGCATACGAAACGACAGAATTAGAAAAGAGTTAGATATCGAGCCACTGGGGGGCAAATACACGTGAAAAGACAGCTTAAGTGGTATGGCCATGTATGCAGAATGGGAGAATATAGAGAACCCAGAAGCTTCTATGAAGCCCGACCAGCAGGTAAAAGGCCTAAGGGTAGACCTCGACTGTCTTACGTAGACCAAATATCCAGGCAAGGACGATCGCGAGGGAAGTCGGTAGGAGAGATGAAAGCACTCGCGAATATTTGGGTATCTCCAGTTCAAGATGGTCCCCGGATCAAATGGTTCCTAAACTCTCTCGAGTTTTTCAATTTTTTGTAATATTTGAGCACTTAATTGGTAAAATTGGCAAACTGGAAGTGGTACTTTACTTGAAGGTCATAATAGATTTTCATCAAAAACTATATTAAAATAAATTGAAAAACTTCTCAAATTTGGTTTATAAGACTTACATATTAATATAAATAACATAATTAATTTTGGTTAAAATTGGAAAACCGGAAGTGGTACTTTACTTGATGGTCATAATAATCTTTCATCTAAAATTATATTAAAATATAAGGTAAAATATATCATATTTGATATATAGATAGATAGATAAAAGAACTTTATTCTAGGACTAGGTCCCTTAAGAATAACATGAAGGAACAAATAAAACAGTAACATTATCTGGCCATAAGACCATAGAATACAGACCAATTAATTTTTACAATATCTTCACATAAAATAAATAAGCAAATAAATAAGTTTTTTTTAACGAAAAATATAATTAATTTGAACAAAACAAACAAACAAGAAAAAAGTAAAAAAACAAACAGAGAAAATGAAAAATACAAAAATAATGAATTGATTAGCAAAGTTTGTACATTAAAAAACTATTTATTAATAATTTATTAATAATATTAATAATTTAATTATTAATATAATTATAAAATATAATTTATAAAATATATAAATTATAAAATATAATTTAATATTTTAACTACTATTAAAATAAATTGAAAAACTTCTCAAATTAGGTATATAAGATTTACATATTAATATAAATAACATAATTAATTTGGGTTAAAATTGGAAAACCGGAAGTGGTACTTTACTTGAAGGTCATATTAGACTTTCATCAAAAATTATATTAAAATATAATGTAAAACGTCTCAAATTGGTTAAATAGGACTTTTATATCAAGATGATTATATTTACTAGATTTTGGTTAAAATTGGTGAGCCGAAAAGGTTACTTTACTTGAAGGTCATAATAAACTTATTTAAAAAATTATATTAAAATTAAATACAGAGATCATATGGTTTTAGTAATAAAGGTTACAAACGCAATTTTTTTTTGAGGTGAAAAGTCTACAGCAGGAGAATCAGATATAAGTTAAGTGGGTTCTTCCGCTTAAAATGTTAAAACTGTCAATTTATATAAACTGTAAATATACTATATCTAGTGACATTGGCAGACCTAATGTTGTCACGGAACATGAAGAAATCTTTCGGGAACTAGTTACCTACTGAAAGAAAACAACAAATGGATGTCGCGACGCCAAGTGTCGTTTTTGAGCTACTGCAATCTTCGGAAACTAGTAACCAATTTTAGGATCACTTTTTGATCCACTTTTTGAGATTTATAGTTTAATAAGAGTAAAAAGAAGTCACGTGTTGTCCACATCAGATATTTGGTATTGTTGCCACGGCCACTTGGCAACAATACTTTACTTGACACTACACTTTACTTGAATATTTTGATGGCTTATTTTTTTTTTTTTTAATTTTTCGCTTGGAAATGACATATTGGTACTAAAATAATTTTTCTATCTTCATCAGAACTTGATATGAAATAAAATGTGATTTTGCTCTTGCAAACTTCCTGATTTTTTTAAAGAGACTCCTGCGACACACCTGCAGCTAATATCTAACATAGTCCAAAATTTAAGGCTTAGATTCACTTAAAAAAGTATTCATCAAAATCTAGGAGACAAGAGTGGGTCCTCTCCTTGTACGCAGTTTAACGGCAATTTGTTTCTTAGGATTTTCTTCCTCTATTTGATTTTATACTTTCATCATCTTTCCATGTTAGTGCCATTTATTGAAAAGTCATTTTTCCGTAATAGTTTATCCGTTCGGTACGTCCTCTGATATTCAGTTGTTTTTTTTTCAGACCCCGCATTAAATAATTACAGCTTTAATTGTCATTATATTATATTCATACACGCAATTTTATAACGTAATGAATATGTATATTTCCGAAGGCACTTATATAGTTCTATCTCATTAAATGATAAAATCATTATGTCTCATTAAAAATTCCATCAAGTTTTTGCATACAATAGTTGATGGCATGTAGCAACCTTCAATATTGTAATTTAAATAAGACAAAATCGCTCAATCTGATATTTCAAAAGTATTTAAAATAAGCATTGCTTATTTTATCATGAAACCTGAAAATGGTGATGCTGAGGGTTTGCAAATATTGGAACATTGCATTGAAAAAATATTTATTATGAATATTACTTTGCCAATTTATTTTCATATATTAAACAGAGATGGTATGATACAGCGGGTAAAGCTGCTAAACAAGGAAAGGTATAGCCACTAAAAAAGGAAATCTAAGTAGCAGCTAATATACAAGCAGATCCATAATTTGAACCGTATCCTTAACAGAAAGTAGATTCCTTGTGTTATTATAAAAAAACAAATAAAAAAAAAACAGACGTCTTAATTTTTTGTTTATAAACAAAAATATAATTTGATAATTTACGATACAGTACACAAAAAACAATAAACATCAGTTTCGAAATTACTCCACAGGATTCAACTCTCAGAGTGATTTTCAAATCTGGGTCGAGGTTACCCAAGAAGCGAATGAATATTAAATTTCTTAAACTGACTTTTTTTATACTAACTAAGTAACCATGAAATAGGTTACTAAGTAACATTTTTTTTAATGAATTTATTTATTCATTTTTTTTTAAATAGTAATTATCCTACTTTTTTTTACCACTACTAAAAGTTAGCACACTGATGATACGCCTACAAAAATCATACGCTTTCAAGATCCTAGATTCATACTTCACCAAATAAATTTTTTTTAAACAGATCGGAATGGAGAATTCAGTATACTTTTGCAAAACAGTTTCTTCATTTTTTTTCTGTTAAAAAAAAGAGGAATATAAAGGTCGTGCAATAAGTTGAGTAAATATCAAAATTACAATAATCTTAAAAAGTTAAAAAGTTTTGCATCTTCACATGACACTAGGACTTATAAGAATGGTTTTGACCATCTATATCGTTATCAGTTAAACCTTCGTATCGACTGATTATTAAATTAAAAAATCTTCAATATTCGCGTTAGTGTCAAAATCAAAGCATAAATTTATGTATTATATTTTTCATTTATGCCAGAGGTAATAAACTGCCGTATGTCCAATTTCGCTGATTTTATTTTATTATCGTATTTTCATTATTCTGGCCGAGATAATTCCGAGGTAAAGTATCACGAATAAGCTAAAACGGCAGGAAAAAATGCAGCTCTTCAAATATGAAGAGTCTCTATCCACAATAAGCAAAACAGAATGATAAGAAACTTCTTTTTTTCTCTCCTGCAAAACTTTGAAAATGTTACAACAGTTTACTTCTGACATACAGATATAATATAGATTAATTATAATGCAAATAATAATATCCCAAGGTCAAAGTGAAAAATTTCCAAATTTTCAAAAAATTAATTGTGCGCAGATTTTTATAGTTAATTTCATTATATCCAACCTAATACAAAAAAAAAAATAGAAAACGGTCGTAGTGTTTTAACAAATAAAACTTTTTAAAAAGTTTTAATTTATTTTACTATACCTACTTCTAGTTTTGTCAAACTTTGTATAAAATTCACCTTAATATAATAAATTTCTTCCAGGAATTGTTTTCTATCATATCCCTAAAATAATATTCGAGTTGATTGATTTCTTCTATTATATTGTTCTAACTATAATCAAATTTTAAAATATGTAACTAAGATATTTTTAATTATAGGCAGTAAGATCCATAAGTTTCCGCCATGCCCTTGTTCCCTACTTCAAGCAGGCTGAAACTTGTCCGCCGTGCATTTCTATGCCTGCACCATCCATACCCATCACCCGCACTTCCTCAGGACTGTCTGTATATATCTAACCAAAGAGGAATCTGTGCGTTTTAACAATGTTCAAGATTGAATACCGTGCGGTTATTAAATTCTTGTGTAAAGAGGGCCTTGCTCCTGCGCAAATTAAAGAGCGCTTGGATGGTGTGTATGTGGAGTCCTCCCCATCGTATTCCACTGTAACAGAATGGGCAAAATTATTTAAGTTATAGAGAGAATGACGACCCTGGATCGCCCATTGGAAACTGTCACTTCTGAAACAATCCAATTTGTGTAAGCTGAATTGCTGCCTGATTTGGCTGGAGACCAAAGAAATAGCAGCAAGGTCGGGGCTTTCAAAAACAAGTGCTTTGAGGGTTATTAAAGAATATTAGCGTATGAGCAAGGTGAGTGCAAGGATTCTAACAATTCTTTCGGCTGCTCAAAAAGAGGAACGTGTTCGCTGCTGCAATGAATTTTTACGTGGGTATAATGTCGACCCAAAAAATTTCTTGGATTCAATTGTGACTCGGGATGAGACAATGGTTCTATTTTATGACCAACTCAGCAAAAGGGAGTCCTTGGAATAGAGAAGGGGCCTTTTCCGTTTCGAGTACCGCAGTTACTAACAGGTGATTTATGCGATCACTAGTAGTATAGCATCTGCAAAAGTTTAAGTTATTAATAATGTATGCAATGACCAACAAAAATAAGCATTTATTCACATTGTTAAACCATAAAACAAATACGCAATGTAAAAAACTTTATAGGTCCAAATATTCAGGTTAAATGCCGCTTCTCCTCAATGATTTTCTGAAAACGGTCCATATTTCTGTATCTTTGTCTCCACATGAACTCACACATGTAGGAGTCGAGTACATTTCTTGATGTACAACACATTAACTTGTTTTTATTTTTTGGTAAGCACCCACAATCCCTCAACACGATTAGTATGAGCGCTGCTATCGGGATTAACGAAGTTCAATGAGTGGTTCACTGTTAAGTGTGTATAATCTTCTCTTCCAAGCCTATTATATCACTTCCACAGGTCTGATAAGATTGTTGTTCCAGGTAACACATACTCCATTATAACTGATGTCAGTGTAGCTGCACTTCTGTCGTCAATTGACACTAGAAATGACTATTTTGTGTTCTATGAGATACTCCCGAAAACCCACTGATGTGAGTAGCGTCTTTCCTTTATGGTACTTATTTCTTGAAAAAAGGGATTCATCCACCTCAACAATGTCATCCGGACCACCGATTTTTAATGGATTTTTCAAAAGACTAATCGCACACAATTCCCGCATGTAATTATTATAATCTACTACGGTATTATGATTCATTTGCAACTCCTTTTCACACCACTTTATTGTGGAATACTCGCTTGCCCAAGAGTATATAAACCATAGTGACATCATATATGGTAACTTACAACCTTCTAACCACGTTCCAGTTCGTAGAGGGGTAGTAGTATAACATGTTCTTCTTCTACACCTCCAAATTACAGACGAAACTCCCTATATGGAGAGGCTCATGTCGTGTCCATTTGGACCCAGTTTTCTATGAGGAATGATACCCTGATCCATCTAATAACGAACACAACTAACCTCGGTATCAAAATCAGTAACAAGTGTAGAGAAATTCATTTTACCCGAATTTAAAACATTGGTGGTAAACAAAACAGGTAACGAGGTTAGTTGATAATAGCAACAGATTTTTAAAATTAAGCATGCAAAATAATAGACATTATCACAGAAATCACCGGTTCGTAACTGCGGTACTCGAAACGGAAAAGAGTCGAGAATTCAGGAGAAGTACCTCCGCTAGAGGCAAAAATCACGCAGTCGAAAAAAAAAGGTAATGGCCACCATTTTTTGGAATTGTAGAGGAATACTTCTGATTGGTCTTTAGAAAAGGAACACCATAGTGAATGCCGAGTATTATACAGCCGTACTTCACCGCTTACGAGACGCCATCATAGAGAAAAGGTGGGAGAAGTTGAGCAGAGGTGTTCGGTTTCTTCACGACAATGCCCCTCTCCACACAGCATTGATTTCTAAGGCCGCTGTGAAGAACTGCGGATTCCACCTCCCGGACTTGTTCCCAAGCGACTTCTACCTTTTCTCAAAGTTAAATCTGACCTTCGTGGGAGGAGATTTAACACCGACGAAGAGGTCTAAGCTGCGGTGGAAGAACATTTTATGAACAAAGAAGAAGTTATTTTTTTTTATATGATATAGAAATGTTGCCATTTTTTTTTTCCGCTTTCCTTCTTCCTCAGGCCGGAAACTTATGGACCTTACTTCGTATGATTCGAATTAATACTCTACCTTTTTTAACTCTAAAAAATTATTAATACTGATTAAAAAATTAATGATTTTGTTTACCACTATGTCTATCATTCGCTAATGACTATCATTAATTTAATTCACGGCAATGTATATTTACTTTTTAAATAGAGGTCATAAAACGTTATAGAATATTCTTTCCTAAGAAACGTAACCTGCTTTCGCAAACATACCTAGTCGTAAAAAAACTTTGTAATGTACGCAACAGGAGACCTTAAAGAAATAATAGTGTCCTTTAACTTCAAACCAAATAAAATAGAGAAATTTAATTTACACAATAGATCTCGTTTAAAAAATTATAAGCCCGTGATGAAAGAAAGAGAATATTCTTCACTTATTTTATTTATCATTTTTGCGAATTCAAAAATTGTCTTCGAAAATCTAGAAACCGATTTTGTCCCAAAATATAGTCCTATCACGCTCAAATGTGAAAGGCGTATCGTTCAGAATTTCACGGAGTGTAACCGAATCGCGCTCTCAGTTTTTAATTTTGTATCACAAATAAATAAAATGTCGATTTTGAATTTGTCAATAATGATCAACAAATATATATTTTCTGTTGGAAAGACACCTTTTTCAGACAAAGTACTCAATTAACCAATTAACAAAAGGAAGCTTCAGCTTGAAAGATATTTTTACATAGAGTCTGATGGTGTACCTAAAATGGTTGTAGGTAGTAGCAGTATTTTTAAGTTAAATATAAACTATAGTAGAATTTTTACAAGCAAAATTAAAAATCAATGGGTTTCCATGGGAATCAGAGCAGTGACATCACCTGTATTAACAGCCAAAATCTCCAAACCGGTTTTTTACTTTTTGATGGATTCTACCATGCTCAAATTTGTTTTTATTATAGCCAATTTGATTACATTAAATCTCCTACAAAACTAAAAAAAATCATTGAAATCGGACCATTATTAACAGAAATATATCATATTGAACATTTTAGACATGTTTTGTAAAGTATTCTGTACATGTTCCTATGGAAACTGGTTCACCTTTTCTTAATTATTTGATGATTCGAAAACTATACCTCTCTTGGAACATTCCAAATACTCATTTGAAAGATAATTTAATTGTCTTCAATAATAAGATCTTTAAAATAGAGATGTAGAAAGAAAAATGGCATTGAAAATCACAAAAGAGTAGTGATTAGATGGAAAAAAGGATGACTATTAAATTAAATGTAAGAAGAAATAGCATATAAATTAAATTGTATTATTCATATTCAATAAAATGTTCAAGGATGGGTTTAAATTAGATGCAAGTAGAAATAGCATACAAATTAATTTTAAATTGTATTATTCATATCCAATAAAATTGTCAGCTAATATCGATATCAAAACTTACAAACAATGGCAAAAGATTAATAATAGTCAGAGAAGTTGAATAGACCAATTGTGTAAATAAATACTTAGCCTGAGAAGGATATCAGTAACATTCAAAAAATGATTTTACTATATAATATTAACTAAAAAGTTAAAATATAACCGTTATGATAATATAATTGTAAGTATAATTATAAAAATAGTTTCATAATAAAAATTGTAATTATAAATGAAAATTCTAATTTGCAATATAATTCATCCTCGCCAACAAGATTCATTAATTTTGTTAAAAATATGCACTAACAATTAAATAGTAAATTTTTAATTCCTTACATTAGGACATGATGTAGAAAAATATATAAACCACTTTAACTGGTACTCTTTTCAACCTATATTTTTTTACCTAGATTAATAAATAAAAAATAAATTATTAAGATGCTAAATTTCATGGAAATTGAAACCTTTCAAACTTTTCTTCTTTTCGTACAAAGTTTCGGACAAAGCTAGTCCATTTTCAAGTCTAAAAAGAAAATATACGAAAAAAAAAACTTTGTCAACAATTACTGTATAATAAAAAACCTTAGTAAATATTATTTAATAAATAAATTTTCTATATTGTCTAACAATTACTATTTAAAAAAATTAAATATCACTATCTTCATTAAAAAAAAAACATCTTATAACACCACCAAGGGTAAAATAATTAAGAAATAGCCAAATATATACTTATAATTAAAAGTTAATATACCTGCATTATTGTCTTCATTACTTTTTATTATTTGATGCAAATCTGGATTATTATAATTTATATTTCTAATAATACATTAATTTTATGTGTCTTGTAAACAATATGTTCTGTATTTATTTCACAATAATTAATGTAACAATTACATCCACAAACTATTTGCATATCAATGAATGAATTATCTAAGTATACCATTGAGGCCGTTCACATCGCTTCTCCTTGTGAAATTAAACTGTGGACTGTTTTTTCTGGCATTCAAAGGGATCGATTAATATTAATAATCAGTAATTTGTTAACGCTTTTTTGAAATTATTAAATGCTAAATTTATTGGTAATGTCTACACAATGCTGACCAATGCCTTTTACATATTACATGCCTCATCTATATTTAAAATTTTTTCATTATTAAAATCAAATTTATGGTTTTGCCGATACCATGTCTGGTCAGTGCTGTTGCATTTATATTTTTGTGATTTTTTACATAGTTTTATACTGATTAATTCTAGTTTTTAGATTTTGTGATGTTTCACCTCAATAATATGGTTGGCAATTGATTTTGTAAATCAAGTTTTGTCTATTATTCTTATCTATTTTATCTTTTATGTTTGTGATAAATTTATTCAATTTATTGCTATTATATGCCCCAAACTTAATTGTATTTAGTCATATTTAGTGAATGCTTTTTTGATTTTATCCATAATGTTTACAGGACACATCAAATTAATGTATTATTAGAAATAGCAATGACAATAATCCAGATTTGGATAAGATAATAAAACATAATGAAGACAATATGCAGGTATGTTATGAAATAACTTTTAATTATAAATGTTTTTTTGGCTATTTCTCAATTATTTTACCAATGGTGGTGTTATAAGATGGTTTTTTGAGTGAAGATAGTGATATTTAATCTTTTTAAATAGTATTTGTTGGAAAATATAGAAAATTTATTTATTATTATTAAGGTTTTCTATTATACAGTAATTGTTGACAAAGTTTTTTTTTTGTATATTATCTTTTTAGACTTGAAAATGGCCTAGTTCTGTCTGAAACATTGTTAATTTAATCAATAAAGAATGAAAATATGTTTGAAAGGTTATGATTTTCCTGAAATTTAGCATCTTGATAAGCTTAAAATAACCTTTCATCACAGTTAGTTGAGCTATATATCAACAGCTTTTAAATATGGCAAGGGTGATTATACAACATTACAATCATGAAATTATCAACAGTGATAAATAAGATAGATGATTTTAAACATGTTAGAGATTTAGCCAAATTAGTTGTTAAGAGATGTAAATCAGATAAACAATTGTTTTATTTAACTGAGAGCAAAAACAATGTCTGCCCTAAGCAAATTTTTAATACGGTTAAAAATATTGATGCAATCTTTATCAACAAATTTCTTATTAAAAATAATAAGGTGACACAGGTACTGTAATTCATTGGTTAACAATATCTCAAATAAGGAAATAAAACAGGTGTTTTGGTTGAAGAATCAGGTAAAAAAATAACAGAAACATTGAATTTTTTAAAAACTAAATATGAGATGGACATACAAGATTTTGATATGGTTTGTAAAAACAATATAATTGAAATTATACATAAAAATGTCATGTTGATGACGGGTAGTCTTAAAGGTAAATTGAATAGATGCAATGTACCTAGCATTAACAAACCTATTATAAATACAAATATTAAAGGAATCGATAACCAACACGATATACACTAATTTTAGTAATATTAAACAGCAAAACAATATTAGTAATATTAAAAATAACAGTAATAACACTTGGAAAAATATAATAATCTGCATAGAAATACTGATAGAATTGAAAACCTGACTATATTTGCTAGAAGACAAAAGGACGTACCGAAAAATGAGAAATAACCCTGGGACGGAGTTGGAAAATAAGGTCAATAAATATGTTGACAAGCTACAAAAATTTCGACATTAAAGATCTTTTCACCAATTTCCCAATTGATGAATGCATAAAAATTATTGATGATGATTGGAATTCAATTAAAGATAATACAAAAATAAAAAAACAAATAACCTTTGTAGAGGGCATAAAATTATGTACTGGTGATAATTATTTAAATTTAACAATGATTACTACAAACAGTTGAAAAGGTTAACAATGGGAGGGAGGACAGGTTGTCAGTGATCTTAAGTGGTTGTTATATGAAAAAAATATTAAGTGAACAAATTAACGAAGAACGATAATGCTAAAGAACTGTTAGAATTATTGAACAATGCCATAAATAAAATGAAATTTTACAGAATCATCTATCAATAATATTATTAGATACCTGGGCATGAATATATATTTTGATAATAACGAAATGGAAGCATTATGGACAAAAAAAGAAAATAGCAGTGACACAATTCTAAGTTACAATTCTAACCATTAGAAAATCAAATCGGGAGCACAGCAAAAAAATTAATTATGAAAGCAATCAAAGTAACCAACAATAGATTTTCAAAACTCATAAAAAAATAATATTTTTTTAATTTTGAAAAATAATTTCTATCCGAATAGAACTTTCCAAATGCCTTAATGAAAAGGAAAATGAGAGTAAAAATAATAATATAAAAAAAAATACAAACGTTATTCACAATAATAATGATAAATATAATAAAATGAAAAAAAAAAAGAAGGCAAGATCACAGATTATTTTGAAATAATTAACAAAGAAAATAATAACAGCATTGAAAAAGAAAAAAATAATGACACAAAAATCAAAAATACAAACAACAAACAACAAATTACATACAACAACAAATTGAAATATATCCTGAGAATTATGGATAAAATCAAAAAAGCATTCCCTAACTATGACCACAATACAGTTAAGATAAGGGTATAATAGTAATAATAGTAATAAATTGAATAAATTTATCACAAACACAAAAGATAAAATAGATAAGAATAATAGACAAAATGTAATTTACAAAAGCAATTGCCAACAATGACTGTATCAATATTATATAGGTAAAACATCACAAAATCTAAAAACTAGAATTATTCAACATAAAAATACTGTAAAAAATATAAATGCAACAGCACTGGCAAATAAATTTTAATAATGCAAACATTTTAAATAAAGATGAGGACAATAAAAGTAGAAAATTTATAGAATCTATATATATTACTAAAAATATAAAAATGTAGTAAATTTTAAGAGGGATGTAAAAGGCATTGGTCAACATTATGTGGACATTATCAATAAAATTAATATTTAATGATTACAACAAAGTGTTAACACATTAGTGATTAGTAACATTAATCAATCCCTTTGAATGCCAGAAAACAATCCACAGTTTAATTTCACAAGGAGAAGCGATGGGAATGGACGCAATTATATGCTTAGGTAATTCATCCATTGGTATGCAAATAGTTTTTGGATATAATTGTTGCATTAATCATTGTGAAATTATTAATATTTTATATCAATAATATTTATTAAGGTTTTTTATCAAGCACTGACTTTACGCTAACAACCCCAAATGCATCTCCAAGATTAGTGAGGCGTACACTAAATGATACTTACGGTAGCGATCATTACCCAATTCTAATAGAGTTCCTCAACAGGATACCAAAAATAGCATCCTCAAACAGATGGCTTTTACAACACGCCGATTGGGATCAATATCGTATCTTAGCAGACATTTTAGTTACCCACTATGAGATGATCAAGCAAATAATTAGCTTTGCGGCGGATATCTCATTTCCAAAGACTAACCCAAACAGTATAGGGATCCCCGTCTCTTAGTCGACGAAGGATTGCTATAGTGCTATTAAAAATAGGAAAAAAGTGCTACGGAAATTTTAAAATAGACTAAATTCTGATAACTTTGAAAAATATACCACAGCTAGAAAACATGCGCGTTTTGCAGTAAGACAAAGTAAAAGCAAACGCTGGTGAGAATTCGTGTCACAAATTAATATAAATACTCCAATTGCTGATGTTAGGGACGTAGTAAGAAAAATAATGGAAACATCGCTTCTCCTTGAATATGCTCAAGACATCTGGAGAATTACACAGAGCAAATACTTTAGGAGAATTCTTTAGTCTAACTATTGCCGCCCCAACAGATAACTTCCTAAGTTCCTGGACTCCAGATCAAATAGCACAAATGTCCACCTAGGACATTACATTGAGCCTCTCCTTTTCTTTTTCAGAAGTTACTTGTAGCCCTTATAACCTGCAAAGAGCGCTCCCCAGGACCAGACCACATTACTTATAATATGTTGAAAAATCTATGGTATCATAGCAAAATACCCATTTATAAATTTCTGACTAACGCTTACAGTTAAAATTTCTTCCCTGATGATCGGTGTATATTTACGCCGATAATTTCCAAATCTATATATCCTTCCCTCCTTCTGAGTTATTAGTTGCATTTTCCAATATTCAGAAAGACCTAGATAGGATCAATGCCTGGGCAAACCTGAATAAATTAAGGTTAAATGCAACGAAAACTCAGGCTATTCTCATTGGTTTCAACTCCTCCACAGATCCAATGCCGCCTTCCCTAATTTATTCCTAAATGATCGCCCTATCACTTTCAGCTCCTCTGTCAAAAACTTAGGGATTACTATTGACTAAATCCTTTCTTGAAAACCTCATGTTGCACAAATTTTCCGATGGTCAATAAGTACCCTAAAATTATTCCGTCGTTCCTGCCATCTTCTACCACAACTCACCCGTAAGCTCCTTATATCCTTTCTTATTTTCTCCACTTTGACTATGGCAGTGTGGTATATTTTGGCCTCTCAATCGTACTTGAGGACAGATTGAAGCGAATCATGAACTGCATTTTAAGATTTGTCTTCGGTACCTCGAGGCGATCTCACATGTCACACCTTTACGGCGAGTTAAAGTGGCTCTTACCCTCTATTCGTAGACAATATTTTCTTGGATCTTTCCTATACCAAACCATCAACTCCCAGCACCCTTCCTACATCTACAGCCTCCTACAATTCAAATCCTCAGTCCACTCGCTGGCAACAAGAGCGCGCCTTTCTGACCTCTATTCCCTTTCCCATAGAACCAAAACATTCGAACGTTCCTTTCTCACCTGCTCCTCTATCGTCTCATAGAGGATTAATGATATATTAATGCTGCTATATTAGTTCAACATCGTTTCAATTACTCTAAATCAAAGAATGTTTTTTGTTTATTTTAGAAATAAATAACAATTTCATTGTCTCCTTTTCCACAGGCATCACAGGTGATAACAATAAAACATTTATTAATATTTTATATGCAAAGACGGATCAATAACTGAAATTACTAATCTTATTGAATCTGAATTTTGGGAAGTTAAAAAAGCTCTAAACAGGGGATTATGCCTTGCAAATATAATAGCCATACAAAGTTTCAAAAATAATAAGTCACCTAGAGTTGATAACTTGTTTTATACATATCAAGGCCCAAATATAAAGAAGATCAAGCATACATTACCACAAATATCGAACTGCTTAAAAAAAGGACACAAGAAAATGTTCTCTAAACATGCAAAAAAACAAAACAAACAGACCAGACGAAATATAAAAATAACAATAGAATTCCATTTTTACCAGCAGCTTACAAGATACTACATCGAATATAGTATATTGCCGGCTCCAGGCAAATTTAGAACAAACAAAGGGATTATATCAAAGTGGAGTTTACGAAGGAAAACAGACATAATAGGTTGCCTCCAACAAATTCTTCATAAACGACTGGAATATCCAATAACTCTTTAAACTGTTTTTATCAATAAGGTATTAGTAAGTAATAAGTAAAAGTCGTAAATATTTGTATTCATAACAAGCAAGGGAAAATGGCCTTAGGAATAAAGTTGGATGTAAAGAACAAAGGACTTCAGGCATAAGCAACTATCTCAAACAGGAAAACATTATGCCAAGTTATTGAGATATGATTTGAATATGTGAACGGCAAAATTTTTCTCACTAACAACACAACCAGAAAAATGGAATTATTATAATGCTGCAGAAAACCAAATGTACAATGATTGGTCCAAAATCATATGACCAAGAGAAAACATTATGTTGGGTGCTTACCCATTTGAAAAAGTTAAAATAATTTGACAAAGGTCAACAAAGGAAAAAATATAAGTGCTGGCATTAATTGTGGTATTATTATATACCAATTGTGGCATATCTCTCCCTAATTTTCAGTAAAGGCAGAGTTCTCATATTTTTGTTTCAATATTCATTATGAGATCTGATATTGCCACCAACTTTTCCATAATCACGGAAGCCTCCACAATTATGCTGAAGGATCTTCCCTTTCCAGTTTTTTCCCTTGGACTAATGAGCACTGATCATTTGATGACTAATGATCATTTGGGATGGTAATTACTTGACAATCAGCTCCAAATTAATTCCATATATCAAGAGGAATCCTCTAGTGAGAGAAACAGCTGCATCCAACAACACGTTAATTGGAAGCAGCAAAACTGACCACCCATTTCCCAACTATGCTGGATATTTTGGGCAAGCTGTGGTATCATATTAATAATAATACAATCATCAAGTACTGTTTTCCTGCCATACTAAGGCATGTTTCCAAAGTTCCTTAGAAACTACCCTTCTCCTGATCTGCTGATATTTATGTAGGGGCATGAATAAAAATCACATAGAACTAATTAATTTTACTTCAATTTGAAGCATGACAAGAATAGGGCTGACAGGTCTCAAATTAATCATAGATAAAATTGATCATATAATATTAAAATATAAAGAACTGATTTGAACGTTAAAGACCAAGAGACAGCCTCTTAGTCAACTTTTGCTAAGTTGATTACCATCTCAGTTCAACTAATGTTTCTTGAGCTTATTTTTACCAAATTTTAAAGAGAGTTGATTTATTGATCTCCACATCAAGTAGGGGACTGCCTCCTCATAGTATCCTTCCAGAGCCCGAAGTGGTTCCCTAGGAGACGATACCTATACTGTTAATAAAGTTAAGTCAATGTCAATGAATAGTGTTCAGTTACTTGTTAGTGCTGTGTACTGAAATCAAGAAACCAGACAGGTGTGCATTAATTCCCTAGCTATCCCTCGCAATTTTATTATCCACTAAGTATAGAATATTCAGCAAAGATAATATTTAATGCTGGCCACATAATCTTATAGAAACCAATGTAGGAATTTTAACCCTATAATTCCAATTGAAGTATCCAGAAACTATAAATTTCCATATATTTTATTTACATTTATTAAACTTAGTCAAACAAATTTTCATAAGGGATTTTTAAAATTGAGAAACTGCATTGCTTCTTTGATGAGTTCATTCGCCTCATTTGTCTGGTAAAAGTAACACATAAATTTAAATCAGGATATTTTGCAAAAAGCCTAAATCTGCCAATTTTGAATTATGTGAACTAATAAAAATGTAACCTTAAAATGTAGCATTCATAAAATAAATGTTAGAGATAACTAGAAAATGCTAAAAAATATTTCATGCTGTATGATATCTCTAGAATCTTCAATATACTATATATATAATATACTGCATTTTGATAAATCATTTTAAAATACTTATTATTTAATAAATTGTGAACACTTTCATTTCCTTCAAAGTTTTAATATCAATGTAAGCTATAGACAGTGAAAATGCAAGTTCAATTAAATATTCATGTAATGGTGAAGGTATCATTGACCGTAAAATTAATTCAAGGAGAAATTGGTTGGAGTGTGCTGTCAGGAAAGAGCAACACACAGAGGAGTATAAATTTGCTGATGTAGTATGCTAAGTAAGAGTATGCTGATGTTTCAAGCTAAGTTTCAGCCCGAGGGAAAAACCTGGCAGTTGAGAATGATCCCGGCCAGATCACTTCTTTGCACAGCTTGTTCTTAACATAAAGGGGCCCTTAATGTGTTGGTAGAGGTAAGATTTTTTTTTATAATAAAGAAAGAAAATACATAAGCAGCACCTATTTTAAAGGATGATACAAAAAATATTGTTAGTTATTAATTATTAGACTAGTTATTTATGTTGAGGGTGATAGTACTCAAAAACAAAACACATCATTTATAAAATAGCAATAGAATTTAGTTAAGTGTCTGAATTGCAGTTGTAATTGTAAGTTGATCAAACATAAGAAATTTAGAAATTACAACAATTGCACGGCACACTAAACGTACTTTGAATATTCATAAATAAAAAATTAGTTTAATAAATTATCAAAGACAACTGCTATCTACATAAATGTATTATGTCTTAAATATGCTAAATTAATAATCACAAATGCCATATCTATGAATTAATTGAGTGTTGATGAAATTAATTACTCAAATTAATATCTTAGAAATATACCTACATTAGAAATAAATTAATACATTCAATTCACTCCTAATGATATTAAAAGAACACATCTCGATTTTTTGTAAATTTAGAAACAATTAATTATTAAATGATTATTCAATAGATTACCTCATTATTCCTATACTATCTGCATTCTAAAAAACAACAAGCCATAAGAGGGTACAAAAAATGAAACTCTACTTAGAAAAAACCATGAAGTTCTGAAAGATGAAAAAGTACCAAAATGCTATTAGCAGGTAACAATACACAACAAACAATTTTTTTTTTTATTTTCACAAGAAAAACATGATAAGTTAGTAATCAGCAGTTTCAATTTTCATGACAAAGTGAGATCTTCTTTCATATCAAAGAAAAAATAATGTTTACAGAAAATAAACTTAATGGCTCCAAAATAAATATGAACAGATTAATTCATATAAATGCGAAACTGTCATTTCTAAAATTTAAATAATTCCAATAATTTATCTTAGAAAATGACAAAAAATTATGTCAAATTAAAAAATATCATATCAATCTTGTCTGAAACTTTATCCAAGCAATATTTTCCAAGTATTAATAAGCTAATTACACTCATTTCAAAAAATATTGCACAACTAAAAATAAAAATATCAAATTTGCTCACCTGAGCCTTCTCTTCCTCTCTCCCAGCCCAAATATACTGTTGATGTTGCTGTATGAACTATTAGCGGTGAGCACTCCATTTTGAGGAAATTCATCGCCAATCTCATCTCTTTCATTTTGCATTTCAAGTTCCGAGTCGACCCCATCACTGCCCACTATGAAATTCACATTACCACTTGGGCCGTTTTCCATATCCTTTTTCTTGTCTGAAAACCATAATTTTAAAAAATAATATTAAGTAGCAGTTAATTATGGTTCAGAGCATAATTCAATCATTTCAGGAAACGTGTCCAATTAAGTAAATAAATTTTCAGTTAAAGAAACAAAACAAAAAAAAACTCTGAAATGCAAATACTAATAATACTGTTGTAACACAAATCGCACAAGTATAAAAAAATTTTTTTTTTTTAATAATACGAATTTCATAAATATTTAGTTATTAGGTTTTTATATCATGTTAATTTTTTTTTCTTCTTGAATTTAAAATTATCATAGCTACTTGAGAAGGTATTTTTTTCCCAAATCAGTTAATAATTATTTTTAACTTCATTTATAATTCTAATATAGTAAAACAAAATTATAATAGTAACAGATTAATAATACAAACTTGGTGTAGTAATTAAGATATTACATGTATAATAAAAAATATATTAATGAAAGATAGAAAATATATATGTATTTGTAAAAACAAATAAAAAAATTGCATGGGTGTTTTCACTTTTTTCTTATTTTAAATAAATACATTTTTTACAGTCTTCAATAATAGATAGCTTAAAAGCTTATAATTTAATAAGACTTTATAAAATGTAAAACGGTTCAAATTTCATTTTTTTTTTAACGAAGTTATACAACTCATCAGAAAAAGAAATTTTAAAAAATCCAACTGAAATTAACAGTAAAATCTTCCTGGTTTCGAAAATTTGAAAATTTTAACATATCTTATCAAAAATGGAAAACAATCTAATACCTAACGGACCAAAAAAAAAAACAAGCTCAAGACAAATTTGCTTGAGAATCTAAATGCCTACGCATGCACTAAGTGTGAAGGGTCAAAACGGAAATTACTAGTTTAACCAACAATATAATAATAAAACTCAATGAATCTTTTCTGTAAAAGATGGCAAGTTCTTTTTATAACCTGTTATTACATTTTAAACAGTTCAAATCTATACAGTACGATAGTTTGCAAGGTATATATTCTTATTATTTTTTCAGAATGGTTTCCATTTTAAAGACTTATCACAAAGCCACGTTTGCGAAGGGGATGGAAACGGATCCTCTAAATTAATTGCAAACTTGAATTAGTCCAATTTGAATCGGGTGTCCTCTGCCGTCATGCCTTCATGGAATTTTACTTATTACTACGACACATTCGCGTGTCGTAAATGTTTTTTGTATGCTTGTTGTATTCTGCTTGCCAGAGGATAAACTATCCTAAGTAACATTTTCGAAGTTTTACAGGAGAACAAAAAGAAGTATCAGATCACACTTTATCGTTGTCATAGTGGTAAATCTTTATATTTGATGAGTTGCAAATTTGATTACTCTTTTAGCTTATTTACGATAATTGTACCCGAAAAGTATGAAGTTCACTCTGTGTAAATTATTCCTATATAAGAAAATATAATTAAGATGCATATAATCAGACGCGTGCACCGATTATTTTCAGGAGGGATTTAAATTTGTTTTCGTAGGCAGGATTTGATGAGAAGGTAAGTAATTATCAAGTGTCTATTATCGCCAAACAGGGCGTAAGTTTTAAGGATAAGAATGCAAAATTCAATTAACTTTCTGCGTCTCTAATTGCCAGATCGAAGAACTTTTCACAAGATACGATACCTGACTAGATAAATTTCGTATCGATGATAGGAAATAAACAATTTTTTCAAAATATCTCTTGAACATGACAGAAAACGAAAATGTCTATAAGACAGCCAGAATATGCACTGAACGTTATGATTCGAAATTCCTATCAATTGTCCATAGGGTTAATATTTTTATTTTTAAAAGGTTGCATAAAGTTTTTTGTATAGAAGTTATAAAAACGAAATTAAGAGATAAATGTTATCAAACCATAAATTAAGGAAAAGACGAGACTAAAATTACAACGAATCATCATAGATTTTCTCAACAACAAAACTCTTTGATGAAAGCACAATTGTATACTGTGTTGTAAATAAAATAGAAAATATGTGGAGTGTCCAATCACACGACTTTCCTAATCCCTTTGAATGCTATGTCCAATACAAACATTTTTTGTTGAATCTTCGCTGAAATTAGCACGATAAGGAATTTTTTTTTCTTTTTAATTTAGCTTTGTCTGTCATTTCATCAAATGCCAAATGAGCTTCGGGAATGTTTCGGAAGATGTATAGTTCACGATTTTTCAAAAAAATTAAAAAAAAGCAAACGTGTTTCCTTGGGAACATGCGCAGAATACCATTATACAGAAAAATGGCTACAAAGTTCAATATGTTGTATTTTTGCTAAGAATCGTCCGATTTTGAAGTTTTGTTTTGTTGTTTTTTACTTCCTTGTACGAAGTAAAGGAAGCATTGTAATCGCGAAAATTTTCGGTTTTCAGATTTCAACGGAAATATTCATTTTGACCATCCCTGAATCCATTTTGACTAGTTCCGTCGTGACGTCTGTACGTAATTTCGTACGTACGTGCGTATCTCGCATAATTCAAAAACGGATAGCCGTAGAAAGTTAAAATAATGTATTTAGGATTGATGTAAAATCTAGTTGTGAAACTCCTTTTTGGTCACTACATGATTACCGGAAATGGTACTTTACTTGAAAGTCATTATTGATTTTCATCAAAAATTATATGAAAATATAATGCAAAACTTCTCAAATTAGGTATATAACACTAACTTATTAATATAAATAACATAATAAATTTTGGTTAACATTGGCAGACCGGAAGTGGTACTTTACTTGAAGGTCATATTAGATTTTCATCAAAAAATATATTAAAATAAGATGTAAAACATCTCAAATTTGGTAAATAGGATTTTTTTATTAATATGAATGTATTTACTAGATTTTGGTTAAAATTGGTGAGCCGAAAAGGGCACTTTACTTGAAGGTCTTAATAAACACATCAAAAATTATATTAAAATTAAATAGAGAGATTACAGATTATAAAGGTTACAGACGCGATTTTTTCCCCTCCAATTAAACATTTTTATTGATAGTTTTGAGTGTTAAAATTGAAAGTAAAATACTGGTTTTCCTCCCCATTCGTGAGATGAGCAAATCTGCAGCAGAAGAATTATATATAAGTTAAGTGGGTTCTTCTACTTAAAATTTCGAAACTGCCGATTTTCAATGCTTTATCTTGTGGCCTTGACATTCTAATGTCGTCTCGGAACACGAAGAAATCACTTGGAAACTAGTTACCTTCTGAAAGAAAACGACATATAATAACGGATGAGACCTCCAGAAACAAGAGTATGAGTGTTTGTCAACAGACGGATGTCGCGGCGCCAAGTGTCGTTTTTGAGATACTGCAATCTTCTGAATCAAGTAACCAAATTCAAGTTCACTTTTTGAGCCACCGTTTTATAGATTAATAGGCGTACAAGGAAGTCGTGTGTTGTCAACATCAAATAAAGGGAATTTCATTAATCCCTATAATCAACCAAAAAATCTATACTTTTTGAGTGGTGCGCAAATAAAGTTTTATTTACTTTGTAAATTTTTCCCCTGCATTTTCTTGGGAAAAGTTACTATGTAGGAAAATTAAAAGAGCTATAAGGAGAAGAGATTTTAGGAAAGTTTCATTAAAATATCAGGGGTACAAATAAGTTTCCGCTGTTTTTAATCAAAACTTACGAAGTTATTGTAAACAAAAGGTACATTACATTCTATTTAAAATATTTTCCACCACTAGTTACTATTTTTCCCCATCTTTCTGGAAGCATTCGGATACGACATCAAAAAACTCTTTATTTTTTGAGGCTGTCTATGAATCGATCCAATTTTTCATATCTTCATACGATGTGAAGCGCTGTTCAGACAGATCATGTACTATCGAACGGAACAAGCGGTAATCACTAGCGCAATGTCTGGGGGATACGGCGGGTGAGGTAGGACTTCCCAGTTCAATCACCAGTGACTATGTGGTGCGAAAAACCTTTTATTTTATGCCTGGCAAGCAGCATTTCAGATATGCACAATCGGCGTTCAATGTCGCTTGGCTTTATTTCCTTCATTTTGTATCATTCCTAACGATTTTAAACGATGTGAAATTGCTTGTTGACTCACTCCTAATGTAAGTGCAATTTCTTCTTGCGTTTGGTATGCATCTTCCACCAATAATGCTTCCAATTCTGTGTCCTCATTAATCCCTCAACTTTCGGCCGGCCACTACGTTCTTTGTCTTCCACGTCAAACTTTTGAAACCACTCACGACAACTTCTCTGGCTTAAAGCAGTATCACCATATGCTTCTACAAGCAATAGATTTAAGTTAAATAAATAAATCAAAACTTGCCGCAAAAGACACTTATTCCGAACAAAACTTGATATTTTCGAACGGCAAAAACTAAGTACTCTACTAACACAAAGTCACGAGTATTTAAGGTTATGCTGTTGCCAGATGTCCAAACTTGCCATGTGCCGTTGTTCAACTGTATTCAACATAATCTTGTCCGTGGAGCCATCTCTCAACAACGGCGGAAACTTATTTGTACACCTAATAATACACAACAAAAAAATTCGTTCAAGAGATAATCGTGGCACAGAAACACATATAAATACACAGACAGACCAATGGCTGAAAATGTTTATTTTGGATCCAGGAGGTTCTGAAACGCATGAATCCGTTGAAAACTGCGCATCGAAAATTGGACCCGATTACAATACCTTCCTTACTTGCCAATCAGATAAGGGAAGTAAAAAAAATTAAATGAATGTTCATCCACAACAGAACAAACAATTTAGTGTTATTAACCCTTCTACAACCACATTGCTTCCTTAAAGCACAAGAATACAATAAAGCCACGCACTAAACAGTTTGCAACTCTACCTGCAAGAATCTGTCTTATCAAAACAACAAATAACAATAAAATAATATTTTCGTTTCAAAAAGTAACATGTATATAAAATAACTAAAAACCTACCTGACTATGAGTCAAAGGACAGAATAAAAAGAGAACCTCTGAAGAGAGCGAAACTATAAATCGATAGGAAGGATCAAACGTTGATCACATGTGTTTATGCAACTTAGTATCTCGCAAAAAACAAAAAGATGATACGGTTAAAAGAAACCTCAAACCTTGGAATAATATCTGATAGGATTGGTAAAACAAAGGTCGCAAATTTTTGCGACCTCATGTAATATTGATAAGTAGGAAGTGTGAGCTCAGAAAAGATTGTGAAAAAAAAATTACGACTATTAATCAATTACAAAGAGATAATCAAATCTAAACTAGACCAGGCTCGACACTTTTTGTAATTCTACGATCTCATTAATGTATAATTTGCCGAAGTATTGTCATTGAATTTATATAACTAGTTAACAGCATCTGAAAAAGTTGCTACACATTTGTGCTCCGAAACACTTCCGAGCTCTTACAGCTAAACACTGCTGAAGCACTAAAATGGTAGCATGATCTTCAAATGCATACGTGACGTAAAAGAATGGAACAAGTGACTTCAGAAATATGAATAAAATTTGTTTAAAAACCTTATACGTCAGAAGGTATAACGATTATTTCTGTGAACCGATTTTGTCGCTTTTTTTTATTTGGTAGCGTTTCGATTTTCGATGCCTTTTGTACCAAATCGGACGCTCAGAGCGCAAAAATGTATTTGTCTATAGACTGTAGCGCCATGACAGCTCTAATGGTTTTGATCAAACCTGACTAAAGTCTTCTGCTCAAAGCTCTTTACCTTTTCATATATGGTACATCTCCAAGAAAAAGCAGGAAAAAAATTTTGGCGAAAAGTAATATAATTCAATATTAAACACTAAAAGTAAACCATTTTATGAATAATCACTTGAAAGGCAATAAAATTCTCTACAAAACCAAAAAAATAAATTGTCTAAATCGGACCAGTATTATCAAAGATATGGCGTATTGGACAATGTCTCTAAAAGTATTCTTGCAATATTCCCATGGAAACCAATTCTCTTTTTTGTTTGTTTTTTTAATATCTATCTCGAACATTATACATATCCTAGAATATTCCAGATGCTCATTGTAAAGATAATTAAATTTTCTGCAAGCTAAGAAAAAATAAATAATAAAACTTCTTAACCGCATCAATAATAGCGAATAAACAGCAAACAAATATGGTTTTGTATAGTAAAAATGTGAAATTTTGCGGATTTCGACAAATTTTGGAGCGCATGAGCGACCGGGAGATATGGATAGGTACGATTTTTTTCTTAATTTTTAACAACAGAATTACAATTTGAACTTTTTCGATCCACACCAGTATTATTTGTAATATAAAAATAAAGGAAGTTTCGTGAAGTTAATGACCTCTATGATAATAAAGAGTAATTTGCAAATAAAGGATTTGTTCTCATAACCTTGGAAACTGAAATATGACTACTGATTTAGAAGTTATAATTATTATATATATTTTTATTTTATTTGATAAAGAGTTGGAAGAAATTATATCAGATATTAAATGAGCTCAACTATTATTGAGAACTATAAGTGTATAGCTGGTCGCATTGGTTTTCCACACCTTCAAGTTTCCACTCTTTTCTCTTCTTTTTTTTTTTGTGATGAATTCTCGATTTCCCCTTAGCTAATCGTAAAACTATAGCCACAAAAATCAATCAAAGTTTATTTATTATTTGAGCACATTTAATCGCTAATATTATTACTAAAATAGTTAATATTATATTACTATAATATATTATATTATTATATGCTAATATTGTAATATTATGACTACTTAAAGATGATAATAACCTCATTCCATGTATACTGGTGTGGATCGAAAAAGTTCAAATTGTAATTCTGCTGCTAAAATTGAAGAAAAAAATCGTTCCAATTCATAACTTCCGGTCGTGCATGCGCTCAAAAATTTGTCGAAATCCGCAAAATTTCACATTTTTACTATACAAAACCATATTTGTTTGCTGTTTATTCGCTATTATTGGTACGATTAAGAAGTTTTATTATTTATTTTTTCTATACAAATAAATGATACAATCTTATAAGTACATAAGATAACTTATATTTATAAATAAATTTAATAAAATTAATTGGAAAAAGAAAAGAAAACAATAAAATGAAAATTGATAAATAGTCAAATGTTCATAATGCACATAAATTCGATCCCCTTTAAATATAAAAAGAATTAGTCAAAAAGAGTCATTTAAAAAAAATACGCTTGTGCCACTATAAGCCATGAAGGGCCTTGGGATTAGTACCTCGCAAGAAAGTACTGTTTTTACTTTCTCTTAGCTATATGAAACATAAAGTACGGGAAAGTATTGTGATCGTGAAAATTTGGGACGTGAGTTTTCAACGGAAATACGTTTTAAGGTATTAAGGCCCCCTGAGTCCAAATAACCAAGTCCCCCGACCGACCAATGACAAACCAGCTACAACTACCTCTAACAGTTTTGCAGTACTTAGCGGCCCATACACCTTCCAGCCAGAAACACCCATCCCAGCTACCCCCACCCCAGCTACCCCACCAACCAATCAAAAGCCGTACAAACCGGCTCCGATTTGTGATTCGTCCAACGAAAATAAACTTTTTACCTCAACCAAGGCCGATTATGACGCCACCATGGCCCTTCCCCACCAGTCGGATGATATCGACTTTCACTCATACGCACCAAGAGGCACCAAACCCTTAAGGAAGTACATACTGAAAGGATTCGATATCAACCATTCAGTGGCCACTATGGAGAGTGCACTAAACGCCCGCTTACCCGGATTCAAAAGCGTCTGGCGGATGCAAAAAGCGTCGGTCGTTACCACCGACGAAAAAACCAACCCTACAAGATATGGAAAGAGTTGGTCCAATCGACCACATGGGTTATTCAGTTGAAAAACTGAAAAATATAAGTGGCCCCAGGCAGTGTCACAACTGTCAGGAATTTGGCCACACAAAAAACTTCTGTGGGCGTATTATAAAATGCGGTCGATGTGGTGAAAACCACAAGACACATGAATGTCCACGAAACACCCCACCCAAATGTGCAAACTGCGGTGGCCCTCATGTGGCCTCATACCGTGACTGCCCAAACAGGCAAATCCTTATTAAAAAGAAGGAAACAAAAGTCAATATAAACACCAACAAACAATACCCAGAAGACTGCATCTCCTGCTCCCACCACCACCTCTGCACCAAACTCATAATCCGGTGTCCTATTCAATGGACCTCCCACCCCCACACCAACCCCCGCACCCGCACCCACACCCCCACTCCCAACCCCACAGCCGCCCACGGATACACCCGCATGGGTTTGAGGGCTTAATCACCATGGTCAGTGACATGAAGGCTATGTTTCACACTGTCATGAGCACGCTTAACACCGTGCTCCAACAAACCTTCGCAGCTAAAGTTAATGGATAGACACTCTATCCTTAACTATAACACAACAGGGCTCGTAAAGCGTAAGCTCGAGCTGGAATCCCTTCTGGCCTCTCATAGGCCATCAGTTGTCGCACTCACAGACACAAAACTAAACAAGCAAACGCGAATACACTTTCTCGGTTATCACACTTACAGACTAGACTCACAAACCCCCGCACACGGAGGCGTTGCACTTCTGATGCGTTATGACGTCCCCTCTAAACTTATAAACAATAACACACTCAATGACGAAAAACACACAGCCGTCACTGTACAAGTAAAACTTAAACACACATACAAAATCACATGTATCAATACAGAAGACCAGGAGCACAACTCGACACTTTCAAAACACTCTTCCGGGAAACCGAAACAGACAGACAACACATCATCGTAGGGGACCTAAACGCTAAACACCACACTTGGAACTGCACAAAGCCAAATGTATTAGGTACCCACCTCACTAAAATAAAATACACAGTCATACACCCCAACGCCTACACATACAGACATCACTCAAACCCAGCGTACACATCTACACTAGATCTGTTACTCACGCAACAATCACACAGATTCATAGATTGCACAACAATAGAATTCAGTGACCACATCCCCGTTATCTATCACCTCGGCCGTGACATAACAAGAATCCCACCAACAGAACACAAATACAACTTTACACAGGCAGACTGGAAACTATACAAGAACACAGTCTACACTAACACACCCAACATCACACCATTCACAAATACTCAAGACATAAACAATGCCAACACCCTCCAAAACATCATACACGATGCCGCCTACACCTCGATACCCAGGTTCAACCCCACTCCCATCCACCCACGCCAGCCACCAAAACGCATACTCGCACCAATTAAAGAGCGAAACAACATAAAAAAACTGCTGTTATAGGACTAAAGACCCAATAAACAGACCTATCATAAACAGTCTCACCAGACAAATCACCTCTCTAATGTCGCAGTGGAAAACATCCCTCTGGCACGAACAATTACGCCATACCCATTACGGCCCCAAAAACTTCTGGAAACTAGTCAGAAGCCACAACACCAAATCAAAATCGGTGAAAATACAACGAGGCGATGAGCTTCTCACTCCCGCAGATCAGGCTACCATACTTGCTGACTACTATGTCGATAGAGACTCAGCACGTACCACTACCATTTACAACCACAGTCCGCTGACTGATATAACACAAACTATTTTTTCCTCCTATAAATAACTGACTGCAACTCTGAGAAATAGGAGGAGAAACAAATCAACAGGACAATATACCCTATGTCCTACTCAAACAACTCCCCAGGAAAGCCCATATGTTTCTCCTCAATATTTTCAACTCATGCACACGCCTGAGATACTACCCTATTTAGTGGAAATATGCTATAGTTGTTCCACTTCTCAAACCCCCAAAACGAGGAGCGGCACCGGTAGAATACCGGCCCATCAGTCTCCTCAACCACATCTCAAAAATATATGAGAAACTAATCCTCATACATGTCCGAAAACACTGCGACACACATGACATCATCCCCCCGGAACAAACCGGGTTCTCTCGCGGCGTTAGCTGCTATATTAGCTGCAGAACTACAGAATGATACAGCTAAAAACCTCAATAAAAATCTTGCTACAGCAATGACCTCATTAGACTGCACACAGGCATTTGACTCTGTATCCCACTCCACCTTAATTGATCAACTCCGGCTTCACCGATTCCCGGACCAACTGGTCGACATTATTGGCTCATACCTCAGTGGCCGGACATTTTCTGTCCGTGTCAAAACTGAGATCTCCACCCCGCGCCCAGTTACCTGTGGTGTTCCTCAGGGCTCGGTCCTTGCGCCAGTCCTTTTCAACATATATACAGCCGATATAGTAGGACAAAAGATTGACGATGTTCAAATCGCTGCATATGCTGATGATATTGCTATATACACAGCAAGCATGAATGCAGATCACGCCATGCACAAGGCCGAAACAGAAGGCCAAAAAAATCACAGACCAACTTAAAAACATTAATATCCACATAAACACACAAAAAACAGATGCAATCACATTTTCATACAAGAAAACACTCAAACAATAACCAAAACTGAATGGGCAAACCATTCAGAATAAAAGACAACTCACATACCTCGGTATGAAATTGGAATCACACTTATCATTTACAGCTCATACAAAACACAGGATACATATAGCCAAAGCCACTACACACCAACTAAATCACTTACTCTATTCACCAGGGCTGTCACTCAGACTCAAGATCCTGATTTACAAAGCCATCCTTAGGCCTACACTGCTTCACGGTGCCCCCATCCTGCACTACCTATACCCCTCAGCCCTGAAGTCTCTCCAAACATACCAAAACAGCGTTCTACAAAAAATCACAAAACGAACGTCTCTCAAAAGACGGAACATGGCACATTCACAATGAATTACAACTCGACACTGTTCAACAGCACATCACAAGAAGACACGTTTCTCAGACAAAGTTCTTTGACAACATCCCTGCCTCATTTAACCCAATTTTTCCGCGCCATCACCCCATCCTCTCTTCCTGCCAGATGGCAGGGCCGAAAGGGACCACTCAACCCGGTCAACACCATACTTTAATCCGCTTCTAAAGCACCCCCACTCCTAATATCCTATCCCATCGCCCCGTCCTGCCAACTTCCTAGTCCAATTCCTGCACCACTCTCTCATATCCATCCTTGTAAATATACCCATGTAAATATTGTAAATATTTTATTATTATCCTTGCATATAGTTTTTAGTAGTAGGTATTTTATTTAACATACAAGAAGAGGGACCCTCACTTGTAAATAATGAGAAAATTCTCTGACTGGGAAATATCATTCCAATTGTATATAGTCATCAGACCTTCAAATTCCAACAGACAGTAAAAGGTAAAGTTTATAATTTATCTAATTATTTGTTTTATTAATGTTCTTTTTTGTTTGAGGGATTAGAAAATAAAAAAATAATCAAGTGTCGCAAAATGGTCTGTGCGTGTGTATGAGGTAAATCTAGCTCCAAACGAAAAGTAGTACGAAACTTAGCCTGTGATGTTAAAGCAACTTTTTCGAATAACCAGAAGTGCCACTTTATATCATCGATTTTAATGATTTTTACAATTTTCTAACGATTTCAAATTCGTTGTATCACTATAAAATTAAATGCTCTTTAATATCAGCTAGGTCTTATTCTCATTGTTAGTAGTAATAAAAAGTGGATAAATATAAACTATGGAGGAATTTGATAATTAACTAAAGGATAAAAAAAAGGAGAAATATTATCCAAAATTTTCGAAAATAAGAAAAGTAATATAGATGCATAATATATCGTTGGAAAGCTAAAGATTTTAGAAAAATTAATATCTGATATATGAAGTCGTAGAAGGTAATAAGGGAGTGGCGAAAAAAGAACGAACTTGAGTGATTGTTGTAGTTAATAATTTGTACTTTTATATTATTTAATGAAAAACGCTGCAAATTATTATACAATGGTTTATTTACACTTAGTAATATTTCAAAAATATCTATTCTGTCCAAATAAACAAAATCAAGCAGTAGGAACGAGAATTAGTCTACGAACTTCATTACGCTATATCCCAGCTAATACTGGTCCGATTTATATGATTTTTTTTTCCTTTTGTAGGAAAAAGCAACTGATCAGCTTTTGTTTAAATAAAATAGCAAACGAAAATTTAGTTTAACAATTTTACGAATGGATTTTTTTTTTTATTCGATATTTGTTATGCTGATTTCAAAATACCTTACAGGTGTGGTTACAAAAAATATTTCCTATGGACCAATGTTATTAAATGTTACCAAATGGTCGATACTGGAATAGTTATATAAATGCTATCGATTCTGCTATACAATAAAAGCACTCACAAAATTGTTTTTTTCGTTCTTTTTGTTTTAATACCTTGCTATGCTGATTCCAAAACACCTTACATTTCTCCTCTATCTTTATAAATGGCCGAGTTATTGGCATATAAGATCTTTAATTGGCAATTATATAGATTTTTTTTTTAATGCCTTTTTATGCTGATTTCAAAAAACCTTACATTTCCCCTCTATCTTTATAAATGACCGAATTATGGGCTATATTATAAGACCTCTAATCGGCCGCCATTTTGAAACAAACAGACGGATGGTAATGGCGAATTCGGAGGATCATCCTGGGGTGACCTGTGACATTGGTACCGAATCTCAAGAAAATCGGTCAAGCAGTCTCGGAGAAAAGCCGCTGACGGTGTATGGTGGACGGCGGACAGACGGATTTTTTTTTTGTTCGATATTTGGATTCTACGTATCTTGAAACGTAAAACCTCAAATTTTGAGAGAGGGTTCCACAATTTTTTTTTTTTGATCGATTTCAAAGGTCTATTATTGAAAATAATAATCCAAAATAAATGTTTCCATAGAAACTAAATAGAAAAATTTAAAACTTATTTACAGGAGCGTGAAAGTTGAGTGATACGCGCACCGCACCAGATTATTTAACTTTAGTTTATACAAGGATATATGGCGTCCACACTTAGACACAAAATTGTTCACCTATCCCAATGAAGGGTCAGGCTCCCACATTATAGAGGCTGCGTGTGCCCCACTCATATAATAGAAATAATATATAATAGAAAACAATTCGGTAATTAGATATTTAAAAATCAATTTTGGAGGTCAAAAATAGTAATTTTGAGAAAATCATGTCAGCTGTTCATCATTCAATACTTTCACAGTTCTATATATAATTTCATTCATCTTTAGACGTATAGCCTTCCATGGTGTCAAAATAAATGACGTAAACACACGTCCTACATATTCATAATATAATATCAAGACGTATGTTAATAAAAATTCTATAGTTTTTAAGTTTACTAACTAATTCTTAAAAGATTATCATAAGAAAAATCGGAGAAATCGAAACTGTGAAGTGCAAATAACGGCCACAGACGTCCACTTTTTCCATTTTTCAAAGAAAATTTGTCAAAATATGACACAATTTCATTCCGTAAATATGTAATCATTATCAAACTCCTAAGCGTGAGGGTGAAAGAATTAAATTATTTATTAAAGAATTAATTTTTTTATTAATATTTTATGCATAAATAAATATAAAGTACAAGTATAGCCATTTGGCCTACAATACAAAAAAAAAAATCTAAATACTACGCTCGCGTAAACTGTAATAATAATAATTCCTCGAAACAGAGATATTCCATGGGCCCTCTCGTTCTTCAGATTTGACTAACGATTTGTCACCTTTTGGTATGGGGTACCTAAGTGTTTGAGGCTGAACCACCTAGAACTATCCAAGTCCTCAAACAACGCATTCGGGACGAGTTTGAAGTGACATGCAGCGAGAAGCAACGCAAAACTTTCCTCTATGAAGTGGGTACCCTTAATTTGGAGAAAAACCTGGCGATTGAGCGTGATCTCGGCCAAATCACCTCCTTGCACAACTTTTGGCCTAGAAACAGTGCGGTCCTTACGGTCCTTATAAATACTGAAACCAAGACCCTTCGTGGGTTTTAATCGTACAGTTTTTTTTTTTAGTGTTCATTTATGATTGTTTTTTCTATTGTATACCAAATGATTCTTCTTGTACTTTATATTTATGCAAAAAAAAAAAAAAAAGAATCATAAATGAACACTTTAATGTTGAAATCATCCCGTTTCACTGCCGGACCCAATAGATACATTCTGGCTTGAAATATACTGAAAATGTGTTTAAGTTAAGGGGGAAAATGTTTAAAGGGAGTTGGGGAGGGGAGAGGAGGAGGCAAGGATTGCTCTAAAACCTTTTTCGAAAGTATTCGTAACTCGTTTGTAAAAAATAAAAACAAAAATACAATAAACTTTTGTAACGTTTATGGTATTGCGACTTAGGTCTCGAGACTGCTTAGAAATTGGTTCTAGAAATAAATACTGATAAAATATAAAATAGCAAATATGAAGTCAGTGAATTATGAACAGTTAGAAAATAGTGCATTACGCGAGTATTCATTTAACAGATGTGATAATTATAACAACGCGCGAAAATAATTTAAGTCCGTTCAGATCCGTTATAATTGGAAAATAGAACCAAAAATATTGTTGTATGTCACTTACGAGTGTTGCCAGAAACGTTTCCGATATCAACATGAAGATGGCAAATCAATTCGTCAGCAAAAGTTGGAGAACGTGTTTGCGCATGCTTTGAAAGATTATTATAATAATGGCACTACGGTCCTGCTAGAACCCGGACCTCCTCCACATCATCCAGCCATCTGATCCGAGGGTGTCCTCTCTTTCGCTTGCCGTCTGGTTTTCCATAGAGCATCTTCTTGGGTATTCTTTGCTCGGGCATCCTCTCTACGTGTCCTATCCATCTTATTCGGGATCTTTTTTACCAATGCCACAATGTTGGGTTCCCCAAACAGTTCCAGTAGCTCCTCATTCCTTCTTCTTCTCCAAATCCCGTTCTCAGCAACTCCGCCCCACATTCTTCTCAGTACCTTTCTCTCCCAGAAGTTGACCATTCTTTCTGATTTTCTGGTCAAGGGCCATGTTTCACACCCATACGTAACCACTGGTCTCACTAAGGTTTTGTAGACAAGAATTTTCATTCTCTTGAAGAGTGATCTAAACTTTAACACTCTTTGCAGTGAGAAATAGCATCGAGTCAAACTTGGAAATTTGCTGTCTGAGGAATTTGAGGTGGATAATGGCGTAAGGAAGGGTGAACCTCTAGCCCCCCTTCTTTTTAATCTAGCCCTGGAAGTAGGACAAACAGTATTGGAACAAATCCAGGAGGTGACGTCTACAATCGCCTGTCGTAACATTTGGCATACGCCGATGATGTCATTACCGCTAGAACCCAGACAGCATTATCAGGAATATTTCAAGAATTCGAAGAGGCAGCTGCTAAACTGGGTCTTAGAGTTAATGAAAATAAGACGGTGTACATGAAAAGTTCAAGAAGGGAAAAGGAAGTGAATGGAGAAATAACATTCAGAGATCTCAACTTTAGGTCTGTAAACCAATTCAAGTATCTGGGAATCTTATTTGCAGACTACAACAAAGTAGAGAGCGAAATATAGGCTAGGATAGCAGCAGGGAATAGATGCTATTTCTCACTGCTTTAAAACATATTCACCAAAATTTCATCCATTTGCCCTAGCAGTTGTTTGATAATCGTTTGAGTGGAACACTGTTCGAGTTCGGTATCGCGTTTCGTCCCTCCAGACCAAAAATGGGTAGAAATAAGCATTTCCACCATTCTATTAGCGGAATTAAGGCCCAATAAATCAGAGTTTCCGTGGACTGTGAGGAATTGACTCTAAAGGCGAAGAGTGTTCCTCTGGCTGGGAAAATCTTGGAGTCAGGAGTGGATCCAAAGGTGTATCGAAAGGGGTGACCGCACAGAGTCCCACCCCATAAAATAATAAATAAATGACAAATACGTTATAGACAAATTTATAGTTTAAGGGGGCCTTCGGACTCCCATTTCCTCTTGGAGGGTATTTCATACTTCCCGCATTCCCCGGCTGCACACCGCCCCAACCAAGAGGGGACACCGCAATAGTGTGATCTAGATCCATTACCAGGAGTTGTCTTAATTATATTGAAGAAGGAAAAACTATTATAGGAGTTTAATAGACATTATTATTTGAGAAGCTGAAGGCAGAAATCGCGGAAAAATGGCACATTTGACATTTGTAGAAAAAATATTTTGTTTCACCCTGAAAACGATTTGAACTGCTTTACCAATCATTCTACTTATAGTCCAAGCGATTATTTTTTTTCAAGCTAAATGTTGAACTTAGAAAACGGCAAGTACTATTTGGACGGGTTGAAGAGAAGGGAACGTCACTGGATGAAGTGTCTAGATTTACAAGGAGAATATTTAGTAAAATAATAATGCATTTGAAGAAAAAGTTCTGCTTTTTTGTTAGGTATTTGTTAAAACTCGTACTTATAATAGGTTCCAAAATATAAGGAGAAATAATTATTCCAAAGAAATTATAATTTTTCTAGGCTGAAACCACGTTATACTTTTGATTTGTACATTATCTATTGATATGTCTTGGACCATGTAAATGTTAATAAACATTACATCTAAATGCGCTAAAATAACGCAAACAATATAAAAGCTCCAGATAGGAAGGAAACTTTAAGTCTTAAAACCGGTCAGAATTATTTGATACTTTTTTTTACTTCCATACAGTTTGATAGGAGTATTTGAAGTCCGAAAGTCCGAATCAGGAGGTTTGTGAAAAACTTCATTAAATCCGTTATTGAAGAATGATTACATATTTTCATCCCTTTAAATTCTGTAAGGATGTCATATAATTTTCTCTTGAAATTGTGGACGGTTTCAATACAATCCAGGAAAATACCAAATTAAATTACTACCTATCTATCTATCCGCGTGGCGCTACAGGCCGATGTGATCCAGGCCTCCTCAATAAGTCTTCGCCAGTTGGTTCTCTCCTTTGCGGTCGCTTTCCAATTGCGGGTATTTAGAAGGTCTTGCGCATCCCGAGTGACAACATCTTCCATCTTCCATCTCAGCCATGGTCTGCCTCTCCCTCTAGCACGGTAGAGCCTTCCGTCCAGAATCTTTCTTGGTATCTCTTCCTCCGGAATTCCGGCAACTTGTCCAGCCCAATGTAGTCTTCCCAGCTTTATATGTCTCATCACATCAATATCCCCATACAGATCGTAGATCCCTCTGTTCTTCCTTCTTCTCCAGTTCTCGCATTCCTGGACTGGTCCGAATGATCTTTCGTTCGAAAACAAGTATCTCCTTCTCTTTCATGTGAATGAGGGTCCAGTTCTCCGATCCGTAAGTAAGGACAGGTTAATGAGGGTCTTGTAAAGGAGACGTTTCGTGCGGCGGGAGATGGTCGAACATCTCAGATGTTTGCCGAGACCAAAATAACACATGTTTGCCTTAACGATTCGCTGGCCGGTTTCCAGAGATACTCTTATTTCCCTGACTTACAACAGCTCCTTGATATGTAAAGTGATCCACACTCTGGAATGTAAATTGACCCATAACTACTCGTTCACTAACTGCTATCTCTGTTCCAGGTCCTACACACATATACCTGATATTCTATTGATTGATAATCATTCCCATAGATGTCATAATTGTTTCAGCCAACTTTAAAAATGCGTTCTTGATAGACTCGAATGATCGCGCAAATAGGTCTAGATCAATTGCAAAATCAAGCATTTAAACCCGGCTGTTAAAAATGGTGTCATTGGTCTAAATAAAAATTACTACGTTGAAATAATTATAATATTTTACTTATCAAATTGGAAATAATCAAAAACAAAATGGAGGATAGAAGAGGGCGGAAGATTTTTTGGTATAATATAGTTAATATTGGCCTAAATTTTATGTTCATAATCAGAATTTAACCCGATCCACAAACAAAAACAACTTTATCCAATAACATAAAATAAACAAAAAGAATTATCCAATAATGGTTCGTAAACAAGCTATGTAAACAGTTTATCAATAAAATGATAATTTTAAAATATTTCCTACTTAGTTTAGGAAATAACTGCCACGGATAAAACCACCGATAACTGTGAGACTTGAAACTCTGGCAATGTCTGAGATTAGATTGACTTCACAAGATGGGGAAAATATATTCGATTACTGTTTGATGAGCCAACTATCAATCTTGAAGAATGATGAGTTCAATGGATTTTTTCACAAACTTCTTGATTTGGACTATTGTTTGGTTTTAAGACTCAAATACTCCTATATGCGTTCTATGTTATTACTTCATGCTTATTCACACAAAAATTTTATAAAGCATATGTGTTTCTACAATTTTCCTACTAGCTAACTACGCACAAAGATATTTTATTTGCATTGATCATGCTCTCCTCTTAATCGAAATGCTAAATGAATGAATAATTATAAAACTTATATAACCATATGATTAAATAAATATTAATGCATAACATGAACACGTATAAATAAGTACCGCTCGTTATATGGCACTACGTCATTACCCAAAATACATCATTATCTAGATATCTGCATACAAATATGTTCACGTATTAATGCATTAATAAAACATATAACCGGAAGCTTGTCCAAATGCATATATATATATAATTTAAATTATCATTGAAACATAATAGTTACATTTTAAAAAAATGCTAAGTTATTTTGGATGAACAAAATAATACACATTATAAATCTCATTTATAACTCACAGGTTCCAAAATCGTTGTCAGTTTTGATAGCATCGCTGTCAAAATCCTTATTAAGAAAAGGCGACTTAAATGAAAGAACTCCGTTCAAGCACCCGCAAAACATATTCACTTTGGAAACTCTCCGACAACCAGATAAGACTTCATCAACCTTCTACTAAATGCAAAAAGGATAGCGTGAGACCCATCAAAATAGTGGTGCTATTCCAGAGACAACAATGCAACGACTGAGGAATACATCGAGCAGGTAACACGCGGCCAAGCTCGACAGTATAATAACTTAACTCACAGCTATTTGAAAGCGTGAATGGAAATTGGTCTAATGTCTGCAAGAGCACAAACACCTATCTTAGAGTTACTATGCGAGACTAATTGTAACTTGTAAATTACTAACCTTTATGAACTTTCTAAGCACCATTAACGTTAACTAGGAGCAGCTAATGTTAGCCTTCCAAAATCGATAAACCGCTTATTAATGGAACGAATGTGGGTGAGCCAAAAAAAAATCAAGAGTTTAAAACATTAGTAGGGAAGGCTAAAATCTAAGGAAAATATAATATAGATGATTAATAGTTGACTATATAGAATATCAAGATAAAGACTGTCAGGAAATCAGCACAAAGACAGGAAACACATTTACAAAGACTTTAGAAAACAAAACATTAAGCTATGGTTATTAGGAAAAACATTAATACATAAAATAGACAAAAAAAAGAAAAGTTGAAAAACAAAAGTAATATATAGGAAAAAAAAGAAAAGGACAATCACTATATTTTATCAGGCTCATAATATGTGCTCAATCAGTCTTGTGACATTCATTTGAATTAATAAAATACTTCTATAGATTAATTATAGATTTTGTTTAGTCATCTTAATTTTTGTTTTATTATTCCTTCGTTATGGTACATCATTCGAATTTAACTTTCATTTTTTTTTTTAATTCATGATAGGAAAAATATTTAAGAAACAAAAAATGAGCAATTTTACATTGCTTACTGCCACCATAGCGCGTAGTGAACTTCGGTTGGCAAGATAGCCTACTGATATTTTTATAATCATATTACTTGTGATATTTATAAATGTGATGTAACCGTTTTTTCTATGATGCAACCGTTTTCGGGCTAAATTATTTATTGTTTACACTAAAAATAAATTACTTAAATTCCATTTAATGGTTATATGCTTTTCGATAAAGAGGCAATAAATAAACTCAGCTACGATGGATCGGTTAACAAGGACGTACTTCTTCAAAGGATTCGAGATAGCAGTTATCAAGGACCTGACCATAGGTACGCATGCATGTTGACATCAGCAACCCAAGGACGTTAAAAAGAAGATACTAAACGTATATAATTTTTTTTTTATTACACGACTTCTTTGCGTGGCAAGAAGCTGTAATACTGAGGAAGCAATATAAGAAGTAATAAATTCGACATTTTAATGGAGGTTGTTTTTTTGTTTTTTTTCCCCTTCCTGAACTGATAAAATACCAGTGATTTTATTATAAAAGCATAAAATTAATTTATATCATTTCTAGCCCATTGATCCTCCCGCTACACACAGCAGGCCTATAGAACCGTCCTTAGAAGGCCTTCGGGCCTTTGGGACTTTTAATATTTATGGGGTCAAGAAAAAAATGTACATAATTACCAAGTTTTTAATAAAATAAAAAAAGAAAGAAAAAAAAATCGCACATTATTTTCAAAACAATTTTGATAGTAGTAAAAAAAAACAAAAAAGCAATTTTTGAGAAAAGCCTTTCAAACTTAAGAAAATCATAACTTACAACGAAGCTATGCTAAACAAAAAAAAATTACTAATAATAACACCAACTGTTAAATAAAAAGTGGTATGGATGTATATTAAACAACACAAGTTTATAACAATTTTTTTAAGAAAGTTGTTTTAGTTTTGTTAACTGATTTTTATGTAGTTTTTGGTGCTAATTAAATCAAGTTTATGATGAATAGGGTGAATAGCTGAAAGGATATCGGGATATGAAATCTCTTTATTATTTATTATTATTCAACACACACGGAGCAAACTTTGTGAGATAACCCAAGGTTTATCTTGATCCTCCGATTTTATTCTAAAGCAAGCAAAGTAAATTTTTTCGACAATATCCAAAATGTTTTATTGTTGTTTCATAACTTTATAGGTCTCACAAATGTGCAGAAACAATCTCGCGAATTAACACAACCAATAAAAGCCATTTATTTTGAAATTAGCAAAAAATGAAATTAACAAAAAGCATTCTGTTCAACAAAAACTAAAGCACTAACAAAAAAACACACAAAAAAAAACTGCAAAGCATACTTAAAATTAAGATATCCTTTTAAAAATGAATTTTCAAAAAGGCCAGACTCTTAACGCAATCTTAAAAACAGCGGCTGTCGCTGCTTCATTCCGTTCCATGATATATTTATATTTATTATGTTTTATAATTTTTTTTTTTAATTCTGTGGTAAAATTATTTTATTTTTTAAAATATTTAAGAAGTATTCATTTTAATTAGTCAATGTTTATTTTTTTACTTTCACTTATCCATATATGAAATATATAATAAGGAAGGTATTAGCGATCGTGAAAATTTTCTTAATTTTGCCGGAAAAGGCTCAAGCAATTTTGATCTTGAATTTGCTTATCATTTAACTATTTTCAAAAGCAATGGCAGCATCTCCAACGAGAAAAACAGAACTGGGCAGCGAAAACGAATAACAAACCAGTTGGAGACGCAATCTAGTGAGATGGCAATATTACTCCACGATCTTCCTCACTTCAGCTGTTCAATCCACGCCCTGGAACAAATGAAACAAGTTCCCCTTAAAGAAGAACTGTTCCTGAAGAATCTCACTTTTCCATCCCTTGTGAAGAATCTGATAAGATTTTCAATGTACCAAGACACTGACCTAATAGAGGCTCTAACAAATGACAGCACTGCGAACACTCCACAAAATCAACAATAAAGAGATTTTATAGTATGACAATACATAGTGGCGACGTGCTGGGTTTCTAGGTTTAATAAACGTGGCTAAATGGTTTCTGACGGTGTGCAATGTGAGGTAACTTAACGACAAATGTAAATGTGTATTTTCAGTTCTTTATGTTCACTAAAGATGGGATAAAATTGTGACAATAAAAAAAAATTGTTGGCTCCTCACGTGTGTCAAATTAAAATTTCTCAATGGAATAAATAAAATGTCTTAAATTAGGTATATTGTTAACAAATATCAGAATGTGAAAAATAAAGTATCTTGTGCACAAAAAACCATGAAAACCTCAAAAGTTGTTGCAAAATACCGTCAGATGGTATGATACTCCAAAGGAAGAAATTTTGAAAATTTGGCATCTAAGCCTTGTCAGACTATTTCAATGGGCTTAATATACAATAATATAACGAGTTTTGTATAAAGTTGTTATATATTGTTAAAACATTGTTATAATGTTAAAACACAACATCATTTAAAATAGTTATATAACAAAACAGCAAGTTACAAAAAATGAATAAAATTATTATTATCTAATGACGATAAAATAGGCCTTGGCAAACACCAGCTTGCAGAATATCTCTGTGGTGTTTTTTTTAAAGTAAGCAGGTAAGCAAAAAAACGTTAATTTTTCTAGGCAAAGATTTAGAAGTTCAAGTCATTCTCGAAATCCTCTTATTGTTAACTGTTCATTAATTCTTTAAGTTTGAACTCATTTTCTCAACTACCTCAGGAATAAATATAGTTATCGGTACTAAAGTATTTTTATCTACAATTTTTAAAGTGTTGTCGCAATAACTTCTCAGAACATTTTTTTTTCAGAACTATAAAACTAAATTCGGTAAAAAAAGTTTGGGGAATTTTCAAAACCTTAAAAAATTTTACTAAAAACATTAAAATGATAATAAGTAGATGAACTGTTGGCTTTCAAACTGCTAATAATAAGTAACTGAATTATTAACGTTTATTGCTTCATGAATTTCTATTGCTGCATAAATGTTTGTACAATTAGGTCTTGTAATTTAAATTTAATAAATAATTAATGAAATTTATAAGTTTTAGACCTCTTAGCAACAATTCCAAAACAGATTTTACAAAAAACGTTTTGAATATTAAGGCTAATCATATTACTTTCCTACCCCAACTAGGTAAGGAAAGTAATGTAATCGGGTCAAAATTGGGATGTGCAATTATAAACGGACATTTGCGTTTCAGAGCCCCCTTAATTCAAAAAACATATTTCGGCCATTAGTGTGAGTGTGTCATGATTTTATGTACCCATTTTGTTACTATTTCCTTTGTTTTTTTGTAGAACTTTGTCCTCCGATGCATGTGTACGAAATCGGACACCCTGCGCGTAATGGCATTTGCACAATAGCTGAAAAACGTGTTTTTCTATTAACTATATCGTCAAAACGATTTTGAAACATGCCTAAAGTATTCTCCTTTAACTATTCTTATATGTACTACATCCCCGAGAAAAAGCAGGAAAAAAATTATAAAGAAAAGAAAATTTTATTTACGCATAATTCAAAAAATACACTTTTTAAGGGAAATTGTCCAGTTGTTGTTTGAAAGACAATTAAATTCCCCAAAAAAAGACAAAAAACAAAAAAAAAAAAAAACATCGAAATCGGACCATTATTAGCAAAGATTCGATGTATTAGACATTGTAGCCTTGTTTTTAAAAGTATTTTGTGCATGTTCCCATGGAAGCCCGTTCACTTTGGTTTAGTTTCACGAATAACTCGAAAATTGTACATCTCCCGGAACAAACAATAATAGTAATAATAGTAACAAACAATAATTGGACTTAGAACCCAAAGCGTCTGAGTGGACACAACAGATATTTTTTGTAATTAATTATTATTTAATAATAATTTAATTATTATCAAAAGAATAAATTTAATATTTTTTTATAGATGTTAATATTGGTAATCTATTTATAAATAAACTTAATATAATGATTAGTCACTAAAACAGTAAACAATGACAATTGTGTAATCCATTGACAGCTGCTAGACTTATATTTCAGTTAAGCAGCAGCCAAAGAATTGGTGTAAGTGAAAAAAAGTTCCCACAAAAATACATACAGTACATTTGAAGAAACTTTCAAACGCGCTGTGAAGCAGACTGCTAGGCGGGCTATGTCCCAATAATAATCCAATTCTGTTGGAGGGCGTAGAGAATCCATAAAAAGTTGGACTGTTGGAGGATGAAAATAGGCACAAAAGAAAAATTCCTAAAATCTAGTAAAACTTCTGAATAAATTCGAATCTCTATACTGCAAATTCCCTTTCCGTTGTAAGAATCAATACTGAATTGATGAAAATCCACTGAAGAAATCATAGCACTTCAGTGAAAACGATAAGCTTTGAAATACTTCATAAAACACGGTGGATAATAAATGAAGGAAGGAAGTCTTTTGCCCGTATAAAATTGATAATATAACGCTCGCTAATAAGATTACGACAGAAAAGGTACGAAGAAAACAATGAGACAAGCAAAATGTGACATCCAAAAAAAGAAACACCAACTTGCAAGATTACTAACAGCATGCTGATTTAAGGAAGAAAGAGATGGTTACAAAGTACAACGTTGAGTGGAAATGGCTGTCTACAAAGGCAATTTACTTAATCTTTGGAAGGTCAATTTCGAGGAACCGAAAAATACACATGTGACACATGTTTATTTATATTTACCCAAAAGAAGTTTATAAGCAAAACATTTTGGATGCAAAGGTATTTATTAACAGGGTCAAACGAAAAAAACCATTGTAGCCAACGGATAAACGGGGCTAAATTTCCTTTGAGAAAAGTTTTTGAGATAATCAAAATAATGAGATTATAATTAAAACATAAAAGGAGACCACCAAGCGGGATTCCATTTTATCGTCCATTCGTTGCCTTATGTCAAGGGATGTATGTCGGAAGAGAACTTAAGAGCCACGGGCACATAAAGAACATGATGTAACAGTCCTTGAAACTAGAAAAGAGAAACTTGCTGATAGTTCTTTGAATACCGAAGCCAAACGAATCGGCAAACAAATAAACAAAGATAACACAAAACTCATGATAAGAATTCGGAAAAAACACCTGATTGATGAGATGAGACGGTCCTCACCAAACTTATACCGATTTATTATGAAATGAAGGTTGACCGTATGATAAATAAGGCAGGAGATAGTCCGGGTGGCGGTCAAGAATAAAATATCGTCTGCCGCCAAAGTGGCGTTTCTATTTTGGGGTTTTGTTGCATTTTAACGTTTCGTTTTCTATCCCCTCTGCAGTGGCAAAAATACCTGACTCAATATTTGACGCCACTAATTAAAGATAAAAAATACTATTTTTTTATTAAAGAAATTAGTTACTTCTGCAACCATAATTCAAACCCAATGTTCTCAGTTCCACAAATTTTGAGATGTAAAAATGCCACTTTGGCATTTCACCGACGATATGAAATAGAAATATTTATTAAATGTTTCGACTCACATTGTAGATCTTCATAGGTCAGGTCTGAATAGGCATACTGGGAGGTGGGCACTGAACTGATTCTAGGCCATATATTTGATAAGTTATTCTTTACCGCCACCCTCACAATCTCCTTGGTTGCTGGACAGATTTACTCCGAACCCAAAATAATCAAAACTTGTTGAAATAAACAAGTGTATAACAAGTGTGAAAGAACCCCAACTGAGATAACGTTATAAACCAACAGCGTTACCATATCGTAACATAATGTTTGTAGATACAAACTATTAAAAAAAAATTAATATAGATAAATATATAATCTTATTATATATATATATATATATATATATATATATATATATATATATATATATATATATATATATAGCCAAACAAGAAACCATTACTTATAGCCTTTTTAAAAATAAATTTGATTTATTTTAGTAGTAAGTGTTAATATAATTCAGGATCTTTATACAAATATGAAAATCGGTAAGTATTAATTAAATGTAATATTTAATTTAAAAACATTGATGCTCAAGCAAATATCTATTTGTAACGTAATACATTTTTAACATTCACCATTTAGAGTTTTATTGTTTAAATTTAAGGGAGGGGGGATTGCAAACATAATGTGAACAGCATATACAGCGAAGTTTCCATTATCCTAAGAAAAATCAGTAATGCCACTGGATCATTACAAAATCTAAGGAAATAATTATTTTACAAGCTCATTAATTAACTAAAATCTCTTTTCAATATAAAACGATACACCTATTAACGTTTAAATGAATCTTTATCAATGATTCAGATCTTGTAACCAGCTATGTTGAACAGTGGGAAAGTCAGAAGCTATCTATGGCTGTAACGACGTCTGACGAGCTGTAATGATGAGATGATTTAGATAAACTACATAGACCTTTTGCCGTATGAAACTCGAATTTTCTAGTCTCATAATAAAATTGGACCAATTTGTTCAAAATACAATAAAGGCATGTATATTAGAGAAAATAAATAGCTCAATCATTATCCAAATATTTATATTCTATTCAATCCAACATAAATAATCGCACAATCAAAGATGGTTTCAATAATTGTTTTAAATGATTACGCATAATCAAAAATAATCGTATTTTAACTTTGTCCATGAAAAGAGCGAAGCCTAAGAAAAGTAACTGTATTGCCTATAAGCTGTACACATAAACTTATATATACCATTGTGACTGAAGAGTCGGCCACAAAAATAAAGCCTATCCAATGATTGAAAATGAATGGGACAGATGAGAGGCTTTATAACTATTTTATTTATTAGACTTTATGAGAGACTTTATAACTCTCAGGCACATATTCAAAGTCGACGGTGGTAGAAAATTTAATTTCTATTATAGACTATAAAATAGATTCTAAATAGTATTCTAAATAGAATACTTAAATAGGGAGAGGGAGGGAGATTCAAATAATTAGGTTGGATAAAGAATTTTTTTAATAATAATTATAGAAACATCTTATCTATATATATATATATATATATATATATATATATATATATATATATATATATATATATATATATATATATATATATATATATTGATATATACATATTAACCCTTTTAGTGCCAACAACGATATGTCGTTCGTAACATTTCCGAAAAGAGCCAACGATAGAAGATATATAATATCTTTATATTATATATGATACATGATATATGGTGCATAGTTTATGTGATAACGTCTTCAAAGACGCCTTCAAATTTAATATTCGCATTGTGAGAGAACTCCAACTCAAAATTAATTAATACAAAATAAAACGATACTTTCGGTTGGCACTAAAAGGGTTAATAGATAGCGTGAACTGTATATGTCATAGATAACTACAACTTCAAGACCAAACGTAGCGTGTATGGTATAAATTGAGTCTAGATATCTGATATTTATACAGATATTTCGTAGCATGATATAACTGATGCTTCTGCCGTCACATACCAGGAGCTCGTATGACATACGCGTTCAAAACCTGATTTTGGATTTAACGTAATTTTAACTAATTAATCATATTTATAGTAACTACACCAAAGATCAAACCTGAGAAAAGGCACAATGATTATTTATATTCATCACTTAATCCGATGTCTTCGTCTTGGTCTCAGTCTATGTTTGAGCCTCTAAGGAACAGTAATAATTTATTTTGTGTGAATAAACCATTAAAATTAAAAAAATATACAACTCCAAAATATATACATAGGGTCTATTAAAAAACTATTAATGCATTTTTATAAATTCATAAGGTGGAGGCGAAATTTTAGAACATGGACGTTTAATAGACGTTCTAATGGACGTTTTACATTTTTTTTTCCGCAAGTTTTATAAATTTGAAAATGTAATGCTATAATGGAAGTTTTCATAAAAACATAAATGAAGATTAAAGTGTAAACAACGCGCAAAATTAAAAAAAATAAATAAAAAAGTTTAATGATTATGTTCTAAAATTTCGCCTCCACCTTATGAATTTATGAAAAATGCACAAATGGTGTTTTAATATATTCAGATGTATTCACACACCAAAAATTATAACTGTTCCTTAGAGCCTTAAATATAGACTGAGACCAAGAAGAAAACATGGCCCCACGAAAGTGATAGTAAAACGATCTCTCTTGCAAAACAAACCTTTTAAAGAGAATGCTGACGCGGTAAGACGAAAAATTCGAGACTCAAGAAATACCGAACAGATTATAATTTATTTCCAGATCATCAACTTATTCAAGAAAAATATAAGATTGAAGATGGATGATATTTGATGAACTAGATTTTCTCATTTAATTAAATAAAAATCATTCATTTTTTCGGTTCTAATTGAAACTACGATGTTAAAGAAATATATATATTTTTTTCTACTAAAACTATCATTATCATTTTAATGTAAGCGACAACATACGACAGATATTCAATCTTCGTATTAAAGGCCCAAGGTTTATACTAATTTTTCTAATAATTATCACATTTAAACCTCTGTATTAAAAAATAAAAAAAAATAAACAAGAACGCACAAAGATTTTTATTCAAATATATAAAATTATATTATTATTAGAGGGCTATGAATATAAAATATTGGTTAAAAATGGTATGCTACACCTTCTGGGAGAGGATTTGATAAGAACTAAATTAAGATATGGATGCGCTCTGGAAAAATCGTGTACTTGCAAGATCTGTTGGATTCCTAATGGCATCTACATTCAGACGAAAAACATTCATTTTATTCTCTTAAAGCAATTCATAGTGATATACAACTTATTTATTATACAAGTAATTGTGCTGAGTCCGACTGGTATCACATGCCATAGGCTTGTAGAGGAAGTATTTACCAGTTGGAATAATATGCAGATGAAAACTTAAACTGAGGTTGTGACCAACACGAAAACATACGCCCCTCGGCGTAACGTACGCATACTGGAAGATTTAAAAATATATTTTACCGTTGGGTTCAAGTGGATCAAAAACGAGAGTTTTTTTGGTTATTCTAATTTAACAAATGGTATGTCCGTATTAAACTGAATTATAGAGCATTTGAAATGTTAACAATATTTTAAGAAATAGAGTTAATAATGTATGTAATTAGTTTTTATCGCTGTTAATAATAATAGTTTTTAGCCAATAATACTTTTTAACTTTGTTACTTATATTATTTTAAAAGGGTGACTTTTAGGTGACTTGGCCTTGTTTTTATTATTTATGTCTAGGATTTTATATTTGTATTTTTACTTTCCCTTACCTATATACGAAGTATATAGTAAGGGGAAGTATTGCGATCGTGAAAATTTTCGAATTCGAGTTTTCGACGGAAATACACGTTTTAAGGTCCCCTGAGTCCAAATGACCAAGTCTCGCAAAATGGTCTGTGTGTCTTTGTGTGTGTGTATATGAACAGTCTAGCTCAAAAACGAAAAGTCGTACGATACTAAATTTACGTATTTAAGGTTGGTACATGCATGTGATGTTACAGCAACATTTTCGTCAAAATCGACTAACCGGAAGTGCCACTTTATATAATCGATTTTACACTTTTTTACAATTTTCTCGAAAACGGTCTAACGATTTTGATGAAACTAGGAGGGCAAAAAGTTATGATGAAAAGAATATTTTATTTGCGCATAGTACAAAAAGTATGCATTTTACGGTAAATTATGTATAGAATTGTATGAAAGGTAATGAAATTATCTAAAAACAATAAAAGAATCATCAAAATCGGAACAGTATCACCAAAGTTACAGCGTATTTTATGAGGAGCACAAACCCTAGATGGATAACCAAGCGCATCTGAAAGGAGACGGATGCGACCGAACCTCCTCCCACCAATCCGCCAATCTGTTGTAAACAATACGCTCTGTAATAAAATAATTTAAGAATACAAAAGCGGAAATTAACTTAAGAATTTCTACTTTCAGCTTATCTAATGGAAAGAAAATGTTTCCATGGAAACTAAACCAGAAGCTTTTAAAATATATTTGCAACTTGACAAAGTTAAAATATATAGGAAGTGTACAGAATTGTTGTACTAAAATTGTTTAAAAACTTTTTTATTGTACTTAACTGGGAAAAGATGTGAATAAGTGAATGCTTCTGAGTTTATTAGAAGCAGTGTTTATGTGAACTTTTTAAAATTGTATTAAAAAGATAATTATTATAGGACGGTAAGGGAAAGTTGTGTGATGCGCGCACCGCACCAGATTTTTAAACTTAATGTTAAATCATAATATAGTGGTTGACGTTGATGACCAAAGCAGTTTACGCCACAAAACACGAACAAATGAAATAGTATAAATAGTTTTATTTGTATATTTCTTGTCTTAGTATATCATCAGTTTCTTATCTTAGTACATCATGTCTTCTTAGTATATTGTATATATCAGTATTTATTATATCTAACCATAGTTCTTGATTATTATAATATTAATGGTTATTTCTAATTTGTAGGATGTTAGTCAGTGTAATGTAGAATAAATATTTGAATTTGAAAAAAAAAAGGGAAGAAAAAGAAGAAGTGTAATGATGATTGTGACGATGATAATTTAGAGATAGACTCTATTAGTATAGGGTTCTTCACTAGAAAGTAATGTAAATAAATAAGTCAAAATATATAAAGTTAATGATTGTACATATAAGGAATACACAGGTTTATGTGTTTCGTTAAATCACAAAGTTCTATTCATTAAGACCAGATAGCCTTAAGTATATAGAGGATTATCTCTTTTTCTCTTTGTTAAGTGAAGGTGTGGAGTCCAGATGTGAAAGTCAATTGTATTAATTATTATGATCAAGTCTTAATAATAATAATTAATTTAAAGCATAATCATTTTTCGCTTGCTTGATGGATTAACATTTGGAAAGCACCAAGACTCCAAATGGTAATAATTATTCGATAAAGAGAGAAACAATATCTTCAAATCATGAAATGTTGCATTTTATCAATTCTTATCGTAACGTTGGTACTTCTAAATTTCAAAAGGGCCTATTTCAGTAAACATCGGTGAAATATATTCCAAGAAGATACAGGTCAGCATTAACTGACAAATAGTCTTTACTCGGGAGTTTTTTTTTTTTTAATTACACCATTGCACCATACTGAAGAGATATCCTTGGAACGTAGGACCGTGGAAGTTATTGAGATATCTTAATAGAAAAACAGTAAAGCCATATCAGGTTGTGCATAGATGATCGAGAACATCAGTGGTGTAAGGTAAATATAGAACAGTAATGATACTTACGGAATAATATGTTATCCTGCGTTCAAATTCAATTACTAAACCGTCTAGCTGACCAGAAGAACTACCTAACTGTAGCAAGAAAGATGAATGATTACAGTTATACAAAAAAAAATACACACCCACGCACAAACATATTGAGGAGACCATATGTACAACATATAAATGTTGAGGAGGCCAAAGTCGTCCATAGAACATAGCTCCACAGTTTAAATTTAATGGAACAACACAGCTTAAATTTAAAATCTTATAATTGAAGAATAAAGACCACGATTACATAAGCAGATTGATATTTTTTTCTCAATATATTAAATACAATGCTAATTAAAAGTCTGTATATTCATCATTGAACAAATAATTTACATTAAAAAAAATATACATATCTATAATTGCATCGAACAATACATTGCTATGGTTGTTTTGTTTTTTTAATATTTTTTCCCAACCTCTAAGTCATTGCATGGAATCTTATGATGCTGACAATGGGATAAAACAGTCAGGGGTACAGTCAATGGGTTGCTAATGTTAACCAATTTCATTTTTTATTTTTAGTTTTTAGTTTTTTTTTTTTTTTTGTATCTCCTTATGTTAATCTTTTTTGACTACTTATAGATTATTTTTTTTTTAGTTTTTTAAACACTTAATTCAGGAATTAAAATAAATCTATTTTTTTGCAATCGGCTCAAAGATACTTTCTATGGAATTAAACATACAGTAAACATCGAATTTAGAAAATAAATACATAAAGATTGATGTTTTGAGAAGGCTAATAATGTGGATTTTTTTTTTTTTTTTTTAAATGTCTCGACAAGTGTTCAAACAAATACCGAAAGAAACAAAACAGAAAGACATTAAAGATTAATTTTTATTTACTCAATGTACAGAATGAATTGTACTTGGACTGTACTAAGAAATATTTTTTTCTTCTTAACAGCAAGCGTTTTGAAGGACTCATGACTTGACCGTCACATAGACCCAAAGTTTCAACGAAAACGATTCACTAGAAGGAAAACCATAGGGTCCTCAGAAATTGGAGAAATGATAACAATAGAATGACATATTATTAAAAATAATTTTAGACACAGAAGATCCGAAAACGAATAAACTAATGCATATAATTTAATAATATAATGAATTAATACATGTAAACAAAAATAATTAAAAGCAGCCAATTATTGTAATTAGTCTACCTACGATAGTTGAAAAAGTAAAAATAAGCATACGGAAAAAACGAATGTATAACAAGTTCTGTTTCATAAAAAAAAAAAAATTTAATTTTTCTACCAGAAAAGATAAATGATCAAGTAAAAATTCAGTGCATCCGGTTTGCTGTAAATTTCAAAAATGCTGCAAATAATATACACCATGGTTTATTATTGACAAATACCTAGGCATTTTATTTTATTTTTTAAGGCTTGGGTATAATGATACCAAAAAACTTTATATTTTTTCTCCATCTTAAAAATGCCTCTGATATGGGCGGATGAAACCTTTAAGGTCGAGCCACACATGACCGCACCGTGCCCGAGCCACAACGCCGCACAGTGTCACGAGGATATGGGATAAGAAATAAAAAATCGCGTTTTTATTTCTTCAAGGCTTTTTTTTTTTTAGGTTACCAAACAACACAAACATTGTTGGAATAATCATTTATTACAATATAAATTTACAGAAAAATATTTCTGAAACTTACAAAAAATACATTAAAAAACTAAAAAACATAAAATAAACTCTGAATCAGTTGATTATAAATAAATATCGTCATTATCTTCTTTTAAAATTAAGTAATTTCAAACATTTTGAACAATTTTTCTCAGTTTTCAATGCTCACTTTTCTAATAGTTGATGAATAGAGATATAATGATCTTGTGTGGTGTTCCATGAAATATCTTATATCCTTGTGCCGGCCTTCTGATGCTTCTTTTGATCAATGTTCCTTAGGAGTAATAAGATAATTAAAAAAAACGCTGCAATCTATCCGTTTTTTAAAATGTCATTGATACAATCAATGTTGTTTCTTCCTTGAATCATTTAATTTTAACGAAATCTCATTTTATTCCAATTAAGCATATTTCTGCTTAGTTAATTACAGATAGTATTTAAGAAATGCTTCGTGAAAGTTCCCAACAAATTTTTTGAGTGGTTTATGACAAAAAAAAAAAACTTGAAGAGTAATTACAGATTTTTGTTTTGTTAAAAAATCAATATTTTTTACAAAGGCTCAAATTAGGTATTATATTATTTCTAACCAGTTGAATACGGAATATGAAGTCAGTTTTGTAATCAAAATTTTTTCAGATATACTTAACTTCAAGGATGGACTTTATTACCCTTTTAGGTTTAATTTAGAAAGAAAAAGAAATTAATTAGAGCATATTTCTTTTCTTTTTTTTAATTTCAACTAGAAAGTTTCAAAGCTAAAGCCGGGTTCGACCATGATTTTGCGCATGCGTCACGACTTCCTTATCGCCCGTTGAGCTCAACCTCTACACTCAACTCTTAAGTACACTTGGCGGTCATGAGTATCTCGTCCATGTTAAATTTTGGCAGAACGTGAAACTGCGAAAGTAATTAGCTAATTATTAATTAATGAGTTAAAAAATTAAGAAAAAAAAGCCAGTTTGGTTTTAATAATAATTTTGAAGAAGTTTATCTGTAAATCACAGAAATTGGTAGGATCACTATGAGGAAATTGCCATGTATATAATTTTTTTTGTGAACTTAAATTCGTTGGAGAGGTGGAACTATAATTAATAAATAAAAAATAATTTAAATTTAAATGCTAATTCAAAGAGGAACATTGTTTTCTATAAATTATTAAAGAATTGTAGTAGTAATAATTTAATAATTATAACGATAATACAAAGCTCGATAAATTAAAAAGTATATAAAAGTTATTTTTCGTAATTATTATGTCTGAGTAGGTAATATTTATAAATATAATGTATAGGTATAACATAAAAATAATAAGATTATGTGTATCTAAACGAGAAATTGATAATTGTTTTCAAACTGGGATACATTCAAAATGACAAAGCTGGAACGTTCTAAAAAAAAATGTTTCGACAAATATTACATTAAACAGAATACAAATTGTCAATATAAAAAAAAAAAATTAAGTTTCACATTAAATTACAAAGTTAAAGGTGATCGCTGATTCATCTGTAGTTTTTGTTGAGACTAACTTTACCTTTGGACCTTGGACCTTGCAACTAATTATTGTTATTTCAGAAAAAAAAAATTAGATTGCTACTTGTGCTTTTCAAGCTCTTTCAACAAAATAAAAATAAAAGTTTTAATTTCAATGCATTAATAAATAATCATGTGGCATGGATAAAAACATGCTAATCCAATGAGCCAAATATATTAGATTTATCTTCATAAAGCAAACAGACACTCAAATTTTATAAAAAAATAAACAACGTTTATAATAATAATCAAAGCATGATAACAGATTTTAGCGTTGGCATTTTCCAGCCATGAAAATATTGATTACATTTTTTTAATAATAAACAAAAAGAAGTTAATATGAATATCACAAGAAAAGATTGAAAATGGCAAATTGTCAGAACATAAATGTTGACATACGTTAAAGAAGACTGTCATGAGCTAATCAAAGGATCCAAATGTGAAATATTGTCATCTCTTCTGTAGAAATCCGCCCATACATATGTATATATTAATTATAACTATTTTTAGATTGGGCTAAATTTTATATTATTATATTAGTTCTAAAAAACGCTGCAAATTATTACACAATGGTTTATTATTTCCAGTATTATTATTAGTAGGATGTGATGTAAAATGATACAGAGGAAATATTTGATGTGCACTTCACTAGGAAAAAGTAAAAACTAAGTTCATTAAGCTATATCTCAGCTAATAATTGTCCGATTTAGGTGATTTCTAGTTCATATTATAGGGATTTTCGTTAGCTTTCGTTTAAATAAAAACACCAAACAAATGGCGTACGGCGGACAGCGGTCGGACGGATTTTTTTTTTATTCTATATTTGGATTCTACGTATCTTGAAGCGTAAAACCTCAAATGTCTCGGGTTACAAAAAAATTTTCTTTGGTCGATTCCAAAGGTCTATTATTGAAAATAATAAACCAAAAGCATTTACAGATAGAGATTTTTTTATTTTTCGTTTTTTTTATTTTTTTGTTATTTTAATGCCTTGTTATGCTGATTCCAAAACACCTTACATTTCTCCTCTATGTTTATAAATGGCCGAGTTATGGGTATATAAGATCTTTAATCGGCAATTATTATAGATTTTTTTGTTTTTCAATTTTTTTTTTGATGTCTCTTTATGCTGATTCCAAAACACCTTACATTTTCTCTCAATCTTTATAAATGGCCGAGTTATGGGGTTATTAGATATTTAATCGGCAATTATACAGATTTTTTGTTTTTCATTGTTTTTTTTTGTTGTTTTTTTCTTGTCTCGTTATACTGATTCCAAAACACCTTACATTTTCTCTCTATCTTTATAAATGACCGAGTTATGGGCTTATGAGATCTCTAATCGGCCGCCATTTCGAAACAAACAGACGGATTGTAATGTCGAGTTCCGATGATCATCCCGGGGTGACCTGTGACTTTGGTACCGAATCTCAAGAAAATCGGACCAGTAGTCTCGGAGAAAAGCCGCGGACGGCGTACGGCGTACGGCGGACAGACGGGCTAAAATGACGTCGAGTAGAAAAAAAATTGTGAAAATAAAAAAAATATCCTTTTTTACATAAAATCACAAAGTAAAAAGCGATAGTTTCTGCAGAAATTGGCTTGGTTATTGTAAATCATGCCGTATTTTCCGACTGTCAACCTTCGTCCCAAGAAATTTTCTCTGTGCTCTGGGCTATTGAGGGCCAAGTAATAATTATAAACATGTGATTGCTAATTCATTTGTGGTTCATCATTGATAATCATAATAGTTTATATGTTAGACCGGGTAATTTGTACCGTGCAATAAAGTATATATATAAAATTTCTCTGAAAAAAATTAGACAGCTTTTCAAGCTCTTTCTACCAAATAAAAGAAATGTTTTTTTATTAATAAATAATAGTATGATATGATAACTCCAATTAGCCAAACATATTACACTTATCAGTTAATAACTTATCAGGAAGAAGATGGTCCGGGTAGCGGTCAAGAATAAAATAAATATTTTTGTGTATTGATAGTTGACCATATGGTATATCAGGATGAGTCTTAGCTCAGCCTCCAGAGCCCTGATGAAGACCTACAATGAGGGTCGAAACGTCGGCATTAATAAAATTTTATTTTATTCTTGACCGCCATCCGGACAAAAAAATAAAATAGTTGTAACTATTTATTTAATTTCGGCATTACATAAATAGTTACAACTATTTAATTTTATTCTTGACCGCGAACTCCTTTCTGATATACCATACGGCCAACTATCAATACACAAAAAATATTACAGTTATCTTCATAAAGCAAGCAGAGACTCAATTTTTATAAAAAGCAAATTAAGTTTATAATAATAACCGAAGAACAATAACAAATTCTAGCCAGTGATGGAATTTTCCAGCCATAAAAATATTGATTACATAATTTTAATAATAATTTTTAAGAATTTTATATGAATATCACAGGAAAAGCTTTAAAATGACGATTTGGAAAACCACAGTGGTTTGATAAACATTTAAAAAAAAGTTATGAGTCAATCTGAGGAACCAAATGTTAATTATTATCATTCTTTCTGTGTAAATACAAAAATACAGTCCTGAAATCTCCAACTAGTCAGATATTTCTCGACCGGCTCTTTTTTGGACTAGCTACCGACTACATGAGAAGGTCCCTTTACCTGAGCTACAAAAAGGGGTACCGGAATGGAGGAGGGAGCATGAGTGCCTTCATTCCCTCGCTCGTTTCACGACTGCCACGCCCCTTTCACGAACGCAATTCTCACCTCCGATCGTTTACAGGAGATTGTGAAAAGGAACGAGAGCAGGAACGATGCACAAGTCGGTGTTGAACCTACCCCTTTTTCGGCCTCTTTGTGAACCCGCCTTTAAGGGTAGATTAGACCAACACACGGACGTGCTGCGGCCAACTGTGAATTTATTGTGAACGAGCCGATATAGGACCTACACTCGGCCGGCGTTCATGTCCCGGTCTTTAGTCGGACACAATTTTGAAAGGAAATCGAGTTCTAATGATCCCCATATGGTACCCTGAGACTTGGACCCTATGGAGCCAAATCTCATAAAAATCAGTCCAGTAGACTCAAAAAAGAAGAGCTGACCTTTTTTTATTCAATTTTTGGATTCTACGAATCTTGAAACGTAAAACCTCAAATTTTGAGGATGGGGGTTACATTTTTTTTTCTAAGTCGATTAAAAATGTTCATTATTGAAAATAACAAACCAAAAATATAATAAATTAAATCCATGACAGAAGTTTGGAAGAAAACGGAATATAATATTTTTAATGCATGCACCTATATTAATATTTGCCTTTATACAGGGTGTCCCACCTCGTGGTGTCAATACTTCAGGAGGTTATTCTAGAAGTCATCTGTAGTTAAATGGCGCAGAAATGAAATTTCTATCTTAACCCATCGAAGAGATATCCTATTTTTTGTGTATTTTTAAAAATACACGATATTTAGTGAAAAACTGTAATTATTTAATTTCTGGTTGATGTATCGTAAAAAACGAGGATATTTTCAAAAATTACATTAAATTTCCTATAAGGAACACTCCCCTTTAAAATTGTATTTATTCACACAAGCGGTATACAGTAATTAATAGCAGTTAAAAATTTAAAAATTAGTATTTTCTGATTGTGTTTACACTTTTCTAGCACAGCCAATTTTAGGCGCAGAGGTTTGCCTCTGGGTCAAAAGTTGCATCAATTCATAAGCTTTAAAATGGTACCCCATTCACCCAGAAAAATAAAGGTTTTGGGTAAAAAACTTTAATTTCCAATTCCAAAATCTTTTAATAAATTACCGCTAAATTTATCGGCGGTGTAGAACAAAGAGTGAACACACTGAGAACATAATACAAAGAAGGAGGGGATTTTTTTTGCTACAGAAGGGCTCATTTGATTCGTCTCTTCTAAAAATTAGTGGGAAGAAATAGATTTTTATTTGTTCACCCTAAGCTTCCTTTTCTCATGGCGCGTCACAATAATTATTACAAAGGTAAATAAGGATTATTTTTTTTATGAGCGAACACTCCTAGAACATAATAAAAATAAGCAGATTTTTTTAAAATTGTTTTATGAAAAATATTAAATTTAAGACATAATCATAAATTTAGTTCTTACAAATTATTATAAGTAATATGTATCCAGATACATAATGTCTTTTACACTTTAAAATAAAAATGTCTGAAATGGAGATACCTAATAATACTAATTCTAATTACTACTCTTTTAAAAGAAACAATAAAATAAAAAATATTATTTACAATAAAAAAATACAAAACACGAAAAGTAAAAAAACTTTTTTATGAAAAGTAAAAGTACTCCTAGTGAAACTGTTAATAATAATACATAATATGTATAAGAATATTATTCTTAAAATAAAAAAAAAATCAATATTGAAATATTCAAATTAATTTATTGGCCCATTAAATGCTCAAAATGCCCCTCTCTATGAGCCCGTAATCTATCCGAATCAACGGCTTTGCGCAGAATGTCCCTTCTCTCCTCATGATATTGCTCTGCTCTTCAATCCTGCCAAGGAGTTCCTCCCTTGATGCTACAGGCTCGGAGTAAACTTTGCTCTTCAACGTTCCCCATACGTGGAAGTCGAGAGGAGTAAGATCGGGAGATCGAGCAGGCCAAGGAACAGGTCCTTATCGACCAATCCAACGGTTCGGGAAGTGGTTATCCAACCAAGCCGTCACTTCTCTCCAACTGTGGGCCGGGCATCCATCCATTTGGAACCATGTGCGATTGATGTCAGGCAGGGGATCTTCAGGCTGATTAAAAAGAGGATACAACTCTCCAGCAATTCTTGAACCGGGCTGAGATGGAAGGGATGTCTTCAGTCACCGACTAAAATTCGGTGCACTGAGCTATGGGGATCCCAAGTTGTGCTTCTGCTTCACGAACACTAGAAGAGGGGTTTTCATAAAAAAAATTCGGCACCTCTTCCTCACGTTCAGCATCCTGGACATCCCGTGCCCCGACAGGCTGTTTCGGCAGCGATCCGGTCTCCCTCAGGGTACGAAAAGTAGAAGAAAACGTTCTGCGATCGGGCAACAGTCTGTCTGGGAAACGACGACCGTATTCACGGACAGCTTCCGAGGCATTTCCATCGGCAAAGCCATGTACAAACACAATATCAGCGTATTCTTCAGTTGTGAAAAAATTAGGCATGTTGCTGGAAGCAAGTGCACCTCACCACTAGTAAAGTGATAATGAATGGCCATTTGATACTGGGAGCGAGTCTCGAGCTAGACAAGCACGGACAGGATGGTTGACTAAAGGTATGAGCTTACCTTTGATCTATCTTTAGACATGAACGTATTAGAAACATTATTATTATTATTATTCAATAAAAGTTCTTTTGGGTTGGACCATGCCACATTATTGTAAACCTAGATTTTGCTCACCTTGCTGTGAGCCTCTTCAAGTTTAATATCATAATGAAAAAATAAATAAATAAATAAAATAATTCTAATTTATCTATGTAAGTATGGAAATTTCAATATGTGGGTGACTAAATGGGTTTCCCACTCATTTTATTGTTAAAAGAAAAAGAAAAAAAAGAAAAGCAAAAAAAATCTCCTCCTTCTTTGTATTATGTTCTCAGTTGTGTTCACTCTTTGTTCTACGCCGCCGATAAAGTTAGCGTAATTATGGTTTTGGAATTGGAAATTAAAGTTTTTTACACAAAACCTTTATTTTTCTGGGTGAATGGGGTATCATTTTAAAGCTTGTGAATTGATGCAACTTTTGAACCAGAGGCAAACATCTGCGCCTAAAATAGGCTATGCTAGAAAAGTGTAAACACAATCAGAAAATACTAATTTTTAAATTTTTAACTGCTATTAATTACTGTATACCGCTTGTGTGAATAAATACAATTTTAAAGGGGAGTGTTCCTTATAGGAAATTTAATGTAGTTTTTGAAAATATCCTCGTTTTTTACGATACATCAACCAGAAATTAAATAATTACAGTTTTTCACTAAATATCGTGTATTTTTAAAAATACACAAAAAATAGGATATCTCTTCGATGGGTTAAGATAGAAATTTCATTTCTGCGCCATTTAACTACAGATGACTTCTAGAATAACCTCCTGAAGTATTGACACCACGAGGTGGGACACCCTGCATAAGCCTTTCAAGATAACACAATTAATTAATACTATTCAAAATATTTAATTACGCACACTTATATAATTATGGTCACTAAATCACATTCAAGTTCTTTAACCCTTATTGTTTAAAGGAATTCAGAACACAAAAGTATATAGCAAACATGGTATTAGCTAAGTGACTTGCCACAACTTAACAACTGACACTTGACTTGCCACACAAGATAACAACATAGAGTTAAAAGTCGTATATTTTATTTTATGCTTAACAATTGGACTTTCCAAGGGTCTCTCAAAGTCTCTCAAAATTTAAAATGTCAAAAAAATATTTTTAAAAAACACTGGATCTATAATAAGGATTTTAGGATTGACAATTTTGAAAAATTTCTCTTTAAATGATTTTAAAATTAATCGCACATATCATTATAATAAGCCACCTTAGCTACAAATAAACAAATTTTTTTAACCCAGCAATGACTTGTAGAAATGTTTTATTTTTCAAATTCATCAGTTTAAGGTTAGTTTAAATATATAACATATCAATATATAATTCTACCCAGGTAAGGCTCACCAAGCCGATCTGGAAATAAACAATATATATATATATATATATATATATATATATATATATATATATATATATATATATATATATAAAACAGATAAGATTTTTTGGTTGAATTAAGAAATATGAATAATTCTATCATCCGGTATAAACAGAGTGTACCAGATAAAAACAAGGAAAAATCAGGGGCCGAAGAGCAACAAAAAAGTACATTCGGACGATGGTCGGACCAAGTACTTTCTGGTTTCATACAGAAAAATAGGAAATTTAACTTTTATGTTTTCTTAAGTAAGTCACGTTTTTTGTTGAATAGGAAGCGATCACTCTAAAACTATTTAAGGTCATTAAGTTTCAATTACACCATCGGAAAGTAGTAAAAATTCCTTTAAAGAAATATAGTTTAGTCTTGCTAAATCCATTGTAAGGGGCCTTTCGAATAGACCAATAGCGAAAGATTTTTTTTTTTAATTACAATTTACTTGTGAATCTTTTTCTCAGTCCCCTATAGGGCTATAGACACCCCACTTCTGAAGAATCTTTTATTAAACTTTAATTTAAAATAAATGTAGTTGAGGTTTCTTTTGGGATTGGCTCCTGATTTACCAAAAAGTATGGTGTGGAATTAGGTTTCCCCGAGAAGTGTTTTGAGAATGAAATTTATTGAATTCACTTTGTTTCTTGTCAATAAAATAACAGGAAAACACAGAATAAAAAGCTTCTCTGTGAAATAAAACAAAACTTTACCAACCAAAAAAATCTGGAAATTAACCAAAACAATTCTGAAATTAAATATGAAATGAAACTATTCCTAAAAATAATATAAGCATTGAAGATTTGAAATGAATAATGCTTGAATATTTAAAAGAAGAAAATAATTTTACCACACCACTAAAAAAAAAAATACAAAGCATATTAAAAAAAAAATCAAAAGAATAAATCAACGGCAGACGCAGTTTCAAAGAGATAAGAGCGTGAAGAGGATATTTTTATTTAAGTACGTTTTGTATTTTTATTGTTATTGCTATGGTAAAATTATTTTCTTATTTTAAATATGTTTATTTTATTTTCAGGGACAGTTTCATTCCATATTTAATTTCAGAATTGTTTTTTTTTTAATTTACAGATTTTAATTTTTTTTTTTTTTTGTAGATTATTGTTTTACTTCACAAAGAAGCTTTTTATTCTATATTTCCACGTTATTTTATTTACTAGAAATAAAAATAATTTAATAAATTTTATTTTCTTCTTTGTAGGGGAAACCTAAATTTCAAATCACATTTTTTGATAAATAGTAGCCAATTCCAGATCAATCCCAAAATAAACTTAACTTCATTTAATCGACATAAAAAGTTAATAAAAGAAGTTTTCCTTGAAGTGCGGTCACTGTAGCACAGCAAAACAATTCATAAAAACAAATTCACAAGTCTGATTTTAAAATAAAAAAAATTTTCGCTATTAATCTACCCGGAAGCCTCCTTACAATGGATTTAGTAAACCCAAAGTATTTTTCTAAAAGGAAATTATATCAAGGTACTTTACGATGATGCAATTGGAACTTAATTATTCTGAATAGTTTTTGAGTGATCGCTTTCTAATAAAAAAAAAACATGACACTTAAGAAAATACAAAATTAAATTTCTTGCTTTTATATGTGAAATTATATCATGATCCATACGAAATTGTTTGTTGCTCTTGGGATCTATTATTACCTTTTTAAATATTTCCAGTGAATTATGGGACACCCTGTATATACTGTAACAAAGCTTTATGCAAAGTTTTTTATTTTCTCATGTTATTCAAAGGCAAGAACTTTTCACAATATTTATTTTAAATTCATTTGTTAAGTATGTAAGCTGGCATAACGGAAATGTACTCATCATACTTTGACATTAATTGGGGCCAACCTAATTATTCCCTAAAACCACTAGATATTAAGAAGAATTATGACATAAATCTTATTTAGAAACAAACCGGTCACATTTCTATTAGCGTTTAACAATAAATCTTAGTCAGTTGAAAACATAAATTTTAATGTTGACGATGACATGGAAAAATTATATTGGGGATATTAAAAAAGTAATTAACGGATTAATAACTCTTACTCACCTGACTTGCTGAATTTATTATAAACAATAATAGCGATGGCAGAAATCAGTAACATCAACACATAAAGCATTCAACAGATTTCCCGAAAGGTCCCAGGTATGACGACCGACGGATGTGATGACACAGGAACCAATGCTATTCAGTTAATTAAATAAAGGTTAGGATAACTTGACCCCACTGACGTTCGTATAATGGCCTCGGGTGGACACTATCAGTGATAGTACACTAATAATAAACAACCCTCAAAATACTAATAGTGAACTACAACTGTCGCTACATAAGTAATACGTCAGAGCATAAACCCCGCAGTTTTGTGCCTGCTGAGTGGGGGGAAGAGCCTTCTTGACCTTAAACGCCGTCAATGCAAAGTGTAATATCAGTGCATTTTGTTTTGTTTTTCTTGAGAAAATAAGAAGAAATATAATAACCATACGGTCTGTAACGACCGAAAAAAAAACATTCGAATAATTAAAATTACAAACAATAGGAAAAAATCTGGTTCATTTCGCGCATTACATAACCTTATAATCATAATCTATTTATAAAATAATTTTAAAGAGTTAAAATAAACACTACTTGAAATATTCTCAGCAGCATGTCACGTCACGTCATCTTCCACAAAAGAACAGTAAAATAGTTTTCTTAACAATAGCAGCACTGGCGTAACTTGAATGGGCGCAATGGTGCCGGGTACCCACGCGCCACATTCGGAGGGCGCCAAAAAAACTAAAAACAAAAATGGAAATATCAAAGGAAAGATTACAAATTCCGTTTTTATCAAGTTTGCTGAAAGAAATCTATAGTTTATTTAAGGATGAAAGATGAATCTAGCTTAAAGAACCAATAAAAAAAGAATGTGGCGGCTAACAGATTGTTAACTGAAAAAAGCGCGCCATTTGCGCAGCACTGTCGTAACCCTTCCACCAACACTACTACTTTCTCCCTTCGTCTTTATTCTAACACAGCTGTTTCCAAACTCCTCCGCAAGGGTATTTATTTTGGTGTCACCTTCGTATGGATCGGGTTGATCACTTTATCCCATTTCAGTAGTGAGAGCAAACAATCTACCTGATATTATGCCGTTAATCTGTGGAATAGACTTCGAAAACAATGTTTCTAAAATATTCCATATTTTAAGATTTTGAACCAGAACTGATTGGTCTACAGTTCACAAAAATCCTACAGTCTCTATTTCATAAACTATTGGGACGAGAAAAAAATACCAGAGGAGTGGGAATATAATATAATATTACCCCTCCCCCTCCCCCTCCCCACAAGAAAGAAAATGCGAGTAAATGTAAGAATTGCAGGCCTATCTGTAGTATACAAGCTTTACACACCCATACTAGAGCGAAGGCTTAGGCCATATATAGAACCGATGCTTGAGGACGAACAGACTGCATTTAGGCCAGGTAGACAGACCCAGAATCTCATATTTTCTCTTGGATGCGTAACGGAGAAAACCTGGGATAGAAACGGAAATATGTTAATTTCGTTTCTAGACATAAAAGCTGCATTTGACTCAGTCCCATGGCATGAACTATGGAGAGCACTAGAGGCTAAGAATATTCCCAGAGATCTCATATGTGCTGTTGAATCAGTCTATCAAAATCCAAAAGGTATAGTTAGAATAAATGGGATAGAATCCAGACCTTTTGCCATGGAACGAAGAGTGGAGCAAGGAAATTGCTTAAGCCCATTGCTATTCGTAAATTTCACGGAAGAAATACATAAAATCTGCAAAAGGAGAACGGCCAAAAGCAGAGTGGGATTATGGAATTTGAGACATGTTCAAGTTCAAGCTCTATTGTACGCGGTTGACATAGTCCTAGTAACCGAATCACAACAGAAACTTCAGTGCTTGAATGGCAAGAGGGATTAGGAAGAAAAGGCGTCTCCATCAATACAAATATAAGTTAAGTATAACATTTGGGAAAGAAGCCTCAGGCAATCGATATAATATGTAATGACCAGTCACTTGAACAAACCAATGACTATACATTCCGGAGTGTTATATTATGCAGGAATGGCAAAGTCGATGATGAGGTCAACAACTGGATAAGTAAGGCAAACAATATTTACTTCCAAATCTACAACTCCCTCCAGTTGTTAAGAGGGAAGTTGGAAGGGACGTTAAATTAAGGATATATAAAGCAGTGTACCTTCCAACTTTGCTCTACGGTAGTGAAAGGTGGGTAGCATTGGACAGACAGAAATAGAACGACCACTGCTCAATTGAGGTATCCTCAAAGAGTGACGGGAAAAACAAAAAATTTATCGACTTTGTACAATTGTTAAAAAAACTCGCAAGTTCATTAGAAACAGCAATTTAGACTTAAATTACACGTTAAAAAAAGTGAACAAAATTTAAAGGAAAGTCTCCCATAATTCTCACAACAGATATCTTATTTAAAAAAGTGTTTATTTTATTAAGTAAACTAGCCTGATAGATTTTTTCACACCAAAAAATATTGCAGATTTTGATTCAACGCACTTAAAAAACTTAATGTTAAAAAATCAACGAAAACAAAAAAACAAACATTTTTTTCAGTTCTGACCGTGGATGCTCAAAATTTTAAAAGCCACAAAATTACACTTCGGTTTGAAGCTCTGTATCTCGTCTTCAGTGTATCCAATATCGAAGTTTTTTGGGCTCGTTAGAAAGAGGAGGAAGTTACTTCTTTCCACACATATAAACAAATATTGCATTATCTTAGAAGGTATTTATAAAAAAAATATGACTACCAAATAAAAACAAAATTGAGGTTTTTTGCAGATAACACCTAGTAATACCACGGTTAAAGTTAATAACGTAATATAAGAACTTTTACATGCACATATATATATATATATATATATATATATATATATATATATATATATATATATATATATAAATATATTTATTTATTTTTACATAAATAAAATTATGTATATATGTATTTTTTATCAAGAGTTTGTTTTTTGTTTTCGAAGTTTCCATTTACTATCGAAATTTTGTTCAAGCACAAGCATTTCAAATTAAATATTAGTTCCAAAAAAGGTAGAATTTCTCTTGGAGAAGGTTTAATTTGAAATGGAAAAAGTTGAATTTGACTTGGAAATGCTATAAATAACATTCGTGTTTTCATCAGGTTTAGAATATAATAAAGCGAAAGAAGTGTAACACACTTATTTCATTTAAATTAATAAAAAGGGTAATTACAATTGTATAATTTGCCGATTGTCACAGGCATAGCCAAGGCAGTTAATTATTAATAATAATAATAATTAATTTCATTGATTCATCTTCGATTAATGGGAGAAAAAGCGCCAAAACGTTAATGAAGCACAATGTGTGATCATTTATAAGTAAAAAATAAATATATTATAAAGGAAGTATTAGTTCGTTCACCATTGCCTTCAATTTGAAAAAATAATATAACCAACATTAGTCGAAATCATATAAATTATTTTAAACTTATTTATTATATAATATTTATTAAGTTTTTTTTTTATTGTACAGCAATTGTAGACAAAGTTTTAGACTTGAAAATGGATCTTTCGTCACAGTTAGCTGAGCTATATATCAACATCATTTAATCAATTTCGTGACTCATTGTATACTGTACATATACAATGTACGTACGTACGTCAACAGTATACAATACTGTACTTTAAATTCTCACGTAGTTTAAATTCTCAAATTAAAATCCAAACAATTTGGAAGGATACATTTCAAAATCAAATATTTTTTATATTAACAACTTAAAGTCTGTATTGTAGTTTTCTACATATTCCAACGAGATTTTTAAGGAAATATATACTACTCCAAAAGTGTTACAAAAAACATATCAAAAATATACGAAGATTCTAAATTGATAGTTTTTGGCAATTATTTAGCAGAAAATACAATAAAAATGAGCATGCGACAAATAAATCATTACCTCAAAAGAAAACAAAAAGCCCTCACGCAAATAGCTTTGAAGACCAGTACCAAAGAACCTCACTGAAGGCACTAAAGATTTCAGTTTCTATTTTGTAATGACGGATAATAGACAACGGATTTGTGTGAAATCAGACCACATGTACACATAGATAATTGGTCGATAAGTGATTAGTATTTTACAAATCACCACGTTATTGGATCGTGTTGCGAACGTTGCCATTGTGCAACATAATATCGGTGCAGGTTACCAGTACACATCCATGCTAGAATCATCTGATAAACCAAGATAACACCAATTTTGATAAACAGACCGATATAGAATAATCATATTTGCATTTTAAAATTAATCAAAGCTTACAGTTTAAATAAAAGAATCAAAACTATCTAATATCTGGTGATTTAATAATGCAACGACTAAATAAAGAGAATAATAGATTGTTAACTGATAAAGGATAGGAGATAAGAAACTTGTGGGCGGCACTCGATCAGTCACACTAAGCTCGCAAAATATTTATCCATCAACTTAACTAATATTTCTTAAAAACTTGTCTATATATTTTTTTATTATTTTGAGAGATAGAAAGCAACATTGAACCTGATACCTTCAACTATGGCCTGTATTTTTAAATAAGATCTGTTTATCACTGAATCTTTAGGCACTCGTTTGGAATATTATAAGTTAAATATAAAAATCAAGATTAGATAAGCAGATGGATTCTTTATCTCTTAATATATTCAATATTATACAAATCAAAAACTCGTGAACTCATCATTGGAGAAATTCTCATTCTAAGCTACTCGATGACATTTTTAAATTAGGGCCTCAGCCATCGGGTTTTCCTTGCGAAAGATATTTTAGTTTGTAAGAAACCGAGACAGTTTACAGTGAAATTGTCTAGGAACAGAGATACCTGAACAGTGCCGAGTTAACCATACAGGCAATGCACAGGGTGGCCGATTAACGTTCTAGGAGGACAAAAGCAACTTTCAAAATATGATAATCGTAATAAAGCATCCTTTCTATAAATAGAGGGTGACTTAAAAACTGACCAAGTATAATCTCAAAGTTTGATTATGCTCTCGTTGTAGGATACGAATTAGTCAGAATAGAACAAGCAAGCCCACAGTAATTTATAGTTGTTAATACTGCCAGTGTGTTATCGCTCAAATTTGGCTTCTGCAAAATTAGGTAATTGTGTTTCTTTCTCACCAGATTAACATATCCTCTAATAATTTAATATTGGTTACAATTAGTTTTTGAAAATGGCTATGATCAAAGCTTTGAAATAGATAAGCAATACTTCTATAATCTGTAAAATAACCTTCGGGGTATCCCAAGGCAAATTTTGTTTTTCATTTTGTAGGATTTTTTGCATTTTTTCAAGAAATGTTTATAAAATTCTGCGCAGTTTTGCGCTAAGTACTGTTAATTGAACACAGTTTCTGGGCTCACATTTTTTGAACAGTGGGAAAAATTTTCTTCTCATGAAAAGACCGCTGAAATTTTAAAGAAAATTATTACCACTCACACAATTGACATTTTAGATTATAAGACTTATACAGATTTGAAAAATAATATAGTCCAACTAACATACGAATTAACGAGCGTTGGAAAAACACTTAGAGAAAGAAATCGAATTTCTTCGAGAATGATCGAGATAGATGGCTTCTTATAGACAATTTCAGGACCTTCCGATAAGGACCCACCGGTTTTCGCGGGACCAGGAAGACAGGAAAAAAATTCTTTGCATGCTCCAAAAAAACTAAGAAGCGGAAAGTACTGCAGTCAACTTCCGAAGTCTGCTATTCGTTGTAGCAGAGATTGAATTTCATAACTCCGATCAATGCAATGAGAAAATAGTTAAACCTGTGGCGGACCCATCATTAGGTAACAGCGACTAACATTATGATAATGTTAAATAATCATGGATCAAAAAATCGAAGACCGTACAATCCTGAAGAAGTCTTGCGGCAATTGTTGATTGTAAGTTAAGTAAAAGTCTTTAAAAAACATTAATAAAAGTCAACAGTATTTTAGGCAATATTTTTCGAAATTAGCATCATCATTCCATAACATTAACTCATTTTACTGCCTGAACTAAAGTCAAAAGAAACAAAAAATCAATCAAAAAGCAGTAAAAAATATTTTTTACTTGACCTAAAAATAAAGTTTCGTTTGAAATTTCCGCAATCTAAATTATGTTGCCCGAGACAAGTGTTTCCTTTGCCCATCTAATTCTGGCCCTTTGGATTCGGTTTGCAGTGGCATTTATTATTTACTGACTTGTTGCTAAGCGATTATGACGGAATTTAGCCAGAGAGTAACTTTTCAACAGATGTCGATCCTGAGGAAATAGATTAAATTAATTTGAATATGTCCACACTTTTTTGTTTTTTAATTAATGTTATTTCATGCTATTTCTTTGAAATTATAATTTTAAAATTTAATTTTTCGCCAGGAAATAATTTTATTAATTAATTAAAAACCATCAAAGGTTTATTTTTATTTATTTTTGACGAACACGTGATTTCCAATAAAAAAATATAGTAATTGAATTTTGTCCTCCTAGATCGGCTCTTGGTCCCACTGTGCAACGTAGGCAACAACCTATATACTCCATGCCTTCTTGAAGCCCCGTGGCTTACGATCTTTACAAAGATTTTAGGTTTATTTTTTAAGGACAAAAAAATTCACAAAATATCTAAGCGTATATGTTTTATTTAATTACATCCTTATTTTTTTTTCTTTTACATAAAACTTAATTACACTGATAGACACAGATAACTGTCCTTCAGCATTACTCGACAATGTTTCAATATGATTTCAGAGAATGGTTCCTCGCCTAATATATTACATATTATGTTATGAATTATATATTATATTTGTTCATTTTTCATTTTGTTCACACAATCATTGTGCTGTTTCTTTTCGAAATTTTCACTTTGTTTAAAATTTGGTAAAGCGATTTTCTGACTGACAGGGATAATGTTTAACAGTTACGATAATCGAGAAATAAAACATTATTACAACTTTATTTTATTTATTTAAAAATATTGCTTACATTGCATTAAATTAAAATCATGACACTAGGTTACACAGTTTATATACTTTTGCCAAAATGTGTGTTTTTTTTTTATAGATTCTAGTGCGCTGAGAATGAGAAAAATATTGAAAAAAATCTGTCACGTCCAGTTCAAAAAATATTTATTGAATACTTTAAAACAAATAATACAACAAAATACACAAAGAAATAATTATAAATGATTGATTTCTATGATTGTCAAGACGGAAGCGTGTTGCAATGTGTTCGAGCCCTTGTCTAGCAGGATTCCTTCCTTACTCATAGTCATTCACATCTCAGTTCATGTATATGAAACGTGTATACGTTTTACTTTAAATATTCCGGTTTCACTTGAAAAGTAAATGTGATAGAGGAAATCAGAAGGCAGGTTTTTATTCTGGATTAAAAGTCCTTTAAAAAAAGCCTGAAATGATTTCTGGGACTGTTGACCATGAGTCCGTCAAGTAACATTACCTTTGAAGTTCGTCACGTTTTTTGCACATCATTTCTTTGAAAGCTTATATCTTTATACCAACTCAATGAATTTTAAAGCGGAAGGTCTTGTTTTAAAGGGAATTTAATTGCCTTAAATTTGGGATTTTTTTTTTGGTAAAGCCAACAGGAATGTAATTTTTATCAAAGTTCAATTGAAAAACATTGTTTTTCGTTTTTCCCGTTTTTCTTAAAATTGGAGGGTGGTGGAGAAAAAATGGTGGTACCTCAGTATTATATTGATCGTGATCTACAAGAAAAATCATATAAATCTCATGGTATAAAAAAAAGAAGTCAATATTTGTAAACTAGTATTATCATTAACTAAGAATAGTTTAGTTTTAATAAATGACACACATTAGTATCGATATATTAAAATTTAGTGTTGGTACAAAATTTAATTAATTGTCACCTACCTACCAAATAAATAAAATTTATTATTATAAAATCTAGATTGAAGTGAACAGAGTTAGGGTGATGGACTCTTATCACAAATGAGATCATAACACTATACTTCACTGTGCCTCTATTTTTGTTTATGCAATGAAATGTATTGAATTAAAAAGGGGAAGGGGATCCGAGATTTGCATAGCTTAGAGGTCTCTAAATGGCTTAATCATGAAGGTGGAAATTCGGTAGGTATGGACAGAACTCTTCTAAGAACTGCAAACGGCCCGTCCTCAAACCCACCTGCATCAGCAAATGGTATGGAAGCAAATCCAAAAGGTGGAGGCCATGGTAATTTAATTTAATACTATGAATGACCAGGCGAATAGCAGTATTAGACAGGTAGCAATCGATGAAAGCAATGGCATAACATTACTTCTCAGTGATGTTATCGAAAAAACTAACGTATTATTCTGCATCTGATTGATGTCTCCAGAACGATGACCAGGATGAGCAACTTAGGATCGTCCGCAAATTTGGAAAAATTCCCTAATGATACCGATACTAAAACAAGTTAATAAAAAAAAAAGAAAAGAAGTTGTCTATCATTCCTTTAGTGTTTAAGTAAATGCAAGAAAAAATGATAAATCAGAACATTGCCAATATATGGTAAAAGAATTATCGATCGAGGTTGGTTTTAAGCTGTCAGCTATCAAAATAAGAGCCCTGCGTGTTTTTGAACTATGAGGCTGTTCACTCAATCCAGCATGACGGCTGCGTGGCCACCAAATATTATCTGTTGATAGTCAGAAATATTTAGAAAAGCCATTGGGCCAGTTGGAACTGAAAAATAACACCCTTCTTCTGCCTTTATTTCCTTGTGAATTTTATTTTTTAATATTGATATTTATATAAATTAAAAATTTTAATAAATACTACTAGCCAAGACCAGCATTAGAGTTTCATATTCTTTAATAAATATATGTTAGTTGGACTACGTTGGTTATTTTATGTACAAAATAAAAACTCATTCAAAAAAAATTTTTTTTTAACTCTCCTAAAATGTTGAGGTTTTGCAGTTAAGTACATAGAATCCAAAAATCACAAGTCCCACTCTTAGCCCACTAGCGGATCCACGGGGGTGCTCGCCTCCCCTGGTATCAATCAATAAATTTTCGTTTTAAAGTTTCTAGGGGAGAGGAGGATTGGAGAAGTTTCTAGGGGAGAGGAGGATTGGAGAAGAGGGCCTGGAACAATTCCCCTCCTTTCAGAAAATTCCTGGATTCGCCACTATTCTGAATCTGGACTATCACCTCTTTTATTTAGAAGATTACAATTAGCTATAACTTTTGCTTCAAAATTATACCCACAGCAAAGACATCCAAAATATATTTTCGGATATCCCCAAAAAGATATCCCAAATATATTTTCGATACTAAATTTTCCACTTCCTTTCGATAACAAAGAAATCGGCTGAATCTTTCTTTAAATCAATAGCACTTAAAAAATCTGAAAATTATAACCTATCTTGGACCAACCAACGTCCTAAAACAATCCTGGATCTCTCCAATTATTCTAAAAGCAATATCTAACCATCTAAATACAATGTCCACTTTTCTCTCCTTCTCAAAAACATGCCGGTTGCCTTTATAATCTATACCGACGGATCTAACTCAGACCAATCAGTAGCCTCATCTTTCGTAACTAGTTAAAATCCATAAGATTAACCTACGTAAATTATGTAACATATACACTGCCGAAATATATGGTCGATGCTTGTCACTGTGATTTAATATGTAAAGAACTGTAAAGAACATTCACAAAAACATTTTAATACAATAGCAACATAACTGATTAACCTTCCCCTACCTCATTCTTTGTAGAACTCCTGCTGTAAAAAACCTTTGAAAAATAAAAAGAATTTTTTTTTTTTTACGCAGAGGAAGGGGATCAGAGGAATATTCCCCCCTACCTCCCACTTCCCCAGCTACATTTGGGCTATTCCAGCGGCACCCTTTGGATCAAATGAGCTGAAATTCAGTACGTAGAATTATTTTCTAGAAAAAACAATACCATAAAAATGGGGGTAAATTTCAGTCAAAATTTCAATATGTCTTCCTGTTTTGTTTTTTTAAGGTTTTGCGCACCTCTAACCCGTCCAAGTTGAGTTGAACGGTTGAAAATTTGTATCTGAATTGAGTTGGTACTAGAGAAGTGCCTTTTGGGGGTCTCAACTTTTTTTTCCTCACTTCCCCGGTTTTTAATGTTTTGTGCACCTCAAAAGCCCCTCCAAATTGAGTTAGAAGAAAATTTTTATGTGAATTCAGTTGGTATTTGATAAGTGCCTTTTGGGGGTCACAACTTTTTTCTCCCACCCCGGCCAGTTAAATATGTATTTTGAATTTTGTATTTTAGTGAAAGTGGAACTTTAGTGGTGGAGTTCTGCTGCTAACGCTTATTTTTTTTTTTAACTTTTGGTTGAAATCCAAAATATGATGCTTTTCACCACAAGGATATTTCTATAATTATTTTATCTAGTTTTTCATTTGTACGATTTTAAAAAAAATATATTTTAGAAGTAAAAGGACCGATTGTTTGATTACAATCGAAGTAAGCAGTGAAAATAAAAGTGAAGTAAACTATGTGTCTCCCTAAAACTATTAGACGAATACACCTCACAATGCCTATGAGGTACTGCTTTTCAAACCAGATAGTATATATAACTGCCGCGAAAGCGGCTGCAAATATAACCAAGATGTGCCTAGCTTTTTTATTTTACCGACCTTCTCCTTAGTCCTCCCTCCACTTTATTCAAGTAAAATATTTATATATTTATGGATACGATTTATCCAAGGATGCCTTGCACCTCATGAGATCAAATACAATTCCATACTGTTTACAACTAATATAAATTTATAATGAATGATGAAATAGTCCTAAATAACATCCAGAAGAAATGACCATATTGCTTATCACAACTAATATTAATTAATATGGTAACTTGAAGTGTCAATTCGACTTCAAAGTTGGAAGAACGACGAAAAAATAGTAAAAATAAATACAATTGGATTAGTGGCGTCGTCTGAATGATCTAACTACATTCCTACTTCAGCTCCTAAATGCAAGCACGTGTCAAGAAAAATATAAAAATTTTCTTCATAAAAGCATTATTGTTCCTGTGATAACCTTTATTAAAAAAAAAAAAATAAAAAATAAAAAAAACCAACCTTCAAAACTAAAATATAATCCTTCAAAACTGTTTCTTTTACTCCTATTTCTTATCTGTCAAGGTAATTTTCTTATTGATTACGGCTATTCATATAAAAAGTACCAACCATGTAGCATTTAGATTTATTTTTAACTTTGTTTATAACAGATTAGTTTTACGTCCAAAATAAACATAATTCGTGACATTGAAAATTATCTTTAACTACGAAACTAAGCTGTGTATTATCGATTAGGCTTATTGGTTATTGTTAAGGCTATGTTATTTTAAGTTTTTTTTTATGTTTTAGGCATGATTTTATTTTGACATTTTTCTAGCATTATTTGCCTAAAACTCATAAAGGCTAATTTGTCATGAATTAGGTTTATTTTCGAGGTCTATTATATTACGGCAACCCGCACGTTTTCCAAAACGAAAACTTAAGACCACCGGAATCGTGTTTGGGTCATGACTTCCTCCAGAGTTATCTAATCATGTTGAAACTTGTTACCACGAAATTAAATATTTAACTTAAAAAATCTCAATTTTTAAGTTATGTTTTTGATCAAAGTGTACATCTAAATGTACGTGATGATAAAATCCTACATGTAACTACATATAAAGAAATTTCTTTGAGTAAAAACTTATGAGACTTTCCATTGTTATTGTGGATAAAAAAATCAAATAAAAAAAAAACAAAGAAGTTTACACTTCCAGCGTGTGGTCCTAAGCACACTCACTTTTTTTTGGATGGGGAGGGAGGAGGTAAACCCTATTCAACCCCGATCTGTGAGCCACACAAAAATAGTTTAGATACTATCTTAATCACAGTGAAATTTGCATTAAGATTTATATTTTCAAAAGTTTTTACCATCGATCTAGAGGGCAAAATTTTGAGATGAAAAGAAAAACTGAAATTGTTTCTCACTTTTATAAACTATCTTAATAAGAGCTATGTTGTGATTTTGCAGAAAGATCAAGAAGGAGAAAGATAAACAGGAATTGATTATTTCGGGTTAAGTACCAGAAACTCAGATACAGGTTCTGAATATAATGAAATTTAAATACATAATCCGTGGAGTTGATGATCTGCCAAAGGATTGTATTTTATCCACTGTCTACTATTAGTTCCAAGGAAAAATACACTATTTTCATTTTTTTTTTGTAATATGTTACTTATTTTATCTTGGAAGTAGATGAAATTTCATCTAATATTCTAGGAAGAAAGAAACTTAAGAGCTTCATCTCAACTTTGTTCATCAACACTTAACACATCATAAGCATAATGCTTACACCTGGAAATGATATTTAATAATTTTATAATGTCATGCTGAATCATAAGTTCTGTCTGTATTGATTAACTTAGCATTTGTTGAGATGATAAAAATAAGTTTTTACATGCCATTATAAAACATGGCAAATTAAGTGCATTGCAAACTTCTGTAATTAAATTAAAGAACTAAATTTGAAACAAATATGGCTCTTTTAAAGGATGAAAATTTTTGTTTTCACACAATGGATATTGGTCCTAGTAATCTGGGTAGGACAAATATAGCCAGTACCCCGTTAGGCCAGTTTACATCAAATTTCATTTAAGATTTTTCATATTTTTGTCTTTGATTAGATACAATTTGTTTATATTGTCACCTACAAACACAATAAATATATATTTACTTTTTTAATTAATTTACTATTTTAAAAAAAAATATATTAAAAAAAGTTTTATCAGAATAAGACATAATATAAAAGCTCAATATAATTACAAATAATTATATAGACTAAAAATGTCTATATATACAAATAACAATAAAAAATAAAAGCTTCTTCAAGCTGGGTCAATTTTACCAGTTTAGATATATGATAAATAAAAAGATGGTTATATCTGTAAAAATTTTTTTATTTTTTTCAATTCATTTCATGTAATTATAAATATCATATTAAAATATAACAGTAAACAGACAGCAGAATAAAAGGAATAAACAAAACAAAAATGTTGGCGGTATCTTCCTATCATTGTTCACATAATTATTCATACTATCTTAGCAGAAATGTGAAATGAAATAAAAATTGCACTAATACTATCTCAAATAATAGTATTAAAGAGAGCTTCCTGTTCAACCATGACAATGTTTGCCAGTGAATAGAAAAACTGAGAACAAGTTTCAATTAATTCAAACATTTGTTACCTATTCCGGTACTTCATATGGGCACTAGCCATATTTGTCCCACCAAAAACGAAGTTTGGCTATAATGAGCTGGCAAACGATTCTAAGCCTTCAAACATATTTTTGCGTAGCTTCTACCATCTAGTGGAATGTAACCAAGCTATTTTGAATGTAAAATTCCCGCTTTTTGATAGGTGGGACAAATAAATAACTGTCCGATAAATAGTTAAGAAATAACCATCAGAGTCAGTTGGTATTGAATCCGAACATTTGCATAAATACAGAAGAAAATTAATATCTTAAAGCATATATGAACTAAGCAGGAACTCCTTAAATTCAGGTGGAATGAATTCATAGATAACGAAACTGTATCAATATAATGAATCATTTTCTTTCTTCATTTAATTATTAAATTAATAATAACAATCATTTTCAATAGTTCATTAGTCCATTATCTTAAAGTATTAAAAGATAAATAATAATAAATCCACATTATCAACTCTATCAATAATAACATATTTATAAGTATGTTAAAAAGAACTTTAACAAGCCACTTACCTGCAAAAACCATTAGGAAGACTGTTGATTCAAGAAATATAACATAAAATCATCTTTTCTTTTCTCAGCGAATTTTTCATTAACTCGCAATCTATCAAGAAATTAAGCAAAATATTAAACAAGCAAACAAAATTGGAATGATCGTATTACAAGCCTACAAATATAATAATTTTTACAATATGATCCATATTTATTTATCAGTGTTCAGTGATATCTATTAATCATTACTACTTATTCCATTTGGAAATTCAGATTATAGTTAATAGCAAAATAATAGACAATAGAACACTAATAGGCTTTCCAATAAAAATTAAAAACAAGAACCAGGAGTATAGGGCAAATTTAGTGTTGCCTTGCCAAACATATAAAAGGATATATAAAAAAAGGCCTATGCCACTCCAAATATTTATATGACATGTTTTCATTACCTAGATTTTAAACTATAATAAATTTTATAAAGTAATAAATGGTGCTCATATCAATAATATTTTTTTTGATAGTAACAACAAAAACATCAATTCAAAAGTTACAAATAATAATAGAGAAAAAAAATTGCTGAAGAGAAATTATCATTACTCCAACAGATTGAGATATGATTGGGTAAAACTCTGTTCATAGTTTGAAGTATAGTAATACAGATGTAAGAATCATAATAGTTAATTAATTCCTCATATAAATAATGAATTAACTGTACATATTATATATGTGTATGTGTGTATATATATATATATATATATATATATATATATATATATATATATATATATATATATATATATATATATATATATATAAAACTTGCATAAAAAAAAGAGTATATTTATTAGGTGTGCATAAGTCATACTGATCACATATTTTTAATATGTGGAGTTCTAAGAGATTTTAGTATATTTAATTTTTCAAGAAATTATTAAGAAGATACATCTAAACTTATTATGAAAATCCAGAAGCTGTGCCTGGATTTTTCTTTTGTGAATAAAGAATTTATTTTCTTTGATAAAACTTTTAGAAGAGCCTTTCTTCATTTAACGACAACTAAGCTAGATGTGTCTAAAAGGTGATTACTATCCAAACATCTGTATCTGTAACTTGTTTATATGACACTTACCATAGACTTTTTCAATGTGTGGCAACAGTCCTTTCCAGTAAGTTACTTACCTCAACTTCAATAATTTAATGACAAAAAGTTATAATAATTTCCTAATTTTATTTAATACATTAATTTTTAAAACTTAAATATACAGATAAAAGTTTTTTGATAATGGACAGCTCGTCCGAAATGTCGATAAAGGAGTGTAGAGATTGAAGATACGAGTACATGATTCGAGTACGAGTACATCAACTTCCTAATACTTAGTTTATTTAGTAATATATATTGTTTTATATATGTTTATATAATATAATAAAGTAAATGTTTATATAATGTGTATTATATATATATATATATATAAGTACAGTATTTTTTTTTTTCAAACTCTAATTCCATGAAAACTATATATATATATATATATATATATATATATATATATATATATATATATATATATATACCTATATATAGTTTTCATGGAATTAGAGTTTGAAAAAAAAAATACTGTACTTAACCTGATAATTAAAAAAATGGCTAGAAATATTAATAAGGTGATAATATTTGTTTATATAAAAGACAACTAAAAAATATGCTTCCTAATTGGAGCAAAACCTTTAAAGCTTCCTATGAGCGATGCAAACATATTAAAATCAAACATGAATTTTTTAAATGGAATCACAAACTCTTGTCACACTATTCGAAAAATGAAGAGTTATTATATTTGTAGAAAGCCAGAAAATTGCCAATTTTAATGTATGGCCAATTAAAATTGATTAATTTATACTTTTTTTTAAATTAAAATAAATAATATCATACTAAAAAAAAGTAATTTAGTTTTGAATTTTCTATAAATAACATTTATAACATATTATAAACACGCTCAAAATATTTTAGATCTCAACCGGGATTACCTATGAAGTGTTTAATAATTTGAAAATGTGTCACATATTTGATGTCAGAATGCTGGCTTCTCATTGGCTAGTTTAGGATCACCTGACCATTGCAGTCACCCCATTGGCTATGAACAAAACCCCCTACAACATTTGACATCAACATTCTTCACATTCCCCCGGCAAATGTTTAATTATATTAAATAAACTATAAAACAAAATAAAATTACCTTTGTTTTCAATATTTTCTGATTATGCGAGATTAAATATCTTGTCATACCGAATACAAATAATTTCGACGCTAAGAATCAACTCTGAATTACGAGTTTGATATTCCCACTTCCCAATATAAATACAATCGAATATTTCTAAAATTTCAAGTGATTGTAAGCAATGTCAACTAAAAATTACTAATTATTCCTAACCTTCATCGGAACCACAAGCCGTGTGGAAAGGTTATAAACTGTTATCATTATGGAGGTCTAGAAAACTATTTACATCGATTTTAATTTTAAAAATGAGGCATTATAAATGATAAGATATAAAATACGCCGATCCATCTTTTAAAGCTACATAAGTATATTCAATTAAAATAAGAGTTTGAACAAAATCATCAGCTGATTCAAGTCTATCTAGCAGTATACCCCTTTGGCGGCATATTTAACTTTATAATGATCCATTTTTAAAACAATTTATAAATCTTCTAAAGGTAGAATTATTAGTAGAGCTTAGGTAGTTATGTAGTATTTTTTTAAATGTCGAAATTTTGTAATTAATAAAATTTTTATTATTAATTATAGTTACTTTCTTATTGAAATTGAATAATTTACCCTGAACAATTTGCATTTATTACAATTATTGATTAATTGTTTAAAACATTAAGGGTAGGTTGAAATGCAATCTAATAACTAACTGAATTTAAGTGATGTATTTAGTATTTAGGAATAGATATAAAAGTGAATTCAAATTTAATCATGTCACAGATAAACAGAAGAAATGAGGTAAGGATAGCGAAGTGGAACAAAACAATGACAGGTTCTTCCATTAAAGTGCCAAATTAAAAATTATAAATTAAATTTAAATTGGCAAGATTCTAAAGAAAAAACTTGGTAACTAGAGTTAATATTTTACTGTTAATTAGGAAGGTTTTAGTGCAGTTAAAAAAACATCTATCATTCAAAATGTTTCTTTTTTTCAGTACCAGCCTAGGAATAATTAAAAACAATCACAGATTTTTCGTTAGCGGTACCCGATAATAAAAAAATAGACATATGTATATATTTTGAGTAATTGGGTAACTCAAAATGTTTCATGAACTTCGTTTTCTGTTATCACATACTGTTCTAAACCAGCCTCTTTACAGATCTGAATTGTCTTAACCCTTTCTTTCACATAAAAATACAAACTAGATTCCTATTTTTTACACCATTCCCATTTTTTCTTCCGATCTGTCTTATATTCGCACTAGGTCCTCAACTTTTGTCCAAACCTCTCTTCCCTCCAAGAGAACTATAGCATATGATTATATTTTGTTCATCTGTGCCTTAATGTTTGGAAATTTCCAAACATTTCTCTCAGTATTCCATTCAATTATAACATCTTTGATAGTTATAAGACAATCTTGAGGGATTTTTTTAAATTTTATCCTATACAAAAACATTTAAAAGATATTAAAACCAACATTAAAAATTTTAATGTTTTAATTTAAGAACAATCATATGTATATGAATGAGGGAAAGAGGTACAGTCCTGTAAAAATAAGTTTGACATAGTTGATATCACTTAGATCATGGGGAGGAGGCTAAGGTAGTTTATGAAAGTTTGCAAAGAAAGGACTTTGATCAAAAGCATTACTTTTATAATTCTTGGGCATTGAATATTTAAATTCTTGCTAGGGGTTCATCACAAAATAACTTTCAACACTTTTAGAGTGGAATAAAATCCTACAGTTTTTCTGTTGTCTATGCTGCTCCAGCCTGTGGCCTTTTGAACTAATAAATAATTGCATACTCTCGATATACACTCCTTTCTAGATTATTTATATATAATATAATTTATGATAGATTTCTAGTCTGTTCTTACCAGTGAATTAACAGAGATAATTAATTTACCAAGTTAAGGCAATTAATCGTAAATATTAAATCAAAATGAAAGGATAAAAAATATAACTTTAGTAATAAAAAATGGTTTTATTTGGGCCTTTCTATGAATGGCTCAATGAAGACCTAAATTAATCACAACAAAGTCAAATTAGCATGTAAATTTAAGGAACAAGGAAGGAACTGAAAGTGAATTTTCCGATGCACATACTTGGTACAGCCTTGATTACCTAAACACAACATAGATGTGTTTAACTATTCAAGACTATAATAAATGGAAATGGTAATTTGAACTGTAATTGAAGTATACATAAAATTTTAATGTTCAGTTCCAGCAGTATGCCAATACAGGGAAATAATTTCAAAAAATAAAACAAGATAGAAAAAAAGAACAAATACAACGTAATCTTCCTTTTGCACCATTAATAATAATTATAAGATTAATAAAAAATTCTGAATCATTCCTAGAACTTATAAATACTAATTTGTATAAGTACAAAACAAGGATGATTTAAATGGTAATAAACTATTCTACAAGCCAAATTTAAATCTTTGTTAATTAAAACAGTCAAAACTAAACAATGTAATAAGTCACTTTACAAAATTATATAACTAAATTACTATAATATACAGTAGCTCTATAATACAATGACAAATGGTACAAACAAAGATCAATTTCAGTTAAAATTTACAGCCTTCAGGAAAAAAAGGAACTTTTACTAGATATAACTTCTAAACGACTATGTAAATAACGTTTAATTACAATAAATTACAAAGTAAATACCAATGAATTAGCAAGAATAACAAATTAATGGCCATTAAAGGAATAATTCCTCTTGTCAGAATATTTCAAAAATCTGACTACAATGTTAAAAAAATAATAAGCAGATAACAGAAATTGATTAACAATCTTACATTATTTATTTTTTTTATCATATGTTACAGTTCATTTACAAACAAAACATACCACGAACCTTAATAGACATAACATAACAGTTATAATTCATTAAGCATTATGAAATGTTTAATGCATTATAAGTGTTATACTGCCTCTAATTTAAACATCACTATCACTTAAGAAAATATTATTTATAATCCATTTTCTTAGAAATATATAAATTTATGTTAATGCTAACTAGTAGGCCATCAATATCTCTTCAAAATAACTATGTAAAATATATCTCCATATTTAAAGATTGCCTTACAAATTATAAAAACATTTACTTTACAACTATGTACAATGAACAAAGTAAAATAAATGAAAAGAATTACAATTAATAGATAATCTTAAATAGAGCAATAAATTTTTGTACATTTCTTGTCATATAAAGGTTTTGAAAGACTAAAAATTAGTGGCACTCTGTGATCTCTTTGATTTTTTCCCAATAAGCCTCTCACCTTTGTTGTTGTTATGAGTGGTCGGTACTTGTCTCTTAGATTCTTGAGAATGAGATCTAATAACTTTTACACATTTGTAAACATCCTGCAAAAAAAATAATTGTTATAGAAGCTGACAGTAGATTTTCCTTCCCTGAAGCTAAAATCAAAATAAAAATTAAAAAATCTATTGATATTATTATACATGTTTATGTTCATATTTATCATTTGAGCTAATTTTTCTCAGCAATTAGCCATCGATTGGCTAAAACATTGCCTAAAAGCGGTACATCTGGTCACGTCATATATAGATTAACTGAACACAATTGAAAGTTTCATATCAATTATTGTATTTAGTTAAACTTAAGACTGACTGACCTAAATTAAGGATGTAATTATTGCAAGAGAAGAAATAAATTTATAGGACTTTCGAATAACTTATATTTTGAGTTTTGTCTCCTGTTGATATAAAAATGGTTTACGATAAAAACATGAGAAAACATTTTATTTTGAAAAACCACTATCATATTATTTTTTGGCATGAAATTTTATGTAATTTAATACCACACGATTTTTTTAAAAAATAAATTGCAAGATGGCGGTCAATAAAACTCATTTTATACATTCAGATTTTTCTAAATTTTTAGTATGTCAAAATGATACCAACAAAGAACTATAAATTAAACCCCGTCTTTGTGGGAATTAGTTCCGCCTATTACATATTTTTTTTTTCATATATCTCCTCTATTATTAAGTATTTTATAAAGAACAAAACATAGCATAGTCATTGTTAAAAAATTACTTTTGCCTCTTTACCCAAATACCACAGAGTTAGGTATAACTACAAAAGGGAAGATCAGCATTGTTTTTAACTGTAAACCATTAACTAATCCAATGTTTTCCTCAGCTGCAATGAACTAAGCATTTTATGAAATTTCTTTTAAAGTAATAAAGCAACCAACTGAATAAAGACTTACGTGCTTTCGTTAGTAACATCCATATAAATCATTGACATCCTACTCACCTGTAACCGTTGCTCTAGAAGCTGAATTTTCTGTTTTGCTGCTTTCAATTCATGTTTATCCTTCACAGTTTTGTAAATAGGAGAAGATGAAGTTTCCAACAAAAGTTCACTGGCAGTTGGCCTCAATTCAGGATCAACGTGTATCATCCTCTGAAATAATTTTAAAAATGAATAGAAAGAAAAAATTATGGAAGAACAAGAAGGAATGAAATTAATAAACTGTAGAAGAATGTAAAAATCCCTCAGATTTTTACATTCCTCTACAGTTTATTAATTTTTTTATTTAATATTATAGTTCTAATTTGAAAGAGTGCCATTACTTTTTTATACTTTTATAAGTATTGTTTTTAACTAAGAAAGTGACTCATTAATGTAAGAACTAGTACATTAATGAGTCACTCTTAGTTAAAAACAATACTTATAAAAGTATAAAAAAGTAATGGCACTCTTTCAAATTAGAACTATAATATTAAATAAAAAAAAATAAACGGAACAACTTAAACGCAAGGGTTTACTATATTCAAAATAATTGTCAAATTCCTTTGTAACAAAAATAAGTTAAAAAAGTGAATAATAATTGTATTTCTGGAACAATTTTGAAAATAGTTTTATCAAGATTCAATATTTTGTTATAAAATGGGAACAAAAAAAAACCCATAAATTTATAACTTCCTATTTATTTTATAAAAACAGCAGAGGGGAGGAATATAATATTAAGTATAAAAAGTTTAAGAAAATGATTTCAGTATAAACCAAGAGAAAAAAAATTAAATCATGTCACAATGTAGTCCTTAATCCTTTTAGCGGTACCTCCATCAAAAATGTTGTATATTCAAAAAATTACATTAACAGATTAATAATGTAATTATTTAAAATCAAACACATCAATCTGTCACTTAGCTATTGAATTGCCAGTAGGTATGTTGCACTATGATAAAAGAAGAGAATATAAAAGTAGGAAGTTACAAATGACACCACAGTATTACCTATTTTCTCATAAGCGATTTCCATAGAAAATTAGAGGGCCAATTTCCATAGAATAATTATATTGATGTCGTTTTTTGAAAAAGGCGTAACACTATTTAACAATCTTTACAGGAAACACATAAAAAACAATTTTTTCCCAAATAATTTTTTTTTTTTTATTCTTTATTGTATAGAGTAGGAGTTAATTAACCTGGCAAAAGCTTTATAATTGCATTATATTTTAAAGAATTCTAGCACTGGTTAAGGCCACAATGAGGACTGAGTCGTTAGTATTTGGTGCTTGCATGATCAATATTCGAATTTTAGACCATTTCCAATTTTTTTTTCCGATATATCATGAGCAGAAATCGATAGAGTTGGTGTTTGCGTGTCAAAATCAATTGAAACCTAAATTCTCTAGAATCAGGGATTAAGAATCACTGACTTCCCATTGTACTAAGGATTTTGTCTCATTTTCAAATATAATGAATCTTTTCTAGCATTTTTAAAAAATCCTTATAATAGAAGGAAAAATTTCTAAGAGAGATCGAAGAATTCATAATTGTTACTTATTATTATATATTGATTAATAAAGATTAATAAAATCTAGAGAATATAGTTATACATATAAAATGAGACTTTACCTTTATCAGATTATTAAATTCTGAGCTAAGATGAGGAAAAGTGACTATCTTTCCTTCCCTGATCTTATGCCAGTCCTCTCCATTTTTTGGTAGAGGTCCACCTCCAGCAGCTTCATACAATGTTAACCCTATAACAAAACATAAAAATATAAGATAAACAATATATAATTAACAGTAAAAAAATTAACAAATATTATGTAAATTACACAATGTTAATACTTTACAGTAGACATGGCCAACCTGTAGTGTTCGATAAAAGCGCATATTGTAAGGACTAAAAGTGGCTAATCAATCAAAATACTCAATCACAATCAATGTATAAGCTTTCCTACACCCTTCTAAAATAAACTGATAACCTTAAAATTTGTAGGTCATTATTTTTTATATAATATAAAGTAGGTAGAAAAAAAATAGTAGTAGGTGGGAGGAAGATTCGTACTCTTAGAATTTTAGTAAATGTTGATGCTTTCAAATGATAATTTTTAAGATGGTTACTGCTCATTTTCCTAATCTTTTCTCTTAACATGCCAATCAACATGTGGTGGTAATGTTTTAATTGGTTTTCTGAATTAAAATTTGGGCTTTCCACAAACTTTCTTGTGTTCCACATAAACTATATATAAAGATATCATAAACTTAATCCTAGCTTAGTTTTTCAACATTAATGTTTTCTGGTTAAACCAATAGATGGTTGCGTCTTGGAGTTTTTTACATTAAAGCTAATTTATTAATAGCTGTTACTTTTGGATTTTGATGTCCTTGACAACTCACTAAAGGCTTTTTTTGATTTCTCACGCAGTATTGCTAGATTCTCCCATTTTATCACTTACGTGTGTTCAGTTTCATATAATTTATTAGTTGGAAAGGTGTATCGGCAGAAATTTTAGTTTTCTTAAAACTTCATGTATTTATCCAAGTGGCTCACTAATTCAGTACATACTATCAGTTTCACATAGAAAAATTTTCATTTATGAATGTGGGTACGCATTTAAAAAAAAAATTATAACTACTGTTAAGGTAATTAGGTATATCGGATTATGGCAGTGTGTCCTGTTTCGTGAATGGATTTTCATTGTAATTTGGGTCCTCTTTGAAAAATGGTATTATTCGTGTACTTGCATTTAAAATCTGAGCCTTGCTGGGGCTATTTTTTTCCTGGTATTTTGCATTTTTTATATTTCGCTTGCTCCATCTGCTGGCTGGCAATTGTCAACCCAGAGCTTATTATTTTCACTCGAAGTCAAGTCTGGTCACACTTGTCTTCCCACACACATATTTCACATTGGATTTCCCCATTTAATCCAATCATTCATACTTCAATCGTTCATACTACTACACTAGGTCTACTGCCCTTCAAGGTCAATCTATATGCATTTTACTACAAGGTCAACTTACATGCATTTAACTACAAGGTCAATCTACATAACTTTACTTCAAGGTCTGCCTCTACTGGGTCTGAAAAATGCAAAGGCTCAAGATCGTTCAGAAATTCGCAGTAATAAGGTCTCTCCCTCGCTCCCTTTTTTTTTTTATTAGAGTTTCATGAGAGCCTCTATTCTATACTAACATTCTCACATAACGTCCCTGATACAAGGAAAATATACTCCTAATGCACAAAGCCAATATATATATATATATATATATATATATATATATATATATATATATATATATATATATATATATATATATACATATACTGCGATAAGCATAAAACCTTTCAAAATTATGAATTGCAGCAGAAAATCCTTGCTGTCCATAAAATATCATTTTGGAAGATCATCACCAATATAAGATTTAATAGACAAATTAAAAACAAATAAATAGGGGAAAACAAATATATACATATATATATATATTAAATATACTCACCTAATGCAAAAATATCAACTTTTGGAAGATTACTATAGTCGTCATTAAGAAGTTCTTTCGGCAAATATCGACAGTCACCTTCTACAACATCGACTATTTCATCTAACTTCGTGACATGTCCAAGATCAGCTAAGAATGTTGATTTTTTTAAATTAAAAACTATATTATTAAAACTCTTAACAATGAATATTCATAAAATTAACTAATACATTATTATTATGATTAAGATTGTGATTAGTACAATTAAAGAATTAATTATAAAAAAAAAATATTGTAGATCTCTAAAAATAGCTTACCTATTTTATATATGGTTTCTTCATTGGAATCATCATCATCTCCATACTCATCTCCATCATATCTATAGAAAACTCTTGGACCCTTTGAGATGAGGATATTACCAGGTTTGATATCCATATGTGCCAGGTTTTTGGAATGAATAAACCTAAAACAAAAAATTAAAATATTTCAGCAACCTAATACATGTTTGTTTTTAAAAAATCATATTCATTAAGAATACACCAGCATAAAGACTATTAATCACATATTTAAAATAATAAATAGATAACATCTCATGAAAAAAGTTGAAAAGAACTCCAATATATCAATATGAGAAGAAAAAAACAGCCTAATAATAAATACGGTAAGTAAAAATGATTTACCTGAGACCCTGAGCAACATGTTCTAGGACCTTACGGAGATTTCTCTCATCCATTGGACCTCTCTCAATAGCCTCTTCAAGACAACCGCCATTACAATATTCATTCTGCATGTAAACATAATCATTTTCAGTCCAGCTCGAGTAATTACGAACGATATTCGGATGCTCCAACACTCCATGAGCATATATTTCGTTATGAGCAATGCGCCTAGAGAATTAGATTCATTTAAAGTATTGGATATTAAAAAGTAGACAAACATAAACATAAAATAATGCTTAACGTATGGTACAATATATAACTCACCTTGAGTCTTAAAATAAAATATCTAACTGTCTTGTTTGAATTGTAAATGAAGTAGCTTTGAAAAACTGAAGCAGTTCATAGATGATCAATATTATCATTAATATACGGCACAATAATTGATATTGTACAATAATGATGATCATCTGTAGATCTCATTGAAATTATGCGCAATAAATTAAATCAATGAAAAAGAGTTTAATTTTATTTAAAATAGTTTTTTTCATAAGGGCATATTAATTATTTAAATTATCAATTTCCAGGAAAAATTTCCTCTTATTCACTTCTACAACTTTATTGATTATTCATCACAACATTTTGAGTCTATATTGCCCATTAAACATAAAACACTCATGACAAAATCAACTCTTCAAAATTTAAATCTTACTTAAGTAATCAACAATTAAAATTCATATAATATTAAGATATACGAGTATATTAACATGTCTAACAGAGAATTAGCCAAATGCTCAGATAAAAGTTTCAAAAATTTACTATGCTTCATAACAATATAAAATTCATTACCTTGTAATTTGTTTTGTAATCCCTAATTTTCCATGATTATAATTAGTACAGAAACTTAATATCTGTTATTGTAGTCCCACAACATATTATTAAAATCAATTATTAATATCATTGCCGCTGCATGCAATTGTCACAATTTTTTCCTTATCAGAGAGATCTATTTGAACTGTGTCCAGTGTTGTTTTGTTAATACAGCATTTACTTAATCCTATGTGTCAACTGTTCTGCTTATCTCTAATTAAATTACAATAAGCCTCTATTCATTATTTTTAAATATCTATTTTGTTAATTATATCAACATAATACTGAAAATATACCCTTAAGCCCGTTTTAAAATTTACTACAATGTTGATGATGAAATTTCCTGGCTTTATTATCTTAGACACTTCTGAAAATCTGCAATGGACCATAACCAAATGGGAAGCAGAGCTTGCCAGGAAAGGCATGATTATAAATGTTAATAAAAGTAAAATCTTGCAAGTTGGAAGAAATCCTGGAGATGTGCATATTGTATGTAACGGACAAGAATTGGAAGTCATAGAGGAATCCACATACCTGAGCACAATAATTAGCAAAAACAGGAAAGTAGAACAAGAGATTTCTAACAGGATTAGAAAAGCAAACAATGAATAATACCAGATCTGCAATACTATTGTAGGCAAAAGAGAAGTAGCAAAGTACGTGAAACTCCACATATTCAAAAGCACTTGTCAGTTCTCATGTATGGGGCTGAGAGGCACTCCTGGATAAAGACTGGAGTCGTTTAACGACTGCCGAAATAAAATTTCTCTGGCGTGTAGCTTCCAAGACAAAAAGAGATAGGATCCGGAACGAGGCAATTAGAGAGGAGCTACACATTGCCTCTCTGAAACAAACTCTGGAGAAGCGCCAGCTCAAATAGTGGGCGGGCTCACAGAATGAGTCAAGACAGAGATCCATGAAAGTTAACGGGGAAACCTGCGGGAACTAGACCTAGAGGTAGACCAAGGCAGACTTACTACAATTATATTTCCAAGTTGGGACAAGCAAGAGAGAAGAGTATACAGGATCTGAGGACTCCGGTAAGAGACAGAGACAGATGGAGACCCTGGGTTGATGCGGTACCTTGACGCTGAAAGGCACAAAGAGGAAGATAAAGAAGAAGATTTTAAAAATGCCTTTTTAATTTTGTTAGTCATTCCAGGCTCAAATCAAAAAGTTTATGAATGGCAATAGAGTTATTATAGTAATTAAATCAGTTAAAACACAAAAACTCAGCATGATGTATAGAAATGATTACTTATAAAAAATGCAGATGGCTTTGGATAGTAAAAATATTTATAGAAAACTGAGAGTGAATTGGGAGATTGAGTTAACTAAAAAAATAAATTTATATGCAGAAAAGTTACATCAAATATGGATATATAGATAAATATACAAAGATAAAATTGGCTGCTACTAAATATAATGGCCCAAGAATTCATGGGCTAGTAAAATTGCAAAAGCCGGAAAAGAGATTAACACCAATCATCAATAACATAGAGGGACCAACGGACGGTCTTTCTAAATTTTTTAAGCCCACTTAGAAATGTTTGAATAAAAAGTATACTTATAATATGATCAGTTCAAGTAATTAAAATCATTGATGAAAAATGGAGTTTAATAAAGGAACATACAAATATAAAAAATAAAATGATTTACTTGGAAGGAATTAAATTATGCACTATGAATGGTTATCTTGAATAAAATGAGGGTTACTATCAGCAGTTGAATGGGTTGGCAATGGGTGGGAGATTATCAGTGCTACTTAGGGGATGTTGCCTGAATAAAATTATTAATGAATAAATAATATGGAAGAAAAACCAGTCCTAATAACCAAATACATTGATGACTTGTTGGTTATAACAAAGAATAATCATAGTTAGAACGGTTAAATGCATTAAACAAAGTAAATAAATTAAGATATTTGGATATTAATATAATTTTATTAATAAAATATAGAGACAGAACAAACAAAGGGACATGACAGCAGTGACAGAATCATTATTTATCATTCCAATTATCCGCACTATCAGATCCGAAATACTGCTAGAAATTTAATCAAAAGTGCCATAAGCCTAATGGACAGTAAATATATAAAAAATATCATTTATAAAATGTTAGATAGCAATTTTTATTAATATAAATTGGTCAACAAACTTTGGTGTGAATGGGTAGAATGATGGTAATACAAAGAGGCAGAAACAAGCTAGTGTTAATATGCAAAATAATAATGAAAAAAACATTTCTAAAAAACAGGGAAAAATTGGAATTATAACTGATTATTTTGAATGTTTTAACAATGAGGTTGGTAATAAAAGTGAAAATAATAATTATGAAACAGTTAAAACAACTAAGACTGAGCGGTGTTATAGGCCTAGGTATATGCCTGGGATGACTGACAAAATTAAAAAGGCATTTTTAAAATACGACCATGTCGGATTTGGTATCTACAATAATAAACTTGAAATTTTTTTGAACAACATGAAGGACAAAATAGGAAAGGAAAACAAACAAAACGTCATTTATAAAATAAACTGCAAAAAATGCAAGGATAAGTTTTATATTGGAGAAACTTCACAAAATCTTAAAGCCAGAATGAATCAATATAAAACAAAAATCAAAAACCCAAAAAATGTTAATGCTACTGCATTATCTGCTAGACACAGTACAAGCAATAGTCATGATTTTGATTTTAATAAAGTCAATATTTTAGGGTAGTGCTGGAGATAGTAAAATCAGGAAATTTTTTTAATCAATCTACATTACAAAAAATATCAACAATGTGGTAAATTTTAAAACGGATGTTAAGGTTATATTATCAGCACTATGTTGATTTTAATTTTAATAATATGTTGTGAGACTACAATGAGAAATAGTAAGTTTCTGTACTAATTATAATCATGGACAATTAGGGATTACAAAACAAATTACAAGGTAATGAATTTAATATTGTTATGAAGCATAGTCAATTTTTGAAACTTTTATTTGAGCATTTGGCTAATTCTCTGTTAGACACGTTTATATATCTTAATATCATATGAATTTTAATTGTTGATTACTTAAGCAAGATTTAAATTTTGAATAGTTGATTTTGTCATGAGTGTTTTATGTTTAATGTGCAATATTTTTAGATCGTTGTTAAGAATAATCAATAAAGTTGTAGAAGTGAATAAGGGAAAACTTTTCCTGAAAATTGATAATTTAAATGATTTAAATTTTGATTGAACAATCTGATAAATATTGCTCAAGGTTGATTCAGTTATGTCTTCATTGCCATGGAGTAAACATTGCTTTATCAAATAATGCACTGTCTATTCACAGAAAATTGTGAAAATCACTCTGTTCACTTATTCTTGGTTCATCTAACCAAGTGTGCTCATAACTTTTTAAAGCTGCGCTTCTTTTTCTCCGTTTCTGAAGCTGTAACTAATGCAATGGTGACACAACTACCTTTCTTATTATGTAACATGTTTATTGCTGAAGTTTCAGCCATGAACGAACTTATTAGGCAATAATATTGTCTTGTGTGCGTTGACCCAACAATATTATTGATCAATATATTAAGCAATACATTGACAATATTAATCGTCTATGGGCTGCTTTAAAAACTAAAAACATAAAATGATCTTTTCCTACATTAATAAATAAAGAATGATTCATTCACTAGCACCTACAATAGTAGCAATAGCAACAATTCAACAAAGCTCATAAAAATTGTTTACAGGTCCAAATTCATTTAATTCCTATAAACCAATTTAAAATATTTCAACTGTTTCAGAATTACTGATTCTAAGTATATTATTATATAAAAAGTATATACTAATACTGAAAAAATTGATAATTATCTAATCTGAAAAAATGGAGATTTGATGTATCCTAATTTGAATTGTTTAATTCTTCCTAGGGCTTAAATAAAAGTGATGGAAAAATTGAGAGGTTTCAAAATTCTGAAAGTGGTGAGTCTGTGGATCAAGACGGGATGAATTTAGATTTAAAGATTTTGACGAGGGTATCAAGATCATATATATTACTAAGTAACGTATTGGTCCATTGTTTTAAAGACCTAAAACTTGCCGTTTTTGAGATAGCACACTATATAGGGCTGCACGGGCCCTATGCTAGCTTGCGTACGTATCATTGTCAAGACGACTTTTATCGAAACAGTTTGAGACTGTTATTTTGTAAAAAAAATGTTATTTTTAGGTTTCTATGAATGATAGAGAAGATTATATTTTCTTTCCCATGTCTGACACTAAAGGTACTGCTAAATATGAATACTACAAATAGTAAATGGTATTGCTGTCTTATAGCTTAGCTATTAACTGAAGGGATATTTTCCAATGGGGCAAGCTAATTAGTAATAAAGTATAAACTGTTACTAAAATATAGGCATTAAACACTATGTAGCTTCATCAAAAGCATGTTTTAAATAAACTTTTTAGGGAATATTAGGTATATTGTCTATAGGAATAAACCAGTTTCCCTAATATCGCTCAAATAGGGAGAAGATAGATATCTAATGCAAGAGTTCTCGTAATAGTAAACTTAAAATTTGTAAAATAATTTATAAATTAACAGTATTAATATTACAGCTTAAGGATGATATATCAATTAAAAACTTACTATAATCAACAAAGCTGGATTAAATCTAAGTTATGAAGCAAAATAAATTATTGACTAATTTATAATAAATATATAGTTATTTATAATAGTGATCATTCCTAATTTATAGATACTTTTAAACAAAATTGCAATTAAAACAATATAAAGTAAAACAGTATTCAATAATATACAAGATATAAGGTCAGTGACATATATGACTAATGGTCCAACCTTCAACTTTGGAATCACATTCCAAAAGTATTACACTAATTGTTATAAATATTAGTGGCTTCAATATAAAATGTTCCAGGCATAATTAATGTGATATTAAAATATAAAATAATATGTTGTTAAAATAACTATCAATACTACATAATATGTCCTAGAATTCAAACAAGATATAATTCCTCTCTATAGAAGTCAACAACACTGTGATACATCATAAATAACATTCCTTTAGGTATTTTAATTCATATTAAGCAACTTAACTGTATTTAAACACAAATATTTGTGAAAAGTACTTACTCATTCATAATTGGTTTCAATCCTCGTTTCACAGCATATTCAACACCATTCAAACGGTTTAAGCACTTGACAACTCGACCATGAACTCCTGCACCAATTACTTCCAATTCAATAAATTCCTATGGAACAAAAGCAATAATAATTGATAAAATCTACTGTAGCATATGAGCAAGTGGATCAATTAAACGGTAGATTAAGCAATAAAAACCCACCTCCTGGTATCTTGGTATGTTAAAATCTGATAGCCTGGGCTTCTTTACTTCAATTGGAGAATCACTATCATCCAGGGGACTATAATGTTCCATACTTTCATCTGAATCAAATGTGATATGCTTTTGTGGACCTCTACGAACCAGAGCATACAATTTGAAAATTATAGTTAAAACTCTAACAAATATGATGATAATTACTTTGTTTAATTTAAACATACCTTTTGGAGCGGTTTTTGGATTTAAAATCACAGCTGCTTCGACTACAATTAGGAGTGAATGGGTTGACATATAAGGAAGGTGAAAACTGTTTGTCTTTGACATCACTTTGATTAAAATGTAACAACCTTGATCTTTGTAGCCTAAGTGAAGAAGTTCTAAGGCCTCTTCTAAATGATTCATTAGCGCATGGTGACATGTTAGGAGTAGAAGTTAAAACTTGATCTAGCCTTGACTTCAAAAACGGAATAGGTGTTTCTACCAGTTTCAATGACCTTATCTTCCTGTAAGGTGGACTTTGTGGTGACATTATTAATCCAAGCGATTTATTTAATTTTAATGACTGATCCATCGGTGGTGTAACTGGTCTAGACTCATCGTCAGATAAACTTTCAACACTATGAACCATTATGGCTGGACGTTTAATAAAATCCATTTCATCATCACTGGGATTAGTTTCCATCTTTGTTTCTTCCACCATTAATAATAAATATCAAATAATCTAACACCAAACAAAAATATACACTAAAAATTCAAAACAATTGCTGACACACTAACACTAAACAAAAACAACATGGCGGAAAAGACGCGCGTAAGTAGAGATGCATATGGCCACTCAGTGTTGCCACTAATATACGTTAAAAAAATAAATAATAGTTTGAAAATTGTATAAAAGAATTACACAAACAACTTTTTATTAAATTATAATTCAAAAATAAGCAGAATCGCAAGTTTTAAAGGTTGCAATGCCAGTAACACTATGGTATAATCATTTTAATTCTGCTTATGTAAATCTAAATTCCTTCTTTTATACTTCGTTTCTTTTAAATATTTCAGACTAATAGAATGAAAAAATAAAAATTCTACTTCACACTTTAGTTCCATAGATATAACTTAATACATATTTATGTAGGTGCATACAATATTTATTCAAGTACAATAAAAATAACAGTATCAATACTCTGAATTGTTCTCCAAAACTGATATAAAAAAAAACCTTTTCACCTTATAAAAATATTTGCAATACAACAATTATTGGTGTTTTAAACAAAGTGAATAAATAAACAAATAAATAAAATTGCGTTAACTATTGTTGAAATTATAACCAATTACACTAAGATACTTTATCCAATAATTAAATTAACAGATAATTTGAAGAAGACTGTTTAAATTACACAATACATATGTATATCAGTTTGAATGTTTCAGTTAGTTACTATGTACTATAAACCTCGTTTGATTATGATGATCTCATAAAACAATCAGTCCATCTACTATTAATCTAGAAGTTTTAACTTGGGACACATAATTTTTTTTTTAAAGCATGAATTAAAATTTTTTTGAATAACATAAAACAGAATGGATGTTTTTAAAATCTGATCCCACCATTTCGTACGAAAACCAGTAGACAGGGATAATTGTAATTCCTAGAGCATGAATCACCCGGAGTTGGAAGGTGTCAAGCCTATGACTCACCGAGGGCAAAGAACCACTTCCAGCAAGGTGGCTTCTATCAGTCAGTACCTGTTGTGACGTAAACATACTGTTAATTACAGTCTAATCAATCTTTTTTCTTAAGTCACGACTCATTTTACTGAATATTTTTTCGGTATTAAGTTAGTTAACCGTTTTGTTTCAAAAGATTCTTTGGAGGACTATTTAATTTGAACTTAATATTTAAAGTTGAAATTAATTTTTAATTTAAATTTATAAAAAGAACACTTTAAGAGATATATAATCTTATAAAATAGTAATTAATGATTGTAAGAATTATCCTACCCCATTGTTATCCGTAATTTAACAATTCTTCCTCAAATAAGCTAATTTAAAAAAGACTAGTTTTCAAAGCGAAAACGGAAATCAGACATAAGATCCAAGTTAAGGGACCTCCTAAATTAATTTTATTTATTAGGGGCATTCCTAAATTTAATTTTGTTAAGGAGAGATATCATTGAAGCTTTACGTTCATTACATCGATGTTGTTTGTTCAAAAAAGCCTAAGGACCATTTAGCAAACTTTACAGAAAACACATGGAACGTATATTCCCAAAATAACAATATAATTTTTAACAATTTTATTCTTTATTGTGTACAGTAGAAGTTAATTAAGGTGGCAAAACATTTATAATTAAAATATATTTTTAAGACTTCTAGAACTGACCAAGGCCTCATTGACGGCTCAGAGTGTATTGGGCTTACGTCATCAATAGTCGATTTTTAGACCATTTCCAATTTTTTTTTCGATATATAATGAGCGGAAATCGATAGAGGTGGTGCTTATGAACCTTACTAAATCGAAACCTAAATTCAAATTTTTGGTGCTTAAGCCTTTTTCAAAAAACGACGTCGAGATTATTTGCATCGTTCAGCACATTCGCTGGCAGTAAATACATTTTTTTTGTAGTAAAAGAAATCTTGTGCTGTACTCACACCATACTATTTTTCCTTACTACCCTATAATAAGAATTCAGTTCACATGAACACTACTTGAAATATTCTCAGCAGCATGCACGTCCTTTCAAGTTTTCATTTAGTTTCATTAAATTATTCCATTAAGTTTCCAACAAAAACATTTTGTTCCCATTAAATAATATTAAAGTAGAAATTATTAAGTTAATAATTTCTACTTTTATATCACTACATTGCATTATTACAGAGCATATTGTTGACTACAGAATGGAACCGTGTTGGGTGGAGGTTCGATAGCACCTAACTGCTTCCAGGCTGTAGGGTCTAGTGATATAAGTTTTTTTGACAGTAGGTATAATTAAGAAAGAAGTTGGTGAGAAGGGGGGTGCGGTCAATGAGAAGCACACTAATAAGTATAACTTATTTATTAAATCTATACCGAATAAATAAGTGCATGTATAAAAGCATTTATTTATTCTGTGCATTTATTATTATTTATCCTGCGCCGAATAAATAAGTTGTACTTATTAGTGTATTTCTTATTGAACGCACCTTCCCCTCCTCCCCGACCAACTTCTTCCTTGTAGTCCGTATAACATTCGCTGCATCTTAGATACTGGCCCGATTAAGATGATTTTTTAAATTTTTTTAGAGAATTTAATTATCTTTCATATGATCTCATACATAAGTTACCATAAAATGCATACTTTCCGAGTTATGCGCAAATAAAATTTTCTTTTCGTCATAACTGTTTTCTCTCCATTTTCTCGGCGATGTACTAAAGACATGAAAGATAAAGAGCTTTAAGGAGAAGATTTGAAGCAAGTTTCTTTCAAATCTTTAGAGCTTTTTTTGAGAAAATTGCAAAAAAAAACTGTAAAATTTATTATATAATGTGGCACTTCCGGTAAATCGATTTTAGCGAAAAAGTTGCTGTTATGCCGGCTCCACACCAGTGGCCAATCGTCTGTCAAACAATTTGTCCAATATTTGTGAAGTTTGAAAAGTGAAAGTATAAATACACAAATGGGGCATCCGCAAATATGACAAACCATTTGGCCAATCGTTTGCCAAATGTTTGTGAAAATATGCTTATGAAGGTACTGAAAGGAAAGCTCAAGCAAAACTGTTGCTTAAGAATGGATGGGATTGTTAAATATTGGTAGAATTTCGGAAAAGTGAAACAGTTTGAGTTAGTTGTCAACAAGATGGCTTTTGAGAAATATTATTTTATATTAATAAATATTATTTAATTGGAAGAAATATTAGTTTATTAGATATTATAAATATTCGCGCAGAAATATTATTTTATTAGGAGCTGAGGATTAACATTTTTATTTTTTAATTCCATAACTATTTACTCTTTGAGAGAAAACAACTTGCTCTCCATTGTATTGAATAAAAGAGATCGATAGTCCTATATTTTTTTTTTTTTGACTTTCATACCGCTGATAGGAGTAGCTTTTTTATTTTTTATATAACAACAATATTTTGTGAACTTCCGAGACCGGGGATTGAATTATGAAAATTAGATGATGCTTAGGAATTGGTTTACAAACATTGGAATAAAAACGCAGAAAAAAGTACGAATCAAAACAATAAATCCAATTAGTAACCAAAAATTATCAAGTTATCAATCGCTGATTGTTTCAATATCAACTTTAGAGCAACAAAATTATAAAATCCAATATTTAGGTAAAAATGAGGAATCCGTTGTACAAGCAGTTGGTCATTTGTGTGGATGGAACGCACTGGCAATGGCCAATCGCTTTTATGTGTGAAACACGTGAAAAACGCTCGGGAACGGCCAACGCAATTTGCCAACGCCAACATCGGCCGATACTTTCACCAATGCTCCAACATTCACAAATACTCCGGTCCACACCAGACGCCAAGGATTAGGAAACTATTTGGCACTGGCGTGGAGTCTGAGTTACATCTTAAACATATACCTACCTTAAATGCGTAATTTCAGTTTCGTACAATTTGTCGTTTTTGATCTAGACTGTTCACCACACACGAACACACAAACACGCACACTCACACACACACACGTGACTACATGCCTCATCCTCCGGAAAATGGACGCATTGCCTTATTCCTGGCATTTCATTATGGATATCCGGAAACATGGGGAGGTTGATTATTACCTAACCCAACTGCTTACTAAGCATGGCTGCTTCAGAGCCTTCTTAGCCCGCTTCAAGCTAGAAGAGCAATCATCGTGCCCTCGTTAGGCCTCCGTGGATAAAACAGTGGAACATGCTTTCTTCTGGTACCTATATTTTGCTCAAGAAAAGGAAGAGCAAGACCGGAACCCTGGTTCAGAAAACTTAGTCGGTCTAATGATAACCAGGTAGGAGAGCTGGATGTTGTTGCGAAATATGAAGCGAAAATCGGCAGGCAGCTCAGGGAACGAGAAATGAGGGACCAGACAATGGCTTAATAAAGAGACCGAAGAAAAGTTGGCGCATCCCCACTCTGCTTCTCATCCCGCAAAGTATAAGATGAAACTGCTCGATTCTAGCGGTTAAATAGATGGGGGTCTGCAAGCTCGCTAGAATCGAGCGGTTTCATCTCGCGGGAACCCACCGCGGTTTAAGTATGTACACACCCTAATGCGTGGCAGCAGTTCCGCGGTGTGGTAGAAGTGATTTTCAAATGATTAAAAATCTTACGACGCTGTGGACTTTTGGTCACACTTCGTCTGATGAAAGATGCCTTGCCTACCGTCAGAGTGATTGTCTCCCTTACTTTCCTGCTGGTGATAAGTACTGGCTCGGTTTTACGATCAGCAAGCTGGAGACCAACTGATGAAAGCCACTGGCGATGGAGTAACGACGGTCTTGTTCGCATTATAAATCAGGCTTAACCTTAATTTGTATCTCTAAAAATGTTTTCCAATTATATTATCAATTAAAATATTAATTTCACTTACATCTCCAGAAATTAATACATCATCAACGTGAATGACCAATAGAGCATCATCCTTATAATACATACATAAGTCATACCTTGACCTTTTAAAATTTTGCTGAATCATTAAGTCATCAAACCTCTTGTTCCAACATTTAGGTGAGTCCCTTAGTCCATATAGAACTTTCCGCAACTTCATTACATCAGATTCACTATTCAGTCCTTCAGGTGTGCGGCCTTACAATTTCTACAGTGGCGCGCCCACCGCAAACTTTACAAAATAGGTATAACAAGACGGATTTCTTCCGAGGTGGAGGCAGCGGACTGATGAAGGCACTGCATGATCTTTTCCAATCAGTGTTGGAGGACGAAGTAATACCCTCAGCGTGGAAAAAGTGGATCATCTGTCCTATCCACAAGAAGGTTAATCGCCTGACAGGCACAAACTACAGAGGCATATCCTTATTAACTTCCGGATACAAAATCCTCTCGAATATTTTATTCACTCGCCTTCTCCCCTATGCCGATAGATCCCTACAAATGTGGATTTCGACGGGGAAAATCAACAGTGGACCAGATCTTTAGCTTGACGACCATACTGGAGAGAGAATATGAATATAAGCTAAAGACTCACCATCTCTTTATCGAATTCAGGGCCGCATATGATAGCATTAGCAGAGAGGAGCTCTATACAGCGACAGAGGAGCTCCAGATCCTTCTGAAGTTCATGGTGAGGCTGACTATGAACGAGGTATTGTGTTCAGTTTGCATCAGTGGAAATCTTTCTGGGGAATTTCGGGCGACGGAGGGGCTACGGCAGGGTGATTCTAGATTGCCTCTTATTCAATATTGCCCAGAGAAAGTTGGGCAAACAATTTTCTATCGGAGTGTGCAACTTTTGGCTTATGAGGACGATGTTGGCATCATAGGGTGTTATCAACACGCTGTTAGGGAAGCATTTCAGGCGATGGTAAGTCCTGCTAAGAGACTTGGACGCGAGGTGAACCAAGCAAAAACTAAACAATCTTGGTGACAGAGGAGACGCCTGGACGCAGTGAGACGGTGACTAGATATTTGAACACGTCACCGACTTTATATCAGGATACCGTGGGGAAGTTGGGATTAGAAGGAAAATAGTTTCTGCAAACCAGTGCAACTACAGTCTAAGAAAACAACTTTATAGGTCACATCCTCTCGCGTAAAACAAAACTACAACTCTATAGGACCAATCCTACGGAGGATATTTGAAAGAATGTTGATAGAACCTGGATGAGACGAACAAACTGGGAGATATAAGATTCGTTTAAGGAGCAGAATCTCGTTAAGGTCGTCAAACTGGGCCGATTGCAGTAAGCGGGACATGTGGTTCGCATAGATGAAGAAGAGTAGCACAGGAATCAGTTGAGGGAACCAATCTATGGAACGAGGAGAAAAGGAAGACCGAAAGTTGCGGCTAACGCTAGGCACATTCTAGAAGTGAGCAACTGGATGGCGGCTGCACGGAATCGCGGCGAATGACGGAAATTTCTGGTGGAGGCCCAGACCCGACAACGGGTTGTAAAGATTGCCGAGATAGTAGTAGTAGTAATTTTTTCTATCTCTTCTTCAAACGACCGCTCCCTCCCCTCCTGTATTATATTCCTCGTCGTATCATTCCTGGCGTCAAGGAGCATCGATCTAATGCAACCATACCTCTAGGTCTCTGCTTAGCTGCTTTATTTCTTGAAGGGTTTTTACTCTCTTCCCTCCTAAACGCTGTATATACTCCTGAAAGGAATTTTTGGGACGGCCTCGCTGCCTCCTCCCAGCGGTTCGAGCTTCCATTACTTTCCGTTGTTCTTTCTCATTCTTCACTCGATAAACGTGACCAAACCACTTTCGCTCCTGGTTTTCAAGAGAGGTATTTTCTTAGAGGTGTTGATAGTTACTCCTTTGCGGAGGAACTCTTCCTGCCATTCCACACGGGCTTGCTGCAGGTTGTTTTTCTTATCCGCAACAGTAAATCATCGGCATTCAGACTTTGAACCATCACATTCCTCATGTTCGATTTCCCGATGATCGCCCAAGCAGCACGGCGCTTCCAACTTTTATAGATTTTATCCATAAATATGATGGATGAGAGAGGATTCAGGGTGTCTCTCTCCCTCACACCTCTTTCTATGGGGTATAGAACATATTTCTATGGGGAAAGGCTTGGACTCCCTTCCTCACAACTTCTTTCGCTTCCTGATAAGCCTATTTAAAAGCTGTAATAAGATCGACTGGCACATTTGTTTCTGTCAAAGCATTCCATATATCTTTTCTGAGGAAAGAGTCAAATGCTACTTTATGGCCCAGAAATACCATATAGATGTTCCTGTCTCTGTCTCATACTTTCTCTACGCCAAATTTCAGAAATTGGAAAAAATAAAATAAATAATAACGGCAAAAAGTCAGTTAGGAGGTTATCCATTTGCCAGGCTATCCCATTTTATTTATTTTTTTCTCACATTTTATCACAAACTGAACTTTCCACAAATGCAACACCTGGTACAATTAACTGGTATGTTATATAGTAGAGAGGAAAAACCCTCAAGATCAACCTTTAAAAACATTATTTGCTAGGAAGAATCTAAACAATGGGTATAAATAGTTTTATTACTTGCTTACTTTAGTAATTGCAGTGGCACTGGAGCTGGACTCAAATATGAATAGAATGTATTATAAAAATACTAATAATAAACATTATTTAGTTTTATGGAAATAATTTATTAACCATATATTGAGATCACATAAATTCAAAACTTCCATCTTTATATTAATTAATTTTTGTTGTTTTACAATGTATATACATACATGTGCGTATATACACCAAATTTTAAAAAAAATGGAAATTTTTTAAATAAACAGACCATAACTCTGGTTCTCTTAGAGAGAGAAAATACAAATATACAAAATCGGCTTTTTATCAATAGACAAAACAATAAATAATCATCAATTATACAATTACTTATATACATCCATGAATATATATATATATATATATATATATATATATATATATATATATATATCAATATTTTTTTCTCACAGAACATTCATTCACATATCTAGGATATTTCACAACAGTGAAAATTAATCTTTTGTTGTTGTTTTTACTCCTTAAATACAACTTACACGTTAATTTAAAAACAGATCTGAAAAATGTGAATGTTGGAAAAAAGACAGATTTAAAGATTTACAATTAATACTGTTTTCTAAAACCTTTCACAATAAAACTTACTAATCACAAATATACATAAATACATAATAACACTACTTATATTATCACATAGAATGAATTGATGAATATAAATTTAGAAAATAGATAAAAACTTTCAAAAAAAATAAATATTCCAATCATCAATTTGAGAATAAATAAACAGGGTATCAACAGAATCTGAAGATTATAGAATATAAATAAAACTATGCCAGGATAATTTGTTATCCTTTACAAATAAATAATATAATGAGTGACGTAATTGTGAGATACATACATAAAAAATCATAAAAAAACATTTGGCCACTATACTTTCCATTAAAAAAAAATAAATAAATACAAATACATAAAACTAAAGGTGAAAGACTAAAGGATTAGACTGGTCTCAAAACTTCAGAATGAGAAGTCTATTAATAATAGTTAAAAACTTTCAAAGAGTAATTTTCCAAGATGCTATTCATATAAAAGATCATTTTCTAAGAGTTTCAATAAATAATTACCTACAATAAAGAGAAAATTTTTTGAGCTTTGATGTAGCTAAGAAAATAATGATACTATCATCATCAATTAAAACAACTATATTATGAGAGAAAGCTATAAAGAAGATAAAACTTAGTAAAATAAATAGTTTTTAAAAGAGAATTCAAAACAGATAAAGAATTTTCACCCTAATTGTTAACTATTTCCTGATCATATTCAACAATTTTAAGATAAAATTTAGGCGTTTAGGATGAACCCTATTAAAAATTATTATTATAAACCCTTATTAAAACTATTCACATTTTAAAAATTATTCACTTTTGGTGAATGAAGTATTAAAAATCAAAAAGTTTCAATTTCGAAAACACACGTTCTTAACGTTTTGGTTTTTGGTAGCTTTATTTTACCACTCTCTACTTTTTGTACTAAAAGTAGTAAATTTTAGAGAAAAATGAAAGAATTTCATCAGGAGAAGGTTTTACTTGGAAAGGAAAATAGAACAAAACATTAATTTTTTTCTTAGCCAAAGAAACATAATGTTCTAACCTATACTACTATAATGAAACTATTTTTTTTTATTTTTATTTTTAATCCAGACAACACACTCCTTATACTTATTTTGCAAAGGATTCAAAACTAAAAACAAGTAAAGCAGCAGCATAGAGGGAAAGGAGGGACAAAAAAAAAATTATTATATGATAGATTCTAAGAGTTTGACGAAAATTAGAATAATAAGTTATTCTTAATAAATAAATATAGCTTATTTTAATTACCTACGAAACTTATTGCCATATAATTCTATTGTGTTTATCTCAGAAAAGTCATTCCAAAAACTTAATTAGATACAGGACAGGAGATTTAGAAAAATTAAATTTAAGAAACAATTATTTCATTTCACTGAGGTTATTGCAACTTCCCTTCCAATCGCAATTATTTTTAACTTAAGTATATCATATGATTACAGCAGATGTAAGCACAAATTATACATATTATCTTGACACCAAACTAACAATCATTAAAAACTAATACACTTATTACAGCATAATAAGACTAACCAAAACAAATATTAAAATATTAATTTAAATAGTCATCACTGTTTCTTATGGTAATGACATCACGAGCTTCTTAGAATAAAATGTAATATTTCATGCTTTATAATATTTTTTTATAAAATAATACACTGAAGTATTTAAAAAAAGAATTTTTTTTGTTTTGTTTTTTAATTAAAAACATTCAACATACAACTATAACATCACAATGCCTAATAAAAACAAACTATTAATTTTATTTTTTTAAATAAATTAAGAATAATAATTTAAACAATAATAAAATTAATTAATAAGAAATTCTCACTCAAATAATAAAAAAACAAAAACCACATTAAACAGCCAAACTCAATATCTGATTAGAACAAATATATAACTAGTCTTAAACAAAAATATTTCAGAACCTTTTGAATATTCAAGAAATGAACAGATGATTAGTGAATTTTAAAACATACAATCGATTAAAATGTGGGACTAAAGATGATCTGTGTTTAATGATGATATTATTATGAATTTTAAGATGGTATGTAGAATTCTATAGATTTTTGGTAATAACTCTGGCTGTAACAATAAAGCTTTACGATTGATATAACATATGAGGCGCTTCATACAAGAAAGGCGAATCCACCAAGTCACCAAAATTTCTTTTTAATTTAAACCCTGGAATAATGTTATATCGCTGGCTTGGAAAAAGAGTTTCAATTTCAAAATTTCAGTATACTTACCTGTTGTTTCAAAGTTTTTAAGGTTTTGCTTGATGAAAATTTGTTATTTACTTGTGTCTGAACTAAATTTGCGCTTCATTGTTGACAAAATTGTGAAATTATCAATAATTAAATTATAATTATTGATAATTTCACAATTTTGTCAATAATGAAGGATAAATTTGGTTCAGGCACAGGTCAATAGCAAAAAACTTTTATTTTCTCAGAAATGCAGTTACTTTTACCACCAAACCGACGATATATGGTCTATTATATCAGCCGTCAAAGAAAGAAAAAAACAATTTTGTTATATTCCGGACTTACCCTTCCTGTAAGGAGCGCCTTATATAAATTTTTTATAGCAATAAAAAAAACACTAAAAATAGTTAATAGATCTGTTGAACACTCAAAAAATAAAAATTTTATACAGTCTACTATACTAACACAATTCATTACCACAATGTATAAAAAGGCAAGAAATGGCAGAGAATCAAGACGAAATGGCAAAATTAAGAATATAAATATAGATATATTAAACATTTTCTCTTTGAGAAGTGATGCTCTTATATACCTTAAAATTATAACTTATCGAATAAAAGCCTCATCAATTTAAAATTATACTTGTGCACATATCTGACACCTGAATGAATATGAGTGATATTCATTTTTAAAAATTAAAACTAGTTTCATGATAGGTTACATATACCAATTTTTTTTAATTTAAATTATTTTACATGAAGCTGAGAATAATGAACAACTATAGTGGCTAAAAGCTAAAAAATCAACATCAAACTGTTTATGACAACAGACACTTTACAAAAACAATTTATTAAATTGTGAATATTTTGTTTTGTATTCAATGATTTATTAACAGGTCATGTTGACACCTTGAGAATGCATTTGGTTTGCAGAATGCCTGCTGCCTAAAGACCCATTTAAAAAAAGAAAAGGATTTTTTCATAGAAGTGATTCATTTGTTTAACTTGTTTTGTTCAAGATTAAGTTCATATTAGCATGAACTTTGTTGGTTCTATAGAAAAAAAAAACTAAGATTAATACAAAATAATATACAGAGAAAATATTGATTTTTTAACAATTTTTTTTGTTGATAAATCAAGCTTTAATTAGCAACCTAATCTAAAGTGAGAAGAGTAAATAAATGCATTATCAATTAATATAACACATTAATATAACCACAAATATATAAAAAAATGAATAAAAAACTAAAAGTAAATGATCAAAGTAATAGTCAAATTGTTCAAGAGCATAAATTAATTAAAATGAGTTGTACTTTAGTCATACTTAAAAATAAAATTAGCTAACATTCATCAAACTCTAAAAAATAGAAATAAATATCCGAATAGGAATTAGAAAATGGAAAAATAAAAATTCTAACATATATAATAGGATTAATGAGTATTGATGTAAACCATACTGTGACTAAGTATTACTAGATTAACAGAAAGAGAGATGTCTTGAATGCACAAACGAGATGCTGAAATTTAAACAAATATTTCAGGTCACAAAAATAATAAAATATCAGTCAAGGTCAGCAGTCTTAAAACAAAAAATAAAGCCTAACATCTCGTGTTGTCATGACCCGAGGACAATAGAAGTTGATAAACCTATGAGTAAAGGAAAGATGGGGTGTCGCTAAATGGCGTACTGTCAGGAACTTGACAAGCAGCTGCTATGTAAATATGGCACTAATCAGTGAAACCGTGGTGGCTTACACCATACCCCAGATGGCTTCCTGGATTCCTCATCATCTTCCTTCTTAATTTCAGTGAACCGTTCTCCTTTCATACTTACAATTTTGTTATCTCGATAACGTACCAGCTTTTTTGGTTCCTAATAAAATAAGATAATAAATTAGCATGTGTCCTAACACTGTAAGGTACAAGGGATAGATGAAGAAGAAATTAACTAACTAAATTATTTATTTTTTTGGGAAGGGGGAAAGAAGAGGTTTACATTTTTTTTCATGGGGGATTTAAGAAGGCTAATAATCACCTAAACATCTATAATCGCCAAATTTGGTATGAGCTCAAAGGATAAGCATGAAAATTGGATCAAAAACTATTTTTAAAATTACCAAAAATATTACTCAATACACAAATCTTAAATAATGATAACCCTCATTCTACCCGCACAAGAGAGTTCATAAAATAACATTCTCCAGCGAAGGCCGAAACAGCATCATAGATTACATAATTTATGATCGCTGTATCACAAGATATTTCACAGATATGAAAGTTTTCCGTTGAGCAGAGATAAGCTCCGACCATTTATTAGCAGTGGTAGACACCAGGATCTTGAAAGGACGCGGCCCTAAACCCAAGAGGTATGAAACCATCAAGATTTGCACACTAGGTGACCCTGTGAAAAGGATGGAATTCACCGTCATACTAGAGAAAAGAATGAGTCCTGAATCTAAAGGGAAATATTGAAATCCAATGGTGTGCACTAAAAAATGGAATTTTAGGAACTGCAAAAAAAGTCTGCGGCATGCACAGAGTAACGGGTAAAGGAAAGAGTACAAAATGGTGGGATGATGACATAAAGGAGGTGGTCGGTAAGAAGGAAGCCTGGAAATCATACCTCCAAGATAAGTCTCGGAAAAAGATTATCGAGTATCAAAGGGCAAGAAATGACTACAAGATAGGAGTGCAAGCGGCCAAAAGAACGTGGGAAGAATTGGGCAAAAGTTTGGATGAAGAACATTGGGAGAATATCAAAAGGTTCTGGCGAACAGTTAAGCCCTTAAAAGGAAAACATAAAAAGACTATTAGAAACATTAAAGACAAGAATGGGAACATAATTTCGAAGACGGAAGGAATCCTTGGCAGATGGAAAGCCCACTTTGAGGAGCTCTTTAAGAAAGAAGAGCATGTAATCCCTCAAATTAATGTCAAAGGTAATTATGCCAGAAAGCAGTAGAAGAAGAGGAGATAGCCAGTGCCATCGAGAAAATGAAGGTTGGACAAACCTCAGGAAGGGACAGCAATGCCCCAGAGTTCATTAAATACGGTGGCCAAGAATTGCTGAAGGCCTTTCAAGGGCTTTGCAAGAAATATGTGTTTCCGGAAGAGTACCCGAGGATTGGAACTTTAGTGTCATAATTCCTATCCATAAGAAGAGCAACCGAACAGAAGGCAAAAATTATAGGCTTATCAGTCTCCTTTCAATTGCATATAAAATATATACAAGCATTTTGAAAAGGAGACTAAGACAAATTGTTGAGGGATAACTTAGCCGGAACAAGTTGGATTTAGATCCGGACGCAGGATCACATATATGTGCATAGAAATATAATGGAGCGGGCATGGGACCAATCTGAAGGCTGTTTTCAACTCCGTTCCACACCAGGAAATATGGAATGCTTTGGAAAATAAAAACATCCCAGTGGATCTCATCACCACTATAAAAGCAACATATAAAGGTGCAAAAGGGGTAGTGCATATCAATGGGAGAGACTGATACATTTCAGATCGATAAAGGAGCCAGGCAGAGAGACAGCCTTAGCCCTCTTCTATTTATGAATTATATGGACGAAGGATCAATCTAATTAGGGATTGATAAATTTATAGAAGTAGCAAATAATTTATCAATCCCTAACTATATTACTTTCACCGAAGCAGACCATCCATAGATCAAACCTCCAGGCAGCTATTTTACGTCCTGGAAAACCACAACGCGATTCACAATTTAGGTACACGGGGGAGGATCATCATTCCCACACCCAGTCAGTATGTGTTGCCTCCAGTAAACTGATGGGACTCACATACTCGGAGAGGAAGGTGTGATTAATTGCTTGATGAATTAAATTAATTATTAATTAAATTAAAGTAATGCTGGGACCGGGATTCGAACTCACAACCTTTGGGTTTATAAGTAGGTGCACTTTTGCAAGCATGTTAACCAGCTCAGCCACCCAGACCTTCTATATACATATTACATAGACACTGCCAAATTGATCCCAAAGGGACGGACAGGCTATGGAGCTAGCCTGCCTCTGCAACATGGAAATCATGGTTCATAGCAACGTGAGGTTGGGTGTGATCCCGCAAGCAATAAATGTCTGTAAGAAAACCATGAACTGTACAATGAAGATATGAACCTGTTTTGTGAAATTCCGCTTTAGACCGGAAAGTTTTTCAATGGGAGCTTGCTTTTTTTCTAAAATTATAATTTGTAAAAATTAAACTTCAAATCGTTATAATTCTGGGATCTAAAGCGGAATTTCACAAAACAGCGCTCTTACACAATGCTTGAGAGTGACCAACGTCAAAAATAGTATTTAACATGTAGTTTAGATGTTCAGAAATACATTTACTATAAAAAAGTTTTTATGCTCTAGTGAAAAATTTGGGTCTTTATCCTAAGCTCCCTTTTCTCGTGGCGCGTCACAAATATGGAAATTTTAATATGTGAGTGACTAAATAGGTTCTCCAAACATTAGATTGTTATAATAAAATAAAAAAGAAAAGAAAAAGAAAAGCAAAAAAAATCCTCTCCTTCTTTGTATTATGTTCTCTCAGTGTGTTCACTCTTTGTTCCACGCCGCCGATAAATTTAGCGTAATTATGGTTTTGGAATTGGAAATTAAAGTTTTTTACACAAAACCTTTATTTTTCTGGGTGAATGGGGTATCATTTTAAAGCTTATGAATTGATGCAACTTTTGACCCAGAGGCAAACTTCTGCGCCTAAAATTGGCTATGCTAGAAAAGTGTAAACACAATCAGAAAATACTCAATTTTTAAATTTTTAACTGCTATTAATTACTGTATACCGCTTGTGTGAATAAATAAAATTTTAAAGGGGGGTGTTCCTTATAGGAAATTTAATGTAGTTTTTGAAAATATCCTCGTTTTTTACGATACATCAACCAGAAATTAAATAATTACAGTTTTTCACTAAAAAATCGTGTATTTTTAAAAATACACAAAAAATAGGATATCTCTTCGATGGGTTAAGATAGAAATTTCATTTCTGCGCCATTTAACTACAAATGACTTCTAGAATAACCTCCTAAAGTATTGACATCACGAGGTGGGACACCCTGTATATATATATATATATATATATATATATATATATATATATATATATATATAAAAAGAGATAGTAATATCGACAAATATGGATGACCATGTCTAACTATCGAATGTGAAAAAAATCCCATTTTTATATTTGTCACTTTAAAAACGTACTAGTTAAGGCACGCATTGCCCGCCATATTGATTTCCTCATCCTCGCTTTTTGACTCCTTGCGTCTTTTGGGGTTAGGTTTACAAGACTTTGCCACAATAGGTGTCTCGCATATTGTGTTTCAAAGTGACGAATATGAAAGTCGTATTTTTTCACATTCAATAGTACAGCATGGCAGGGATGATATAGAACCCCACTTTGTTTTTGACTTACCAATGCTAGAAATTTCAAAAAATTGTCTTGTCTCCTATGGTAATTACTAGATTTATATATCAGTCATACACTAACAATTTCCAATTTACACTCCTCCAATCAACACATGAGAAAAATTTAATTTTATCAAAAAAGTCAAGTTGGTGCCTCTGAGATGCAGGCATAGGAGTTGTTTTTTTTGCAGTGTTTTTTTTGTCAAATACAAAAAAAAAAAAAATGTCAAGGAAAATCAAGATAGAATAATGGGTTAAAGTAACCAATTAATTTTGTTATATGAACTCTGCTTCATTTCCTATTCTACCCCTTTCTTCTCTTCAACCAGTGATATCCCTAGATGTCGATGGAACAGCTTCCTCCACATCATCATTTATCGTATTTTCTCTTCCAGCTTTTTTATTTTTGTGTCTCTAGAGTGATTCTTGAAGCTATTCTGGAGAGAGAAGCAGCAGCTGCTCCATATTTCCAGCACCAATGAGGTTCCATATATCAAACATCGCCACCTTGGATTTGATATGTACTCTAAACAAATTGGTATACCAGAACAGATTTAGAAATAAAAATCGCTACAATACCTCCCTTTAAATCAGGGTACAGACACCTACCAGTTTATTGATAACAGAACAAAAATAACAGTTTGAACTAATCTTCTAACTGATAAAAAAAAAAAAAAAAAAAAAAAACTTTTCAGCATGAACATTACGTGACAACTGAACCAACAACCTGCCCTGCACATTAGCTCTCCTTAGCTACAGATCGAGACAGATACTGTTAACTCATTATCACTTACTACCAAAATATTTAGGGGTTCCATAGTACCCACAGAGTTCCCCACTTCTAATAATAAACTTTTTTCAACTTTTTCATGGTAGGTCTTTTGGACGAAGTTTCGAATTTTTCCAAGAGATCTTCTTTTACTCATAATTAAATCATAGAACTGATCTCCATAATTCAGTTCAGCTAAAAAAAATGGTTTGTCATAAACGGAATAAAAAAATGAAAACACTCAAGAATAAAAAATCAATATTTTTTTACTATTAAATTTGGTTCTACAATGTTTTTATTGTGAGAAACTTTAATCTGATGTCGGTTTTGCAAAAAATAAATAAAAATTTGTTATAACTAAAAGTTGCTATATATGGCTGATCTTATTGGAATCGCAGCTTGCGCAGTTCTAATTATGGACTGAAAAGAGGAGACAGAGGCATTGGTGGATGCGTGAAATTTTTGCGAATGGTCCTTGTTACGGTTGCAGTTATATTATAACTATGAACACTTTTTGGGCCAGCTATTCGATAAAAGCTTTCGGGTGAACTCCGCTTGAGTTGGCGCTCGACCACACGCCTCTCTGCCCTGAAGATGGCCTAAAACTTAGGCCGAAACGTCGGCACAAAATATATAAGTTCGCTTATAGTAGTGTAATTATTTGACTGCACCCCCCGACCAACTTCTCCCTTTAAATATAAATATATGGTCAACAATAACTTCCTCCACTTTAAAGTTTGTTCTATAGTTAAATGAAATAATTATAAAAAAAAAAATGTGAATCTTTTACTCTTATTTTGTAAAATCTGTTAGATAGATACCTACATTAAAATTAATGTTCCTATAACAAAATTATATTAAATTAAAATCAGAGAATAAAGACTTTTGAAAGCCAAACATTTTTAGTTAAATGTTGCAAAATAAACTTTTACAAGTAGTGTTAACAACACTTATATTACAAATCCACAATTTTCAACAGAATTATGCACATGATAACTTTTGCTAAAAAGTGTAAAAATAGTTCCTAATACTGTTAATAAAACAAAAATTGTTTGAAGCATGTTAACTGACAAAATAGATCAAATAAAAATACAGATGATTAAGCTAGGATAACATGTAAAATACATACAGAATAGCAAACATAACTTAAGCAACGAGATATATATAAATTAAAAATATTACAAGTTTAATATTACTTACTGTTTTGGGGGCAACAGGTCTATGTTCCCTTGCATCCTCATCTTTATCAACAAAACTGTATCTCGCAATAATTCGTGATTTAAGTTCCCTGTCATCAACAGCTGATTTTTGTTGAGCTCCATGCTGAAATAAACATAAATAAAATATTAAAAATCGGAATAAGGCAATAAAATGAACAGAAAATGGATGAAAAAAAGAGAGCACAATTACTTTATTGATAGGAATACAGTTCGGTAATATAAGGGCAACTAAAAGTATCATTTAAAGATACTAACAGATAATATAATGGATCTAGTTTCATCTAATTGAAAGTAAAATCAAGTTCAATAAATTTAAAAAAAGTTATTAAATATTATTATAAAATATATATTATAAAAAGTTATTAAATAAATTTAAAACACAATACTTTTTAGGAGGCAGAGTTTTGGTATATTACCTAAACATTTATGATTACTCCTTTCTCCCCTCTGCAAAAATGTCTTTAATGTTTATCTAATTGAAAGCAAAATCAAGTTCAATAAATTTAAAAAAAGTTAAACATTAAAGACATTTTGCAGAGGAGAAAGGAGTAATCATAAATGTTTAGGTAATATACCAAAACTCTGCCTCCTAAAAACTATTGTTTTCTTACAACATCTTCTGACAAGGTTCTCCTTGGAGGTTTCCATATTTCTTGAATGATCATAGTTGACAGGAAATTGTCACCTGATATCTACCTGAAGTTATAAGTATTACAAAAAAAAAAACTATAACAATTACAAACATAATATTTACACTTTATGCTAGATTTATGCAAACCACGGCTATCAATCGTTGTTGCTTGAGAGATAAAGAAACCACCAATGGGGTCCTTGTCATAAGGGTCAGAAAGATAACTATAGAATTTATTTTGTTTTTAATAAAAAGAATATCTAACATTCCAACAAAAATATGATAAAATTATGAGATTACTTTACAATGGTTGGGGTTAGAGTTTATAAAACACTTTCACTCTGATACCAGGAGAAATAGCTATTAATGTAGATTTTATATTTAAAAAACACAATAATTTTACAAGAAATATCTAAAATACTTTAGTCAAAGTAATGCCCATCCTACACTTTCTCCATCTTTCAGATAAATTGTGAATACTGGCCCAACAGAACTTTTTGTTTAGAAATAAACCATTCAGAGACCAAATTTTCCACTTTTTCTTATGTTTTAAGGTGCTCATTGGAAAGTGTGTGTGGTTTCCATCTCTATACAAGTGGTAATCTGAAGGAATAAGGTCTAGTAAATTCAGTGGAGGGATTAATACTTTATAGGACAAGATCCCATTTTGGTCATTTTATAAAGAGTGGCCCAAAGTGATTTGCTTGTAATGGGTAGCAATCAACATTGCCCTAGTTTCGTCATGACGTCTGTACATACATTTGCATAAATCACAAACGGTTAGCAGTAGAAAGTTAAAATTTTGTAATGGGATTGTTGTAACATCTAGTTGTGAACCTTAATTGTCACTACATGATCATAGGAAGTGGTACTTTACTTGAAGGTCATAATGGATTTTCATAAAAAATTATATTAAAATTTCAAAAAACTTCTCAAATTTATTATATCAGAATTACATATTAATATAAATAGCATAGTAGTAAACCAGAAGTGGCATTTTACTTGAAGGTCATAATAGATTTTCATCAAAATATAATGCAAACATCTCAAATTTGGTATATGAGATTTTTGAATCAATATAATTAATATACTAGATTTTGTTTAAAATTGGATAGCCGGAAGTTCTACTTTACATGAAACTGTTTTATTTTTTTATCTCTCACCTTCTTAGAGGGAAGAATACAAATCGTGCTAAAAATCAAAAATCGAGATGGATTTTCATGGATAAGCATGTTTCGAGGACCCTACTAACCGTTATTAACATTTTTATAATGGTGTGTGTGTGGATGTAAATAGATGGACACCAATAGATGTTGTGGTGCTGAGTGTCGTTTTTGAGATGTTGCTATCTTTGGAAATTAGTAACTAAATTCAGAATCACTTTTTGAGCCACTGATTTATAGTTTAATATGCCTAAAAGGAGGTCATGCAGTGTCCATGTCAAGTATTTTAAGTTATACTATATCGACAGAATAACTGTGAAACCTTGTGAATCCCTACTATTTCAGTTCACTTATGAGGTTTTGCAGGTATACTGTCAATATATTAGTTTACAAAATGCAGTAAAACTATTGTGTGACGCTGCAATTTTTTTATCACTGCAGAGAAATCAAATTTATATTTTTTTTAATGTGTAATTAAAGTAAATAAGCATTAATGTGCAATGGGTTTTGCTTCAGTTGTTATAAATGTGATAATGTCTATATTTGAAACTGAATAAAACAATTGACCATGACCCGAAATAAAAGAAATATTATTCCTTACCCGAGATTTAGAAGAAACAACCCTCACCTCCCAAAATGAAGTTTCAAGAAAATTAGGTACTTCAGCTATTATTACTATTATTATAACCTTTCCTACTTTCACTTCTCATGAAGTGCAAACATACTACTATCCAAATTGCCTTGGTGTTAGCTAGTTTTTTTGGATCCGGATCATTTTGATATATTATTTCCATTAATGCATTTTTCTGTATAAAGTGCTCTGATAAAACAATGGAGAGAAAATAAGGTGTCCTTGACCCAAGGGACCTCAAGGCACAGTAAACACTTTGATGCCAACGAGAATGAAATCATTAAAGAATTTGAAGATGTAGAGAGGGATGCTGAATATGAACCATGGAAACTCCCGAGGACTCAGAAACTGAACAATCTGATTTTAAAAGTGAGTCTGATGATGAATTAGGAAATATGAGATATTTCATTGGGTTGGGATAAAGAAACAAAATGGAATTGTTGTTCATGAAGCCAAATATAGTCAACTCAAAAACAGCCACCTGGATCTGACTGAGACTTCTCAATAAAAATTAAGGAACAGTCGATTTTAGGTCTAGGTGGCTGTCGAGGTTTTATAATTATTATAAAAAATTATTTTTTATTTTTGTAAAATAAAACCTAATGAGATTCAGGTACACCAGAGGGGTCCTGATGATAGAAAAACCAGGTCAAAACAACATTTAAAAAACAAACTGATTTCTATATATTAGTACTAGTAACAAATGTCAATTTAGTTCAATAAAAGGTATCATGTAGAGTTTAAATGTACATGAAATTTACATGATTGTCTGCTTTAAGAAGTATCGACTGTAAAGGGAGGCTAATAACAGGATAATAATTGTATTACTTGTATATAATTAATAATTTGTATTTAAGAGTCAAGACAATACACTGACTGAATAGGTATGTATGTTCACTTCATTATTTAAAAAAAATTAATCAGCTAAGAGAGAATAATGAACCTGTATGATTGAAGACTGATTCAAAGCTTGTCCTGTTTCCTGACGATGAAGAACCAGCTGAGCAGCTGTAGCTATATCACCTCCAGCAATAGTCAAACAATGACGCACTTCCATTTCACACAGTCCAGGAAACATTTCTTGTAGCACATGTATTTGCTCATAATCAGTAATATCCTGAAGGATAAAGCATATTCTTTAACAATGATTCAATGAAAGTATAATGTCTAAAGAGATAAATAAATAAAAGGCTAAGCAAACCCACAGGTTCGATGCCGATACCGCCAATCACTGGTTACACACATCCGTCAACTGACCACTGTCCAAACCCAAATCCTTCAGATCAGCATTAAACCAATCCTCCCACCTACCTCTTGGACGTTTACCAGCTGGCTCAGCTCTTATTAGTTTATCAGGGATTTGATTGTTAATAAGCACAACAACTGTACATGACCACTTCAATCGTTGCATGAATGTTAATAAACATCAGTGTTATACATGACAGATTAAAGCTCTATTATTTATAGAAGTTAATCTATAATATATATATATATGTTTTTCCTTTTTTACATTTTATTATGGTTTGATCATAGTTGAATGATCAAAGTTGGCAAGCACCTATGTCCTGAGAAAGGTTCGCTGAATTAAAAGATTTTGATGATTTCGATGACCTTATGAATGACCAAGTTTTAAGTATTTATAGTGGCGGCAAAAAGTATTTGCACAACACGTTTTTATGAATAAATTAGTTCAAGGAAACAAAAAACTTCACTTTCCTTTGCAAAAATGAAAAATACATTTATTAAAAACTGAAAAAACCCTTTTACAAAAAAATAAAAACACTTCATAATCAAACAAAATAATTAAAACAATAAAAGTGCTTGGAAAAAAGTATTTGCACACTTCCACATTTACAAGTTAAAACTCAATTTTAATAGTTTTAATATTTTGTTTATAGGCCTTTGCGTCAATAATTGCTTGTAGACGTCTGGGCATTGAATGCACAAGGTTTTTAATTAAATCTAGGTTTATTTGTTCCCATTCTTGAACAAGAAGTTGTTTAAGGTGATGTCCACCAGTGATATGGTGTTTTCTTACATTTTGGTCAAGGGTGTGCCATAAATTTAAGCAATTTAAAATACAGTTTGGTATTATTATAAATATTAAATTAAATGTAATATAAATTAGTATTATAAAACATTTATGAATTAAATTAAGACAAGAAATGAATAAGAATTGGTACTCACCAAGGTTAAAGTAGATTATAACAAACAGAAAAATTTGCATTGGTTTGTTCTCACACTGAACTAGCAATGGAAGAAAGGTGGGGTGTTCATAGGTAAACTGTTTAGAGGTCGGGGTTTACCAGTAATGACGGTGAGCAATTGTTTTTTCTGTTATAGATGGGAATAAATTTAAGATTGGACTATTGGAGATATTTATTTGGTCATTTAAGCAAAAATCTGGATTGGATTTGAAGGATTTTATTATTTAAAGTGCTTCATATATATTTAATTTGAAACTGTTTTCAACGTGATGAATTAATTTAACTCCTGAGTCTTTGATGAATTTATGGGTTTTTTTCATTTAATTGAATTGCAAAGGTGGAATTCTTTCAAAATGAATGTTGCAATAAAAAAACAACTACAAAAAAAGACAATTAATGATATCTGTTCAGCAACTCCAGAAGACAGGCCCATCCCGAAACATTATGTCTTGATTCCATATTATGGCTCCATATCCACTAAACTCGGAAATGAATTAAAAAAACTAGGATTGAAACCCTGCATTTAAACTAGAAAAAAACCTATCCTAATATTTCCATTCTCCTAAAGACAAATTAGACCCTTTCCAAAAAAGCGGAGCATACAAACTAAATTATAATGATTGTGAAGTCAAAAAATAGGAGATCACTAAATCAGAGATTAAAGGAACATATATGTGCATATAATAATAAGACAGAGAATTCCAACTTTGCTATTGATTTAAATGAAAAAAACTGTAAATTAGTCAAAGACTCAGGAGTTAAATTAATATATCACGTTGAATTAAATATATATGAAGCACTTTAAATAATAAAATCCTTCAAATCCAATCCAGATTTTTGCTTAAATGACCAAATAAATATCTCCAATAGTCCAATCTTAAATTTATTCCCATCTATAACAGAAAAAACAATTGCTCACCGGCATTACTGGTAAAACCCCGACCCCTAAACAGTTTACCTATGAACACCCCACCTTTCTTCCATTGCTGGTTCAGTGTGAGAACAAACCAATGCAAATTTTTCTGTTTGTTATAATCTACTTTAACCTTGGTGAGGACCAACATGTATTTCATTTCTTGTCTTAATTATTTCATAATTCATAAATGTTTTATAATACTGATTTATATTACATCTAATTTAATATATATAATAATACCAAACTGTATTTTGAATTGCTTATTTTTGAATTTTTAGAACTGAAGATGAATGTTTTTGAACATTTGAAACTAGTTTTCAATAAAAACAAAATTATAGAAGTGGCAAATAATTTATCAATCCCTAATTAAATTGATCCTGCTATACCATCATGTGGACGTCACCTGAACACCAACTGGGACTGGAATCAAGGAAAAAGAGCATTTAGTCAGGAAATCATTATAAATGGTAGTGTTATAACAATGTTTATACTGTATATAAACTATATATATATAGACAAACGCGCACGCGCACACACACACACAGGCACGCACGCGCTCACGCACACACACTCATTTATATAGAATAGAATAGAATAGAAGAATAAATTTTATTCTGGAACTGGTAAAAAAGAAAACAAACAAAAAGACTACATTAATAACAGTCAATTGATATTTACAATAATCTCAATTATTACATTTAAATAAAGAAAACAAAATTACAATCTTCAGCTAAAAAATTAAAATTGTACTGGCAAAAAAAAAATTTAAAAAAAAGAAAGAAAATACGAAGAAAATTAACATATAAAAATAATGAATCAATCCATAGTTAAAACAACGTCAAAAACAATTACTCACACATAAACAGAATTACATGATTGGAGGATAAAAATAATGAAATGATTTACAGAATTGAAACATTTTATAATTGGAACAAATATTTCTGGCTAAACAAGATATTAAATCTTGATATAAAATTTCATGATTGGACAGCGTTTTTTGCGGATGTGAGGAGATGCGGAAAAAGGTGGAATTTGAAAAAGCAGAGAGAAGAATGGCAGATATTAGAAGAGAGAGAATTCCAGAGAATAGTGAAGCGGGCAAGAAAGGAACGTTCGAATGTATTGGTTCTGTGGGAGGGAGTATAAAGGCCAGAAAGGCGTGATCTTGTTTCCTGTGAGTGGACGGACAGAGGATTTGAATTGAAGGAGGCTGTAGATGTAGGAAGGGTGCTGGAAGTTGATGATTTGGTACAGGATAGATCCAAGGTAATATTGTCTGCGAGCAAAAAGGAAGAACCACTTTAACTCTCCTTAAAGGTATGATAAGTGAGAACGCCTCAAGGTATCGAAGACAAATCTTAAAACAGTTCATGATATGTTAACAGTTCATGATATGCTTCAATCTGTCCTCGGGTATAACCGGGCCATAATCAAAGTGGAGGAAAATGAGTGAGGATATGAGAAGCTTACGGGTGGATTGTGGTAGAAGATGGCGGGAACAATGGAATAATTTCAGGTTACTTATTGACAGAAAGGAAATTTGGGCAATATGGGGTTTCCAGGGAAGGTTTTGGTCGATAGTAATCCCTAAGTTTTTGACAGAGGAGCTGAAAGTGAAAGGATGGTCATTTAGGAATAAATCAAGAAAGGTGGCATTGGATCTGCGGAGAGAATTGGAACAAATAAGAATGGCCTGAGTTTTCATAGCGTTAAACCTTAATTTATTCAGATTTGCCCAAGCACTGATCCTATCTGATCTTCCTGAATATTGGCAAATGCCACCAATAACTCAGAAGGAAGAAAGGATAAATAAATTTAGAAGTCATCGGCGTAGAGGTCATTAATTGGAAAGGTCATCAAGGTGGGTGGAACAGTGGTGGAGTGAATCGGGAAGATCGTTGTTATAGGAATTGAAACGGAGAGGGGAAATGCTAGATTCTTGGGCTACTCCTGCAGACAGGATAAGGAAGGAAGATACAGTTTGCTAGGAATTGCAACTGCTCGAGACCGATCGGAAAGGAAAGATTGAAACCAGAGCTGTTGGAAAAGGATAGAGATTTTAGTTTGCAAAGAGGATGGAATGGTCTAGAGAAGTCAAGGAGTATTAGTACTGTTAACTTTTTTTCGTCCATAGCAGTATGTATAACACTGGTGATTTTAGTGAGTGCGGATTGTGAGGAGAAGCCGATTGGAGAGGATCGAGTAGTTTGGTAGTTTCGAGGAAAATTGATATCTGTGATTGTACTATTTGGAAAGGTTAGAGAGGATGCATATTGGAAAATAGTCATTAGGTGTTGGGTTAGAGGTTTTGCTAATAGAGTGAACTAATGCTCTTTTCCAGGAGGCAGGAAATACTGAATTTTGGACAGAAAAATTATATATGAACAGAAGAACCGACAGGATTTCAGGAAGGCATAATTTTAATAATTTAAGGGGTATTCCACCAAACTGTGGAATTGGTAAGAGATTTTATTATGGAGCAAATAAGATCAGTAGGAGAGATGTCGGAAAAATAAAAATTACTGGAGTTAAATGATGTACCTAATGAAAAGTGGGAAGAAGAGTTTTGAGAACTCTAGAAGGAAGCAGATAAAAATAATGAGTTTAATTATCATAAATCTCTCTCTCTCTCTCTCTCTCTCTCTCTCTCTCTCTATATATATATATATATATATATATATATATATATATATATATATATATATATATATATATATATATGCACTTAATTTGGGTCATTTACAAAATCTAACTTCTACTATGGATAGTCGTGTTATTTCAATTCTGATACTTCACGAAGGGTATTTTTTTTTTTCTACCTTCCTCAACAACAATTTTTGATGAAATTGAATCTTTAACATCCCACATTCTTAAGGGATAATATGTTTAAACCAATGAATAACTATTGGGCACTTGATTAATGCTAATTACATTGATGAAAACGATATTTGATATACAAAACCAACTATGATCAGATCTATTTTTCAACAATCATTGTTTTAAAATTTTATAATAAAAATATAGTCGAGTTATAAAAACAATTATTCATACCCAAAAACAACTTACATACCCCAAGTAAAAAGCTGAAAATAATCCAATGAATCCACTAATTCCTTCATATCACCAACAGGTAATATAAACCACATTGTTTTTGTTGTATTTACAAAGCACACTTAATGAAGTTTTAACTAACTTACTTCATGAGCATAATATTCTCCACTGCTATCTGAGCTGCAACTCCCATCACTTGCTTCAGAAAGCTGGTGCTTGCGATGTGTTCTTTTATCAGTAGTACTACATTCAGAAGAGGAATTATGATTCCTAGATATATTTATTGGAATTAAGAGTTCTGACAAATCCCTTTCAATATATGATTCACCTGTAAAAGCAAATAAATAAGAACTCATTCACTGAAAAAATAAATTAGAAACAATTTCAGGATAACATACTGCTTTCACATAAGTTTCTTAGGGTAGCTTCAAGCTCAAACATCCACTGACAGACTTTAGGTAAACTTATGGAACTAAATTCTGGAACATAAGCTGCCATCATTTCACAAAATTCTTCTGCATCAAATGCATCCTCAACATCTCCAGAGCTCTCATCACCTAGTTCTTCAAGAATACTCACAACATAGCTCAGTACTATTTCATCAATAGTACTAGAAGGAAAAATTAAGGACATCATTTATTTGGAAAATTACAACATTAAATCTTTCTTTTAAGACGTTATTAACATCTATTTACCTTATCTGAGCACAAGGTATGTGCTGCATCAGAAATTTAAACAACGATTCTTTTACTAAAAGCTCTTTTTCTTCAGCAGAGGCCTTATTCATGGTAAAACGCAAAATCAGAATTATTAAATAAATTAATCCTTCCTAGAGGCGGACCTAGGAAAAGTGCAGGGAAAATCAATAGGTTCTATTGAAAGTTAAATATACTCAAAAAACTCCACGAAAGATTTAATAATACATCACAAAGAGACTTTGATTCAGGACACTAGGGTAGCAGAATCGAGACAAAGACAAAATATTCCACCTTATTAAAATATTTAAAAATCTAAAATCCTAAAATGGCTACTAGCTCGGCGAACACAGCGTCCATATCAGGCTTACCGAGACTGTAAACACAGCTGACTTCTTGTCCAGCTGTTGTTACATTACAGCGTCAGATGATACTTGAAACTTTGTATCAAACACTGATATCTACTTACCCATAAGTAAACGAAAAGGTGTTAATTAATAATATTAAGAAAATCATAACTTCAGGTCATGAATTAAGGTTTGAATAAGTCGAGCTGTATTGCATCATTTTTTTTGGTAATTTACACCAGCTAACACTCCAGTATTTCTTTGGAAATGCATTTAAACTATTTTTAACTTCATTCCTAAGATTTACTAGAACTAAGTTTAAAACTCAGTAAAACCTTCTTTACATATGGATTTTTTATAATCATTAACCATTATTGCTCCTAGAAATTTAACTCGAGACTATTAGTATTATTTCCAATTAGAAACACACGGAATTAATGACAATTCCATAGATAGACTACAACAGCTAAAAAAATACTTTTATGTTCTTTCATTAATTATATTATGTAAAAACGTAATAAATATTATAAGAGAAAATTAAAATCCAAGTTAGGTTTGTAATCAATGACTACACTTATATGTACTTGGAACAATATAAATACGCAGTTTACTGCTTTAAAGTAATTCTACGTCGACATGTTTGAAAAAGCAAAAACCACCAATTATCCCATCTCTTCATAAAAAAATGCCGTTGCCTGTTTATTCTGGCTGCAAGAGTAAGAGCGGTAACTCAACATACATGAATAACAGCGGCAAGAGTAAACCTTTTACTTATATCTGGAGTAAATTAAAAAAAAAGTAAACATAAGTTAATGATCAAAAAAATGCAAAAATAAGAGGGCTCATTAGTCAAGAACAAAATAAATGGTTAAATACTAAGATATGTACATATATGAATATATACATATTTTCATGTACATATATATGAATGAAGTTATATATATTAAATTTAGATATATTGATTCAATAAAATATTAAATATTTATGAGATACAAATATAAAAAAACAAAAATGGAATTACAAAGTAATTAAGTATTAAGAAATATAAATCAACTTCCTGGTAGCCTGAACCATTTAATTTTCTGCTTAAGAATTGCCTCTTTGCTATTTTGGTGAGTTTGGAGTACAGTTTCTCTTTAATTTATAGAATTATATTCTTTATTCGTTTATAGATTATTATTATACTCACAATTGAGATGATAAAGATAATACCTTTACAATTTTAATTTTATAGTTTTTATTTGATGAATTGTAACTAAAATTTTGAAATATTAGATAAAGTTTCTGTAAAGTAGGTATTGCTTCATGATTAATAATTATGTTTTATACAATGGACTTATTAATCATGGTAATGAAATTTGGACTATATGACATTATAATTAGTATTTGACTAATCTATAAATAAATATATATATATATATATATATATATATATATATATATATATATATATATATATATATATATATATACATATAATTTATATAAATTTCATATTTTATATGAAAATAACTTAAGTTGGGCGCTGATGATCGAGATGTTTTGCGGCTTAAAAAGTTTTAACAATCAACTTACTTAACTTTATCTTAATAACAGTACAAAAGATTAATACATTATTTTTTTCAATACTGGTAAATAAGCAACTTCAACAGTAGCAAAGAGATGAGGTGTAAACTTATGAACTGAGATAAGTATACCATTGAAAATTATCAAACTAAAATAAGTTCAGAATCAATGGAAATCATAGAAAATCTAATCCTAAAAAGACATTAACTAACTTCAGTTACTGAAATGAGATTTATTTCATTTTTTTATTTACAAGGTTCACAATTTTTAAACAATTAAGTTATTAAAAATTATATTACTTACAAAAAAAAAAAAAGACTTGAAACAATTTAAAACTGAAAATCAGTACAAAATAAGAACACTGAATTATTTACAAATTTATATACATGTTAACTACTTGATAAAACTTTACACTGTTGGAAGGTCAACTTTATTTGGTTTTAATCTCTTAGCCTTCTTCTTTAATCCCTCATACATTTTATCTTTTTTTTTCCGTTTATTAAGATTTTTCTGAAGAGAATCTTTCATAGGTTCTTTCTGCGAAGATTTAATTTCTTTATTATTTGTCACAATTACACTTAAAAAATTACAGAGCTTCTTGAAGTTTTGTTTACATTGACCTTTCATGATTGGTAATTCTTTAATTTTTGTGATCAATAATTCTTTAAACTTATCTTGATTTATTAACTCAGGGAATTTATTTTTATTTTGTTTGGTAAAAATAAGAATTAATAATGTCCAAAGTTCTGAATAAAATTTTAAGTTAGATTTTTTTTCTGTACACATTTTCTCAATAGTATTATTAATGCATTCATGAAATGACTCCACATTATTATTTAAGTAGCATTCATAATAGCTCTCCAAATGACCATCAAAGTATTGTGGTGTTTTAATGAAGGTTTCAACCATTTTAACACCAAGTATCCTTTTGTGTAATTTAACAGTATCATCAAAAATAAAGTTGATTAAATTTGGGAATAAAGCTAAAACCCCATCCCATCCAATTGATATCACATTGTTAAATAAAGCAACAGGAGCATTATTCTTACTATTGAAAAAATCCTCAAGGTGTTTCTTAAATAATTGAAATATTTCATTATTTTTTAAATTTTTTTGTTTGAGACCGTTACTAAAAGGTTTCGCTGATTTCAAAATAAATCTTATCATGCAGCACAGTTCCATTTTCATATCACAATAAACTCCAGATAATTTAGATAGCTTCTTAAATAATTCAACAAGGGCATTTACAGCTTCCTTATTACAGTTTTCTTCATGAGTAACTTTAGAGGAATTTATTTTTTTTATGCAACATTTGATTTTGGATCTAAGGTTATCTAACTGTTTTTGACCAATAGTTGATGCATATAATTCAATAAATGGCAAGGCAGCTCTCAGCCAATAAGAAAATGGTAGTACTACTTCTGTGCACATTTCTAACAAATCTATTACTCTTATTCTAAAGTGGGCCAATTGGTTTTGGTACTTAGAAAAGTGATTTGATCTCTTCCGTTTCATATTAGATTTAAAAATATTTCCCAATGTTTCATTTAAACGTCTTCCTTCATCTTCATCCATATCATCCAAATCCACAGAATCTGCATCCGACTCAGCTGTTAATACGTTCCTTAATTCAAAACGCAATTTTTCGTTAGCTGTCACATCATCACCATCACCATTACCATCTTCTTCTGCTTCAGAGTTATCATTTGATTCATCTGAATCACTTTCAGCTTCACTGTCATCAGATTTAATAGCCTCGTCATGCTCCAAGATATTCCGAGGATCATATGATAGTTCTAAAACTTCAATAATCTGATTAAAGGATTCTGGAGTTAAATGTGGGCAAAGAGATTTAAATATACAATGAATTAAATGTCTATGGTGATAGTTTGGTTTTGAAAGTAAATTCAAAAATAGATCTACCAATACTTCTATCCACATGGTTTTACCTCCTTCTTTAATTTCTAGAAAGATATTATGCAAGTCTTGAATATTAATTATTGCTGTACTCGGTTCTTTTAATATTAGGATGCTCATATACTGAAGAATAATTTTTAGAACAATAACCACTTTAGATTCACTTTCCATATCTTCAGCCATTTCTTCATTAAGTGAAACCGCCTTTTTCCAGGCCTCAAACATATCATCAGTGAAATTTATAAGTATATCATCTTTACAAGTATCTAACAGAGTATTTAACTCTGAGAACAATTCATTTAAAACTTTCTGAAATGATTCTAAATTAGGGAAACGATGACCAAGGCTAGTAAGAAAAGCCTCTTGGACATGATTCACAAGTTCACGATTCAAATGTACACCTTGTTTAAAAAATCCTAATTTCAGAAGGTAGGTTAACTGTGATAATCTCCAAGGAATTTCTTCATAACAAGCATGGCAATTAATAATTTTGGTGTAATAATTTAAACAAATAAGAACACCTTTTTTCTTAAGATCAAAATTGACTACTTCCTCCTTGTTTTCAATAATTGATTTGTATAAACTGGCTAACTCAGTCAAACCTTTAAATGATAAATTATTAGTTAACATTAATATTGTCTTACTATTTGTTAATACATCAAAGTCTAAAATTCCTTGCTCAAATAAAGTCAACCTTAATATACCTAGTTTAACTTCATCATCAGCTGCTTTCAGGAAAAGGCAAAAGTCACTTAAAAACGTTTGAACGATGCTTTTATTCTTATTCATGTTCCGTAGTAAGAGAAGAACTAAATTTTGACTCCATATTTCTTTTCCCAACTCTTGACTTTTGTTTTCAATACACGATTTTAGTAAGGAATAACATAATTGTAAAGTAACAGCATCATCACTGCTTGAAAACTTAACTATTTCATTAGTATTTTCTATTTCATTTTTCAAATGTTTCTGTTCAATTAAAGATGACCAAAATGATGTAAAAAAATTTGGATGATTGATTACAGCTTTGGTGATTTCTGGAATGAAGTTGTGTTCTAACATCACAGAGGTCCTGCTCTTTTTTATGTAACCTATTATTTTAGTTGCATTATTCAAGTCAAACAATGACTTTGTCCCAAGAACTTTTTTAATTGTAGAGGTTTTAAATGATTTATTTTCTAAAGCAAGTAGGTAATTTAATTTATCAAGTGGATTGTCATTCAAATCTCTAATATCATCTATAAATCCATCCGGAATCACTTCTTTGTTAGACTTTTTCAACATTTCAGTCATAAAAACATATGACACATGATGCAAGTATGATCTTTTTCTTCCTACTTCAAAAATTTTAGTAAAAACTGCTTCCTGAAATTCTTCGGATTCTCTAGAGATTAAATCTGTTACGATCATTGCACCATATGCCAATATTTGTCCGAGGTAGGCTTCTCCTTTTTCTTGTTTGCTATTGTTACCGGCTGGCTGAAGCTCACTTACAATTAATTCTTCAAATGTAGATACCTTAAAATCTGATGGAAGAAGAGACATAAATCCTACAGTGCAAGAAAAACATCCTTGTCGAAATGTTGCATTGCTCCCTCCTAAACCACGTACTAGTCTCTTACAGATCAAATAAAGATTGTGGTGGTTATTTCTTGACTCATTCCTCATTCTTTTGAGTAATCCTCTGACAGCCATAATTCTCAAATTTTGATCACTGGAGGTAAAATTGGAAAAGTAGTCTAAATCAGATGTTTCTTCCTCTACCACTTCCATTATAAAACAATACAGTCCACAATATATATAAAATGACTAAATCTAACAAATATAAAATGCTACTTCCACATTAACCAAAACCAAATAGCATGCTACACACGTGACTAAAGGTTATGTTTGAAGCTAAATTAGTAAACAAAAGTTGAAAGAGGTAATATTTTAGCTGCATGGCTTATTATCGATTTAGACAAGACATTTTCAATTTTTAAGTAAAAGTGTTAAAAAAAATTAATGATTTTTTAGGGATCATTAAGATCTACAATCAATTAATTTACTAATAAATTTCTTAGTAGTAGTAGTAGTAGTAGTAGCTCCAAGAGATCTCTTGGAAGGGGACCTATGGCGATGGATGGGTAGAATTAACTCAGATAATTTTTATCTAAAAGCAATAAATCTGTTGAAAAGAGAAAATCGGTTAATTATTTAAACAGATCAGATTTTTTTAATACTAGTACCTATTTGAAAATATACCTCAGGGATCTTTTAATTCTGCATTGCGTGTCTAATGTTTAAGATCAGTATTTAATTTGCATGACCTCAGAGAAAGATGCTAGAATAACTGCTGGTCATGAGTGCCTTTAAATATCGGAGGCTCAATTCTTGATAGTTCCTCCCGGTTATATTCAGATCTAGCTAAACCGATGAAGGATTATTCTTAAATTCTTGAGAAAAAATTTAAATTAAATTTCGTCTGGTTGATCACATTGTTTACGGTGTGGTCACAACTGAATCGATGTTAGACGTGACCTTCTAAGAGTTCATGTTTAGAGGGTACAATTTACTTCTCGTCATTAGATAATAGTAGTTTTACTAATTTTTTTTTTAACTTACTGTTTTAATATTACTACTTAAAATTTTTTGTTTCAATGTTTATTAATGTACAACAATTATAATATAATAATATCTTGTACTTTACTTTTTAGGCACACTCCTTTTCATAATATAGTACAAGTACTAGTGAGCATAACTTACACTGTGAAATGTTGAAACACGATAACATTTAAAATAATTATATAAAAAAGCAGTAAATTAAAAAAAAGTTGAATCAAATGTTATTATCTAATGACGAAAAGTAACCTGTAAAAAGGAATATTTCCACTTGTACTTGCACTTTATTATGAAATAGAGCCCTGGATGGTCCTCGAAATTGAAAATTACCATCCACCATTTTCTTTCAAAATGGCCGCCGATTAATGATTTACACGCCCATAATTCGGCCATTTAAGTAGAAAAGGAAAAATACAAAGTGTTTTGGAATCAGTATCATAAAGCGTTTTAGCTATATTATCTATTTACTTATGTACAAATACATCACTGTTTAATATACCCAATATATTATTGTACAGCAGTACACTTTCAAATAAACAGTAAATAAGAAAACACATGTAACATTACAACAACACAGCAATGCATCAGATAATCGGGAGGCTACTTGTACTAACTTAATCGATGCTATCGATTAGTGTTAATAATTCTATATGTAACTCTATTGCGGTCTCTCCCACACTTCTTAAACTATGTATGGTTGCTACTCCCCTTCAATGAGTCAGTCGTGGAATCTCACCTGTAGACGGATTGTTCTTTCTTGATGGCTGTTCTCCTGCTGGATCATTGTCTGTCCCCGTATTAGGTATTCCAGATGGAGTCGTGCGGGGTGTGGTTGCAGCTGGTAATTCAGGTGCTTCGAGGAGATAAGCTGATTTCAGACAATATACTTAGATCGAATATTTTCTCCTGACGCATGAAGACAAGGTGAGGTCCAGTATATAGCGGTGTCAGAGGCTGGCGAACGGGGTCGTCACGTAGGAAGGCATGACTGCACCTTCGGAGATCCTTATGAACAAAATATGGCTTGAGCTCTTACGATGGAATGCCGGTCGCAGCGTATTCATATAGTTTCTAAGTGTTTGTAGGAGTCCGACGATATCTCCTCGCTTATAGGGATCCAACCTCGCCCCTGAAAGTTGGACGGGTTGTGCTAGCGTCAATTTCGGTAGAACAAGAACTTTTGTCTTTATGAATTGACGCTCTTAATCCAATAAGAACGGTTCAGTTTGTAGACTCGATGAGGTGTGCGTGAAGTGCCGTTTTCAGAGTTCGATGCCACTCTGCCATTTGCCTGTGGATTATAAGCATAACGTCGTTCGGTAACACTTAGTTCCTAAAATATGCTTCTGACGCCTGAAGAGTTTGCTCTCAAGTCCCCTTCCTTGATCCGTAGTTATTCGGGAAGATATGCCAAAACGGCTAATTCAAACTCGGAAGAATGCCTTGGAGATCACGTCTGCAGAAATATCTTCTCCTGGTTCGGCCTCTAGCCACCTGGTATATCTGCCCACCATCGTGAGACAATAGCGTTTACCTTCTGAGGTAGATAGTGGGCCGATAATATCTATGTGCACATGATCAAATCTGCCAACTGGAGTAAAATTTCTGGAGGTGCAACATTTTGACGTATGACATTTGACCCACGCATGCTCGGGTTCAAGAGGCTTTGTCAACGTTCATATTTGACCAGAAAAATCAACAGGATATCAGGCCTCTTGATCCACGGATTCCTGGATGGCTGAGATTGTGTATTTCGGTGAAAATAGCTTACCTCAGGTTTATTGGTCCGTAAGGACGGTGTTTAGATGTCGAAATTTCGCAAAGAAGATTTCTTTTAAACTATGTTTCCAGCCATTTGAAGTGAAGAAATAGATTCTTTAGGAGATCTGCAATGCTAGTGTCGGCTTCTTGTTCGATCGCTATCTTCTCCATGTCGTCTGGAAAATTAATCTCCTCTATCCGTGAAAGCATGTATGGAGCGATATTTTCAGCATCTGATACGTGCTGAATGTTGGTGTTAAATTGCCTTATGAAATTATCGAGTCTCATCCTCATTAATTTTGCCATTTCCTGCAATTGGATGAGCATGTTTAGTAGGGATTTGTGATCGGTGAAGATCTCTAAATAACAGCCTTCTAAGCAGACGGAAGTGACGGATGGCTTGGTGTACTACAAGTATTTCGCAGTCGTAAGTTGAGTAATTATGCTCCGACGGGTATAAACCTTTCGAAAAGAACCCGCGAAGCTTCCAATCTTTTCCTTCTCGTTGCTGTAGAATAGCTCTAGTATAGCGCAGTATTGGTAGCATCGCAGGCAATGGAGAGGTATCCATTTTCTGTCGGATGAGCTAGCTCTACTGCCTCCCTGATGTCATTTTTACATTGCAGAAAGGCCTCATCAGCCTCCGTTATCCATTCTGAGAATGTTGCGTCGTTCTTCACATACCCAATCATTTCGTGGACGACCTTCTGATATTCGTCGGCATTTGATAGGTAACGTCGGTAGAGAACGACACAGTTTATCGTGCCAAGTAATCTTCTAAGCTGAAGACTTCCTCTAAGTGAATGCGGTGCTCTTTTTTGGAATACGACGCTACCATAATATCGGCTAGGTAGACCAATTCTTATGGTAAGGCTAGGATGCTATCGAAAGTCGCTGTAATGTCTTGGCTGCATTCCAAAGACCAAAACACATGACCACAAAGTCATACAGACCGAACAGTGTTAGTAAACTGTCTTCTCAATGTCTTCGGGCGCAACAGGGACCTGATAGTACGCCCGATTAAGATCAATTATGCTGAAAATCTTCTTACAGTGAATATTGGTGTTTATGTCTTGAATATACGATACACTGCAGCGGTCTGGCTCCGTTTGTGCGTTGAGTCAGCGGTAATCACCAGAGACAAGCATAGTCTCGTCCTTTTTCGTGATTATGTGCAATGGGTTTGACCAATGACTTATCGATTGCCGATATATTCCTTCTTGCATCCTTCTTTGGAATTCCTTCGTAGTTGTTTTTTACATTGTTTAGTAGTCGTATAGCTTTACTGTGGACAGGTACTTGTTGTTTCACTAAAGTGCTTAATGTGATGTTTCGGTGTTTGAGGACTGAAGGTGAGATGAGTAATAGGTGGATATTGCTTGAGAAGATCACATTATCACTCACCTGACTGAAAAGGGCTTACCGATAACATAGCTGTGTTGGTAATAGTTTCTTGTGTTGTGAGCCCTGTTTTACCTTCAACAACCTGACCTCCCTTTGGACCGACTTGAACAAATGAAAAAAAAAATCAGCACCTATAATTGGGCTCCTTTTCTGGATTTTTGCTGTTCAAATGATTTTCCGACTGCTTAGAGATAGGCTAAAAGTAAAACGAGTCTGAAAATTTTCCGACTTTTCATTCGCTTTTCCTCTTTTATCTTGTGAACGAGTGAATGGATTTTTGCTGTTCAAATGATTTTCCGACTACTTAGAGATAGGCTAAAAGTAAAACGAGTCTGAAAATTTTCCGACTTTTCATTCGCTTTTCCTTTTTTATCTTGTGAACGAGTAATGGATTTTTGCTATTCAAATGATTTTCCGACTACTTAGAGATAGGCTAAAAGTAAAACGAGTCTGAAAATTTTCCGACTTTTCATTTGCTTTTTCTCTTAAAACCCGTTCACGAGATACAAGAGGAAAAAGCGAATGAAAAGTTGGCACGAATAATTATAATTCAATTATAATTGAATAAAAAGATTTGATTTTTTAAAAATTCTATTTAGGAACTTGAATTTATCATCTATTTTAATTACTAAATTATTGTTTTATTTTGCAAATTTTATTATGCAATAAAATGCATGCTGCAATGGCTGTCTAAGTTTAATTTGTCGGTAAAGGGTCTTTAAGGTATGAAGGGAGTATCTAAAAAAAAAAAAAAATGTGTTTTTTATATATATTTTTTTTCATTCGCTTTTCCTCTTTTATCTCGAGAATTAGTGAATGGATTTTTGCTGTTAAAATGATTTTCCGACTGCTTAGAGATAGGCTAAAAGTAAAACGATTCTGAAAAATTTTCGACTTTTAAAAAAAAAATGTGTTTTTTTTTTATATTTCCTCGCGCGGATCTCATTAACGCGTAGGGGAGCGTCCCATGGGTGGCGGATGTGGGAATTGTCGGTGAAAATTTCTTGGAAATTCCTCCCGGCTAAGTCCGATGGACTCGCTGACCAACAGTGAGAGCGCCCCTCCAGGCTTGCTGGAGGGTGTGACGTAGGTTTGAACGCCCTACTCACATATTTTTAGTTCACAAAATACCACAAAAAAGCCATGGATCTCTCATTATCCGGAAGTAATCTAGTCCCCCGTTCGGGTCTCCGGGTGGAGACTACTTCAGGGGATTCATGGCGCAAGTTGAAAATTAGAGATTTAGGTATAGGGACGTAGAATGTAAGAAGTTTGAATACAGCGGGTGGGTTAAAATCGGTGGAAAACGAGGTTAAGAGATACAAAGTAGATATCGTGGCACTGCAAGAAGTTCGCTGGCCAGGGGAAGGTTCGTTAACAGAAGCGAATTATTCTATTTGGTACGGTGGGAGCGGTAATTATTGTTTAGGTATTGTTAGGTAATTGTTATTGATCATGTTTTGATACAACAAAGATGGCAAAATATTATAATTAACGTGAGGTCTTATCTTGGGGCAGAATGTGGGTCAGATCATGAATTAGTAATCGCGAAATTCCGACAAAAACAATATAAAAAAGTTAATAGTAAAGAAAGCCGTATTTGTTCCGAAAATTTTGATCTAGATAAATTAAAAAACTCTTCAATTAGAAATCAATTCGTGGTAGATATCAAGAATAGGTTTGAAGCCTTGCAATCTTTAGATGGGGATCGCGAAGATATAGACAAGCTATGGATCTGAATTAGGGATAATATTAAAGAGGTAAATAATGTGTGTCTTGGAAAAAGGGACAGTAAAAAGAACAAACCGTGGTTCGATAATGATTGTATAAATTTTTGTGAAAAAATAAGAGCCGCTAAATTTAAAGCTTTAAATAATCCAAGCGATAACAATGTTGCTAACTTCCGAGCCTTGATGAATGAAACGTCCAAATTCCTCAGAAATAAAAAACGAGAATATCTTAAAAACAAAATAATAGAGATAGAAACTAATAGAACTGAAAACAACGTAAGAGACATGTACAAGGGTATAATCAGATCGCGTAAACAGTTTGAACCCGCAATGAATGGAATTAGAGATGAAAATAATATCTTGGCCGATCTGGGGGACATTGTGAATAAATTTAAAAACACTTTGAAAGTATTTTGAATTCGGGAAATAATAGTCAATCTCCTCCTTCTGAAGATAAGAGAGCTGAACCGTTAATTGAAGAACCGAGTAAGGAGGAAGTCGAAATAGCCATCAGAAAATTAATAAAAATTAATAAAAATTAATCTCAAAATAAATACGGATAAGACGAAATATATGGTTAGCAATAGAAACATAGGCGATTTTGAGGATATAGATCTAGGAGAAAATAGATTTGAACACGAAATTTAAGTATTTGGGGTCTGTGATTACTAGAAAAAACGAAATTCAATAGGAAATAAAGGCGCGGTTAAAGATAGGAAATGCTTGTTATTTTTCGGTATCAACATTACTTAGGTCGCGCATTTTGTCCAGAAACTTAAAACTTAGAATATACAAAACCATTATCTTGCCTACAGTTCTGTACGGGGGTGTGAAACGTGGCCGCTAACCTTGAAGGACGAACAACGCCTTAAGGTCTTCGAGAATAAGGTATTGCGCAAAATATTTGGTCTGAAAAAGGATGAGTCAAGTGGAGAATTTAGGAGGTTACACAACGCGGAATTGCGGAGCATGCACCCTGTTAATATAATCGAAGTGATATCATCGCGACGGTTGAAATGGACTTGGAAAGTTGTTGGTCTCAGTAACGAACGAATTCATAAAAAGTTAATAAACGCTGAACTGACTGGTAAACGTCCGAGGGATAGACCGAAACGTAGGTGGGAGGATTGTATTAAGGGTGATCTAATGAATTTGGGTTTGGATGGCAGTCGGTGGACCGAGGTTTGTAGGCAGCGATCAGTGGTATCGGCATCGAACCTTCGGGTTCGCTAGGCCTTTTATTATTATTATTACTTCCTTGTACGAAGTAAAGGAAGTATTGTATTCGCGAAAATTTTCGGTTTTCAGATTTCAACGGAAATATCCATTTTGACCATCCCTGAAACCATTTTGACTAGTTTCGTCGTGGCGTCTGTACGTACGGACGTTCGTATCTCGCATAACTCAAAAACGGTTAGCCATAGAAAGTTGAAATTTTGTATTTACGATTGCTGTAAAATTTAGTTGTGAATCTCCCTTTTTGGTCACTGCTTGATCACTGGAAGTGATATTTTACTTGAAGATCCCAATCGATTTCCATAAAAGATTATATTAAAATACTATGCAAAACTTCTAAAATTTAGTATTTATAACTTATATATTGATTTAAATAACATACTAGATTTTGGTCTAAATTGGAACACCGGAAGCGGTACTTTACTTGAAGTTCATATTAGGCTTTCATCAAAAATTATATTAAAATATAATCTAAAACATCTCAAATTTGGTAAATAAGACTTTTATAACGATATGAATGTATTTACTATATTTTGGTTAAAATTGGTGAGCCGAAAAAGGTACTTTACTTGAAGGTCATAATAAGCTTAAATCAAAAATTATATTTAAATTAAATACTTAAATCATATGTTTCGGTAATAAAGGTTACAAACGCGATTTGGTTTCCAATCCAATTAAACATTTTTATTACTTGTTTTAAGTGTTAAAATTGATGAGGATACTGGTTTTCCTCCCCATTTGTGTGTGTATGTCAATAGATGGATGTCGCGACGTCTGTCGTTTTTGAAATAATGCAATCTTCGGAAACTAGTAACAAAATTCAGGATTACTTTTTGAGCCATCGATTTATAGTTTAATATGCGTACAAGGAAGTCATGTGTTGTCCACATCAGATTTTTTTTTTAATTCATAAATAGTATTACTGTCAATTTTTATAAGAGATTCGGGTAAAACTCTCGAAGTGCTGCTGGCGACCGTTAGGTTACCCTTATTCTCAGACCAGACTATACTTTCACCCACTGCGCATGCCCAATTAAATAGTCAAAGCGATGGATCCTTTTCACTTGGAATAGTCATGTAGGGTTAGGTCAGACTTCCCGCCTTTTACCGAATAGATCTCTTGTCCCCACCGCCTTCTTTCCTACACCATCTTTAACTTTAAATATCAGCTTGAATCCCTGAATTCATAATGTTTTCGTCGTATTTCGCGCCTTTCAGCTCTTCTTCGAAATGTTCGTCGATGCGTTCACTTCTTCTTACGAAATAATTATAGTAAATACATATTAAATTTTAGTATTAAAATAATTTTATAGATATTATGTTATATATAGATATATTATACACATTATTCCTTAGTCACTTTTAGTCTTTGATGTTCTTGTGCGAAATTTCGAGAACCATGGAGAAATGGCGGCTTCTCCAGAATTTATTACAAACTCCCACTTTATAATTTATATATATATATATATATATATATATATATATATATATATATATATATATATATATATATATATATATATACAATAATTATATATATTTACAGGATTTAGGAATTGCATAAATAACTATTTTATTTTCACAGGTGTGAACGCACCTTTATATGTTACAAAAATTTGAATCTGAGAAAAATTTAGTGTAATGATTTTTTATATTACATTATTTATTCTCTTTCATTGATTTTCAATCATTTTTACTTATTATCAGACTGCACAACTATATACATCAATGAGCACAACTATATACATCCATGGCTTCCAACTAAACTAACTAAAATAGCTAATCATCTAAATGAATAGCTGATCATCTAAATCATGACTAGTAATTTCAATTATCTGATATTTATATTCATGGTTGATCATCTAAATTTGTAATTAATAATTTCAATAATTTAAATTTAAATATATGGGGAACTATACTAAATTCTATTATTTATTAATAATTATTATATCTATAAATTTAATTTCAAGGAGCACTTATATGTATCTATTACTTAATTAAATCATAATTAGTAATTTCAACTATCTGATATTTATATTTATAGTTGGAGATATAAATATTATGAATATCTAATAGTCCTCATATATATATATATATATATATATATATATATATATATATATATATATATATATATATATATATATATATATATATATATATATATATATATATATATATATATATATATATATATATATATATATATATATATATATATATATATATATATATATATAATTATGAGACACACACACACACACATATATATATATATATATATATATATATATATATATATATATATGTGTGTGTGTGTGTCTCATAATTTATATATTTAAGATAGTAAACATTACTCTTTATGAAGAGAAATTGTATGAATAAATATTTTTTAGGGGAAATTAAATATTAAATATTACAAATCTTAGTATATAAGGGGTCCGTAGGGCCGTCTATCTGGGGGAATACATGAATATTTGACCTATTGGAGTTTAGTTTATAGGCTATAACTATGGTTAGAATAAACATAAGTCATAGATACATATAATAAATTATATCTAATAAATAGATATAATAGTTATCCTATTCCTAGCTCACATTAAGTTCGCTACAAATAATTAACTAATGTTACCTAATTACTTAACAAATAAGATAATGAAGTAAGATTTACATTTAGTTTCGACCTAAAATTAGGATAACATTTATATACCTTACCTAATTAATTGAAGCCAAAAGAGGCTTTTCATTGTTAATGAAATTATTGATTAATAATAAAATCCAATTAAAGAGAATGAAGAATCTAAAAGAAGCTGCTGACTATCTTTTAACACTAATCATACCAAGACTTAATATATACCTATTTCTACCATAGCGGGTCAAATGACCCGACTTTATGTTTCATGCTTGAATGTATGAAATATGGATGTTAGGAAGGAAATAAAAATATAAAGTAAATTTATTATAATTAAACAAAATAGTATGTTGAGCATTTCTATTACAAAAGCAAAAAATAAAAATTTTTAATTTATAGTTCATCGCATTTTTTACATATAAGTGTTTCCATTGTACATTTTCCGCAAACATATTTTTTACATTTAGAGCAAATTTTGTTGGTTTTATTTTCTTTACAGTATCCTATTTGACATCTCATACGTTTATAAGCATCTATAGTAGACTTAGGCAACGATCCTTTCGTATTTGTTTCTTGTTTTGGTTGTTCACGGGCTTCTCGAAAATCGGCGCCAAGTTCTTCTGCTAGCTTGAGTAAAAAATCTTGTCTCGAGATATTTTCTCCTGTCATTTGCTTGTACAAAATCCAGGCATTTATGTCAGCTAAATCAAGGATATTGAAAAAAACTTGGAGAGGCCATCTGCAAGACTTAGATTTTGTAGTAAATTTCCTTGCCATTTGATCGGTCATGTCTACACCAAATTTGGTTTTATTGTAATATGAAACAGTTTCAGGTAAACGTTGATCATTGTTTTCTACTTTAACGAATTTATGTTTAGAACTAAGTAAAAGTACTTTTTTTGTTGGCTTACTTTTATAGATTGTAAGAGTACAATTATCTGTTGTAAAAATTTTCGATGAAAATCGTTCCATATCATCTTTCTTTTGCTTCGACATTTTTCTGGGTAAAAAATGATCTGTATTACTATACCTATCAAAATAAAATATAAGCTAGGTACTTACCAAGACTTTCAATTTTTGCCACTTTTTCTTACACTAATAAGCTATTTTCAATCTAAAATTTGATATTTTCTTGAAATTATTCTGAGCTATTTTCGTTGAACTACTTTACGCAACAGTCTTTGGAAGAATGTGCAACTTACTGACTACAAATATGACTAGATAATCTCATAAAACAAAATAATTCTCTCCGGGTCAAATGACCTGTTGTGGTAGATATCGGTATACAACAAGGATTACTCAGAATAAACAAAACAAAAATATTTTTATAACTGTACATTAATTACTTAGAAAAAGTCATGAAGTCAAATGTGCAAACGCAATAAAATTATACGTGCATTTTCAATGGAAAAGTTCAAAATGGGTCATTTGACCCGTTATGGTATGTTTAGTGTTAAAGTCGTTAAATTCCGTTTTTCTCTTATTTTTATAGTTTATTCTAAAACCCCTCATTTTCAGTGAGGAAATAAGATTTGATCTTTATAAGTACCTGGGAGGCTAGAGCCTATATTAACTACTTCAGAGTTAAACTTTAAAATTTAAGATACCCAAATTTAAATTATTATTATAAAAAAGAACATAAAAATAAAATCAATTAAATAAATTTTAATAATATTAACCTCATACAGTGAATAAAAAGAACTTAAATAATTTATTAATTTAATTAATGAAGATGAAATAGTATATTCCCCTCAACTAAAATCTATAAAAGATGATCTTATTCTAGAAAAAGATAAAGCCTTGTTATAAGTTATATAAGTTCTAAAATTAGGCATAAATCAAATACAACTTATAAATTCAGTAAGGTAATTATTTAAAATACCAAGATCTTATAAATTAACCATAACTTAATCTATTGCAGTTTTATTATTACTTCTAGTAATAGGAACCACTTTTCTAGGGTGTTTTACCTTGAGGTCAAATGTCCTTATGAGGGGCAACAGTGATTACTAATTTATTATCAGCTGTTCCTTATTTAGGAAAAACTTTAGTAACATGATTATGGGGAGGATTTTCTGTTGATAATGCAACATTAACACGATTCTTCACATTACATTTCTTATTACCATTTATCATTACAGCAATAGTAATTATACACTTATTATTTTTACACCAAACAGGAAGAAATAATCCATTAGGATTAAATTCAAATTATGACAAATCACCATTTCATCCTTATTTCTCTATTAAAGACCTTATAGGAATAATAATTAAACTATTATTATTTATTATATTAATTCTTTTAGAACCTTAAACTTAAGGAGATCCTGAAAATGTTATCTCCGGTAATCTTTTAGTAACCCCAGTTCACATTCAACCAGAATGGTATTTCTTATTTGCATATGCAATTTTACGGACAATTCCTAATAAACTAGGAGGTTTAATGGCCATATTAATATCAATTTTAATTATTTTATTGCCTATAATTAATAAAACAAAATTCCAAGGTAACGCTTTTTACCCTCCAAGAAAAAGAATATTTTGATGAATAGTTACCATCATTATTTTGTTAACTTGAATTGGTGCATGACCAGCTGAAGAACCATACATCTTTACAGGCTAAATCTTGACAGTCTTATATTTTAGATACTTTTTAATTAATCCTATGACAATAAAAAATTGAGATAAATTACTAGAAAAAAATTAACGTTAGTTAATAAGTTTTAGATAAACCTATACTTTGAAAGTATGTGAAGAAAGTTAGATTCTTTTATTAACTTATTTACACTTAATTTAATGGAATATGTATTAATATAATATAAAAATTAATAAACCTAAATAAAAAATAAATAAATTTAAAGATAAAGGTAAAAATAATTTTCAAGTTAAATACATAAGTTTATCATGACAAAAACAAGGAAGAACCCCTCGAACTCAAATAAATCAAAAAACAATAATTATAATTTTGATATAAAACAACAAAGACCATAAATCACAACCTAAAAATATGACTCTAATTATCAAACTCATAAAAATTATATTTATATATTCTGACAAAAAAATAAAAGCAAATCCTCCTCTATTGTACTCCACATTAAATCCTCTAACTAGCTCTCTTTCCACCTCAGCAAAATCAAAGGGAGATCGATTAGTTTCAGCTAAACAAGAACATAATCAATCAAGAATTAAATCAATATAAAAATAAAAACTGCGAATTATAATAAATAACAAATTATTAAAATTATACTATTAAATCTATTCACGCCAAAACTTACATATTAAAATTATTACTTAAAAATCTTAATAAACTAAAATCCAATTTAATATATATATATATATATATATATATATATATATATATATATATATATATATATATATATATATATATCAATTCATTATCTAAAAGAGAGAAACTAAAATGGAGTGGGAAAGATTTTCCCCCTCGCTCTGCTCGGTCTAACCCTGGTCCATAGGTTCCCTCTGGACTAGATCGGATACTAATAATCTATATACTTTGCATATGCAACTCTGGTCCCATATAAGAAAGGTAAGCTAAATTTAAGCTACCAGGTTCATACACTGTTTATAGAGTTAATCCTCTCCTCTCTAATAAAAAAAATCTGGTGCGGTGCGCGCATCACACAACTTTCCTTACCGTCCTATAATAATTATCTTTTTAATACAATTTTAAAGAGTTCACATAAACACTGCTTCTAATAAACTCAGCAGCATACACATCTTCTCCCACTTAAGTACAATAAAAAAGATTTTTAAACAATTTTAGTACAACAATCCTGTACACTACCTATATATTTTAACTTTGTCAAGTTGCAAATATATTTTAAAAGTTTCTGGTTTAGTTTCCATGAAAACATTTTCTTTCCATTAAATAATGTGAAAGTTAATTTCTACTTTCACATTATTAAATTACTTTATTACAGAGCGTATTGTTTGCAACAGATTGGCGGATTAGTGGGTGGGAGTATCCGTCTTCTTTCAGATGCGCTTGGTTATCCATCTAGGGTCTTGTGCTTCTCATAAAATACACTGTATCTTTGCTAATACTGGTCCGATTTTGATAATTCGTTTATTATTTTTTAGATAATTTAATTACCGTTCATACAATACTATACATAATTTACTGTAGAATGCATACTTTTTATGCTATGCGCAAATAAAATATTCTTTTCATCATAACTTTTTTCCCTGCAAATGAAAAGTTAAAGACCTTTATGAAGAATAATTTAGGCAAGTTCCATCAAAATCGTTAGAGCCATTTTCAAGAAAATTGTAAAAATCGATTATATAAAGTGGCACTTCCGGTTAGTCGATTTTGACTAAAATGTTGCTGTAACATCACATGCATGTGCCAACCTTAAATACGTAATTTCAGTATCCTATGACTTTTCGTTTTTGAGCTAGACTGTTCACATACACACACACACAGACCATTTTGCGAGACTTGGTCATTTGGACCCAGGGGACCTACCTTAAAACGTGTATTTCCGTCGAAAACTCGAATTCGAAAATTTTCATGATCGCAATACTTCCCCTTACTATATACTTCATATATAGGTAAGGGAAAGCAAAAAGGATGATGATTATTTTATGCTATTATAATTATTAGAACTTTAGAAGATATGCTCTAATAATTGAATCGGAATATGAATTGGATTAGAATTAAATATAATATCTTTTAGCCCTCTGATTTTATCCAAAATTAATAAATGCTACCTCTCTCTCTGACGGCCAACAACTTAGGCAGAAACATTGGCATACAATGAAATAAGTTTTTCTTATTTGTGTGTTTCTTCATTGACAGCAACCCCAGCCAAGTTTTTCTTTCTATTAGTTCCATGGTCGAACTTCCATCAAAAATGATAATAGTAATTTATTTGTAATCAATTCTGACAAAGTAGCCATTTCCCTGTGGTTCTCGAAATTTTTGACTCCAGCAGACCTCAACATAAATGATGGTGAAGCACTAAATAAGGAGGTTCATGACCTAATTTTTAATAACTGAGTTATTCTCTAATATTCATTCTAAATAAAAATGTCAATGCATTAATAATAGTAACATGTATTAATATTATTCACACGTACCATTTTTTCCTACTTTTTTTTTTAAATTAATAACAAAATAAATAATTTAATAATTTTTCTATTTATTGCAATATTTTCATGAAAAATGTAATCATTAGTAAATAAAATAAAAATTTTATAAATAAGAATAATTGGTCTCTAAACAAGGTATGACTAAAAATAAATTATAAGTACACAAATATATATTATTCACATCAAATTTATATGATTAGGCACCAAGCATACAATAAACAAAATTATACATACCAAATAAACCTCTAAAATAGAATGTCTTATTATTAATATATACTTAACAAAAAATCATAAAGGAGAAATGCCATCCCTTGAAGCCAGCCTTAATTAAAATTAATCAAATCTATATGTTTGTCATTCTCACAGAAGTGGTCACTTTTGTGCCCCATGATATTTATTTTGACTTGGAATATCTTAGGACCCTGAGACATAAATCTTACTAAAGCCAGCTTTTTACAAAACTATACCACATTTTAAATGTTTTAAAATTATTTATACATGTACCAAAACATACCCCCGAAGTGCTCCAGATTCATTCTCCTGTGATGTCCCAAGCTCTGAGTCGGTTAACATTCAGGTTCTGTGGCTATCTACTTCATCAATTCTAATTTTTTACAGTTTGAGAAGAATTGTCAAAATCTTAGCAAAAAAGGATGTTAGAACTTAAAAACTTATTTTTTAAACTTTCCCATAGGTTATTATTGTTCATTTCCCTGACAATTTTCGAATCTTGAATCCCATCGATCTGATTTGGCATGAAAATAATGAAAAACACATCATCAGTTATTTTGATCCCAATACTATCATCCATAAATTCCCTCTCAGTTTAAAACCTAATCTTCCAGAATGAGATGATCCCCAAAAGTATATTGGTTATGGTTAATGTTATTCATTCCCCTGTCACCAACAGTTTTTACGGGGCAAGTTTTCTCTTAACTTATTTGTTCATTAATGAATGCTTGTATGGCACTGTTTAAGTTTTCTAATTAGCAAAGCACTAGTAATTTTTTTCTTTTAACAGTATTTGAAAAATCTTTAAAGTTCATTCTCCTGTGCTAAAGTGAATAAAAAATAATAAGGGAAAGAAAAAAAGAGGGTGAGGGATGAAATTTATGGAAGAATTTAGCTTACATTGAAGCTTCATTCTAATTTCAGTGAAAATTAGGCAATAAAAATATACCACTGAAAAACAAACATTTCATTTTGGTGGCAGTTGACAACAATACACTCTTCATAGAGCTGTAGTTAATTACAAGAAATACAAATATGTAACCCTCAATCAACAGTGTCTTTGAACTTTACAGGGATGGGCATATTTGTAATAAAAAATATGAATATGAATATATTTACAAAATAAATTTTCTGTGAATATGAATATATTAAAATTCACTCTTGTAAATACAAACTCATATGTATGAATATATATATTCATATTCAAAGCTGTGAATATGAATATATTTGTATTCGTATTCATAGAAAATTTATTTTGTGAATATATTCGTATTCATATTTGTGACTACGAATACGCCCATCTCTGGTACCTTATTAGGGCATTTTGATCATGGACCTGCTGCTGTTTAGGTAGATTTCATATCTTTATTCATGAACATCAAAGCATCTCTACCGTGGATACTTTAATTTTTGATCAGATGTATTTCAATTCTGGAATTTATTGGTGCTCTCTGAGTAACATACTATTCCTTTAGATGGTTGAAGGAATAGTATAACATAATAATAAAAATTTTTTAGTTCTGGAAAAAGGTCAAGACCTTAAAGGGTGAGAGGAAAAAGCCTATTCAAAATGTGAAGAATGATTGTGGTAAGATACTCACCAGGGATTTTTTTTAAATAGTTTTTTTTTACCCAAGTTATATGAAAGATCTTTGCTTAGGTGCATTCAGTTAGGAATTCTTACTTTATCTATTTAACGGATAATTTCTTATTTTAAGGATTTTTAACTGAACAAGGAATTGCAATTGCATCATCCAAAGACTATGATTTAATTCACCACATAATGTTGTCTTCAATACCACATTGCGCACGCGCAGTGGTTGAAAGTACAGTCTGGTCTTAAAACCTAGACCTGCTAACCGTCGCCAGCAGCACTTCGAGAGTTTTACCTTAAAGCAGTGTGTTTAGTTCACTTATGCTTGCATCTGTGGGTGGTAGCTTTTGTATAATTACCTGCTTCATTTATTAAAGGGCTTAAGAGATTGGGGGCATGATTGAAAGAAAGTATGAGTTTGTTTGTATATGAATTCTTGTATATAAGATATATTTAATTATGAGTGCATCTTTGTTATTTTGGAATACTACTGATAACACCAGGGAACAATTTTTAACATAATTTCCATTGATTTAGATTTTTCAGCTGTTTTAAAGCTAAATAGGCATGCTGATTTCAAACCTGTATTTAGTTTTCTTCTATCACGTCAAGTTTTATCTCTACAGCTTATCACTTGAAGTGAATCCTTCTCCACAATAAAAATTTATTTTGCCCAGTACCAATAGGCCATTCAGTTTGTTTGCATGAAGAATATGAAGACATAAAGAGAGTCATTGATTTGTTGCAATATTAGATGCACAAATGGATCATTTGTGTTGACCTTAAAATGCTTCCTTCTTCGCCAGCAGCGCGGATATACCAAGTATCTCTGTTTTTTTTTGTATATGTGGGACAGCAAAGCTCGTTAGATGCATTGGATGCAGTCAAATTGACCGCCAAGATCTGACCTCAAACCTGGTGATCCTCATCATCATTCTACATCTGCCACTTGTCGATGTGAACATTATATTTTCACCTCTGCATATAAAACTGGGTCTCATGAAGCAATATGTTAAAGCTTTGTCAACTGAAGGTGACTCTGTCAAGTATCTCATTACGGCATTTTCTAGTCTGTGTTTTGAAAAGATAAAAACCGGTGTGTTTGACGGTCCACAGATTTGGCAGCTCGTCAAAGATAAACATTTTATCGAAACAATGACAGAACTAAAAAAAAATGCTTGAATGGCATTCAAAGACCTTATAAAAATCTTTCTTGGAACACAAGAGCACAGAATTTCACCGAAATTGTTCAGTGACTACTGGAGCTCTTGCATTTTCTGCATAGCCATCTTGCTGAGTTCCCAGAAAATTTTGATGCAGTTAGCGATGAGCAGAGGAAGCAATTCCACAAAGATTAGAAGATCATGGAGGCACGACATGAGGAAAGATGGGATGTGCTTATGATGGCTGACTATTGTTGGAGCATCAGACGAGATTGTCCACAGATAGAACACTACAGGAAAAGTTATAAGCCAAAATTTTTACCTTAACATGTATGTTTGCCATTTCCTAAAATAGCTTTATTTTAATTTGTATGAACACAATTTGACTTACATTAATCTATATATATTCTTTGTATGAATAAAATTATACTCTGTGAATAGCATATTTTTTATTTATTTTTTATATTCCTTTGTATACACATTTTGTATGAATTTTGAGACAAAGAGGATGTATTTTGTATCTCAAAAAGTTGATTTGTCAGACAAAAACTGGGAGCATTTTTGGATTTAGAGGCCAAAACTTTGTTAATAACAATTGTCGGATCTGAGTCAAAGAGATATGTGTTTCCCAGTGTGATTATTGACAATTCTTAGGCATTTTTTTTTAGAATAGTTGTAATTTTTTTTAAGTTAATTAAACTAGTGAAACTCCAAATGAGGCCTGCTCATGTTAATAGCGGTTTGGAACTGATTTATACAAAATTAATTTATTTCTGGAGATAATTTGGATTTTTATTAAAATTTTAATAAAACAAAACATTTTATACATTATTTTCTGGTAATTTTCTAATTTTAAATTTATGTGCTGGTTGAATATATCGTTACTCGTAAGTATTTCACGGATTTGGCAAAAGAGGACGGAGGCATCATTTAAGATTATATTCGATGTGGGAGTTCCGATCATCTCATTAAAAATGTTATGATGGTTAAGAATATGGTCTTGATATACTTGGTCATATCACATAAATTATTTAGGGAAGGCATCAATAAAAAATAAGCGTGGGTTCAAAAATAATTTATTAATTAGCAAATAGAACAGAAGATTAATTTAGAAAATTGAAGTTCTTCACCTACTACACCAATCAGCAACCAATTATCTCAAGAACTTGATTTGTTTTTTTGAGTCCAGTATTTAAGAGTTAGCGAAAGAATGCCATATTTCTTTCAAGAATGAACTTCCAATTTTATATAAAGAGAATTAAAAATAAAATAATCAAACAACTGTATAAAAGCCAAAAATGATGTTTTGATTATTTCATAAAATCAGTTCACATCTTTTTTGTGTTTGTATTTATTTTATTTATTTAATAAAATAAGGTTAAAGTCGGAAATAATAGCTGTTTTGGTTGTTGACCTGTCCTGTATTAAAGGACAGAGGGACAGAAATCTAGGAAAGGATAAAGAGAAAAACAGTTGGAGTTAGTAATGCTGAGGAAGGTGATAATGGGGAGTTGGCCACATGAAAAGAATGATGTAAGAAAGTTTTAATGTCCAGCATTAGATTAAATGGGGATTTTATTATAAAGAAATACGGTGTTGTGCAAATTATAGCATACAGAGAGATGAGAGGAGAAACGAATGTTCAGAACGATAAGCTATAAATGTATATTAAGCATATTTTGTATATTAAGCATTGATGTACATATCTTGATTTTACAAGGAGGTAGCTGACAAATGAGTAATTGCGATATTTGCCAGTGATATGCATTGAATCAGAACTAAAGGAATATTTTATTTCATTAATGGTAAGTGAGGTAGATAATTTCAGATATGTGGAAGAAAAGTAAGTAATATTTTTACAGAAAAACTCTTCATTCGAGCAAATTTTGAAGTTTCAAATTGCTTCAATAAAACTTCAAGCCAAAGGATTGGAAATAGAAATCACAGGCAAGATAGATAAAGTAGAGTATATATACCGAACATAAGTATCATTGATAGGGACCAAAATAAAGCAGAAACAAATATACATCAAATCTGGAGGGATTTAAATAAGATTATACTGAATAAAGAAGAAATATAGTGTAATAAATAATACAGAGGCAAAGGTTAGAGGAGTATGATATTAATCTTTATCCAAATTTGTTTATTAATTTATTATTAATGTATCTTGTTGAATTAGCTGATTTTACTTTACCGTCATAATCTCAGGAACACTGAATAAGGGACAGTTTTATGTTGTATAGAAATTAAATCTCTTTATTCAGATTTTTTGACCCCTAGACTGGAAACCAGTTTTCCTATAAAATCTATTCTGCTTTTGAGGGATGTGAGAAATGACACATTTAAAATTTTCTCTGCAAATTTTGCGAGGTAAAACAGCTGCACTCTTTACCCCTTGCTGACTGTCATAACTTAAAATCACTGCTTTAGCTTGGAGTATTTTTTAACATTGTTAAAAATATTTTTTATTCATTTAAACAAGTTGAGAAAGTATCTCAGTTATAATATATATCTTACAGAAGGCATAATGGTTTTTACTACTTTTTCAGTAGAATTTATATGGCTGTAATAAAATGTAATTTTATGTTTTTTCATATCATTATTAGAGTAGAATAAATAGGATCATAATAAAAGCTGAATTTGAAAAACTTTTGTGGAATATTTATTTAATATATTTTATTCTTTGGTTATAAATTTACAAGAACATTAAAATATTACATTTCTCATACCGGCATGTCATTTTTTGTTTGCTTACTAAATGATTGCTAAACAAAAATTTAAAAAAAAAAAGAAATAAGAAAAGAAAAAAAACGCAAGAGATTTAGACTGTAAGGAATGGGTGTATTAAAGTAATTACATATAATTTTAATACTGATGAAAATAATACAAGCTGTGCTTTTCTCATATTTTTACAAAATTATCTTGAGCTTTTTTTTATGCTCTCTATTCAATAAAAAAAAAGAAGAAAAAAAAAGAGAAGTTAGCAAACATATACAAAGTATCATAATATCCCAGCATAAGTACTCTCACCAAAGTGACAAAGACTTGTTATTTTTAATTTTATTTTCATACTTTACAGTACTGTTATTTCAATAAATTACTAAAATAAATATCAAAATATGAGGAATGAGATCGCTTAAGGTGAAAAATTCATGGAAATAACTGTTAAGCCTTTGATTTTTCAATTGCTATAATTGAAGCAAATAAATTTGTTTTACATGTTTTTCTGTTAAATAAAAAAAATCACAACAATAACTGGTCAATAGATAGATATACATTATATACAAAAAATAATTTAGCAAAATGTAATATAACTTGAAATGAAATAAAATATATCAGGTAACAATGGTGATACAGTACTTACATGTGGTGTTGTCATTGTATTTATAAATATAACATCAAATATATATATATATATATTTATAAATATGTATATGGATAGTTAGACATACATTTCCACACATATAAAATAGGATCTTACCTACACGTTTTACCACGAAACTTAAAACGCACGTGTGAACGCAATATAAATATACTCTATAGGCAGGTCTATGTGCGACTTAAATATTGTACCACTACACGTAATTGATAATATTGTAAACATAATATTTTCCTATACACTAATAATACAACTTTTTTTCCATTTACATTACATCTTACTCTCGACATTACAATAAAATCTACAATAAGGGTGTTTACTACAAGTTACATGAGGACAGTCCTAAATAGAAAAAAAAATCATTTGTCTTCATATACACGAAAATGTACAAAATTTACAATTGAGAAACATTCGGGCAAACATAACAAAGTAATCTAAAACTTTCACAGACAACAGAATCGATCACTTCAAAGACTGTGTTAGTTCATCATTGGTCAAACTGATAGTCATCATTAAACAATAAATGTTCAAATAACATTTTCTGATCTCATTTATCACAGGTGTTTTAAAATATGAAATTTCATCGTAACGTCATGAAATTCCATGAAATGAATTAAGAAGTATAAAACATGCCCTTTACTTTTATTTGCATTTTTTCTGCAAATTTCAATAACTTAAGAACAACAATACTTATATCCTTAATCTCTAAAAACGCTAAATCTTAAACGCAATGCCCCATTTGACCGCATAAAAAGGCCCTGAAGAAATAAAATACAAAGATTTGTCTCTTAATCATGTTAATTTCATGTAATAATATATAACAAATGACATACACGTTTTCAGTTAAATATAGAATATCTAAATTAATATATATGCTTCATTAATTAGATTTTAATTAATTGTCAGTCCCTTTCCTCTATATCCTGACCCATCCATCTGCGATCAAATTAAAGACTAGTTTCGAAATAGGAACATTGCAGCCACGCTCCCTGTTTTTAATACCACAAGTAAACCTATTAATCACATAATAAATGGACAAGATATGTATTATGATTTTTTTTTTCATCATATGAAGTCATCTATTCCAATAATTTTTACTCTATACATTAAACTGATTTGTCATTACTTATAAGTATTAAGAATGAGAAGTTTTGCATGATTTTCATTCTTTGTTTGAAATTGAGCCATCTGTAGAATAGACCACTCCATACGTCTGAATAAATATTTATTATAAATTAACATGAGATAAAACAATCACCCAATGGTTTGTCAGCTTTTATTGGGTGAAAGAATATGACTGTTGAGATTCATGATATGTAGGAAGCTATGGTTTGCTTGGAGGGAATAGGCTGTATCATGCGGCCAAACCTTCTCCTCGAGAAGGTGGTGGCATTGCTTGCTCCTCTGGTTTCCTTTCAAAGTGTAGATCCCAGAGGGAAGGTGGAGTTGCTCCGGAATGTGGTGGCTTCTCTGGAGACCGAGGTTCACCCTTCATTTCTGATGGAAATCCTCCAAAAGCCATCATGCCATTGTGGCTTCCACCTCCACCGCCGCCCATTGGCATTTCAGATAGCTGTTTAAACAAAATAAATTTACTTAAAATTTTGCTGTATTAATATTAAAAAAAAGTTTGTGTAATTATAATACACTATTGTAAATCTATTGATATAAGAACATATCTAAGATCATTGTGTCTTTCACAGATATGCTTTTATGAATAATTCTTTTTTCTCATTTGTTATAAGTATTTAATTAATGGTAATAATCATTATTATATATAACACATAGTTCATGAAAAATATATCCTCAAAATATTTTGCAAAAATAATGGAATTCCCAAAATCTTTAATAACACTGTAGCTTAGTGACTAACTTAAAACAATTACACTAGATGTAAAAACGTTTTTTTTTAAATAGGTGAAGGATATGACTAAAGCACAATATTTAAAAATTTTGAGGAGGTATAAACAGAGAGCTCTTCCAAATCACAATAAATTATAATTGGCTGTGCACCATTGAACAGAAACCACCCAATATCAATAAGGTTGTAGTCAATATTATGCTGCATCTGTATTGGCAACAGTGAATATTCTGTCTTAGATATTTATTGAAAGGTCTATACCTCCTAATACGTGCGTCAAGTGTAATATGATGTGTATTATAGAAGGTAGCTAATAAATTACCTTTTGATGGATTCCATTAAGGAAAGGGGCTGGGAGGTATGGGTAGAAGAGATCTGGCCGCCTGTGAAGGAACTCTGTGTCTTTGGGAAGCTGTGGAAGTTCTAGGGACATTCGCCTCCCTCTGCGCGAAGCTCCGTTTGTCCACATATGCGTTCCCATATGCACCTAAAATACAATTTATTATGAACTGTAAAAATAACAAATCATAATGAAAACAATGTTACTGTAATGTTAATGAAATGTTTCATTATAATATGTAAACTTTATTAGAAAGTAAACCTTCTATGTCATGTTGGGTTAATTTTGAAATAAATGTATGAATTATTACATTAGTTAGCCTTCATATTGTTTAATTGGATTCAAACCTACACATGAAAATATAATTTTTTTATTACAGTGATTCATTCTTATTTGCATATGAGTAAAGGACATAATAAGAACTTTCCTAGCATTTCAGCTCTCTGTTTTTGATTTAATCTCTTTTCAAGATATCTTTCTATTTTGAAAACTCTGATCTGTTAGTTTCTAATGTGTTTTTTTTTTCCTTCAACTTTGAAGGCTTTTTCAATGGTTTCTGATTTTCTCAATTTTATTTTATTATGTCTGAAAGCTATTTATATTTTTAATTAGATAAAAAAAAAATTAATATCTAAAGCAAACTGCAAACAAATACATATTGATTTAAATTGGAATAGAAAAGAGGATACTAGTTTTCATTAAAGAATTTTCTTCATCCAACAATTACATTGGTAAATTTTGAAATTGCTACTTTAATTATTTTCAGTCGACCTCATTGAGCATGCTTTTGATGAGAAGGATATCCAAATGTTTTATGTGCTACTTTAGAATCAGGGTGTCTAAAATTTGGTGTCATCTGAATTTCAATTTTTTTACAGTTAAATATTTAATTTGAAATTTTTTATTTTTCAAACTCCTTAATAGTAAGAATAGTGAAATATAGATAGCTATATAAAGTATGTATAGTATTGGAAAATTTTATGTACAAAGGTTTCTTTTTTTAATAGAGAATGAAAAATCTGCTTGCATCTACCAATATATTTGGATAGTATTGGTTGTTAAGTTGCTAATGTTATTATATATGCAATTAAAAATTGAAATAATTGGTTAAATTAATTAAATAACCAGTTTATTATTCTTTATTCAATCAAGGCTTTTCAATTAATGGTTTTGGAGAATAATTTGTTTAGCACTATCTTACGTTTAGCATTCTCTGTTGTAATTTTAAAGTTTATAAGATAATAATATTTGATTACTAAATGGAATCTGTGATAATGACAACAGTACAAGTCCAAATTAAGCCATCTTGGAAAAATCATTTTTTATGGGTTGGAATCTGTAAAACTAGCCATTGACACAAGAACAGTGCTAGCATACCATGGCTGTAAACTAAGTGAGGATGAAAATTAATGAGAGAAAAAACTATACAAGTTCATGGACTTGTTCTGTACTTGCCTTCAACTGTTGTGGCTCAACACGTGTGCTTACTACAAGAATATGAGGAAATGATCAAACGCAGAAAAAAGAAAACACCTCTTTTCACTGTAAAGTCTACTGTATCTGATTTCTTCACCATCACTACGTGACCACCATTAGGATAGGTGACCATCAATGTACAAGAAAATACCAAAGTCTATTGTAAGAGGACCCAACGAAATATTTGCAATTTCCCAGCACAGAGAATTTAAATACGATCCCTCCTTGTCAGGTCATGTCAATTATGGACTATCTTCAAGAATCTTCAAATTTTTGAAGAATAGGGCTTCATAAGAACTCCCTATTCAGAAAGCTTATGATGAACCAGTCGGAATAAATGGAAACAAGATTGCAGATGTCTCAAAACTAATGAAATACATCACCAAACCATTCCTCTAATTCTACCAGGGCATTAAAGAATGGAAGACCACAGAACAGGAAGAAATAAAAAAAATTATAATTTCTTTTTTCTTTATTAAATTTCCACTGTATGTGTTATATTTATAGTAAAATTACATATGAATTAGTAGAAATAACGTGATATTAAACTTATGTTTTCACTTGAATTTTGCTGATATAAAAAACATTCTAAGTCCAGTTATTTAGTTTTTAATCTTATGTCCAGTTCAAGTTTTTTTTTTTAATTAAAGAAGCAGCAGGTAATGTTGATGGGACCTAAAAGTGTGATATCTATGGTTGACCAATTGTTATAATCCATTGATAGTGATTCAGTAGATAACCAAACCATTCATTCTGAATATCTCGAAAAGCTTTTTTGGGACATATACTGTTGTCATTCTCGCTGATTCAATTATGTCTAGTTTACATTATAAGTATTTTAAATACACATATGTAATAATCTCGGAGGGAGAGAAAAAAGAAAAAAAAAAACATTCCATAGCTAGTTTATTGTTTTATACTATCCAATGCGAAGCATGAGATACAATAACGAAAGGCAACATAGGATTTCTGTTCTCTTATTTAAAATTGATCATATTAAAAACACAATTAACTCCAGTGCTATGGTACAGCTTAAACAAATATATAAATTTCGAGTTACTGGGTTTTAATTGATTTAATTTAATTAACAAAATGAAAAAAATTTAAATTTAAAGATTTAAATTATTCTTAGTTGTAGTTTAGAAAGAGTTTGTATTCATGATGGGCTCAATTTGTCAAAAGTTGGCCAATCGTCACTGGTCTTGCCACTGTGAATGATTCTATAGAAAATTTATTAATTTTGAATAAAACTTTACTCACCTTGAGGTTTCCTTTGGTGGTGAAGGCTTTGTGACAGATAGAACATCGGAACGGCTTGTCCCCAGTGTGGGTCCTCATGTGGATCTGGAGAGCAGACGATGAGGAGAAGTTCTTATTGCAAACATGGCACAAGTGCTTGGGCAAGCCTGCAAACCACACCCGCGTGCTGTTAGCTCAGCATTCACACCACTCAACAATTTTAATACTTTAGTATTCCTTTGATTTATCTTTTAAAATTGAGATAACTCACAACAAACTGTCTTCAAAGTGTTAAAATTGATCAGTTGAGTTACAAATACAATTTTTTTTTCTAAAGATTAAAACTATTATCAGACCATTAGATATCCAAAGTTAGAAGTATTAAGTTATTAAAAAAACTAAAATGGGCCCTAGTTTTCAAATATACTGCGATTACATGAATTAATTGATAATGATGGGTTGTTAATGTGGGATTTTTTCATAGGTGATATTTTTTTAATTGTTAAAATGAGGGAAGTGTTAGTTTTGGTTTTAAGAACCAAAACAAATAGTGTATAGTCTTTGTTAATGGCTAGGTTTTTTGAACAACACAAAATGGTATGAAAATGTTATATTTCATCTTATTTAAGAACAGATTAATTTTGTGTTGATCAATGAAGTTTTAGTAATTAAGCAAAGCGAATAAGCATTTAAAGCTGTTAAAAAAAATAAAAAAAATAAAACAATAAGTTAATATTATATAAGTATAATTAAAATTGAAATGCTGTTATTTTAATTTAAAACAAAAATGAAGGTCAAACAAAATAATAATGCTCAAGGAATCAAAAAGCAGACAGAGTATACAATGGGAAATGACAAGACCAGATAGATAAATCCCTTGATGAAGAAGCGAGCCTCTAAAGTCTTTTGCAATCACAATTACAGTTAAATTATTTTACCAATGCTTTTCAGATTAACAGCCAGCGGATGTGGTACTTACATTTTCAAAGTTTTCTGTCTTTATTAAATTTTAAAGGAATTATCTTATATAACTTACTCAATTTATTGATCTTTGTAGTGTGTGATCTTATTGACCGTGTTAGATTTTAGATCTCTCCAATATCACCATTGTTTTATTAATTCATGTTATTATTCTTACTAGTACAATTTTTACATTTGCTTAGTTAAACTTTGAAATGTATTTTGATTGCACAATATATTTTATGATTAATTAATTATTGTATAAAATATAATATAAGAACTACTGTTTATAATTACTTATAGAATAGTTTATTTTTCAAATTCCTATTGTATGATCTGTTCTGACAAGAGAAAGTAACAATTTCAACTATCTATGCTCTATGAATATTCAGTTGAGTGTTTAAACTTACTTGGCTGTCGTTTAGGTAGAGGCATTGCCGGGGTGTCTCCCTGCGGTGGAGATCTCTTTACACCAAGTTCTATTTTCTGTTGAGGACTTGGTGGGCGTGATGGTTCCACTTCGGCCTGTTGAACAGGCTGTGGTGGTTGACTCGGTTGAGGTGGTGTTTGTTGTTGATTCTGTAGTGGTTGTTGCAGAATAGGCTGTTGCTGTGGCTGCTGCACACTTGGATTCAGGTTTCCTTCTGAGGTGACAACAGTTGCACTGGGTGTTCCTCCTCCTTGTTTCTGTTCAAACAGGTGTGGAGGCATGTCTCGTATTTTATGGGTGAGCATATGCTGTTTCATGTTCCCCTAAAATCCATTACTTATATTAATTGAATAATTAATAGAAAATGATTTTTTTTTTTAATTACAAAATTTGAAATAAATCTTAAAGATTTGTTTTGTTTAAACAAATTTACTGTAAAAAAAAGTATAAATTTTTGAGGAAGCCAATGGCAACAACTATTGAGCAAACCCACAAAATAGAAACGATATTACAATATTATCTTTGAATTTGTATTTATCCTGCCTCACGCACATTTTTTATTCATTTTGAATTGTGTAGTTTAAACAAAGTACTGGATGCTGTAAAGTCATGTTTTAGTAAAGTGCACATATTCTATTAAATATGAATATAATAAACATAAAACAATATATTGGCTTTTGGAATTTGCAAAGTTCTTAAAATAGATTTTTTAACTTGCAAAGCAATATTTTTTTATTACCTTGTCTTAATCTAATTAGGTAACTAAATTAATGCTATAATTTTATTAAACTTCATCTATATTATTCTAGTTATGGATTATAGATTACAAATAAGAAAGTTAATATGGTCAAGACTGTTATGAATAGAAAATTATTGTGAGTGGCAGTCTATTCAGTGATTGGAACAGGTTCAGGCTCTGCTAATTTGGGATGAGGAATGTTTTCTAGCTTGGATGTCTATAATCTCTCTCCTCTTCACTAAGTTCTTATTCTATTGAGTAGTGCATTTTTAAAATTTTATTTTAAAAACTATACAAATTTACTATCCACAAAATAATTTTATTCTGCTAATGATAAGGTGTAAGTTACCTTTGTTGAAAATCCCCTGTCACAAATTGTGCATTTGAATGGCCTTTCCTTAGTGTGACTTCTGTAGTGAATTTCGAGGGCTGAATTGCAGGCAAATGTTTTAAAGCAGAGATTGCAAGTTGTATTCCCACGAACTAAAAATTAAATATAAATTAAATTTGAAACATTTTTCTTAACTGACTTTATTTATTATCAAACATAATATAGCATTCCTTTAATTTATTGCTTAAATAAATTTTGCTTTAAAAACGCAACTCTTAATTATTTACAAAGTAATATCAACTGAACTTTTATCTCAAAACATTAAGATTAAGATGGTTTTAACTATTCTTCATTTAAAATAGTAATGAAAACTCAAATTTTTAATTTTAAAGTCAGAAACATTTATAAAGAGCTTTATTTTTGAAGGAGTAAAATTCGTGTTCATTTATAGTTAAATGTTTTGTTAGGCATGTCAGGCTGTTTTTTTTTTCAGAGTGAGATCAAAAATAGATGGGGACTCTTCAGTCATCCATAACCTGAGAGAATGGAAATGTGCCTTAGGGGAGAAGATAGTTTAGACTTAAGATATTTAGAATCTATTTTTAATTATAGAAGGGACTGAAAGTTCGAGATGCAGGACTGCAAGTGACGACGTAAAAATACAATAGGCACCAGCTTTAAATACCAACAAATGAATATTTGGCGGCCCATCTATTTTTAGAATTAAGTTTGGCAGTCGCGCGATTCCAGCATTCTTTTTTTCATTAACAGATTGTTTTTCTGTATCTAAATGGATTCTAAAACATTTATATTTAAAAATGTTACCTGGGGGTCCGACTGCGAGACCTAGAGGGTTGAAAGCCGTCGTCGTGAGGACTGAGGAAGTCAGTGAGGACAAAGCAGACGTGATGAGTGGAGCTCCGCTGGCGGGTGAGAAGAATCCTGGAAACATGGCTGATGAGGACCTCGGTGTTAGGTCCAGGGCTCCCAGTGAGGAAGACTCGGAGGCTGCAGGAGACTCTCGTGTCAGTTGCAACGCCGCTGGTGAGGGCCCGCTTTCAGAACCGCTTCTAGGGCTCTGTACAGGCGATTTCATGTCTCCATTCACTGTAATAGGGTTATAATCTTTGTTACTTGACATGTCGTCACTATCGTTAACAAATTTTGAGGGGATATAGTGGGAGGCAATGGTTGTAATGGTTCGAACTTGATTCTCAAGAGCGGTAATGGATGTGGAGAAAGCAGCGTCGGATATTGGACTGAGGGAACTAGCCCTGACCTCCTCAGCGTAGTCATTCTTCTCTTCTTTAGGACTCGGGGAGGGCTGGGGTATAGGAGGGAAATGTATTGGAAAGTTTGGTTGGGGTGCGAATTCTTTGATTTCGGCCGCTTGGATCTGTTCGGGCGTGAGGTCTGTTGGCTCTCCGGTGTGCAGCCTGATATGCTGCTGTAGGACGAGCCCATTTGTAAACTTCTTGTGGCACACAGGACATTGATGTAGCATTCTCATCGGTGGTTTTATCCTGTGTACACCCATGTGCGTTTTTAGGTTACCCTTCGTAGTAAATGCCCTACCACAGATCTTGCAGCGAAACGGCCGTTCTCCAGTGTGTGTCCTGTAGTGCATTTGTAAGGCGCTCTTACAGGACAATACCCTGTGGCAGATCACACACTGGTTCGGGTCTATTAATTTATTTTCGATGTTGTCAACTAATTGTTGTAACTTGTGCGTTTCCGACGTCTTGGTGATCTCGATGAGGCTCTCCCAAGAATTGTCGGTGCTGCCGGGGCGGGGAAGGAGACTGGAATATATGGCAGGGTCTTTTATAGGATCAGGCTCATTAGGAAGGAACCCCCTCGGAGTCATTCTATGAACACTACCTGAAGAAGTACTACTAGGAGGTGAGGCTATGTTAGGAAAGTTAACAGACTGTTGAAATCTGTGATCTGGGGTTAAAGATAAGTGACCTAAGTCAGACGTACTTTTATTAGAGAGGTTCTCCGGTTGGTCCTGGAAACTGTCCTCGTTCTTCTCCATTCCTGGGCTGTCTCTGTCTCCTGGGATGTCTTCTCCGGTGTACTTGCTATCTAGACTGCAGTCATCGTAGCCTGGAGGCGATGGGTACCTCTCCAGTTCTCCCTCCGCCTCCACCTCCCGCTTAGGGCTGAGTCTATCTTCCCGTGGCTCCTCGTCTGTCGGTTCCTTTTTGTATTCCTGTTCTGGGGAACTTTGGTCCGGGGCCTTACTAAGGTTTTCTGGCACCTCTTGTTCGATACGAGGACCGAATACTGAGACCGGGAGGATAGGCTTATTGACAGGTTCGTGTGTCCTCTGAGGGGGGAGGACGAGGTCGTGGGGCGGGCGATAAAGGGGTGTGAACTGGGGAGGAAAGGGTGGCGGCCCCGGTGGGAGGCTTTGGTGAGCACCCATCTGCGCCAGCAAAGGGGGATGATATTTGTCCAGATGTTCAGGAACCGGGTTTGGGTTCATCTTTATATGAGGAAATTTCGCCGAATGTCTTTGGAAATGGACTTTTAGGTTTCCCTTCGTCGTGAACCTACTGCCACAAACATTACATTTGAAAGGTCGCTCACCAGTGTGAGATCTTATATGAATTTGTAGAGCAGAATCACTCCCGAAAACTTTTCCACAATAGCGGCACCTATGCTTAAAAAAAGGTTCGTTCCTTCCACCTGTTCTTGAATCATAGGGAGATACTCCTCCTTTGCCACCGTTTTTCCTGAATGCTAGTTCGTCTGCCAAGTTATTAGCCAGCAAACCTTGACTAGCATTGTCTAAAACTTCTTGGGCACGTCTTTGGAGCATCTCTAGGGTATTGGGCTCACTCGGGGAAGGCGGAGGGTCGAGGTTGGTGATGATGGAGGAGGCGAACGATGACGAAATGGAGCAGGGCGGGAGGGAGACAGGCGGGGATGGCTGGGGCGGCACAGTGACTGCTGGTGGTGGAGTTGGTGTTGGTGCGGGCGGCGATTCCGGCTTGACGGTGACTGGTGTCGGACTTCTACTCCTTTTTACCATTGGTGGTGGGGTGCTGTCCTTCGGCCTTGTGATCTGCAATTGCTGTTGCAATTGCTGTATCAGGTTCAGCTGCATCATCTGTTGGTGTTGAAGCGTGTATAAGGTGGATTGGAGCACAGCTAGTTCTTGTAGAGCTGCTGGATTATCGGCATTGTTCGCCATAGCTGTAGCAGCGAATTGGGCTACCGCTACTTTGGTGTTCTGCAGAGCTTCAAGTGTGACGTGCCCTGGGCTACCAAACGGGAAAACGATTTGCTCTTCTTCTTCCAAGCTGTTATTGTTTTCAGCATCTTGCCGCCTCGCTTCGTCCGTCTTTCCACCATCTTCGCCCAATAAGCATAGTTTACTGTGTTCTGCTAGCTCTGGATATCCTCTGAACTCGGCACCGCACTGTGGACAAGCTGGTCCGACTGCTTCTCCTGAAGGCGTTTCCTCATCAGAACCGGAGCAGCTCTCACCTGTAAAATAATTATAACGTTTTATTTTTGACCATAAACAAGTAATAAAACATATGAATAAATTAATTAAAAATAGGAAACTAAATTTGTTTTTAAAAACGTTTGAGTAAATCGATTTTATAAAAAATGAGACAAGATATCAATAAAATATAACTTAGTTGTTCATTACTTATTGGATTTATTAAAGGAAAGGCAGGCTGTGTTACCTGTGTTACCTGCTGTCCTTCCATGGGTTATCATCTTATTCTAGCCAGAACAAGATAGTCGAGTTGGTTTCATGAGTCAACCCTCACACACTGTGATCAAAGCTGGTTTCTTATAGATTTCTCATCATAAATTCAGATGCTGATCTGAATTTGGCTGAATCAGAGTGATGCAACACACTTTGACTTCCACGTCCTTAAATACTCTTTTTATCAAATGAAATTTTTATCTGATTTGGTTCATCGGTATATATCAACTTTTCTAGCTCTTTCGTCATCTGCTTAGATTAGAGAAATATATCCAGCAAGTAAATTCATATTAATGAATTATATTTTCTATTAATTTGTAATCGAAATACAATACTTAGTTTTTATAAATATATTTAAATTTTGACAACTCAAAAATCTGGTATGATTACAGAATGTGTTCCGTTAGGATTTCACCTAATTGCAGAGGATTGTATTTCATCTATATTACTAATAACAAGGACAAGAAAGGTAAGCGTGCATTGAAAGAAAAGAATAAGGATCCCCTGGTAAAATAACGTCCTTAAATATATATCGGACTATTGACCCCCATGGAGCCAAAATGGAGGCGGAGTTAAGGAAGAAATATGATTGGTTGGGGGAAGGCGCAAGCCCGCTTCTCAGATGATCTAATATCCTTGAGTTATGACAGATGGGCGGGGCTTCCTCACCCCTCCTATCCTTGCTCCACTGTTCTCTTTCTCTTCTTCATGTATCTGACTCATTTCTTATAGATTTCTCATTGTTCCTTGCATGTCACCTTTTTTATCCATTTATTATTGTGGTTAATTCGCAGTTCGTTTTTGCTAATCATTAGAATCATATAAATGGTATTTAATAATGGGCCTATTTTAAAATTAGGTACACTTGGTACGAAAAATTTCTACGTTTGAATTGATCAGGGTACAAATTAGCAAATGCACTCAAATGATGCCAAGTCATTAACTTCGAAAAGTTTTTGAAGAGATTTGAAGAACTGGAGTAAAAATAAAAACAAACTGAATATTGCATACTAAATAGGCTACATTATTATGTAATAAATTAGGTATTCTTTTCGAAACGATATACTAGATTTAACAATGAAATATTCAAGTTAAGTCCATCACAATTCTGCTTAAATCAAACGAGAAATAAATAATAGTTTATTAGGCACGTATGAGAATATTTTTTCCACTGAAGATCTTAATCTCATTTTATTTTTACTTTTCGTTTATTAGCTTTACGTATAGAAAACAATCGAAATTTTTTTTTATTTTCTATTTCTTTTTTAAGATTTATTACCTTTACTTTATTCGGCATTTCCGTGCACGAATCTTTCAAATCATCTTGCAGTGCATGGAGTAAAAAAAGAAGAGAAAAAAGTCCGTGATTAGACCCAATTATTAGGAGGATATTAAAAAGAAAAAAAATGTTCCCACACCTTTCGAGAAGATTGGCGGTGTACTTTATTTGCAAATGGTTCTGGAGTTTTACGAGGGCGGGACTGGCTTCTTAGGAAAATGAAAGGGAATCGAGACTTCCTCTCGGTCAGATTAAAGTCTCAGCGATTCTTCCAAATTCGTTCAAACCTCTTCGGACATTTATAGTGGTCGTTGCTCGGCGACGAGCGGTCTTTTACGGCTTCATCAGGTCTGTCGGTCCGTTTGAAGCCTTTCAAATCGTAAGTGAATTCGTTTTTTATTCATAGTTTTCTGTTTCATTTAACGAAACTGTTTTTCTTCTTATCTTTTATATTACAGCATTTTAAATAAAATACTGTTCTGATAATGACGTTTAGGAACTTTTTTAATGGATTGATATCGGTTTGTATTTATTTAATGAAAAAGACTGAATAAATTATTCATATTCCATCTTACTTTGAGTTGCGATATCCGTATCGTATTTTATCATTTTCATTGTGATCTAAATTTACGTACGTTAAAACTACAAGGAAACAGCTTATTTACTGAAGTAATGTTTGGAATTCCTGGAAAATTTAACTATCTCAAGTTTCTTGATCTTCATTAAAGCTCTTTGAGGTTAAAACCTCAAAGAGCTTTAATGTAGATCACCTTAAGAACTCTCATCTGTTAGGAAGTTGATTGAACTAATTTAGTAAATCCATTTTTTATATGGTGGTTGTTCGACGAAGCGATGAAGGTATTAGAAGAAGAATGGTGGGCGGATAAGGTTTTTCCTAGTCCCGCGATCCCGCCGAAGGCCTGTGGGAGGTCCCTCAAGACAATAGTTTCCCACAGTGGAAAAGGCCGATTTTCCGGAGCCGGTCATGCACGACCTGTGCCCGCCAATCCGGGAGCCTCTTCCCGATTTATATGAAATCATGCATAAAAATAAATGGCCACCCTCGTTGTTAGGGGTCGTTACCGCCTTTCTTTGTCTTTGGCTCATCCCGCAGAGCACCTGTCGCTTCACAGTCTCTAACTTAGCCAAGGTCTTTGGAAAACTAAGCTGAATCCGGTTTTTTTTTTCGGCTACCTCAACTTTTTAATATGTACTGATGGCATATCAGCTTCAGCTTACGGTAACTCTAGAGTTATTTTTAACATTTTAACCTAATCTTTCAAAAGTTTCAATAGATAAAATCAGTATGCAATTCACAATTGAGTGTCAGTTCAAATGTTCCAATAATGTTAATTGATATAGCATTATTATTATTCTATAATAATGACAATAATCATAATAATACTACTGATCATTATTAATTGGAATATTAACAGTTATTGATATAAATAGCTGAACTTTACGAAATTTATGTTCTGAACAAACTTGCATTGAGATTGAAAAAAAATAAAAAAATATTATTCGCTATCACAACATACTCTGAGCCTCATTGAAACTCCAACAGCCCCTGGACCAAGCCATGAACAAGGCAACTAATAGTCTTGTTATCCCTTTATCAGACCGATATTAATGGGGAATAATTACCCAGACTAGGGGGGCCTAACAAACTCGACCCTGCTTAATAAGTAGTAATAGAAGGCTCATTAGGGGTCCACTGTTCCAATTTAATTAACGTTCAATTAGTAAGGAGATTATTTTCGATATGGTTCTGTATTAATGATGATCACTCACAGATCCGGGAGGATGGATGCTAAGGGACGCTACGCAAATCCTATCGAGTTGTCGATGTAGATAATGAGCTTTAAATGCGGTTAACGAGGATCATAAAAAATGTCAGCATACAAGGAAATGCAGGAGGGAAACATGACGTTTAATTAAAATCGATAGCGTCTTGTCGTGGCGGGGCTTATCTCGAACAGAAGTCTACAATCGATTCCTTATCATTCATCTAATGTTGAACTGGACTACCTTTATTATAGCTAACGTGTTTAATGTTTGTTCTGAGTAATTTTATTCACGAGCCAAGTTGTATCGGAGTTCCAATAATCTGTTCTGAGAAAATTATTTAAAAAGTCAGACTTTAAAGATACCTTTTTTAATAACTAAAATTTCCTTTGAAATATTATTCAAGTACGAGAATATTATATCACCAAATAAATTAATTTGTCTGAAATCATTATAGTTGTTCTGGTATTAACTACTAGACTTAAAAATATTTATATGTTCTCTGGATAATAATGCGATGTTATCGTTCCTCAGTTTTCTTGTTTCCGGAACAAATTATTTTTTTTATTGATTTCAAACGGTCGACCAACAGAAATATTTTAATCGCATTAGTTTGGAACGTATTTTATAGACGAAAATATAATGAATTGCTCCACTTAATTAATTCCAGTATTACTACACTATTAGATTTCTTCTAAAATATTCTAATTTAAAAACAAATTAATTCCGTATTAATGACGTTTGACAATGCCCTACTTAGAAAACACTTCTTCAAGATCAAATTGACCATAATGTCTAGTGCTCGTTCCCCCCTAACTTCTGTAACATGTAAGATTGCCTGGAAGGACATTTCGAATTCCAGATTTCTATATAAATCCCGCGTTACACGGTCGAAGGGCTGTCCTATTAGAAAGGAAGCCAGTCTATGGTAAAATGTATCATGGCAAAAACTTCTCGATTCTGCCATATGTCAGACTCTAAATCTGGCCGTCTGTAGACCCGGCTACAGATCTTCTCCCCCCTTAGCGATAAATTTAAAATCCCATTTGCTCTTCATCCCTTAACACAAATGTCAGTCTATCGGATGTTAAATAGGAACAGACATCTGTGCCAACCTTTCAGACAAATCCCTTATCTCGTTCCAACTATTTAAAACAGTTGTATTTTTTACGTTATGTACGTTATAAAAGCGTTTGCTTTGTAAGGTGATTATTGAATTATGTTTTAGGGACGATGGTACTATTTGAGAAAAACTATTTTTATACCTTATAACAACGTACCTTTGACTGCCTCAGCCAAATCAATGCTGCAGTGTAACTCATATCTACAGCTGACTACATTTATTTAGCAATGAAGTCAAACCAACTAATTAAGAATAATATATATATTTATATGTATATGTATGCATATATATATATATATATATATATATATATATATATATATATATATTTGTTATTTTCATCAATATTAGAACAGGGATTATTACAAATTATTCACAAATTGAATTATTTATTTATTTAAGCATTCTTGTGAACCTTAATATTATACAATAAATGATTTTTTTTTTCAGGAATAGCGTTATTCGTTAACGTTCAAGCGTCTTTTGACACTGATTAAGATATACTGTTATGTGTTTTTACAACTGAACCTCCCTGTTGAATCTCAACTATCTGCAGCAATATTATAAAGGTAAGATTTTTTTGTTGTTGTGAATGAGCCTGCTATGCTTTTATTCTAATAACTTCTCTTTAATTCTAATAATTTTCAATAGGAAATAATTGATTTCAACTTATATTACAATGATGATTTTTTATTAATTACTGAATTTCTTATTGGTAGGAAAAGAAATCATTGGAAATAGTTAAGAAATGATTATTGATTATATTCAATTTTGTTAAAATATCATGTTAGAACATAGATTTAATCATTTTTGTTACTTCACAACATGAATTTTTTATGATTGTTATTATTATGCTACACATTATTTCACTTGAAAATTCATCTGTAATACATTTTAATAGGATAATATTTTTAAATTAGTTTAAAATTTAGAAATGTTATTCAATTAATTATACTACAATCACATAAATATTATTGCACTAAAGTAATTCCAAATAATATATATAGAAATATTTTTTTCTTAAATAACATTTGATGAATTGTTTAAGAATCAGATATATTTTAGGTATATTTCCGCATGATATTAATTTTATAATTTATTAGATTTCAACAGTTTGATGGATTAAGAATTTAATGGAAATTTCTTATTGCTTTTTAAATTCAAATTCTGTTTTATGTTATTGGTTGTTTTAGTATAGTCTAATTTAAAGTATTGCCAGTATAGCTAGGATCGTAGTTCATTAGGGTATTATTGCATTTATTTAATTGATTTTTAAAATGGCATTTTATATAATTTATAGAAAGAATTTATATAATTTACCACGGTTTTAAAAATCGCTTAATTTTTCTTTTAAATATCTGGGGTCTTAAATTTTTTTTTTTTACTAGTAGACAAGTTCTGGGCATTGTTTAACCTGAAACAGCTAATTCTCGGAAGGGGACCAATTCGGCACTTCAAGAACATGGCCAAAAGCAAAACAGCAAAAAACATTTAATGGGAGAACAATAGAGAAATGAATATGATATATATATATATATATATATATATATATATATATATATATATATATATATATATATATATATATAGCCTAATTAATTTAAAGGCGACAGTGATACATCCATAAATATATTAATGCACTCCATTGGTTCGGCATACGAAGTAGAAGGGACAAAAAACTGCTAATTAAGGAAGAGAGATTTGAAGAGTCGATCATATCGGAGTGTCGTGCTAAGACCGGGCTATATATCTCAGCTAGGCTTGATAGAACAGGCCTTCTAGATCCTACGATTCTCTGCCATCACCAGCATTCCCTTCTACGTCGATCTAAACCTAGGTGATCTTCCCACATATATCATTGACCCGAGTGGTCAATAAAATGTCAGTTCCAGTTAACACTTCCATTAACGTTATGGCAAAAAATGTGTTAATGTTTCGATGAAAATAAGATTAGGTATTAACCGCAAAACTAATTCTCCAACAAGAAAATTTAACAATCCTCCATCACCGGAACATAATCACACAACACATTTTCGTCACTGTCCAAACAAATATACAGGCCTGATTTCTAGTTGAGTATTGTTTTTATAAATAGTTCCTGTTTATACAGGAATGAGTCTTGTTAAGACTAGCGGGAAGAATTTTAAAAGATTTTCACTTTCGTCTACTGTTTGAAAAAAAAACATTTTTAAAAATCTATGATAGCCTTTAAGGTATTTTTTAATTTCTTACGGTGCGCTAATTATGTATAATCAATCATTCGAGGTATTTTTTGTGAAATACGGTTGATGGCCATTCCTCTCCGAATTCAACAGATTTGATCCAGCATTTTGTATGTAGCATGTCCCGCACTTGCAAATGTGCGGCCATACACAGAGGCCGGCCTTGGAGGAATTGATGAATTGACAGGACAATGGTGACCCAGAGGAAGACGAAGAAAAAAACATTCGCGCACATATGTGCGCACACAGGGAGAAAAAACGCAAGTGAAGAAGCCGGCCCTGAGTAGGCCGAAAGGATTAATGCTGGGGGAGACAAGAGGACGATAACTCTCGAGCTGGAGTCCATAAATAGGGGCCAATTAGGGCTTTGTTTTAGACCATCGATGTCTGCCTCCAGATAACAGACTCCTCTTTCCTTTCTCGTCTCTTCGTCAACCTCGTCTCATTTCTTCTTTCTTCCATCTGGTCCTCTTTTATAACGGGGCATATTTATGCATTTCTTAACCGGTCATAGGTAATGCTTTCATTGTTGGGCTATTCGCGATATCCTTGGGACCTACTGGGGTAGGGAGCGCTTGTTAGCACTGTATTCTGCCCGTAATTCTCTGACCGTTGTCTTACAAAGATCGAATAACAAATCCCTACTATAGACCCTATTAGGATCCACATAAATCTCCTATTAGTCATAAGACAATATATCTTCAATTTTTAGCGGCACTTATAACTATTCTATTCTGATTTCGAGACTGGTTATTAAGTTTGAATTATTTTCTCAAAATTGTAACTACTTTTATTTTTTTATTTATAGGAATTTACAACTGTATCGAAAAAATACAATAAGCAATTGGGTTATCTTTGATGTGTTATTAATAAAACATGACAGAGAATTGTGAAAAAAATACCCTTTGATAGCACACCACGGATAATTCAATGAAGGTCCCGTGGTCATCTTCCTTTCAGACTTCTTTCTCAGAGGACTATCAGGAATAGTTCGGAAAGCAATGTTAGAAACTAGTTGGTTTGAGTGAGTCTGGAGTTATTTTTGGAAGGGTAGGTATCTATTTCAAATCAAATCAGTAACATAATAAATGATTTTATTTTTGGAATAATAAGCAGCACTGAGGATTAGATAAGTAGAAATTCGATGTTTCAGCGGAGCCTCAAAACCTCAATACCGTATATAGTAGGTAATTTTTCAAAGTCTACTTTAGTTTTATACTGAAGGAATTGCACAGCCAGATTTCAAATCCTGACGTTATTGCGAAATAAAAATGAGATTTCGGTCTGTCAAGAATGTGCCAACCACATAGGTATATTTCATGTCCGAAACTGATTTTGTCTTGAATGAGTAGGTAATAAAAAAATGCTATATTCGTTGTACATGTACTTCCCTTATATCTAACATTCTTTGATGGAACGAATCAATGAACAGTTTACATAACGGTATATACGAATAATTTCCTTATAACCCGCATACGGGAGGCATCTTCCGTCTAAATTTAGTGGCGAGGGGGAACCCACAGCCAGGTGTGTTGTCGCGTGCCCGGCAATAAGTTACGCCGAGAGTTCCCGTTTCTGGGAAGATCCCGTAGGGGCACAAAAACAGGCGGATAACCCGGAAACTGTGAAGATATATGGGCTAGCAGTCGCAGTCATCTTCATTAGGCTAGGCTACCGTTTATGGTAGAAATGTTAGTGTTAACTGTGTGCTAAATTATTGCTAACTATATGCTGGCTCAGCTGTCTAGTGTTGATCTTGCTTTTGATCAGGCTCATGAATAAGCTATTCACCAAAAAAAGATTGTGAGGGATTCGTATGGACGGCCACCACACACCTATACTATTTAACTACTATATTATTTATTTATTATTATTTAACAAACTATATTATTTATTTTTTTACCACACAAATTATTAAGTACTAAGTTAGATAGGAAGATAATTACTTATTTAAACTAAAACAAGCATATACTAGAGGGTTTACTGTATTGGTATTTACAGAAGATAATACAGTAAATAATCCAATTTTTCGAACATACAGATATACCTACGCCTAGTTTGTTTAATGTCCTTCATTATCTGAGAGAGGGTAAGTAGACAGTTATCAGTCAAATAAAAGTTTTCAAAATCTCGCTTAATTAACGAGTCCAAAAAAATTCTTAATGACATTCTGTCGTTGTCGTCATCCCTATTGCCAAGGACCCGTCATTTTCCAAAACTGTTGAACCGTTATTGATGAAAGTTTTGAAGTATAAGGAACGTTGAGAGACTCATTGCGCAAACAGTTTCAAGGAAAAAACATTTCGGGGCAGAGTAATAACTAGCCAATATTAAATATTAATAAAAAAAAATTAAAAAAAATTGGAATGATTTAAATTAATATTTAAATACTGTAGTTAAGAAAGGAAATAGATAAGGGGAAAAATTGTAATTAACCATAAATTACGAAGTAATTTATGTGGTATTAATATTAATTTTTTGTGGGCATGTCCATACTAAATATAAATTAGATAATATTTAAATTACATTATTAAATTAAATGTCCATACTCCCTATCATGAATTTCAGTAGATCCCTCCACGTATATTATCCAGAGGGTCATATGCGTCACCCTATTTCACACCTCTACTTAATTAGTAATCCCATTTTATTTTTATGACATCCCAACAGCTAATGACTCATCCCCTCACCGAGTGCCAGTAAAAGCAACCTAACGCTGTTAGCTAGAGCTTCTAATAAAACGCTGAAGGTAAGCGGCGAGGTGCCGGAGAAGGCGCCCATCATAAACATCCCTTATTGGAAGGGGTTTCGTTTTAATATCCCGCTCGCCTACCCTACAATAACACAGATTTAGGGTTTAGGCCCTAAAACCCTCTGCTGTGTCCTAACTCCCCCCCTCCTCCCTCCACAAAGGTAAATATCGAACAATACTCTTCCCTTACTTTATTAATACTTAGACCTTTATTTATTTCTGAATCCAGCTCTACTTTACGGCTCAAAGGGAACTTTCCGAGAGCTGGAGATAAATTTTATATATGGGAAATCCATTTCTACTTTCCCCCATAACCTCCTGAAGAGGGAATCCTTATCTAATGGTATCAAGGAACTCGGATGTCTTCCGTTCGCAATTCAGGTTGGACCAATACAATTTTTTTAACTAGGAACTTTAGAAACTAAATATTATTCAATCGTTTCATTAGAAATTACTTGACGTTTCTTTAACAGATGAAAAACACGCTTTCATGTCCAATAAAGGAACTAAGCTATGACCAGCAATGCTGAGGTTTCCAAAGGAAGTCTCAAGTTTATCAAATACCAATAAATAACTAAGCAAACAACTTGTCGTTGATTCAGGCATCACCAAGACAAAAAAGGATAGGCTACATACTAGACCAGAAACAGCACATTTCACATCAACAAAGATAAAAATAGACTAATGTTACAGATATAATACTCAGATTGCGTAAGACAATTCAGCATATGTTTATAGAGTATTGTTAATGTGAGATGTCCTTTGTCTGGTTTTCATTTATGCTTACATATCTTTTTCTGTACTGATGATGCCTAATTTAACGAAACGTTGGCTGTTTATTTATTTACTGGTATTTGGAGGCTTTAGCATTCGTTTGGAATAATACCCTTACAATAGTTTTTGTCTCTCTTTTTTATTTTTTATTTCATTAATTTTTTTTTTCAATTTAAACCAGTATCTCTTTGATTGAGGTATGTTGACCTTGTTTGAACTAGAAATGTTGAGTAATTCAGCTGTCAATGACCAGGCTCGTTCTACCTACAATCCTCCCGTTCATTATCACTATCAACTTGCAATGCGATTGGTTTTCTCAACGAATAATCGACCGATGGGAATATGAGGATGAAGGTGGATTAAGCCGACAGACCGGAAGCCCAAAGCCATCTGCAGCTAATGGACTACCTGACCGCAGGAAGAGGACGGTCCAATAATCCTAGATCCGGGAGGGGGGGCCAATCACGAAGCTCTGTTAGTGGGTTCATTACCGACTCGATTAAGGTGGTCACTGCCAATCGTATTGCTATATCACAGGCGTCTCTGTACGCTGACCAATCCTATTATCAATAGGGGAATTAACTATTGTCGGAGTGTCTTGATGGTTGCCTTAACTATTGGTTAGTTAGCTTTTCCTGCTATCTACCAATTGGGCACCTTTAATTTTACCAATTAATTATTATAATTTGTAAATTCACTGTAAAAAAATATTGCTGGAATATTGGAAGATTCGAACCAGAAAGCCTTAAGTCTCTTAAATACCAGTAAATTACGGACCAGTCAACGTTACGACAATTCAGATATCATCAGAATATACATAGATAAGATACTAGTACAAATAGATATTTTTTTTATCCCGGACCTGATCATTTGAGGGAAGAACGAAGAAGAAGAATGGATAATTAAAACTGTAAAGAAGCATTTTTATTCTTTTTCAGTTGCCATCCGCATGATGGTATAGAAGGATCAATCTATTTATTCTTTTTGTTGTGAAATAAACATATAAAACACTGTCTCATATGAAGAATATACACTAGGTATCTCGTATTGGGCAACCCAACTTTCCCAAATCAACTGATATAGAAAATACAGTTTTCAACGCATTTACTAAACCCTCCATTAAAAAAGTTTCTTAACCTTTCAAAAGACTATTAGTTACAGAGTTAAAAAAACAACAACAAAATTGGTAAATGTTATATTGAGGAATCCCCAGCGCAATTTTGCAAAAAGCATTAGATATGAAAATTTCCTTTTTCACTTCGAACCACCAATAGTTTTAATATAATTAAATTGTAATCATTATGGTTACAATCACTCTTGCACACCGTGTATATTTGTTCAACCTCCATCGGCTAAATCATTTAATGATCGAATAGAAGGGAAATATTCCAACCGTAAATTCAAACGGAAACCCACAATGAAAATTCAGAATTGCACAAACAAGGCAGTAGGAAATGACATGTATACAATTATACAAGAGAAATAACAACGCATATGATGGCCTGTTTGGCGGGAAAACTAAAAGCGTGCGAATTTACATATAAATTGATATCAGTGATTAAAACAGAACTAAAACTGACCTAGTAGTTTGCGCATAAGTTCGTCGTATGGGAATGTCTCAAGATCATGTCAGAAAAGTTGTCTGAAGTCAAGAAAAAAAAAAGTGAAAAATTCCTTTAAAGGGTCGTTTCTCAGAAAGAAAGTAAGAAATATTACAGAACAAGAGCAACCATAAGCGGATTTTCTATTTGTAACAATGCCTGGACCTTTTGGCCTCCCTGGAAGTTGAGGTTTTGTCAAAGGAAGGCCTTTAAAATATATCTCATACCTAACGACCATACATTTCCGAAAAGGGTTTTTGAGTCCATCCCCTCACACCTTACTCTTTTATAGACCCGTTTCCCGGCCTTTGTAGCTAACTGTATACCATTTATCTCTTTGATGCCTGTGGCCGTCCGTTTATGGTTTTTCTTGCCGTCATGGAGGGTATTTTGGAGGTACTGCCCTAGTTCATGAAAGTGAATGATTTTAAAACCACTAGTAAATAAATATGCTTTCCTTCAAAGTACGTATCTTACAAACTAAGAGGTTTTAGAAAAAAAAATTGGAATAATAGGATATTAAGTTCCTAAATTGTCCCAAATGATTTTTTTTTAATTCAATATCCTTAATGAAACGAAAGTTTATATTATACGAATGATTAAATTTTGTTATTTAAATAAATCATAACGAAATCATTTTATCAATCAAGTTTTGAAATTAAATGTATGACAAGTTGAAAAGGGGAATTTAAAATGTTATATGTCCCCTTTTTGCCAAATAATTTCTATAATTCACTCATTTACTATCGGTAATTAACTTTTGGTGGTTTTTAATTTTTTATAACTTTGGATAAAATCCAGCATTGCTTTTTGATATAAATACCTATTTTTCATGAAATATAAGGTCTGTGTTCAGATTACTCAATGTTTCAGAAATCGAAATAGTTAATGTTTATTATTAGTTTATAGCTTGTCATTATTATTAACATTTTTCAAAATTAAAAGAATAATTAAATTTTAAAAATCATTTAACACGTTTCAGTTTTTTAATTATTGTCTGGTAAAAAACGAAAGACGAGAAGTTTAAGTGTTTGAGTTTAAGGGTTTTTTGAAAGGTGATATGTTTCCAACAAAGTATTTTTAAAAATCTGGAATGTTGTAAAATTCTAAGGAATAATATGTAATAATACGTTGTATCGCTGTTAAGGCGATGATAAAATATTATTATATTAAAATATTATTTTCAAGTCATTGGAATATTTCCTAATACGCCTAGTGTTCAAAAAATGATGATGCATTATATAATACTGTAAAAATGTATTTTCTTTCTTGCGGATTTGTTGCAGATCTATCTTTATTATAATATAATATAATATTTTTTATACAAAAGCAGAAGCTCAAAATGAGACATAAATAATTGTTATGACATAAATGGAAAAATCCAATAAAGAAACCATGGGTCTCATTTCCCTTTATATCATAATAATAATTTATATAATCTCTATGTATAATACCAATACTTAACCCTAAACTTGGCAATGTGTCAAACCTGGCATAGTTATTTTATTCACTTATTCTGATTATACAGTTCTATTAAAAAACTTTTCTGCCAAATTTAGAGATACATAATTTTTTTTTTTGTAAAGAAATATTAATTTTTTTTTTGTATAGAATATTTTTAAAAATACAAAAAAATCACAAAAATGCTCTGCCAAGTGTAAGGCTAAGCTATAAAGTAAAAAAATTGGATAATACATTCATATCATGAAACGATAAAAAGTAAGAAACCTGTAAAATTTAATTTTCGAAGTTAAGCTACTTCTGCTCAGAAGCGGCGATGTATAGGGCTTACTAAAAATGTCTGTTGAATTAATTGTTGTTTTATTATTATCATTTTCTTTCTTTTTTTAACTTTCTGGAATATGTAGATTATTATTTTTAAATTATAACAAAAAACGAAAAATATTGTATAATTACACTGTACTAAAGAAACCTGTAGTAGGAAATGAAGTAGAGCAAAACCTGAATTGGTATGAAATACGCGATTGGCAACAGAAGCCGAGAATCAGCTCTAGTACACGGGCCTCACTCGCTCCCGTCGACATATTAGTGTCAGTTATACCAACCGCCGCGTATAAATTTCCCAATAGCTGACACAAATGGGATGAGAGGAACGTAAATTATGCAGAGCAACCACTCTCGCGGAGATTGAAGATATTATAGAAATCGGGAGGTCGCGCTGGGGTTGAGGTCTATTGCTCAACGTCACTGCAATGAAGGAATAATTTCTAGCCGCTGCTAGTTCATTTATGTTACTTATTGCCAGTTTTAGTGAGTTATCTTTGGTCGCTATATTAGAAAAATTATATTCATTGGTGAAGGGAATGACCTGTTGCCGTATATCACAAAGTCTTGAGCATTTGATGTTTTCAAGTAGGTACATATTTACTTATGTTTAATGCTTAATATGCAGATAAATATGTAAAGCAACACCTGTAACACGCCTCTATTTTTATATAGATATTTTATAAATATATATATTTTCTATTTTTATTTTATTTATGGATCTACTTTTCATAAAAATGTTTGTTGATAACAGGAGCGTATGAAGATTTTTTTTTTCTGGAGGATTTAAATTTTTTTTTGAGGGAGAATTTAATAAGAACAAGACAAATGTCTACAATCGTCAAATTGGACGTAAAATTTAAGGATATGCATGAAAATTGGATCAAAAATTACCAAAATGTAACTTAAAATACAAAACTTATGTTGGTCGGTACATTTCGGGAGGGGGAAAGGTAAATGAGGGAAATATATCTCTTCAAATCTCCCTCCTGTGTACGCCGCTGGTTGATAATATATGGTGAACAATATATGAATGTAAGTTGAAAAAGAGCGTGGTTAATAGTGGAACTTAAGTACTTGTTATTTTTACAAACCTGATACGAATCATTTAAAAAAACCGAAGTGAGGTAGACCGAAACGTAGGTAAGAGGATTAGGCTTACCGAAATAAAGGTAAGAGTGTTAGGCCTGATTTGGGTTTGAAGTGTTGTTATTATTTAGGTAAGATATTCCTTATGGACAAATGTAAGTAAAAATACATTTTTATGGTTGTATTAGTTGGAACTGTCTCACCATTTTTTTTCCAACTCGTTTTAGGTATAAAAAAAATTTATCATAATCTGTATCATTCAACACATTGTTTCCTATTTTTTTTCTGTTGTTAAGAGATTATGAAATGGGACAGAATATTGTATTATATGGTTACCAAGATAAGGCTTACCTATTTTTTGGTTTATTCATTTCTGGAACCATTGTATGACTTTGAAGTGACTTTAAGTGAAAAATTTTCACTTAAATTTATTTTTATATTTAGGTAGGTATTGATAATACACATACAAGACTCTATTGAAAGATAGAAATTTCTTTTTTGTTTGCCTGACTTATATTAGGTTTATCAGTTTTTTAGATTGAATAATCTATGTACCTAACGATGATTCGTTTCACAGTAATATTAAGTTTGATTGTTTAAGTCGTGTAATTTTGAATCGTGATGTATACCTATTCTGTATGTGATTGACAATTTTTGTATTGCCTGAAGGAAGTTATTAGGGACATTGATCCTTAAGTGCCAAAAAATATTTATTTTGGGTATTTTGTTTCAGTAAATAGCTGATTTTTTAAATTATTTATAGTCCAAATAGATCTCACTGGATTTTAAATGCCTTGTTAAGAGCCGAATACTCAGATTATTATCTTTATATCCTCTTTATTCTTTGACATTAAGACATGTAGACCCATCAGCGAGGAACCATCCGGTCACCTGTAGAGACAAACCCAGGCTGTAAATCAGAGGGACCTGAATGTCGCCCAAACTTTCTATAATTACTTTATGAGTCCCTGGACAACTGCTTGAGTTATGTCCGACTCCTTCCCAGAAACACTGCCCTTCTACTTTTTCGTAACTGTTTCCCTTTTGTTTATCTCTCTTCACATTTTTTCTCCTTCTGTCCTTTCTCTTTGAGGGTGGTCGTCTTCATTTAGTCTTGCCACTTACCTGCTATGAAGCTAAATTTTTCGGAATTGTTCCCATCAGTGATATCAGTAACAACGATTAGGAAAAAATAAATAAAAATAAAAAGAATCAATAGTTTAGTCAACTTTGGAATTTTGTTCTCTCGAGCATCGAAATATGCACATACATTAAATAAATCCACATTAAATTAAATCCATGGATTCGAAATCAGACAAATATTAATGATTAGCAGTCAAATTATGTAGCTACTCTAGTTACTTTCTTTTCTGTTTTTTTTGTCAATTTTTCTTTTTTATGCACACCTATTCTACATTTATGACAACGTAATATGAGAACAAATTATGATTTTCACTTCAAATTACTACAATATTTTGTAATGTAATTTCATTATAATTTATTAATCTTTTAATGAAATGATTTATTTTCTAAACCATTAATCAACGTTAATTTCAATTAAATTATAGTTGGTATTATGGACTTAAAAATAAGATTTTGAAGTTAATTTATTCCGATTCGACATGAACATTAGATACATGAATTAACTAAGCAGATTTATTAATCATCTGATTAATCACTATTTTTAATTTAAAATTGTTTATATAAATATTTTTTATATTTATCAATATATAGATAAATCGTTTTTGTTAGTTCACGCAGCTTCATATAATATAACGAATATAACAACTAAAAATCAGTTCTTTTAATTTATTTGTTATATAAACTAAACAAGACATACTTGTTTAATACCATATGTAAAGTACCTTTGACGGTACATACTGTGCAAAAATAAAATTATACTCATTCAAACATAAATTATTATTTTATTTTGTGATAAAGGTCATTCATAACAGTCGATATTGTTCAAAAAATGGGTTTTATTTGTTTTTTAAATTAGCCATTCCTGTTCCTGTGTATTTAATGATAAATTCTTCAACTTGATTTCTTATACAATGTAGTTCGTATATTTCAAGCATTACAACATAAATATATCGATACCTTGTCGATTTTTAATTTAAACAGAAACTAAATCCTTTTATATATTACATCCGACGGAACAATAAATTAATGGCCGAATTCGGTTTGAGAAAAGGCATGCTTTGGCTGAGTACACGCGATATTTTTCAAATTCGAATTAGTAAATAATGTAATGTTAGGGGAGTAAAATGTATTCTGTTAAATAAAACAGATCAGTCCGTGGCCATTCAATCCAACCGATTATAAATCTTTGTCCCTCTCTCGGTCCTATCTCCAATAGCCGGGCCTCTGAATATATTAATAATGTATGCAAGAATTTATCGGCGGTAAGGCGTATAGTCCGGTTTCGTCTGTCTGCCCCAGAGATTTATATTTTATTTTATAAATTTATATATATTACTTCTTTTTATTTTTATTTTTTTACTTTTTACTTTATTTCGGTCTGCGCTCGTACTTTACACGGAACGGGATAAATTTATTTATTGTGACCTTCCGGAGACCATCTCCTTTTGGTTTTAATTAGCTCCGTATGCCCCGTATCCACGCGAACGGGGAAACAAGCACAAGTGTGGCGAGGCACGGAAAGCGAGATGGAGATATGTAGGTAGGACGAGAGGGGGCTGGATAGAGGGAGAGGGAATAGATTCAGAAATAAAACAAACTCTCGACGATTCTCGGTGTGCCCTGCTCATTAACATATAACAATATGGCCGTCTTAAATATAAATTATAGTCGTAATTATTGGAGTTTCCGTGGTTCGCCTTGTGGTGTAGGGTGTGGATCCGAACAAAAAATTAAATCAGTTAAAAAAAGTTTTAAATGAGGAGCGAGACTGTGGTCGACCTATAGTTTTTTGTTTTGTTTTATCTTTCGATATCTTAGATGAACTACCATGCTTCAAACATTTACAGTCGAATGTAATAATAGAAAATACCTGTTAGCTTATATCAATTAAATTAAAATATTACTTGACTAAAATATTACTATACTAATTAAAATTACAATATTACCTGTTAGCTTATATCAATTAAATCATTTTAAAGGATGTTGCTTCAACTTTTAGAATAGAGGTTTTCGGGCCTCAGAAATGGATTGGCGTATTCCTTCACCCAAGAAAACTCTTACTAAGTAAAAAAAATTAAGGCCGGTGGAGAGAATTGTGAATGAAAAAAACAAACAAAAAACGATACGCGTGTCAGTAAAACAAACTAACGACAGCAGTAATTTATTCCAATCAAATTTCATTCAAAAAAATATTTTTATTGCATTAAAGTTGTCGTCAAGTACAAGACTGTACACTATATAGGTAATTATCCTATTTTTTCATTCATGTTAACTAATTAAATATGCATGCCTCGTTCCCCGGGTTCAATCTAAGAAAAATGAAATTCAAGAGGAAATAAAAACAAGATTAAAGGCGGAATATGCTTTTAATTTCTCTGTCGAATAATTATTCAGTTAGCACCTACTGTCTTGTAACCCGAGCTTACAATATTAAAATTCTATATCGTACATATAATACTTTATTCAACAGTAGGTGCGTTAGCAGCGATTTTATAGAAATCGGCATCGAAACTCACGCCATTCAATATTAAATTCGTGCATAATTATACAAGAAGTAGTTTGGTTTTAGATGCGTGTTTTTAGCACAAGCACAACATTAAAGAAAAATATATCACATACATATATTGCACGACAGCAATTAGAAAGGGTATAATTTAAAATATTATAATATAGAAATGTAAACATTATATGACGAAACAAAAATTTTAATTCAAACTTCCTAGGGCATCCGAATAATTCCGAAGTCAGAATTGCAAGTCAGAATTTAGGGTGCCAAAGGATTTTACGTCAACGACTGGAATGACCCCTCTAGATTTTTTATTCAAGATTCCAGTCATCTGAGAGCAGAGTGATTACAGTTTCGGGACTAAATTCTCCGAAACCGCCTCTTTAATGTTTCTCCATTATTAAAAAGGTCTCAGTCCCAGAAATCAACTCGATTTATTCTCGGGATCAATTAAACTTTCGAGGGCGTTTGTCAGGACCCCCTCTATTCCCCAACCCTGGAGGGAGTGTTACGACAGCAAAAACACCCCTCAACTCAAATATTTTTTACCAATTCAATTTAGTTAAATTCTTTAATTTTGAATATTATTTATTTTTCAAACGTTGTGAAAGATGTACCTAATCTAAATAAATTTATCTCTGTCTGTCCTCATATAAACTTATATAAAATTATTAATAATTAATTAATTTTTATATCAAGAATAAGATTTATAAAATTTGAACCTCGCTAGTGATTTTCCGAAAATCATATAAGGTTTAAACATTATGACCAAATTTTCTTTAAATTCTATAATTTCTTTAATTTAAAACTAGATTTTCCGATTTCTCTTATCAACGTCTTTCGTTGCATTACAGTCAACGCTGGACCATTCTTCCTAAATCAAAAAATCCTTTTGTTTCCAAAGCGCTGTGGGCGCTCAACATTGCTACCCTGTGTTTGTCATACATAACGGACGATAAATCAGTCCTAAATACAAGTGGGCGGGATACATTTCCCTCGGCGAAACGGCCCGGGTATCCCAGATACAAGTTTTTAACGGCGGTGGAATGCAATGAAGTTTATTTTCGGAAGGACACCTTTTAAATCTTCGGTTCAATTTAAACCTGGGAGGGCTTTCGGAATAAATAAAAATAATGTAGATACTCGCAGAGGGGAGGAGAAAAAGAAAGAATTTGATAAGAATCCACTCGGTCCGCGGGAGTACAGAAGCTTTAGGAGAATGTTTAATTCTCGAGTTAAACAAGAGTATAAATTGAGTGGACGAGACACCGGGGTGGAGGAAATATATAAAATGGTGGTACCGCCGTAGGAATCGAAATTTCAATAAGGTCGAACCGGTTTGGTCTGTGGCTAATGCGTGTGGTCGCATCCCTTATTGTCGGTATCTTATAGTGGTTAATAGTTTTGTGGCAATGATATCTCGAGAAAATCGATTGATTTAAGAATGGAGGTTTATTAATGTAATAAATAACTAGATATATCGCAACAATATATCGTATTTATATATTCATGCAAGTTGATTGACACAGTTTTCCATATGTATATCCCATCAATAATTTAATATATGAATGAAAGACCAATGAATTCTAAGACCTATTAAAAAAAAATGTTTTCTTAACAACGATGTATATATAAATATAAATTTTGACTTACTATATTTTATTATAATTAGGGGAAGATTCTAAAAATTGTCGTGTTATTTATTCGGTCACCTGTCAAATTAAAGGTTCATGGTTTCATGGCGATAGTATTTGTAAATATAGATAGTCTTTGTATTTGTAAATTTTAAAATATTAAGCAGAAGGGATGCATGTGACTTTATAAGAAAGACTTTGAAAACCCTGAACCTCTTAATTTTTTTTTCTAGTGTAAACATTTAAATGATTCCGGACAACAAAAACTCTTAATTAAATTGTGAGTTGCTAATTTATAAGGCATACTGATCAACCTAATAAAGACAATATTTAAAAAAATGATTAATGATAACAAACATTGTTTATAGCGATTGAAATTCCCAAAGGGATGATACTTCATCTTATAGAAGATGAAAAAGACCGATAAATTTTATACCGAATTAATTCTCTTTTTTTCGGTCAAAAATTCATTACCTTGCTAATAGTTACTTAACTTTTTTTTTGTTTACTTTATATTTTTATCAACATCCTCATATTATTATCAGATACCTCTGATTGTTTGAAGGATAACATCATACAAATAAAAAAAAAAAAACTGAATAATGTCGAGTTGCTTAAATTAAAATAGCTCATTAAAAATTCAGATGCGAGCAAGTATAACTGTCTGCCGCAGGTGTGTTTCGCCCCAGTCTGTCATGAAAACGGCATATGCAATGGGACAGATGCTATTTACGATGGGAAGTTTTGAAAGCTTACACGAGTTTTGTGTATTGGCTTTCAGCATTAATATTTACAACTTAAAAGGTCCATATTGATTGTTGCATTTGACGAAATGTCTCCTGCACTTTTCACCATGAAGGTCCTTGCCCATTGTAGGAATGTTGAAATGTGAACACTGGCGAAATCATTAGATAAAATTAATTATTGTTTCTGGTGTGTAAAAAATATAAAATTTATTTTTAGCTATTGATTTCACAAAATAAATATCTATTTTTTTTCTTTCCATAAACCCTATATTTATAAATTTTACTGATTCCATGCTGCAGATTAGCATACTTCCTATGTGGTAATATTTTAGTGATATGAATATTAAATAGGTAGGTATAGCAAAAATGTATAAGATTAATAAAACGCAAAAGAAAAAAAGAATAATAAATAGCATAAAAGAAATATCAAGATAAATATTGTCAATGAAAAGACAATTAAATAAATTAAGGTATTCACATGATACATGACGATGTCGGGGTCGAAGTGTGCAGTACGAGTGAGGAGTGAACTCTCGGAGGACTTCAATACTAACTGCTCTTGCCAGACAGAGGGATGCTCTTGCCTCTCTTTTTTTTAACTTCGGTGCAGAGAAAGCAGTACGTATGTCCGGAACCCAACTCAATGCAACCCTCCTTAACAGTACAGTTCAGCTTCTGGGGTACGCTGACGATATTGCCGCCAGAGCGGAACGTGCATTACGAGAAGCGTTTTTGGCCATAGAAGATGCAGCAAAGAAACTTGAGTTTCACATTAATGAAGCTAAGACCAAGTATATGAGATTCGGAGGAGATGGACCAGAGACCGGTACATTTGAGGCTGGACCATATAATTTCGAAAAGGTAAGTAGCTTTGTCTACCTCGGGTCTGAGATCAATTCCGGAAACGGCATCTCTCGATAAGTCAACAGGAGGATAGCAGCGGCAAGACGGTGCTACTTAGGCCTTGTGAAGCATTTTGGAAACAGGTTTCTCTCGAACAGGACCAAGATCACTCTCTACAAAACCTTAGTCCGCACTGTTTTAACTTATCTTTAACTGTTTCCTTCTTAAAGGAAGCGTGGACCTTTAAGAAGCAAGATGAAAATAGACTTCTACTCTTTGAGAGATTAATCTTGAGAAGGGTTTTTGGTCCTGTTAGAGAGGGTGGGATTTGGAGAAAAAGGAGAAATGCTGAACTCGCTGCACTTTATGAGAATATAGACTCGGTCAAGCTTATCAAGATAGGACGACTTCGTTGGGCCGGACATGCCACACATATGGATGATTCGGCGATACACAGGAGGATGCTGTCCGGAAGGATGCATGGAGAAAGAAGGATTGGCGGCCAAATGTCAGATGGGAGGACTCAGTGACATCAGACGCACGGGCTCTGCTGGGAGTCCGAAACTGGAGAGCTGCTGGAGCTCATTGTATTGACTGGCGAAGGCTTTTGGAGGAGGCCCAGTTTTGGTGACGGGATGTAGAGTTATCTATGTATGTATGTAAGGTATTCACAAAATAAAAATGAAAGCAAAGAAGTATAAACCATCGCAAACAAAATATGGCTGATATCAAAGTTTGAGTAATGCTACTTCATTGTTGTTCGTTATGCTCTTCAGTGATTTCTTATTTTTTTAAGTATTCTAATGTACTTCGGTAGATTCTTTTTGCAGGTCGATTGAGGTGCCAAATTTCAGGGATATAAATATCTGAGTAGCTAAATTTATGTACATTGAGAATTTAGGGTTGTAAAAAACTGAGGACCTTGATTTTTTATTTATTTTCTACTTCATAAAAACGTATTAAATACTTCGTCTACTTACTCGAAAAGTCAAATAACTAATCTCTGTAACAAATTATTTTTTTCTTGAACTAAGCATACATAATTGGAAGTGATTTTTGAATTCCTTAAAATTCGAATAATTAGGAGTGTCTATTAAAATAACTAAGCAACAATGGTGCTTTTACTAAATTCTTCGAATAAAATATGGTGGCAAGTATGGTATTGAGGAATGCGATATTCTTAGATTTTAGGTTTTATTCTCTTCTGCAAAGTGTGAGTTTTATGAAAAGCAATTAAAAAAAAAAATGAATTCTTTCTCTTTTATTTGAGATATATTTTGCTTTAGTAATTGATGTTTATTTAATCCATACTTGCTTTATTAATTCATTTTTGTTATAAATTATTAAAAGCATTCTTTAAGATTATAATTTTATGAATAATAAAATAATATAAATTCATATATTTTTTTTCTAGTGTAGTCTTATATGACAGACAGCATTCTAAAAACTCTGAAACGAACTCAGTACTTTTTAAGAGTGCCTCATCGAGAATTATTCGTAAAAATAGCATATTCGAAGCTTTCCCTACAGCAGATAATAACAAAAAGCACTCAAGTTTAAAATTTATTCGATGTTGGTGAACGGTTCTGGATAGAGTAGACTATATTTAAAATTGAAAGAGGACTGAAGTGTCCAAGGTTAATGACTTGTTTCGGGGGCCAGAACTGTTTTAGTTCTCGTCCATTGATCGGATCCGTGGCAGTCTATCTGTTATTTGTGCACAACAGCAACATCAACAACAGTAACATCATCAACAACAACACTACCACTCTGCTTCTCCTAACTGCTGCTTTCATGGCGCTATAACCGGTCGTTCTCAGAGCAGCGTCTTCTTCCTTTATCTCTGGACATATTATCCTTTAGATTGGGCTTTTATCTCGCCAAGTTTACATCTCATTCGATTATCCGGATCGTCTCGAAGTTTTCTTTTTAATTCTTAAATTTGTAAGCATTGGTCCAATAATACAATAATAAACACTTCTCATGTTTATTCATTTTTAAAATTATTTCGAAACAATATTTCCCTAAGAAATTAAATTCATATTAAAATATATTTGATTAAAGGTATATAAAAGAATGAAATAGACCCATTGCAATCTTGTGAATTAAAATGAAATGGTTACTTTACTAACAGGAAAATCTCATTTAATTATTATAATCATGAAGCCTACCAAATCTTCAGTTTATTCAAAAATCATATTCGTTATAAAAAAATCATATTTATTTGTAAATTATGAAATATTATCTTAGGTATAACTCATGATGCGATAAAAAAATGTATTACGAGAATTTCTTTTCTTTCAGATTTTAAGTTTTTTAAAAAAAACATTTAATAATGCCTAACATTAATAAATATCAATTGTGAAAAAAACAAAAACATATATTGATTACCTAATAAAATTAGATTATTCGTGTTTTATTTACTTTATTCTGAAAATTGATTACAAACAAATATTTAAAAAAATGCCCATGTTTTTATTATTTATTTTCTTTTTATATGAGGTTATTATTTAAGGCAGATTTTATTTTTATATAATTTGAAGTTAACTTTATTTATATTTGCTGATTTGTTAGAAATTTATCAATAAATAATATTAATAAATTAATTATTTAACTGTTATTATGATCATTGTCATAAAATTGCATGTACCAAGCTTGGTCAACAAATCCCTGCAGAATATTACATTAATGCAGTATAAAAACGGGAATCGATGAAAGTGGAAACATGTAGAAAAAAATGGAAGTCGTAAATTGAAATGCGATGCAGTCGACAACCGGGCGTTTGACCGGTCTTCAAATTTTATTATACCAACTCTGCAGCGGGTAGACAGACGGACGGATTCAATATTTTTAACAATTTTATTATGGTATATATACGGCGTATGTCTCCTGGTTGGTTACTGTTATTGCCGAGGGTTACAAGTTTCTTATGTTCACTTTTAATGCCTGGTAGGGAGGACATTGTTCCATTTGTGATCGAGCAGTAGAGTTCGGATCGGCCTTCTTGAGTGGCTCGTTCATCTAAAGATGTCCACGCCTTGGCAGTAACTCTCCTCGAATAAGGCGAAGATACCGAGACCTTCATTGTATAAATTTCTCTGTAATAAGATATCTGGCAGTTTGGTTGTATATATAATGCTTTTTGGTGTGAGGACTTGAAAGAAAAATAATTATCTGATCTTAAAGCCCAAATTGTTTGTATCTATTCGACCAAAGCATCCATTTCATAAGAATATTTTACTTGTACTTATTCTTAACAACCTATAGATAATTTTATCCTAATAAACTAATATAAATGTCGTGAATAACATTCAGAATATGCTAAAATTATTGCTATAATAAATAATGCATTATAAAAAAATATTTAAACTATAAAAATTAAACTCGGACGTGTTTATAATTTTATGTTGTGTTGAAATCTCATCTGTCAGCTGTTATAGCTGACAAAAAACTCCACCCTATAAGGGCCTTCCACTCCACCAATAGGGGCGGCTGATACAGTAGCATGCGGGTATTTATGACTAATATCATTCTCTCATTGATCATCCAGTACATGTTTTACTTTTGTCAGGTTTCTGTATATTATACTCGTTGTGGATAGATATTTCGATTTCTTAATTTTTAATGTTGAAATCAAGTGTACACAGGAAAAAATAAATATACCTACATAACCACCAAAATATATAAAATATTTGGGAGATAAATAGCTAAAGGATATACAGTATAAACTAGAAAAACAATTGCAAAGGGCAAATATCAATTTTGGAATAACTCAGTTTAAGTTAAAAAGTGATGTTTGAAATATATAAACACTTCTATACAAATGTTTAGATTATAATGAAGATTATAAGAGTGCTAATAATGATGTGATTTAATATAAGAGTGATTTAATATAAGAGTGCGTGATAACTGATGGTTAAATACTGGTTTAACAAGCTATGGTACTGATTTATCTTAACATAGGTATTAATATCTTAACCTATCTGCCTGCATTTCAAATTACTGCATATATCACCCTCTGCGAAGCTTTCGAAAATGGTGATATAAGAACAATTAGCGTCAAACAATTATATCAACTCGTAAATAATCAATTGTTTAACGGTGTTGTGCAAATGAAATTAATCGAAAGCTGACGTCTGTCTCGCTCTGTCGTTCTTTTGTTTCGGTTTAGCTAATGATTTGACTTGTGGCTTATGCTTTATCTGAACAAAATACTTTTTCACTGTCTATTTTTTTTTTATATTGATTAATTATCTTGGTATGATGGATATTTCGCAAAGTATTTAAATAAATATAAATTAGAAAATTTCTGTATCATATTCTCTTATGTATCTTTCGTAACTATGGATGGTCGACTCCTGAAGCGATCGATAACTATTTCCATCTCGCCAAACAATATTGTCTATTTTATCTAGAAGGCCATTAAGGCTCTTGTTGTGTTTAGGAGAGTGCATGGGACAAACGGGCAATATAACACATGAATAATGTTTGCCTTCAGTCATCAGAGTCCCATTCGCTCAGAGTTAATCCCATAACCATACAACGCGGACAATCAATGCCTAGTTCAGTTTAATGCAGGCATATTTCTCACCTGTGTTTACTTTCTAGGTGCGTGGGGATGGATGATTAAAGGGATAAAAAAAAAAAAAATTGGATGCCAAATGTCATATATATAGCTAATGATAGGGGTTTTGTCAGGAGTTGTTTGGTTCACGGAAACCCGACATTTGTCATTGATCATTCGGCAATTGGATGACATGTGTTATTTAAGCATTCGATTCCTAGTGTCTAGTTTTTTTTGTTGTTTTTTGTTTCCGATCAATTTTTTTTATTTTAGTTCTAGATTTATAGAAATGGCTTTATAAATTGTATTAAATTACCTAGTTTAATTAATATAATCATCACTCTATTATATTGAATCAATAAAATTACTGGCCAATCATATGAATACGTAGGTATCTACATTGATCCTTGAATATTTCAAAGGGTGGATCTTAGTAACTACGATGAAAATACCTAGAGAGGCGCCTAAAAGTAAAGTAAAAATGTACTTCATTAATACCATTTTTAGAAAAATTAAATATGATATTATTATGCATTACATAAAATGAGTTTAAACTTCTAAGTAGAGGCAAACATTATAGGACGATTCCTAACAAAGTCCTCAAGTGTCTCAAGTCGTCTTTTAGTAGGCATGCACTGGATTACCAGATCATGGAGCTCAGCAATTGACAGCTTATGTACTGAAGAATTTTATATAAGAATATGTTATAAAAAATTGTTGATTCTTAATATTCCTGAATTTGTCGAAACGTTAACTTAAAAGAATTTATGTCTATTTTTGTTTCATATTTTAATTTAATTGTATTTAAAATAATCCACAGCTACCTATTAATAAAATCTACTTACAATGCTGTTGATTGCAAGTAGTGCATTAGTAATATAAAATTGTCTTTCTGCTCTGATCATAAACAGAATATATTCTCTGATTCTGGAGATTGAAAACTCCAGAATTTTTCAATACGTAAGTTGAAAATTACGCAACACAAGTGCCGTAATATTTGTATCAATAGATTCTTCCTAATAGTTCATTACTAGATATTTAAAGCTATAAATTAACAAGTAAACCCTTGTATAACCAGCATTAGATCTATTCAGTGGAAAAAAAAAATGCTCTGAGAAAATTGGCTTTGAAGGGATTTACGAATTCAAGTAGGTTAGTAAAGAGATAATTGTAACTGCGCACGTATAAAATCACTGATATGGAACTGATACATGCCAGTGCTTAATGGGAATATAAAAAGTAACGCTTAAGGAAACCGGTGACAGAGTTTGCCCCGCATATTCTGCCTCGCTATGGTTACTAAAATAGTCCTTCGAGACGTTTCCCAGCCGGTACTAACTCGTTTCGTAACAGGCTTCGTCAGTCGTGGCTGGCGGAGGACTTTTTGTGATGTCGTCAGTTAGAGGAAGTTTTATTTAAGAGATTGTAACTGATTCGAACTGGATCTTAACTGTTAACGTACATCAGCTGTCGCATCCGTTTCAACTCTGTTGTTATATCAATATGAAATATTATAGAAAAAAAATTATAAAAAAAAATATATGAAGAGGGCATTTTCAAGGACTTTTCACGATTCGGCCTCGGAACATACAAACCGGTTCCAATACGTTAAACAACAGAAAGACTGCGCTCCTTTCATAGGAAAGCTACCAACTCCTAATGGAATAGGTACCTATATTTTAAAAAAGAAATTTCATTCATGAAAATTCTTTAAATGGGATTTTTGAATATCCGCTTGACAAGAATGGAAAGGAAGCGATATCCCCTACTGCTTATGAATAGCGTTGTAATTGCGCAACATAACAAGGCCAATCCATTGAACTGTGTTTTGATTAAACTTAACAAAAGGTTCCTGATGTATTATTTCTCATTGTTTAATTCTGATTTCCGTTTCAGAGATACCGTAACGAGTAAAATGTTCGTTGTTTCTACTCGAAATTATTGTACTGGAAATATTAATTACCTATATATATGACCGATATAATCTATTATGGAGTGCATCGATTGGATTTATCGATGCTGAAACTGTAAAAGCCACTACAAAACCCAACAAACCGCCGACTCTACGCTGCCGGGGGTGGGGAGAGATAAGGGAGGGGGTGAGAGTTATGAATATGAAGACTGAGAGGAGGGGCTCCCCCCACTCTGGAGCCAGTTATGCTTTATGATGGGGCGTGATTGGACGGCTAGGGCCACGCCCACCAGCTCATCTTTCATACACAGCATCTCCAGAGACCCCTCCATCCATTCATAAAATATCATAACTCCACCCACTTTTGTTTCCCCTCCTCTGGCGTCTGGATCTTAATACTCAAGTCGTTGGCGTAGTGCCGGCGTTCGCTCCGCTTTAGGAATCGGCAGGGTTCTGCCAGACCTTTCCAGGCTTTTAATAGGCATGATTCAATTGCTATTGAATATTCATTATCATATCCATATTACAATTAGTAATACCTATTTTTTTCCGCATTCATAATTAAAATGTTACTTACCTACCTATTGTATGTACTTACTTTTTATTATGCCATAGTTTTATTTAAATAATTGCAGTCGCTTCTGTGGACACATTAAAATATAAATCCTCTATTAAATACGAGTATAAGTATAAATCTATGGTCACAGAGAATATGTTGGTAAGTCGAAAAATGATCATCCAGAGTTATGGGTATTCTGGTATTCTGCGCTCCCAGATGACACCAGAGATGTCCCAAGGCCTTCTGCCATGTGTGAAGGAGTTAATAATTGACATATCAATCTTTACTAGTAGTAAAGGAGATACGTGAGTTACAATCTTCTTCACTTTTAACAAAAGAGTTTGGGGATGTTTACAATACTCTAAATAGAACGACTTACCAATTTCTTCGCTGTGACCATAGAAATATTAGTAGTGATAAGATACATTTAATTAAATAAATTATTTAATGAAAATTAAAAGTATTTATAATTGAAATGCCTACGTACTAAATATTTAAAAAAAATGAATGATTAGTTATTAGTTTATATACCCATATTCCGTCTATAATTTTAATAGTAACAATTTAAATATATATACCTACCTACGTTCCTATATCTTTTTTTTTTTAATCTTTATATAAACACAACAGAAAACTTATTATATATAAACTTATTTTATGTGAATATGTTTTCATTTAAACATTTGTTATGATAAATAAACATAAATCAGGTTAAGCGACCGCCGAAAAATTCCGATTTATTTAATTAATATCGATTGAAATTGAGGCAACTCATTTCTACTGGTTTTTCTGGTCTGGAGAGCATTGCCTAAACGACAGTTCTTAACTTAAGACCAGTTCAGAATCGAAGGTCATTGTCGAATTGTTTTTAATTTTTTGTATAATGCATTGGCATATATAGAAAGGTATACCTGTCCAAAGTAATTTTCTACAGTCGTATATGACACACTATGAAATTATACAATTGAGAAATGGATTCATTTGATTTTTTTTATATCTTCATACGATTCACGGTTAAGTATACATATTTATAAAAAGATCTGCTTTGGAGATAAAAGTTGACCGGATTCGCAAACGAAAACCGCAACCTACCCATAGCGCCAATGTCGAGGAAGTTGTTTGACTTGTTCCTAAGCTCACCACTTCAAGACCAATTAGTGAGGGACCAGCTACAAAAATACAAGCACAAAGATGTCCTTTCAGGACTCCAGTCTCTGGCAACAAGCCTACCCTACTATTAGATTATGCTCCAAGCTGAGAAAATTTTACTTTCTCTACTTCTTTTTTTTTTTTTTTTTTTACAACTTGACAGTATGTATGAGAAACATTAGGTATCTCACCATTTTTATTATAATGAATGCCATATTGATTTGTATCCACCTAATATATAATGAGCGGAAATCATTATATTATGTTTAATTGAATGATGACAATTTAATGACAGTTCAGAACGTAATTAGGTTCTAGGGATAATAATATAAACAATATTGACATAAAATTAACATTGCAATTATTTATACCAAGAAACATGTAGAGAATTATTGTTAATCAATAATGATGTATTATTAATTAAATTGGTTGAATGGTTCGTTATAAATGTGATTGAATTATTAAAAGTGAATTGTGGGGTATTATGTTGTCTAGTTTAATTAAAAGATTATTTTTGAAAACTGTATATTCGAAATTTTCTATTCTATACATTGACAGTTATATAGTTATATATTGACCAGATCTGTTGCGTCTTTTTATATTATCCAATAGATAAAAACCGATTCAGAACTCAGAGGGTAGACAACTGAAATTAAAGTTGAGAATAACAACATATGTCTGACTCAGGGGCGTAACTTGGCTCCTCTAAGGAGAAGGACGCGAATTAGATTCTCTGGGTTAAAAATGAAACATATTTTTCTGGAGCCTCCTTTCCTATGCTTCATAAAGTTGTTACCAATAAAACAGTAAGATATTCGGTTTATACATTATATTATACCGTGCATTCGATATAGGCACCTATTAATACAGTTAAAATATTAAGTTGAATTAAGAATTTTGAAGTGAAAAATGTCAGAAGCAAAATCTCATTCCTAATGCGGTCATGGCAAATTCCTTTGCAAGTTAAGGATAACGAAAGAAACAGAAATCTAACAGTTATTATATATAAGTAATATATTATTATATTATATATAAATCCATAAATTAATAGATACAATGTAGACATGTATTGTTTATGATTAATTGATTACACAAATTTGAAAGAGTAGTATAACAATTAAAACTTCTTACATTCCAAAACCGTGTATACCTTATTGGACCAGATGAAAGGGTTTTTCCTAGATTTTTTTATGTGAAAAAATATCTAAGAGGTAAGAAAATTCAATTTCTTTAGCTTGTTTACTTTCAATTGAAAGCAACTGCTAGTCGATCCTGACTCATCGTTGATTTCTTATGACTTTTTATTATTTTCAGTTTTGAAAAAGAACGCTCTGCTTTTGCTATCTGAAAATACAGTCCGAAAGCAAAAGAGCGAACCATCACGTTGACGAATCCGAATGAAATATTGCGACTTCATTTTTTACACCCTGTCTTGGAGGACCCCTAACCACGAGAGCCGTCTAGTTACGGTCCAGGTCTGGCATTAGAATACATTAGAATTTTCAAACATAAACATAAAACGTCAATTTTTTTCTCTTTAGGTAATAAAATAATAGATAGGTATCTTATAGGTAGGACCTATCTATTATTTTGGCGGAACGAATCTATTGATGTTTATTCAATAAATTAGAGGCACACACGACATAGGCAGCCATTTCATGTTAAAATGTATTAGTTACTAACCATAAATTCTGAACTTTTCTCGATTTCTGTATTTTCAGTAATCGCCACGATATCTGCCCATCAACTGAAAACTACAACCTACACACCTACTTTGCTGATTAGGAAACTGTATGTTTCTGGATGTCTCCCAAGCATTTGACTAAGTCTGGCCAGCATTTCAAAAGTGTACTACTACAGTGCTAGTACTTGAATCTCCATTCATTCCAATCAAACCCTTTTCTATTTCTTTCGACAAGGATCAGACCTCAATACGACCGATGGCTAAAGGGGTCAATACTTCCAGGTACCTATTATTTATATTATAAATAAGACATTACTTAATGAGTAAACAATGTATATATGCAGATAAAATGAGAATGACACGGAATCCGCATAATTTGGGATCAACTGAAGCACTCAATTTTCATAAGACACTTAAAACGAATATTAACAAAAATATCAGCTGCAGAGACATTGATAACCAAAACATGTTTGCACATACTGCTAAATAGTGTCCTCATAAAATAAATAGAAATTTAAAAACCGATTTAAACACAATGATTGCCAATGAACGACAGGGGCTATATAAATTAATTAATTAATTAATTAAGAAATTAACACAGAAGTTTTAGAGATGTTTTTCGCTGCTATGCCGAAAAATAAGAAAATGGATGTGCTACATACTAGCACTGATTATATTCATATTGATATGATATCGATTATGCCCAATCAATGGATCTTTTCGAACTACTTAGGCATTTGATTTAAAATTTTAGAATGGACGGAATATAGGAAAAAGAATTCAACCAATTATAATTGTCGCAATGTTTTTTAATTTTATTTTGAAAAATCCTTGAATGACTTTCCCTGAGGAATTCTAAAGCCGCCTCACCCCATAGCGTTATCTCTCCAGCAAAGATAAGACCTACCTACCCACAATTTTCCCTGTTTTAGTGGGCTGCGTTTGGAACCTGCGGTCTTCTGAAATTTCGGCTACCTGTAATACAGATAGGCATCTACGGCAGAATCTTTTAGTGGTCCTCGGATGTCATTTTATCGGAATGCTCATAAAAAGATAATCATTGGAATATCGAGTAGGCATGTCCTCATTACTCAAAACTCGATGCGAGAAATGGGTTCTTCGCTCTCTTTGGTAAATGGTTTTTCTACTGTGAAGTGCTTCCTGGAAGCAATTTGCATTTTTAAGCTTTATAATAAAATTTAAATGTTCCAAGATTTTGAATATATACGCATTGCCTCTATTACTAATGCTCGTTTGACATAGATATTTGGCAACATACTTCCAAGAGTATACCATACTTCCAGCAACTTTACTGACGCAATGTCTTCCATTTATCAATAGTTGGACCTGCTCAGTAAGGTTTCTGATTCATTTATTTTGCTCATTACAGCTGGTTTTATTTTTTATTTCAAGTAGCCTCAATTATCCTTATCTTACATCTTGAATTAATAGATTAGGTAGTGTGAAACAATTTTTTTTAATCACACGATTTCAGGAAGATTGAGATTCCCCCCAAATATTTACATAAACAAGTAAGTAGTCTCCGAAGCTACACAGATATCATAGGGTCGCCAAAATTATTTGTTAACAGAATCATGTTAACAAATAATTTTGATGTAACTAACTTTTCAAACATTATGATAATTTAATAGGATTAATTATTTTTTAAAGATACATACCTCATTCCTTTTATCTAAGATTTTTAAATAATCCTTAATAGATAACATTTATTTTTTATCGATTTCAGATTATTTTGTTTGCTTACGGTCTGTGCGTGAAATTATGATTGCGACATTTCTACTAGACTTTGAATTTGGGTTTGAAAATAATTTTATGATTTTTTTTTATTTCATTGCATGTTTAATTATTATATTAATCCGATTTCGGAGTTTACGTAAAATTAACTATTTATTAATAGAATAGGTATGACTTATTTTATTATATTAGTTAGGTATTACAAATAAAATATTAATTAAATGATTATGAATGCTAGATTATTTTAATTATATTTAGGGAAATTAAAAATTATAATATTGTTTATGAGGATTCCATTTCGACATTAAATTGAAGCGAAAGATACTCTTTCTCTTCCTGAAAGGTACAATGCGCCTGTAAATTCTTACTTTTTTTTTCTAAAGTGACTGATTCAGTCGTTTATTTTTAAACAATTGGCCCACTGCCAGGAGACGGGTTTAAATTCTTAATTATAAACAAACATATATCTTTGTTTTTCTACGTTATATGAAATGTTAGTTGAACAATTTGTAGGAAATACCACACATCCATAAATAATGCGAGTGATTGATACGACAAATAACGATAAAATAAGACGTATAGTGAAAAATGTTTATGTCTTAGTAGAACAAAGTATAGAAGTTTATTTTAGTGAATGATGCGTTTATGTAATTATTTTATTGTATATTATTCAATAAAGTTAGTCAAAAGTTATTTATAATAATAATAATTTTATCACTAGAACTACTGATATATAATTATTTGATTTTAGTTCTCTTTCGATGACAGAATCCTTCATAGAGATTTTATATATTCAAAAGAAATTAATTAATCTCATGTGATATCCTTTACTTTAAAAAAAAAATAAAAAAGGAAATTTATATATGTACTGATAATGGACCATGAAATAAAATATTCATAATAGATTTAAATCTTAAGTGGAGAGAAGAAATGTTTGATCATTGAAAACTTGTTTTATTTATTTTTTATGAATCTTAAGATAATTGTCTTATGATCTGAAAAAAATACATATATAAACTTAGAACGCAAAATAATTTTATAAGAAAAAAAAGACATTTTCATTAAAGATTCTTTATTTAAGACCTAAGTCTATTTAAATTTATGGACTTGCATTTTAAGGATTTTTCAAAAGTTTAATCTAATCTTGCAAACTTGATTGAAGTAAAGCTATAAATTCCTTAAATACCTTTTAATATTTCCGCATCTATTATAATTTTTGTATTTTCGTTATAACTATCTCAGTTTGCGTTGTGCCCGATTCATGAAAGCCTCGAAGAGAATCGATATAACTGTTTTGAGATTTATCTGCTCTATCAATCAACGGACTCTGTTCTGAAATTAAGGTTGAGAAACCATTTAGATTACGATTTTCTGCTCCATTTCTAAATGTCGGTCGTAGTCTTCTTGCCATGAAATGTTTTCTCTCTAAAACAAAAGACAAACTAGGAATGGCGCACTAGGCTTGCATAAATATTGATAAATAAATACTGAGTACTGAATAATAAGTTTATATACTAATAAATTAATATTTATAATATATTAATATATATTAATAAAATATAAACATTAATATATAAAATATTAATATATAAAATATATTAATATTTTAGGATTATTAATATACATTTTTATTTTAGTTTAGATTCTTGTATAATACATATATATTTTCATTTTATATTATAATTTATAACAGATATGTAACAGAAGGTCCAAAGAGCCGAGTTCAGCCGTGGCGGGCCCTCTCAGGCGTTAGGTATTTATGCGGCCGACAGACCAATAAAACTTCTCACTTCTTTTTTATTTTCTTATTCTTCATTCTCTATTTTTTTTCACCGATTCTGTTTTTCGCCCTCCCCGCTCCATCTTCACCCAGGCGGCTGCCCTGACTAAAATGGCGGGATTACAGGTTCGTGGGCGGGAAAGGTCAATGTCGGGTTTGATTATACCGCTTCTCATGTCGTCTATAGCGGGTATTAATTGTTTTGCTTATTTCCACTTATATCGACTAAGAGAGTGGGTAAATTATATTTTCTGATATATATATCTTTTAGGTAAAAGAGGCCGATCAAATTTCTATTTCATCGTGTCGAAAATATCCTGATTTATTACTATAAGAAAAGGTCACACGCATTTAGCTCCTTTCTTAGAAGACAGCGATTCTTTTTTATTATAGTATGTTAAAATATTTTTGGAAACGCTTATTTTGCAAAAAAACAACATGTTATGTGAATGCCGCTTCCTGCCATAAATTAAAATGTAAATGAGAATCAGTCATATGGCATGAATCCACGGACAGAACACAATCCCTCTGAGTGTCAAAATACACCTTTTCCTAGAATCCACGCTTCTTCATGAATCCTAATAAGGAAAATTAACAATTCCTACATCCCCGCAACGAGTCGCTCAAGATACGTGATTTCTATCCTAATGACGGATAATGCCTCGTTTCTACCCAGCCGGCGGAGCAACGCCTGAAATTCGCTAACATGACATAAGCCTCTCAACTTATGAGGATGACTGTCCTCGGAGTGAGGATGATAGATCGTTAAGCGCAAAAGACTTTGAAGATAAGTAAGAGAGCTACCATGGAAGGTGCGTACATAAAGCCGACGTTTTGATCATATCTTCAAGGGTGCCGGTGTGCGGAAGTCGCCCCATCAGCCGCTTTAGGTTTCAATGTAACCCCTTACAGTGAATTCCGGACTTCGATTTGGATTCCTCGGATTCTTTTTCTTCTTATTTATTTATATATTACTTCTTTTTTTTTTTTATGTGAAGTATGCCTCGTAATTTCTGAAGATGGCATTAGTCTTGTCATCTGATTTGCTAAAGATGAGCTTTTAGACTAGGGAAAGTATTTCAAAATAATATCACTAAGAGCTTTTATTAAATATTAAATATAGACCTTTTAGACAGTTTTCTTAAATGTATATTACTGGCTTACTATTTTTCCTTTTTTAATGAACCTTTCTTTGCCGGTGGAAAAAGATGTCTTTGACAGCACATAATAACAAGTTTAATTGTTATTAAACCGATTGCCTGATGGATAAAGGAGAGATCCTTCTCAGTTTACACTCTGTAGAGAGTTACTCTCATGGCCAGTCATATCTCTTAGAATTTTCATTGGTAAATGAAAAGAAAAAATAGTTATGGAAAAATCATCTGAAAAATATTTTTTCAGACATTCAATGAATATTGAATTCATTAAAAACTCTAGAATATTTTTATGTTCATATGCAATTGAGCTTCTCTACGAAATGCTTCTCTCCGACCTAATCAATTATTAGTTTCTCTGCTATATAATATAATTTTATCATTATAATTATTTAAACAAATTATTAAAATAAATTATTTTGTTCAGTTATGTGATCAGTTAATTATAACAAATCACAAGGCAATGATAATAGCTAATCCGCTAATGTTAATACTCTCTAAGTCTTAGTTATAAAGATAATAGAGCCATTGACTGGATATCCCATTTAAGCAACGAAGCGGTTCCAGACCATCACAAAGGCATTGGGCTAAATGAAACTTCAAATTTTCAGTAAAGCAGCATCTGGCCGAAACTAGCGCGTGGAAAGTTAATGTTCCAGATTAATTGCTGGCCGAAGTGGTCCAGAAGTAAACAGTGGACCCCCGACGGTGACACGACCAGAAGTCGTTGAATCCGTCAATTGAACGAGTCGTTCCGATCGAGAGCGCGTGGCCGAAAGGTATCTATCACAGTGGCAGTGGCCACAATAGGGCCTTCCCTGTAAAATAACACTTTTCACAATTATTAGGGTAGGCCCGGCGGTCTAATGGGGCAGATGTCCACCCACGCATTGTACGGTCCATCTGCCCAGCCACGTGTGCCTGACCCATGGTCACTCTTTGTCTTAGTGTCTTCGTCTAGCGGGCTCCAACCGTTTCCCGTTCCAGGATATTGGCCAATATCCGAACGAGCAGCTAGGTGTCAGCTGTTAATCTGGCGTTAGTCGATTTTTTTTTATTTTAATTTAAATTCTCGTATAGACCAATTTTTTTTTCTGAGTTGACTTATAAGAGTAATGCATAATCACTGAAAACATATCGTCGGTCACAATGAGAAACAATCCAAAATATTTTGATTTAGGATTCTTTTATTTTAGCCTAAATTTTGAACAAAAATTAATTTTTAATTTTTTCTACTCGATTGTATATCATTTGATGGTCCTTATTATTTAAAAAAATATCTCATATGATGAAAATTTGATATTTTAAACTTTTTTTTTGCTTCTGCTAAAATGCTGAAAATCAGTTATATTGGAATCTGACATTTGCACGGTATATATATTTATTTATTTCAGATAAAACGTACAAAGTCATTCCAGAAGGACACAAAGTCCTGCCAGTTAGACTCACCTTTACGACATTATAGAAGCTTTTCTATCCTTCTGGAATGTTCTGAGTTGGAGCAAAAAAAAAAAAAGAAATTAAAATCTCAAATTTTACTATTTTATTTTATTACTATAATTAAGAGGTCATTCTGGCAGGACGTTGCCCTTTACGATCTATTATTAAACAAAATAGGACAGATACCTAATAAATGTATCCAAAGCTTTATTAACAATCAACAAAATTCCATAACATTAGTAGGCAGTTACTTTTTTTAAAATATAATGCCTTCAAAATTTAGCAGGACCTAATTCGGAATATATTCTTTTAATACTGATTTCTTAAAAAAGTTATTTCATTTTGAATTTTTTAAACATTATTTTTCATGTTTTTGTTTTTAATTACCTATTATTTGTTCCAGTTTTAGCTCCGAGTAAAGCTATGAATTCCGAATGTCCGAATGTATTCAGACAGAAATATGAGTCCGCCAACAAGTGTGTACTAACTTTCTTCGAATGGGGACAAGTCGTTTTTAAAAGATATTGATTCCTCCCACACCAAACAAGTAGGGCTGATTTTCACTTAAAAATTTTTAGTTGGGCAATCGTACAAATTTTTACCTAGGATATTATTCCAAAACAGAACCTTAAGTATTTCAAATAGCTGGTAATAACTAACCAGCCAACGTTTCGAAAATTAAGGCAACATCATTCCAGATAAGTTCTCATGAATGCAGATAGCGCATTTTACATCATGAGCCTTAAAAAATACTAATAAGATAGAGACAGAACAGTTCGACGTATTATATCCACATAGTTATTTTTGTCTATTTTGGGAGGGCAAGGGGTGTTCCTCTCATTAATTAATTTAGTTTCATCAAAATTACCATTTGAGTCATTCTAAAGTGGAGTAAATAGTAAAAATTAAAAGTTTTTAAATATTAATTGTGTCATTGTCAGTTAATTTTTAATTACAGTTGCGTTGTTATTTATCCATAAAGCTGAACGACATAACTAATGATACAATTTTTAAAATGAGAAGATTTAATTTTAAAATATCACTTGACATATTTAATAATTTAACATTTTTTTTTTTTAATTTCCTCTCATCTGATTAATGATCCCATCAGTCTCAAATTCTGGGAAATGTCCCGACACCTAAATAATAGGGCGTTATGATCCGTAGCAGTTGCACCAAAAGGTTTATAATGAGCCCAACATTTGGACTCCCGCCACGGGATAGGTTGTTCCAATTGTCAAATGTAAAGTTACAAATTAAATGTCACGTCTCACAATATTCCTACGAGACTCAATGGACTGGAAGGCCTGGACCTTTCAGCGCTCTCCAATTAGTTCATATAATTGATGAAAAGCAGTAAAATTAACTTGATTAAATTATTCATTTTCGAGTTTCGTTTCGTGCCGGCCGAGTTATACAACAAAGTTCTCGAATGTGAATAACGGGAGAAAGTCGGTCTCGAGTGAGGAGAATTTGCATTTTATATTTAATATGTTTTGGATGCGTCGTTTCAAAAGTCTGCATAACTTATATACCTGATATACTCCATGTTTTTATTTACCCTTGCAATCGAATGTTTTCTCATGCTTACGCAACTTTTTTTGAGAGATTTCACCTTTTATGCGTGTCTCAATCTGCTCAAGGAAAAACATATTTGTAAAAAGCCACATTTTCTGACAAATTTTGATATTTATTTTATTTTTAGAAAAATCGAAAACGTTAGAGCGCCACTACGTTATAGAGGTGACCCAAATGGGGAGTGCATGATGTGTCCGTCGCAGTTTTGATCATAATTTTTTGGGTGATTCTGCATTAAAAAAAGGTGGACACATATCTAACCGTTTGTCCAATTGGTCCTGGGAGCTGAGAAAAAAAATATCGGTTTTAGATCCCTTCCCTCTCCCTTCAGAATTAATGCAGGAATCGTATCTTGGAATGGCTAAGTATTTTTTCGTAATTTATTGTTATGTTATTGTTATTTTAAATTAATTTTATTTATTATCTTGATCGATGCTTTAAATGTCTGACCGTTCATTAACATTTTGTTGTTTATCCAGATGAGAGAAACTTTCATACGTAATAAATTTTCAAAACTATTGATACATTTTTTGTTTACAACTTTAATTTTTTTTTTAATTACTATATAAATACCTACAAAATTTAAACTGGTCAAGTTTAGTTTTTCCTATTCATACATTCGCGTTAGCAGTATGAAACAGTTTTTTATATTATTCTATTTGCCTATTTTTTCACGATTGCGAAAGATTTATGTTTCTCTTAGAGGCCATTTACTTTCTTAAGTCGCATATTGGTTGCATTCCTTCTCTAATGTTATTTGAAACATTTTATTATTACAAAATAGGGGATAGATGGTTTTAGAAGTTAATGTTGTGAAACTCAAAACATTCCATACATTAGAAAAATCAGGATTATAGTTTTTTTTCTGAATATAGGAAATCATTACTTTTTATAACTCGGTTTTTATATATCTGTATAAATATATTTGAATATTACTTCTTTCAAATTTTTAGAAGTTGGTAGTTATTAATATCAATAAAATTTATAATTTAAATAATATTTAATATTCTTTTATTGCAAACTTATTGTTATGTTATATATCAGTGAGTGACCTGATAATCTTGTTTCTCAATCTCAAAGCCTCATGATAATTTTTTTGTTTATAAGGGAAGAGCATTTTATTCCCAACGTGCGCTTCACACATAAATCAAGATAGGGCATGTCGATAATGGAAGGAGAAAATAAAATAAAAGCACTAAGAAAAAAAAAGTGTAACATAAACAGAGTGATAGGATAAATAAAAGGAACATAAAGGATCCATTTTTATAAATCAGTTCATAGAGGGGCAGTTTTATATACAGGGCATAATAAAATATTTTATGATGGCGTCTTATGTCAGTGATATCCTTCGGCCCAAGGTGAAGTTTTTAAGGAGGGGATGGGATGTGTTAATGTCCTGAAAGGGAGACATCTTTCATTTAAATAGTTACTGTATTTTTGTTTGTTATTAAATTATATTTTTATTGTAAACAAAGTGGCATGTACCATATGCTATCGGAATCAAAAATATTATTCCAACTAATTCCCTCACTGTTTATGAAAGAAAAAAAAAACACGTAAAATTAAATATATCGCAATAATTATAATAATAGTATTTTAACATTTTGTCAATTATACATATTATATTACATACTGCAGTTTGTGCGCGTTGCGGTATGAAGAATATCCCAATAAATAATCGATAGTAACAGCCCTTAAGTTTCTTTAAAAGCGATTTTTAACCTTTATATTTTTTTAACCGTTTTAAGAACAATAAAATGAAAACAAATATTATAAAATAGACATCTTAATGCAAGGATAAAAAAATTTAAATCTCCATGTTGATATATTCTTATATGTTTGGATCATCTATATATTTATGGCAATTATTGGCCAATAATTTTCCTAATATTTTCTTATTCTTCATTAGCCATAGGACACTGTTTTATCTAGTTGTGCAAGGAACCAATTTTAATTATTAAGAAAGCTAGAGTTTGATCCAAACTCCCGGATTGGGCCAAGTCCAAATAATGCGGAACACATTTGTGAGACGAGCGTATATTTGTTATCGGACGTATAAAACTGATGATTATAAACCAGTGGTATCTGATGACCCCAAATTTTGTATATAAGCATATATATAGTCAGGAATAATCTAGAGTATTCTAGTCCTAATGGGAATTACGTCCTCGGTTCGTTTGGGAAGCTCCAGATATGACTAATGTGCCGCCCATAATGGAGGACTAGGGACCGTGTCCGGGCCTATTAAAAATTAATTAAAAGACACATTTAGAGTATTAAAAGATTATTTTCGTGAGAACAATAAATCATATCGTGAAGACGATGCCAAATGTTGAAACAGCAACTTGTGACGCTTTGGCTGGTGTCTTCGGTCTAAGCTTGTGTGAGTGACCATTTCACGAAGAATATTTGTAATGTTTTGCACCTCGCAGCAATTCTATTTCTAACTAGTTTCCTGAAAACTAATCATTAATTGAAATTGTGTTATAGATTATTCATTACAGACGATTTATCTTGTGTACACCCACCTGAAGAAATATTCTATAAATTATTAACACAACATTATTTATAATTAACAATCTCTGACATTATTTAATATATGAATATATTTTGTTATAGTTGTCTACTGATTTGTTATTATATTTATTTCAAATTTTCCCGTATTAAATCAGACGAAGGATGATATTCTTCAATCTATTAGCCTAAGAGAAGTGGTTGCCATAATTTTTTTTTTTATCTGAAATTTATTGTGCTTTGATTGAACGAATAGACCCAATTATTTAAGCACAGGATAAATGACATATTTCAAAAACTAATAATAAAGTTTATACTTGCACATACTTGGAATAAACTTGATGAAATCTTTTTTTTTCTTTGTTAGAAAGGGAGAGATTTTTCAGTAGTATGGAGACACTTACCTAAAACAGACATTCATACATCAATTTGGACATTTATTTACAAATGATTAACAAATTATATTAGATAAGAGATGCTAATTCCAAAAGGTACTGAATGACATTTTTTTTATTTTTTATTTGTTTAAAGTTTAGGTTACCAATGTGTATAGACCGGTTTTAAAAAATATATATAGTCTCTTTTGGAAAGTTCATCTGGATATATATATATATATATATATATATATATATATATATATATATATATAAAACATGTAGTTAAATACATATCTTTTAAATAATAGACGAGATACTACTAATATGTTTCATAATAGGTACTTACATTTAATCTCGTGCCTAATGCAATTAGTAGACTGTTCTTAGAGAAGTCTTACTTTAGAATGATTCTAAATTTACAAAATGAAATTATTAAAAACAGAATTTAGATGAAGGATAAAAGATAAGAAATAAGGGATAAAAATGAACCAGGATGTATGTAAAATGGAGCTTGGAAACAAATAATTAAAAATATAACCAATATTCTATTTTCTTTTAATTTTTTTATTAGAACATTTGTTTTATTGTTATCAAGATTCAGATTTATTACTGAATTCATAAGAATTAATTAATCTTCAATCAAAACAATTAATGTTTCTTCTACTAATATTTCTATTCAGCAATCATTAGGTACACCAAAAAGTAAATTCGACAAGATTTCCCTAATTCTAGCCTGTTAATAATGAACTACCATCGCATTTGTAATATTGAAGTTAATAATTAAAAATATTTTTTATAAAATTTTGTATAAACAAAAATATACACAGCATTTAATTTTTCTTTGTTCCAAATTATATTTAGAGATAAGATAAGATTTGGAGAGAAATTTTTAAAAACAGTTTAAAGCTCTTGCACAATCATAAGATCAGTATTATACTTAACCTGGTGCTTAGTCGTTAAGTTCTGCTGTTTGACGTCGCCTTTCTCTGAGTAGACATTCTTAAACTACTCCCTCATTACAATCCACCGCCAATCAAGACAAAGAGCTAGAAACAGAAAGATAAAGAAGAATCTCTTTTTTCTTTTTTTTTTGTTGTATCGATCTACTAGCGATCATTATCGGGAGAGACTTCGATATCTGGCGGCTGACAGAAGAGTTGAATCCTGAGTCAGGACCGGTTTGGGTCGAATGTAAAAGAAAAGAGAAACATCTACTCACTTTCTTTTTACAATACCACCTTCAGTTGTTAAATGGGATAAGTTAAGCGCAAACAGACTCTTCTTGCGTTTGATTCAACGTTCTCGAGATTATTATTTTATACCTGTCTCAGCGGTACTTTTACTTATCCCCTTAAAATGTGGTAAAGTGTAATATTTGATTAGGTATGAGTTTAATCAATTTAATTTTTCCAAAAAAATATAAATAGTTGCTTTTAGAATTAAAAAAAAAAGTATCTTTAAATAAAATATTCGTTTAATGTTAATGTAGTAACAGTCGTGTGCAAATATTATAATTTTCTTTTATAGTAAATTCAATTAAATAATCGTCAGCTAATTTCTTCAAGAATGCAATATAGTTTTATTTTTCAATTATTTAAATCATCCCTCCCTTTGTAGAAATCATTTGATTGCTGTCAAGTTAATGTGTATTATACTAGTATGCGAGCTTATAAATGTAAAAAATCTTTTAGCTTAATGCCTGCAAATGAGGCCTTCAGTTTTATTTCATTTTTTTAAATTATGCCAAATATAATGTTTTGTTTCAGATCGGTCTTCATACTTCGTTAAAAAAACTATTCCGATAATAATATTGGCGCTTGCCAATAATTAAAACTTTGTATAAAATAAAAGAGCCATTAGATGTACTGAAATATATGGACTTTTTATAATCAATTAATACTCATAAATCATAAATCCAAACTACACAATGATGAAATTATCTAATAGAAAAATCACGATTAAATTCTGATTTTTTCTAAAATGGAATGGGGTTCGATCATTCCTGAGAAGTTTATGAAACTGGATTGAAATCAAATGTCTGAAAAAAGAAAGAAAAAAGCTTAAATAATACCAAATATCAAATATAATATGATTAAGAGATACGAAATCTGGAAATTTCTTTCCTTAACAAAATCTGCTTTGTTGTTTACATTTGTATGACTTATTGAAAAGACCTGAACGCATTGTCTTTTCAGCCGTTCATATTTCAGCGAAAGATGTTAAAGAATTTAAACGACTATGAATAACCAATTCAATCCCAGCTTTCATACGAATGCTCATATAAGCACAGAATAAAATATGTGCGTTCAATATCAACAAAAATTTAATTAATCTTATTTTTTTTATCGTGAAGCTCGTGGGGCCAAAACGGATCAAAGCACAAAGGCTTATTGTGCGATATTAATTAACTGTAACTTGAAAAGACATTCCTGAAATTATTCCTTCCATACATGTAACAAAGTTTCTGTCCCTCTCTTCGTTTAATATTAATAAATATAATAATAATATTAAGTAAAAAAATTAAAATAAAAGCTCAATAAGCTATACTTAATTGCCTTTCTAATGTTTTCGATTTATTGGCATTTACTTAACATAAAATTTTTTACACAACAGTTTTTTAATCGGTCTCGATTCGTAAAATTATCGCAAAATTTTATATTTTACTTTTTTCGCGTTTATCGAAGAAAATATGACGAGGAAAAATAAAATAAAAACAGTAAAAGGAAAAAAAGAATTTTTATTGTCGATTTATTGTAATTTTTATAAACAAGTCGAGTTTAAGGTGAACGAGTTCCACACTATATTTTTATAAATGTCCTTCATCTTTTGCAGGTTTAAATATGGAAGCTAGAAAAAAAAATTATGAATACGAATGTGTGTATTATTTCAGGGTTTTTATTCCAATAGCGTATTCCCCATTAGTCCTAACAAGGAACGGTGTTTTTAAAAAACAAGTTGATATTTATTGACGTATTTCAATAAATACATGTGCGAATTAATATATATGTTTTTTATCAAATAAAAATTACTATCCACACTTATATATAACTATGTAAATATATAAACATTGTATTGCTATAAGCGAAAGTTGTTTGTTTTTATTATCTCGTCTAAATTGGTGATGAAATATTAAATGTATAATGTTTGACCAATATTTTTTGGTAAGTTTTAATTTAGGGTAAACATTCTTAAATTACTGAAGTAAATTTTTCGAATAATTTCTAGAATGCATCAGTAAAAAAACAAAAAAAAAAATACATGCTATCTTGCCAAAAGATTGTTTTACTGGTACTTAGATGTAGCGAATTCTAAAAGGTTTCCAGTCAACTAAAAGCCTTTTTGAATTCTCTACTACTTAAGCGTATAAAGTAGGCAGAGAGAAAAAAAAAAAAAAAAGATTATATGTATATATTTTAAAAAAGTCTTGATGCGAACTTATATTATTTTTGTATTTTTCACATACATAATTCAATAAATTCCTCATATTGGCGAACGCTTTGAGTATACCCATTCTTCAAATGTAAAAAGTTTGTAATAGATTTGTGTTTGGTAAATCTAAAATAAATTATAAATATTTCTTTATATTAAATTATCGAAACCATGACTTGGCACATAAATAAGTCACATTAATTATTATAATATTGCCATGGGAAATCTTTGCTTGTTTAGTCAAGTTTGATTTTTAATATTTTTGTAAACTAAGGATATATCGTTTTATTTTTTTTTTTCATTGGGTGAGGAAGGAGAAGTTGTGTGAGCCAATTTTAAAGACTACGGAATATGAGGCTAAATTTATAAGGGCAGATAAGTTTCAATCGACAAGTTTAAAATATTTGCTTGGTATCGGGAAAGGAAACATCTATATCATGATACTATTCCCGGGGTTTAGGACCATAGGTTAGGATGTGTATAGGGAGTCCCGCTGTTCCGACGAGAAAATAGAAGTGTTTCTTATTATATCATTGATTCCATTGTTTCACCAGGGAATCTCTCTCGGGAAAATATAAACGGTTATTCGTGTATTTGTGTTGAGAGTATTTATAGAAATTATATTTCTGTATTGTCTGTCTCAACCGGGCCTAGCAGATATTTCAAACGTCCTGGGGTTTTCAGAACCTTGAAGAGAAAGAAATTTTATATTAGTTAAACTTTTCATTTATTGGAATTGGCTGGCACATTGCTATCTAATAATAAAATATTATTCTTTCGGCTGACCTAGATTCTTTCCAAATACCTGTATCTTGATTTTTCAGAAAAAAAATTATTCTGAGTAAAATTAAAAAAAAAATTTTTTATCGTTTATTAGTACTTTATTTTAGGAAAAAAATGTATCCTTATATATAGAGAGGAAACGTGAATGTTTGTTAAGCTTGAAAACAAAAGCATTCAAATTTTTTTTTTCCGGTTTGCCCAAATTTAACCTATTACGATCTTTTAGCATAAAGCTATTTAATTAATAATTTGGACTAATATGAATATTTTTACTATACTCGATTTCTGACCTACCCCATTCTGATTAATCACTCCGTGTTCCTCTAAAACCTGAACTATTTCCGAAGATACGGGATTGAATTCGATAAACAAAATTATGGGAAATGTCCCTCTGTAGGTCAATAAAAAATTTCTAGGGCTCTAGTGAGATGGAATCCGGTTTTGGGTATTCTTTTTTGTCTTCCCCTTAACAAGAGACATATAACCGAACTTCATAAATATCGGGGAACCAGTGGATCGATAAAATTAATAGCTCTTCTACAGATATGCTCTCTAATGAGAAAAAAGAGGAAATAAATTTAAAAAAAAAAAAGAAGAAGTATACATAATATTATATTTCTTGGAACTGGGATGTATTGTGTATATCTTTGGTTCGATCTGGGCAGTGTTGTTCCCGATCTTCACAATTAACTTGGTTTTTAAAATTAGTTTATTAGGTATTGGAAGTTTCTATTGTCTCCCAAACAACAATAAACAAGTAATTAGTCAACATAGACACCAATGGCACTGAAAAACATAATACATAATGAACACATAATGAAGACCAGTGATAGCACATCTCACATCAATATCCTAAAAAGCACTAGAATTTTTTCCAGGGTGACAAGGCTTAATTTTGCCGCTCCTTCTTTCACTCCCCGCCCTCTTCAATAAACGTCAGCAGCAATACTTTAGGAACATATGCGCCAACAGATATCATCATCTCATAACATTTCTAATTAATAAAATTCATTTTATTGACTGAATTAAGGTCAAAACAATCAAAAAATAGAAACAAACATTTTTTGTTTAACCTAAAATTAAAATTTCGTTAAAAATTTATCACTCTATTAATTCTGCCGCCCGGGGCAAGTGACCCTTTTGCTGTCCTCTAGATCTGGTCGTGAACCAAATAGAGGTAGGACATGACTCCAAGACAGTTAAATATATACCAATACTTTTATGATTTAGGGTTTTTGCTCTCGTGGAATTGGTTATTAATTATAATTTTACGGATAACTAAAGAAAAAAAAAATGTTAAGTGAAGTTGCGAAAGGTAAATATCAAATGAACAATCAAGGTGATTTTAATTTTGTCAAGTTAATATAGAGATATCACAGAAAAAACATGAGTTCTTCTTTTTTCACTCCAGTCCATGATTTATTTCTCTAGAAATAAAGCTCAGAAATTTGAATGTTCCTTTATCATCATGGCTGCCAGTGACGTGATATATCGGGAGCATCCACTGTAGTGTGTGCTTTTGTATTACTGATTTTTTATTATATTTGATGAATCGTTTCTTTTCAAATATTTTCAGCGATTTTTATGTGAGTTTAGACTCTGAAAAGTTTTGTTCTACTCGAGAAATACAAGTCGTAGGAAAAAAATTATTTAAAAAAATGACTGATAGACTATTAATCAGAGGTTTAAAATCTATTAAAAATAGAAAAACTGGGATAATATTAATAAAATCTTGGTTATTTTTTTATTGAGGTAACGCTGATAGAGGCTGGTAAAGAAGTATTGCTCGAAATTAATATTAATATTAGCTTTAAAATTATTTAATAAGTATATAAAAAATTTAATATTATAATTCACCGCATTCTTAATTTAGCTGCATTTTATGTTTTTTATCCACACATCATACGATGTTCATTCATTCATAAACATATGAATGTTTATTATATTAATCGCATTAAAGGGGGTGCGAATTTACGATTAAGCGAATATAGAGGGAGGGATTACGAGTTAGAAGGAACTCAGAATTGGACTATTAGTTAATGGGAGAGTGGAATTAAGTAATAGGCTATGAAAGGGTTGTGTGCAGGCGTGGCCAGAGATGATGAAGAAATTATACGATGGAGGCACACAAAGGCCTTCCTTTGTGACCCACCCATCACAAAGCCCACTGCCTCGGCTATTTAGTAATGGGACGTTCTCTCATAGGTGTCCTGTACCTGCCCTATCCTATTAGTATAGTGTATTGGCTCTTCAATCTGATTATCTGCCATTAAAACTACTTTTGAGAAACTGAAATCATTTTAGGCCAGTGGGTACAATTAATTAGTATGTAGTTTTTTATTTGTATTTAATTCTATTATTATCCATAATAATAAGGAAAAAAAATAAACTCAAAGTTTGAAATCTAGGCGTAAGAGACAAGTTTTTACTGAATCAAACACTGGCAAGTCGGAGACCAAACGAAGTTACCTCAGGTCAATTTCTGTCTATAACGTAAAAGTTGATTCCAGGTTTCAAGAATTTTAACGAAGTCCGAAACCGAATATTCTTATCTTTAACCGTGTCTTCTCTACAATAATGTAGTGAACTGAAAATATACATATGAAGAATGCATAATAATCATTAATGTTTTTTTTCTCATTATTTTTTATTTTATATTATACCTACAAGGATTTATTTAGTCCATAAATAGTGATTCAGGTGGCGGTCAAGAATACACACCGAAAAATAGTATAAATTATTTAAGGAATGCCGACGTTTCGGCCCGCAAGTTTTCTGCGGTGCTACAAAAAAACAAGATACAATAAAGGTAAAAACATTGCAGATGTAAACAGAATGACATTATAAATGGTAGGAAGAAAAAAATAAATAACATTGACATGAAAGAAATGAAGAGCTAACACCGGAGTTTATGAAATGATTTTTAGAAATAAACACAAAATAAAGTAAAGTGACAAAAAATTGAATAATAATAAATATAGTAACCCTAAAACTTTTTGAGTGCTACCCGGATCCTATTCTCTTTGATTAATAATCAGTAATCAATAATACGGTCAAGTATATATATATATATATATATATATATATATATATATATATATATATATATATATATATATATATACACTTACACACATATATTCATAAAATTATCCCACGTTGCACTTCACAGTATAAGATAATCGGTTCAAGCAACGGTGAATAACTAGCCAACGTTTTGCCTCAACAAGACTTAAAATAAATTTAATAAATAGAAAACATCAGTCATAAACATTTCAAATACGAAAAAAGTATAGATTGAACGGTTTAAGAGTGATGAAGGTCGGATGTGCTAATGCTAGCTTACATTAAGTGATTTGTTGATGCATACAGTTGATTGATTGCGATTTTCATGATGCCTGATTTGGCATAGTTAGTTCGTAACTACTATTTGAGAGGGTGATTACTTTCTTATATACTTTAATGTAAAATAACTGTGTTATACGTGTTCGTAAATGAAGTTCAGTTTGAGTGCTGAGCCTTGGAACAGTATTCAATACTTTGAAATCTCTAAGAAATTATTAATTATCGGAGGGTTTTTCTCATTTTTTATTAATTTAAATATATATAATATTCACTCTTCTTTAATAAATTCCAATATAATATCCTCCTAACGATATTAAAACCATTTTATAAATATATATTCCTCTTTCTGATCCACTCTAAAATGGTAAATAATTTATAATAATTAACGGACGCTTTTATCAATATTTTGAACCAGTTATTTATTCATAGACTAAAATAAAATTTTTTCCTCCATGAATTTAAATTAGTGAAAGCCGCTGGAGCTGGACAGGAATTCGAAATGAAAAAAATTCTTTAAAGAGGCAGTAAATACATCGAGTGTGCAAGTTTATAATTTACGGGTAAGACGGGAAGTGTGTGTACAGCGGAGAACTGGTGGAGAAGACTCTGCGATTTGTATTCTGTTAAGCTAGAATGGAAATTAGATTCCGCCTTAGACCTGGGAATATCTTCTATTCGAGGTTTTATTGAACAAAAGGTTGGAATAATAAATTGTCAGATGTTGGAAACTATCAAATACCTTTTTTATTTTTAACTGGGCTGATAGAAAATTCAACAGAGTAGTTTAATTACAAAGGTTAGTTTATATTTAATATTCATAAATCATAAAATTTATTATTCATGTTTAAAATGACATGGTATCTTTCATTTTATATATCATAATCATATTTCGTACAAAGTTTTAATGATAATTAATTTGTCTGAAATTCTTAATATTCACCGAGTGGACTCACCAAAATCATACTATCTTATACGGGCAAAGACGTAGCTACAAAAATTTATTGGGAGAATGGGAGGTGGACAAATTATAAAATTTTCCAACGATTTTGACCCAACGTTTGGATTTTTCCAACTGTATTTTGAAATATTTCATTAATTCCTTATTCTTTTTTATTTGAATTTTTCACTTACATCCTGTGAATGTAAACATCTGGCAACAACAATTTTCTCGGCAAACAAAACATTTTATCGATAAAATTCCAATTACTAACTTAACAGATAATGAATTGTTTTAAATTGTAGTAACTCTTTGAGAGCTACCAAATTTTAGCAGTTTGAAGTAGGTTCTCAAATCTCAAATTTTCCATTTTTTTTGTTTTTTCAAATCAAACCCCTTCCTTAACGACGTCCCTACCGATAGTTACGAATAAATTACGGATAAATGAAAGATGAAATATAAATATAAAACGATCCGGAATAAAGTTTGAATGGATACATATATAATTTTTTAAAAGACCTGTTTAGTAAAGCATTAGTTTCGTACAATCATCGGACTAAAGAGGATAGAAGATAGATGTGCTGTATCAACAGCGATCTGAATTAGGAATTTCCAATTAACAGGTTAACAGTAATTATTATAGAGCTATATTGCCGGCATCAAGGAGAATTTTTAGGATTTTTTTTTCCAAATTAAAATCAATTCAAAAGAACGTAGTAAGGCATTTTTAGGAATTATTACATGAAGATATGCGTAAATAAATTTAGAAATAACTTTAATTTTTCTCTTTACATTTGTCTTTGTCATACATTCAACAAATAAATGCACTATTCATTTGACCAAGCACTGTTATTAGGTTAATTTTATTTTAATAGATAAAGAAAAAATGGTTGCGATTTAAAATAAATCGCATATTCTTCAGGATCAGTTCTTTTCATCTTTTCATCAAACATATACCGTTGGTTCAATGACGTTTCTGAAAATTTGTGGAACTGAGAAAGTTGGGTTTGAATTATGATTGCAGAAGTAAGATAGCTAATTTCTTAATTAAATTGGCCGTATTTTGTATTTTAAATTATATGAGTCACGGGTTCGGTTAGGTCATTTTGGCAGGGAATAGAAAACCACTCGTTAAAATACATTTTACATATACGTAAATATGTAATTTATACATTTACATTTATACATTTACATAAATATTAATTTTCATTTTCTAACTAATCGCTCCGATAAAGTGATTATTTTATTTTATTTTTTTTATAACCTAATAGGCAATGCAAATAATATAACTATTTATGCTTGATATTTATATAAAATTAAAATAAAATAATCACTTTATCGGAGCGATTAGTTAGAAAATGAAAATTAATATTTTTCTTATTTGTCTAAATATAAATATATATAGTCGGTGCAATGCTAAAGTGGTGTATCTGCGAATTTTGCTATTTTTGGATTTTGATGTATTTTAACGAGTGGTTTTCTATTCCCTGCCAAAATGACCTAACCGAACCCGTGACTCATATAATTTAAAATACAAAATACGGCCAATTTAATTAAGAAATTAGCTATCTTACTTCTGCAATCATAATTCAAACCCAACTTTCTCAGTTCCACAAATTTTCAGAAACGTCATTGAACCAACGGTATATGTTTGATGAAAAGATGAAAAGAACTGATCCTGAAGAATATGCGATTTATTTTAAATCGCAACCATTTTTTCTTTATCTATTAAAACAAAATTAACCTAATAACAGTGCTTGGTCAAATGAATAGTGCATTTATTTGTTGAATGTATGACAAAGACAAATGTAAAGAGAAAAATTAAAGTTATTTCTAAATTTATTTACGCATATCTTCATGTAATAATTCCTAAAAATGCCTTACGTTCTTTTGAATTGATTTTAATTTGGAAAAAAAATCCTAAAAATTCTCCTTGATGCCGGCAATATTTATTTTGGACTTAAAAAATGCGTTCTCTGTAGGCACCGTGGGTTTAGGATTTAACACTGTGAATTAATTGATATAGCCCTGCTTTCGATGGCATAAGGTGTCGCGACCACATACCTCCCCCACTTTGTCAGAGTCGGGGCTTCTCGCCTCTACCATCCGACTAATTTATACTTCGTAATATAGGAACGGAACATAAAAAATATTACTAAGAAACGCATTCGAGTGGAAGGGAGGTTCGTGTCTGGATCAAAAGCGGCTTTCCTTGAAAAGTTTAACCCGTCGAGTAATTGATGCGACCATTATGTGAAACGGAATTTACAAAATGAATCAAGGAAAATATGTGTATAATGAAGAAAAATTAAAAAAAAAAAAAAAAAAATATTTAAAGCAACAATCTTAAAACGGGACATTGATTTTAATGTTTTCATATATATTCTCAATTTTATAAAATCCAAATTGTTCGGAGCGGAAAAAGTCGAGATGAAATATTACTCTGCTGTCAGACGAGAGGGAAACAGAAATAAATTAATGGATGAAAAAATAAACGCTGAATAAATTACAGATTTATTAAAATGAGTCTGGTATCTATATCGGACTAATTATTTGCCTACATAAATATTTTTTAAGTTTGTTATTAATTTCTTCTTGCTAATGGGGTATTATTACTTTGGATGGACTACAAAAAATTTAATTAGTCGAGTCGTTCCCTTGTATGATAATTTTTTCCGACTTAAAAAAGGAACCTCATGAATAAATTTCTCCTTTTTAGAAATTTGTACGGAAAATCCAACAATCTTGGATTTATGTCATCAAAATTTATTTGACAATAATAATTATAAATCTGCTGGTTTTCATATTCCTATAAATTTATTATTGTTTCAAATTTTAAATATGTATTTAGCTGAATCCCTCTGTCATACATGCAATTTCCCTCAGTAGGAAATCTCGGTGTATAGACATTTTTTTTTAAGACACCCAGAATATGCAATGAAAAAAGTTTGTACGGACGTAATTTTCTATATTCGAACGAACATTTTGCCATTAAAAATTATATATGTATATATGTACATTTTAAATTCTGAAAAAAATTATCACACTTAAAATACGAGCTATTTTGCTCCCAAAAAACTCTGTACAAATTTAAATGCAATTATTTTTAGAGCTACATATAATGTGCCAAAAATAAAAATTCGAAATTTTTATATTCAACCTAATTGTTTATAGATTTTTTTTTTCAAAGATACATAAAGTTTTCCTTCAACTTCCGTATGTATCGATGCAATTCAACTGTAGGCATTATTTTATTTTTTTGTATGAAATCTGTTTTTTTACGAGGAATTAAGTACATGTCGAAACATCTCACGCTCAAGCTATAAATTGCATTAATACAATTGTAAAAAACAAAAATAGTCTTACTAAAATGGGTTTGGGTGTATATTTCACAAAAGTTACAAAACTAATGTAACCAGAAATAAAAATATGTCAGTCAGTAGTTTCAGATTCCAAGGTTGATCAATTCTTTATTTGTTTAAGATAGCTACCTCTTTTTAATTTAGACATTCGTAGTTCTAACCACATAAATAAAAATAATAAATACTCCAATCAGTATTTCTTTAATGATTTAAAAATAAATATTTTTTTGGTATTACATTTATAATACCAGTATCGATTCATTCAAAAAGGGCATTTTTCACCTTTCCAAAAATAATCCTGTTTCCACTAAAGTCAAATTTAGAGTTATCTTCTAGGAGTTCGTTATCAGTCGTTATTTGAAACTTTTTAACCGCTAAGATTGTTCAGCTACGGTTACACCGTTATCTTCAACGGTCTTTTTAATGATGTCTTCTTTACTCAATCAATTCCCTGAAATCTTTGAATAGCTTAAACGGGGTAGCAGGTTTAATGAAGAAAATGAATTAGAGGTGGGAATTGATTTTTATTAATATCAAAACAATGTGTTGAAAATATATTTATTGACTAATAATCGCCAGGGGTCTTAATCAAAATCTAGGGCTAATTCTGATATAACAATGATATTGTTCATGATGAGCATTGTTAATGGTGAATATTAAATACCTTGTTCAGTTTTCTGAGCAGACGAAAATAAAAATTGCCAATAAGTTAATGACAGAATATGATTTTCATGCTTATAATAGAGGAGCGAAAACTCCCCACCTCGAGCATTGCAGATAATAATCTTATTGGTTAGGAAGCGCGAACCAATCAGACTAACATTAATAAACATCAAGGCGCAGTCCTTGTGTTGTAATGAGTAGCATCCGTGAAATGTTTTTCATTAGCATATGATAAATTGCTGGCGCCACTCTCAATACAATTGTTATCTCTGTGAATACTGAAACTGCAGCTGGATGCCTTGTCAAAGCATTTTTTTTTTCTGGAGGAGTAAGAATAGTAGAACAGGTTTAGGATAGTAATGAGTTGGCTAAGACATACTTTCTAGTTGATAAGTTGATTACAAGTCAAATTTTCTAAATAGTTGGACGATTAACGATCAATTTGTTGAAATGAATTGACAAATCAATCTTAAACGCAATTTAATCAATTAAGACATACGGAATGATAATATTTAACTAATTTTGAATTTATATATTTTCAATTTACTCGGAAGTCATCAAATAGTTAATCTTTATCGAATCATTTATTTACTCTTTGATATCCTCTGACGTTTCGGGACCACAAATCCCATCTTCAAACTTCACTATAAACAATATTTTCCTTTTATTTTTCATCTTATCTTATGTGACTATATAATAATTTATGTTATTATTAATCTGGCAATAAAAAACACGATACAGTGAAGGTTATAATTTTTAGATAAAGATATTATATAGAGTAATACAGATTGTGTAAGTGATATCATGTTGATTGGGTAAGAAAAAAATGTTTACCGGGAAGTATGATGATGAGATTTGGAAGCGGTCCCGAAACATCATATGCTAGGAAAGAGTAAATAAATTATTTAAAGCCTAAGTAGCGTTTTAATTTAAATTAATGACCTCAGTCAAAGATGACAATATATAAAAATAGTAACATAAATTTCTATCATAGAAATATTTTACTATTCTAAACTTTAAAATGAACTAACTTATTTTCGTAGTTGTAGTTTCAAATCATTGCTGCCGCAATGCAGACCTATTGGTTTTGTGTCATATCTTCGTTCGTTCGTGAAGGATTGTGCAGTAATATTTTCGGGAAATTTCAGGTGAAGGTTGATAAAAATTGACCAAGGACCCTCGAGGTTGAACGGTCATGAATCCGTTTCGCTCCAAATCAGTTCTTAGATGGTTTGGATGTTGCACCTAGCGGATCGGACTCAGTAATATGGGAATGACGTCAGCAAACGAAATCCACTGGGCTGGAGTGAACTCAGTAATTAATTATGATGCTCCAGGCTTGTGAAATGTGAACGCTCCAGCGCTCACACCTCCAGCTTCTTTTCTTCCTCAGCATAATGTCCCTCAGTACTAACGAATTAGCCGAAGAAGAAGAAGAAGGGTCAATATTAATAAAACATGGAATGCTTTTAGAGTAATGACCATCGACTTCCCCTGCCTCATAACTCCCTAATAGATGGTTTCTTGGTCCATTCACTAATGAGTCGGTCCATTATGGATTTATGAAATGATAAGGAAGACTGTTTGAAGTTTATCGCCCTTCTCGTCTGATCCCTTGAAAACCCGTTATCTTCCCTGGCTTACTCTCTTTCACTGCCCCCTCCTTCCTTTAATAAGTTCTAAGGATGGCTGCTTGCTCAAAGGGTCCTTCCTATCTTCTTGTTGCGTTTAATGTTTTTTATTTTAAATTCCTTATAAATCCGCATACATTTAAAAAAAAAATCGAACTATTATTTTATTTTAATTGCATTAAATAGTTAAATAAATCAATGCAACGCCAATATAACGTCTATAAGTGGACGGTGGTGTTACTTTTGAAGTTTATGACGTATCTTTATTTCCTTTTAAAAATTTGGGTTCTCTCAACATGACATCTTCTTCTCTATTCAATTATCTTAAATCCGTTTCAAATTTGAGCCTGAAACTAAAGGAATACTCTGCTATTCATGATAGCCTCGAATATTTATAATCTGTAATCTTACATATTTTAAATCCTAGTTTATAAATGTAGTAATGGATTAAGAATGTTAAGATAATCCTGGGTTATTTCATGAAAATGGTTTACAATTGCCATTTGGAAATGGGTCAAATATAGAAATAAATAATTTTCACAGCTGAAAACATGCGGGATTTCTTCGCGCAAGGAGGATTATTATTTCTCATCAGAATTCTATTTATTTATATTTTTTTAAACAAAACAGTTCAATCCTATGAAAACAATATTCTTTGTGTTTTAGTAAAATGGCAAATTAGATCAACAAATAAGTACCTGCTGATTTAAATTCATTAACATGTATTATTTTCATCAGTGAAGGTATATACATATACATAAGATATAATCTGTATAATTTAAATGATTTTCGTCGAAAAAGGGTCCAGTTGATGGATCATAAACGTACAGGGTTATAACATACAAAGTTGTTGTATTTAGGCAGGTTGACAACCCTGAAGTTAGTGGCTTTAAAACCAAAAAACATATACAGAATATAATGTGTTTACATGTTTCCTACCAGAGGTCTGTTTAAATCGGGATCAAAGGCCGCGTTTGACCTGTTGGCGGGTGATTAAAAAATTTTTCTTCTCCTTTTCCGATGTGAGTTCAAACGGGGTAAAAACCAGATCTTAGAAATAATAAATGGACCCGGAAAGTTATTTCAGTGTGATGTCGGTCATTGTTTGTTTGTGGGACCTGATCAGAGACTGGGTTATGACAGAAAGCAGGAAGAGCTGTGTATTATGGTGGTGAGATCGTTTACAGTCAGTGTAAACAGCTCGACGTCTGCTGCTGCTAGTCAGTGATGCTGTACCACGCGTGTTCAATTAGTGCATGTACACCGTGGGCCGTGTACCTGTCCGGCAGTTTACCGTATCGAACATCGTCCTGTATCCGACATTGTTCACAGTCTGGAGTGCGGAGTAATAACAACGAGAATCTGTCTTTGTGAAATGAAAAGAGAAGGCCTATTTATTATTGCATTGAGTTATAATTTATTAAATACAAGGTTGTTAAATAAGTCTGTTTGATTTTTATCTTTATATCAAATATAAATATATATATATCATTTATTTACTATAACTTGAACCCATATCTGAACCAATAATGTCACTTACCAAATTCGAATATGCACTCTGAACAAGACTTATCTTCGAGGCTCATGCAAAGTAATTTTTTTTAGTTTAGACGTGAGTATATTATTAATAATAGTAAATTTCAAAAAATTAACGAAGATTGTTATTTACATTTAGTCAAATTTACTACCTTGTTAGCATAGATAATAGAGTAATAGGTGATGCGTGCAGCGCTATCAGTTGGTTCGGGGCAATACTAGAACAGTGCTATCTCTAATAAATCTCAGTTATTAATCTCCCTGGCAAGCCTATCCAACACTAATTGCTAACATTACCATTGCTGTTATCTCTTATCGCTAGAGATAACGGAGAAACATGCGAGTTCACGATACATTTATGTATCGGACGGATTTAATGCTCTGTGGCTACTTTACATATCGTAGGTAAGCAATAGGGGTTTCCATGGGGCCGAGTTGGATACAAAACTAATCGTTTATGGCCGCTTAACGAATATACTTGCTTTCAAACGTGCCTAATGTATCATAAAAAACATTGCAGAAAGCGAAGTCCTTCGAAATTTGTGGTGACGAAAATGACAGCAGGACATTTTTATACAAATCACTTTTTGGAACTCATAAGTTTACTTATCTCGAATGGTGTATAGTAAATATGTTTGGACTGATTACCTTATTTTCTCGGTCTTAGATGATGAAGTATAATTAACTGTATTATTACTTCTAATTTCTTGCGGAACAGTTAGTAATAGATCTAGCAAATGGGTAAATCATTTGGTATTTTTTGGTTTTTGACTTTTTTATAACTACTAATAGGGTCATTTATTTCTTCTTAGGTTACTACTATGCAATCACCATTTCTTTTTTTAAATTCCTGACAAAAGGATGTCTCTACTGAAGAATCGCGCCGCAACGTAGTTCTTTAAGATTGTAAAACGAGAATAAAACCATCTAATTTAGATCGGATTTGCATTCCTGTTGTATATGTTTCCTTTTGTCCACGGAGTACATACACAACGATACATTTTTTGCTGCAATTCTAATACCAAGACGGACTCGTAAAAGTCTCATAAACCGCCCTCCCCCTCCTTCTAGTGCAGATACGCCTGGGGTATCTCGGCGGACGCAGGTGTCCAATTTGCTGAGGTCGCAGGTGCCAGTTCCCAAAGACTTCGCCGAACAAGAGGATTTACATGGATAACAGAAGCGGATTATTCCGAAGATATGCAAGTGAGGACTTTTACGACGTCGGACGGTGTTTGCCGAGCAGTAAAAGTCTCACTGGAAGAGTTAATTTAGCCACAGACGGGCGGGATTAAAAACGTGTGTTCTTTGTGTTATCTTTGTTCGTCTTGTCGGCAGCGTTCAGGTCTCTCCATTTGTCCTCGTTATACCCTTCGGTAGGGTTCGGTAAGTGTTTCCGTCAATGAGTTTATCTATATTCAATCTTAATCTTTAATTTTTACAGTTAGTTGTCGGACAATAAAAATACCAATTAGGATTAATCAACATGGTTTTATTTGACCTTAAAAAATCGTAATTCGTTCTGATGAAAGATTCGTGGACTGGTAGTTAACAGAAAAATGTCTGAGGAAAAAACCTACTACGAACAATTTAATTTATTCCTAAAAATTAAATTAATTTATTTATTGTAATGATAAATATCACACTTCTAATGAATTAGGTCTCTAATAGTAGAGAGCGATTATAAATTTTGTTTTAATCCTCAGAAATGAAAAGACTATATATATATATATATATATATATATATATATATATATATATATATATATATATATATATATATATATATATATATATATACATTTTGCAGTTAAATGTTTAAAATAATCTTCTTTTTTAAAAATATTAATAAATTGTTAGTTTAGAGTGCAATACTAGATAAGTAAGAGCATTTATTTTGACTAAAGTTTATAATATAACCTGATGTGGTCAGAATCACGTTCAACCATTAGGTTTTACCTAAAACCAATTGAATGGCCATATTGCCACAATAGAAGAGCTTGGACTCGGACCTGGCTATCCGGAGTTCAGAGACTTACTCAGTGTCAGCTCCTAACTATTTTAGGGTAGGAATTAGTTTCAATTTCTGGAGAATTGAATAATGTTTTATAAATTTTTTTTTTTGGATCAGTCGTATGTTTTAATTTTTCCTTCGATTTCATATTTACTTAGTTATTATTCACAAGAAGTTTAGAAAATAAATATATCCCTATGATAATTATTTTTAGTATTAATTTTTCCCCTTCAGACATTTGCTGTAAAGTTGATTTAGCTTTTAAAAGCTATTTTTCTCGAAATTTAATAGTAATCAAAGTATATAATAGTTACTGCGTTTATCGTATAGCAACAGAAAACTTAAAATCCTTATAACTTAGAAACTAAGTAAGGAGGCACTATATGAAACAGTGAGAGCCCGAAAAACTCTCAATCTCAACATTTAATCATTTTCATTATCAGATAATCTCTAGCGTGAGCCCAGCTGTCAACTCGCCTATCTTCTTATCGGCCGCAACTCACCTGGTCCAAACTCCTCCGCCATATATAACTCCCTAACCGAGGACTGGTAAATTAATTTCTATCCTATTGTTAACGTTCAATTAACAGTAATTGCTTGCAATATCTAAACTTGTAAATGAAAATAATTAACATGCTAGGGGCAGACTCGTTAAATCAACGTTATTAAAAACTCGACTGGAGCCAGTAATTTCAATTATCGGCGGCGCTGAACGCTGAGGCCAAATTTCATTGAAATAATTTTTTAATTTGTTTAAATAAAACGAATTGACAGAATGTTTTCTATGTTGCTATTAGAATTATTAGGGAATAGAAATAGGTTTATAGAAGTTAAAAAGAAGATATTGACTAACATAAATAATTTTAAATGATCTTACCTTTGATGACTTTTATATCTTGTATTTATTATTATTATAGTATCAGTCTTCACTCACTTTTCTGTTTATTTTTAGATTTTTCAATTGAATATTGTATGGCATATTTTAGTTGTTTTTATTTTATTCATTTATTTTTTTGCAGCATTTTAACCCGGTATCTGATTATAAAGTGAATTAAAGATTTTCGGTAATTATTCTGATTTGTGCATAATACCTATCTGATAGTTCTATTCAGCCCTAGGGATCATTAGCGTTCAAAATAAAATAAATTATTTATGTTTTTGAGATTCGTCGAACAATGAATAAATTTAAAAATAATGGGGCATTGAAAATACATTTTTAAACATTTTATTACTACTGCTATTATAAGTAAGTACTAGGAATAGATTGTATGCACCTCATACATAAACTATTATATCATGAAAATGTGAAGCAATACTTTAAGATAGTAGTGGAGCAGGCTGGTTAGTGGTATATCTATTGTAGAATGTTCGAAAAACCAAAAGGGATAAGAATATATATATATATATATATATATATATATATATATATATATATATATATATATATATATATATATATTTTTACCGAATTTTTCTTTCGTAATATGGGAATTGGATCTAGGAATTTTAATTTAGCATAGGCATAATAACTAATGAGAGCATTTATTATTTAAGAAAATAATATCCTTCCTCAATCTTAAATTTATTAAAAGGTTTTTTTTTAGTACTAATACGTTTGCTATATTTCTGTTTAAAGTAGCAATTAAGATAAAAATCAGAACTCAATTTTAATAACGTCCAATAGATATTTTTCATCACTCCTGATGGTAATTACAGAGAAAGAGCCGTTGCTCAGGACTGTTGGAAAATAATAAATCCTATCTGAGAGCGCAGTTTGCATACCAGGATATTGAGCGCAGTGCAACAGAACCAGTTGGTAGCATTTATAACTGTCATTATCGCAACAGATAACGTGTAAACTACCAAAGGTTAGTTAGCCAACGGTTCCAGCCTTTATGTATGTTCTGCTCCTGGATGTAGTTCCAGTGTAACATCTGCCAATTTCTGCCTGTTACCCACTTAAGACAAAAACTCGGGAATTTTACAATTATAGCCATACATACATACGTTCAACATCTTAAATATTTTAATTTACACGAGGAATTGATGATGTGAGCTTTAACAGATGTTTTTCAAGAAGCTGTATGGCCCTGGACAAAATTTGGGCGTAAACCTGAAACATTGGATTAGCACCACTCTCGTGCTCTTTTACACTTTATTCTCAGATTTTCATTGTTATTTCGATTTTCTCAATAGGAATTTTGTTTTTTGTCTACTTCTCTTATCAAAAAGGTCTTCCATCTCCAAGCACAACTAGACAGTAATTAATGAGAACCATAACCAGTCTCAGAAAGCTTTGCGGGTAGAGCCTAAATAGAGGCTTGCGTGACTATTATCTGAATCAGTTAATATTCAGGAACAGACGCCCAGGCGGGGGTGAAAAGTGAAGTGGGACGAGGCGATTTCTGTGAGCGATAGCGAATTGACAATTAACACAAACCTCGACTGCGCATGTCTTCTAGTTCTCAGGCGTTTAAAGACTTTTTACGCATGTAAAATATTTAACAATATCGTGTCAACTCTATCAGAAACTTTGGTCTGTTGTAATCGATATAATGTGGTTCTTGCGCTGTATATTTATGTTATTCTAAAGAGACGTGTCCCGGAATAAATAAAGAATTTATTATGATTATTATATGCATTTAAGAGAACAATGGCCATGTGATGGTACGTCCAGCTTTATCGAAATAATTATATCTAATAAATTCCTAATATGGATAAAAAAATTTATTGGTTTCTTCAGATTATTAAATATATTTTTAAATTAAAATACTATGAAATAAATATTAAAACATTACTTACTGGACATAGCAGTACGTGCATTAAACGGAATAAGCGTTTCACGGAAAATCGGCAACGAAAATATTGGCGCTCGAACACAGTTTTATATTTTATAAGGAATTAAAAATATTACTCGTTTCATTGTTCAGAAGTTTTATTTTTCACTGCAGGCATAGATTTCTAATTATCATAAAGTTTAATGATGAGGCTTAAGTTGTGTATTTCATCCAAAATCAGTTAGATTGAAACAAATCAAGAAAACTAGAAAATATTAACTTAAACAGAAGTAATATAAAGAGATTGATTATTATTTAATGCGAATTTTAAACTAGTGATTCAAATTATAAATAAACTGTAATTAACCTACTAAAAATAGTAACTGTATTTAGAATAGTATGCGTACGTTATCTAGTCTTTGACTTAGATTTAAATTAATTTATATTATTGAATCGATGTATATTGTGTATTTGAACATCTTATAATGTTTGAAAAATATTGCTCTCAGATAAAAAAATTTAAACAAAGATTACAATAATTTTTATAATGCATTTCTAAATGATTAAATATAATCAGGGATTTTTACAATTTTTAATAAAAATGCAGTATCTATTCTATATTCTAACGAATTTCATCACAAAAATAAAAATTCAATGTGCGGTACATCAGAAATATTAATTGATCTCGGAATTTAATATTTATGAAATATATTCGGAATTTATTTCCATCAACGCCAGGAGAGAGAATAAAAATATAGCGAAATAAAAATAATATGCGGTATTATTTGGCGAGTCCATTATATGAAAACAATATGTGGCTTAGAGGCGACGTCCAGAGCCCTTCATTGGGTTAATATCAATTTATTTCAATCAAATCCTCGTTCGACCGACCAATGTAGTGAATTTCCGCTGATTTAGTTAATAAATAATGCGTTTTATGCTTCTTTTTTTTTTTTTTTATTGAATTTTAGCATAGTCATGCTAGAACAGGCACATCAAAAATTTATATCTATTTTGGGTACTATTTATTATAAATTACAAGGATCGACATATTTTTGTAACATTAGTGAGATATTAAGTAAATGTTGTATTTTGATGTCTGAAAAAAAAAATGAGACGACATATTTTTAAAATGTAGTATTTATTTAATATAAATCTGCAAAACGCGTTAACTATATGCAAAGACATTACTGAGAATTATACGAATAAAAAATTTATAGCATGAGATGTCATAAATGACAAATTAAAACATATTTATTGGACCTCAAGCAAGGGAGCTTCTAGATGATTTCCGTTTTCAATAAAAATTAAATGAAATGGAATTGACATTTGGAAGCGATCTGGGAGACATTACTGAGGGTTATGTGAATAAAAAATATATTGAAATTTCGCACAGCGATAAAAACCATAGTAGTATCCCATCTCTTTTTAAAAACTAGCATTCGTCGCCCAGAATGTGTTCCAGCGTCTCTGGTAATATGTTTCAATTGTCCTGATGTCCTGGTGAAGTCCCTCTCCTTGTTCGTCGCTTACTGCACCCCAATTTCAGGAAATAATCTAAATAGGAGTTTAAAAAATGCATTTTTAAGGACATGCGACACCCTAGTACTTCTTAGGCTTTCGAGAGTACATCTATGAGGTTTTTATAGTTTTCATCTTTCTGGTTGCCCAGAAATCCTATTATATGCAGTTATAAGTAAATCTATATACAATTATATAGAATAAAAATATGCCTTCTTCTAGTTTCTGCCTTGAAAATAAGCCTTCTTCTGTACATGTTACAGTTATTAGCTTTTCTTTTTCGACTACGAAATACTACATAAACACCTACTTTTATCAATATTACTTTAAAAAAGTTTAAATTTGTTGACCTGCGTTATTGAATATAAATTTTATTTAAGAAATTATTTTAATTATAATTTGTGCACAGGGTAATAAGGAATTATAATAATCTTTTGGCCATCTCATTACTTATCCTCAAGACCATGTTGAGGAGTTGCCTAACTTTTGCGGTGTAGATATGCAAAACTTGAATTACGGCAAGAAGTGAAGATATTTATGAATCCATAATTAACGTTAACTCAAATGCTAACCAAGTATCTAATAGGCCACTACGTCAGGGGTTGACAAGACGTTGACCATTTGCGGCGGAAAGAGAAAGCACGCGTACGTTAAATCTTCCAGTTAAATAACTAATAGATTAAAGCGGTTAGGAGTCATAGTTGTTAGTAATAGGTATAAATTATTACGAAGCCTGACCAGCTTGGGGTTAATATTGTTTCGAATCGCAAATAAAAATCTAAAATTTATTTAAGTTTTATAAGTCTTATCCTACTCGTCCAGTGTGGGCATGTTTGGCTTTAAGAATTTAAAAATTTACTTTTTTTTTTTCAATTTACAGAATAAGTCTCTAGACCACCGCCTCGAAAATCGGTTCTTGATGGATGTAAGTGTTTGTTCTAAGAGGTTCATGTTGTAAGTCAGTCTGCTGTGGAAACTTTCATAGTATTCTTTGGCCGTATCTGAAATTGTTGAGATGTCCAAGTCCTTGTGTAGCATACCAATCCATTTGCCACATAGAATGACGCGTCCACTATTTTTCTCAATGCTTTTGACTCGAAAAACTGTATTATTTAGATGCTTGAGGTTTTGGCAGAGCCCCATAACTCTATCTCATATATCCATAAATGTTTGATTAGCACTTTGTAGATTGTAAGTCTGTTAGTTAAGGGTAATTTGGAGCGTCTATCTAGCAACCTAGAAAGTAGTCCAAATCGTTTGTCAGCCTCTTGTCCGGGTGAATTCCTAAATATCGAACTTCCTAAGATTATAATTAAATTACAATTGTATTAGATATATTTATAAAATATGTCGTTATGTCTGATATGTCTGATTAATGCAATATGACAGTAACTTATGAAATAACTACCCATTAGTAGCACTCCAACGATAGTTCTATTCTATAATCTTCTTTTGAGACGCTTCAGAGAATTATTAGTACCTATTCGATAGGGAAGCTGGGCTAGGAACCTGTGGATTTTGCTGGATACGGAGTTATGGAAAGATGGGCATCTATTTCGGGCTAAATCAGTAGCATATGGCACATTGAGGCCGTTTTATTTTAGACATAATAAGCAGCATTTGCAGCAGGATTTAACGAAGAATCTTAGATAGTAAATATAGCACAAGTGATAAATCTATGGTTTAGTAAAGCCCAAAAGCTCGATTCCGTATGTCCAAAACTTTATTGTAGTCCATTTTAATTTCTAGGATAATTTCTTGTCCATTTAAAGGTGTAGGTCCCTATTCAGGTATTGGAGGATTATTATTATATATTATATAATAATTCGCAAAGGATATATTATATAGGATGCCATAGTTTTGCGACGAAGGGAAAAGCTTATTGGATGGGGTTTGTTGGGACTTGGAGTTGCTTCAGCTTTGACATTATTCAAGGTATCAAATAGAAAAGTTTGGGATACACTAAATGTGTCTTCAGTCACTGATAGCACACACGTGTCATAGGTATAAGTATAAGTGCTTAAGTAAAAATTAAATATTAAAAAAAGAGAGATTGATGCACATTATTAGATAGAAAAGTTTTTTTTTAATTCTATTACTTTTTAAAATATATTTTACAGATATTACAGAATCGGGTAGATTTTTAGATTTTAAATTAATTTATTTCTAATTTTTATTTGCGAAATAAGTTCATGGAAAGCTTTTTAATATAATTTTCTTTTCAATTTCGACTGTAATGATTTAATAGATCACTTTATGGATGTTCTGAGAATAATTAATCGATTGAATTTTAGTCATAATATCTGAGATTCTGATAAATTTTCTTGGCAAAATGTTTACGCCTAGTCGTATCAATTTTATTCATTTTTTTAAATCCAATTTTTTTTTGTTTACAAACATCTTTTATTAAATAATTTGAGTTTATAATACTTTATATAATATAAATATTCCTTTCTGCATCAGTTTAAGCAAACCCATAAAAGAGATTAAAAAAAAAATAAGAAAAGAGAAGCGAGAGGTTTGGAGCGGTGTCCAGTGTCCGGCGGGTCGATACGGTCGCCATCTTAAGGCTCGTATATCAGGTCCGGTGCGAATGAGCTCGCGTGTTCGTGTCCTGGTATTTGTATTGGTATCGGGATTTATTCAAGATGGCAGAGGATTCGTAGAGAAGATTGTATATGTACAAACAAATAATTAAAAAAAAAATAAATAAATAATCTTTCATTAGGTGGATTAACAGTATTTTGTTCAGAAAAATAAATAAATAAATAAGCACCGCTGGAATTAGAAATTTAGATTTAAAAAAAAAAAAGATGAAATAAATTTAATTTAATAATAATTTAATTACCCGAACAAAACTCTGGACTTAATGAAAAGGCAAATAAGATAGCATATTATCAATGCATAAACTAACAGGGACTATCAGCTGATATGAATAAACATTCTATTTGTTTGCCTCGACTAATATCGTAATTCGATATAGATATCTTTGAAGGACAATTAATTCGAATCATCAATTGGGAATATTTAACTATGTTCAAGTTTAATTACGCTTCGAAATTGTTTAGTTTTTGACTACTAATTTTTTTTTTCCTTTATGTTCATAAATATTACTGATGTAATACTGGGAATGAGCATATTTACTGTATAGTAATATTTTTATGTCTTTTGATACGAATAATAATTATTCTACGAATATAAAAGAAAAATAAGAGTTAATAATACACAAAACAAGAAAGTATGAAAAAAATAAATAGCGTAATAGAAAAAACTGAACAAAAATCATAATAAAAATAGTGAATAAATTGACAACTAAATAAACTATAAACAAATTAAATGAACATAGTGAAGTATAAACCACTACAAAAAAAGATAGTAGGAGTTTGAGTATTGAGTGTTCTTCATTGTACTTTTTCGCAGGAAGTTCTCATTCCACCGGTGTCTAATATGTTTCTGTTTACTTGTATATAACATTTTTTATTTTGTGTTTTTTTACCATATGTGGGGACTCTAAAAATGAAATTTCACTCCATTTTGATTGAAAAATACAAACAGAAATGAAATCTGTCTGCCTGATAACATCATATTGAACTTAGAAGATAAAAGTGCATATTATAAACTTTGAATTGTGTATATAAAATAAACTTTTAGGACCACACAAAAAAGGTTGCATGAATAATGAATCATAATTTGACTGATAGTTAAGAGCACTTCTCTGCTGACACAGCACTACAGACTTTTGTAGCCGTGACATTTGGTATTTGGTATGGTTCGTTACCGACAATCCTAGGAATGAATATCACATTGTCGGCACTCTTTTCGCAGTTAAAAATATGCTTAAACAGCCTCCGCTCATGTTTCTTTTTATTTAGATAGAATATTAACGAACTTCAACACTAATGAGACAAAGTATGAGTGATTCGTCATTAAATATGAATTTGAAACAACACTCAACAAGAAGTTAGGAAGTCTGGATTTTGACTAGTATTCCGGAAATCTCTTCGAATAACCTTCAATAATTTGTCGATTTTCGCATAATTTTTTGTTGATTTATCTCCGATGGGAGAGAAACCAGAAGACGTCAAATAGCTTAATTAAAATAATAAGTATGAAAAATGTATGCTTAAATAAAATTACACTGCACTATCGACCGTATCGCGCCGTAAATAAGCACAACAAAACGGTACATTAAACAAAGAAAATTGCTTATAAATTGATTCCCAATATCTGGCTCCCATTAGCTCATTACATTTGCAGGAGAGAGAGCTCATAAAATAAATAAATACAAAATTATTTGAATGCAATCAACCGTCGTATTTTATATTGCCGGGGAGAAAGAGCGCTACAGCTGATTTAAATAATTCCCAAATTTTAATAATTCACCCCGATAGGAAATCCACGCCCCCTGCCGAATTCCCCTCCCCATCACACCCCACACTGTTAGCCTGGCGTCGAATTAATTATGTAAACGTTGTACAAATATAATAAATAAATGTTAATGAAACAATTCCAGCCGTTGAATTGTGAGGCTATGCAAGAGGGAGATAGGCATCGTTGTTGGTAGTCATGCGTCGCTGGTTATGCGCACAGCTTATATACGCTTCGTTCATGTATACATTTCCGAAAACTGTCAGATCGGCCATGCTTGTAGTTTTTATGAATTCCTCTAGATAATCTAAATGAGATAGACGAAAGTCCCTCTTGGTTTATAGGTACCCTAATCTACATTTGTAGATCGAGCTGTATTATAAGCGTAAAGGTAATTTCTTTTTGTATATCTGGATTCCATCCTCATCACTCACCTTTGAATTCGAAATAGATTCGTTGTATGAGCAGGTTATACACCTTTTACAAAAATATACTGATGCTGAAATATAATAAGTCTAAATAAAATGTCTAGTGTTGAGCACTACACATTCCTTTAGGCTTTACAACTTCTTAACTGCGCACTCTTTTGTAGGGGTATTTGTTTTCGCTTTAGTTTGGAATTTGTGGTACCTATTTTGTTAACAAAAAATTTCAAAATAAAATGAAAAGATTTTTTTTTCGCTGGATGAAGGACTCCTAAAGTGACAGAGAGCTTTCCTGGCATACCTTTATCTTTAATTTAACTAACTATACAATGCGCTCATTGTTGATATTTTTATTTTGATAATCTTGAATAAAGAGAAAAATAAATGAAAAATATACATATTTTTATTATAGAGCTTTGATACTCTATAATAAAAATACATACATACCTATTAGTTGGGTGATATTGCAATTGAAATTCCTCCAAGTCTGATATTTTATTTTTAAAACACCTCTATTTTTCCTTTTTCTGTGAATTATTCTACGTAGAAATATTGTAATAAGAAATTTATTAGTCTATAACCCATTCTCAGTTGAATTAACAAATTCTGCTTTCATATATTGAAGTCCCATATATTCATTTCTTGACAAGAAATCGATTGTGAGATCCCCTAAGAAAGACGAAACCCCGCACAATAAAAACTCGATATCAAACAGCCTGACACAACGAAGCACTTGAGGTGAGAACAGATCCCAAACAGAAAATGATATCATGCTGTGTGAACAGACACTTGAAGACCGTTTGTCAGTATATCAGTTACGAGAGGGGGTGTTATGGGGGCGAGGGTGCATACTAAGCACATACGCTAGCCTTTCAAAGCGGTTCCTACCCTCTTAATTACCCAAATACATCACTCCCGATACATTAGTTGGATACATTAGAGGTTATATATGCGGATGTATAAATTAGAGGAAATGAGCACAGCTCTAATTACGTCTGAGGTAAAGTGCGGTCCACGCTTGCTGGATATGAATCTAATTGCCGAGGCAATGGTTTCCGCCCCATATCTACCGCCACCTGTTAGTGCATATTTCTGACTTCCTTTCATCGCATGGTGTATCATAATCATCAGCACGCGAGCTCTTATCGTGTCATCTCAACGCCGTTTAACTTTTTAGATTTTTTTTTTTAATAACAACCATGTAACCATTTTGTTGCCATTAGATAATTAAGTAATATCTTGCTCACTTCCCCATTTGTAGATCATTTCTTGAATATATCTTTTTTCTTCCGTTGATACTTATCGTTTTCTTAGTCTGACTCTCTTCTGGAAGCCTCTATTTGCTATAACTACTGAAGTTTATTTATTTCAACATTTTATAATGAAACAATACTATGCCAGTATGTAATGCATCGAGTCTAAACAGAGAGAAATATGATCTTGTGTTATACATAAAATGAAAGTCAGGAAAATAGCATTTTTTAAGACACTATTGACTATTTTTCTACATATTGGACCACCTTTCATCTTTTGAGTAAAAATAAAAAGAATTCATATTTTTTAATTAATATTTTTTTATAATGGTTTTCTCATTTAATTACTCATTCATTGGATAATCATTTGTTTTTATTTTGTGCTAGGATTCAAGAACATTCCCTTCGGAGCGTTATGGATTTAATTCTCACCTTGGCCACCAATTATTTATATACACGAAATAAATCTAGGCATTCCCAGTCTATCTTCGAAAATAGACAATTAGCAAGGGTTATAATGTTCAGTTTTGCTTTAACAAAGTTCAATTATCTGAGCTCTGCTAACTGTGGTTTCGAAGAATTGATTTTTTATTTTTTCAATTCAAGTTAACGATTATTATTTCAAATATTGCCTCATACTATCTACAAAATACAAATTTATTTATCTTTATACAATTAGAGATTATTAAAATGGAACGAATGTTGAATCACAATCTCTTAAATTATAATTTATTAAATCGGTTAGAGATGTAAAGCTGAATTAAAAGCTTTTTTAATATCAAATTCTAAAGGTATATCTATTGTATCCTTAGTTAATATCTAAGATAACACAATCGTGACATTACACTCGACAATCAGTTTGACATGCGCTTTCAACTGTACTATTTCAAAAAAGATAATCTCTTGCCCAAGGTTGAGAAATATCGAAGTTCTGTACGTCTCCGGGTATACGATCCTATGTGCTAGCAGCCAAACTTTTATAGATCTCTTTAATGCTCCTTCGATACTATCCAGATTCTGCTCAAACTAAATAATTACCGGTATGATTTTTCTCCAGATAATTAGGATTGGTAAAAGTATCCTCACGAATTTCACATTGCTTCTGTACTTTCACTCACGAAAGCCAGAGTTCGTGATACAGCAGCTGGTATCCGTGCTGGTAAACCGAGCACCTTATATTTTAATTAGACAGAATACTTTACGCTGATATGTTGTTATACACGGCTTTGTAGTTGATGTACAGTAGTAAGTCGCATTTTTATTGGGCTCCGAAATATGCCTTGAACTTAGTACTGGTGAAAAGCTTAATCAATGAAACAGAAGACGAAAAGAAAGCTCGGTATTCGATATTGCTAAGATTTTGATGTACTGAATAAAACATGCAATATGAAATAAAATAAAGTATATTACACTTTACAATTTATTTAAACAATTACGAGGGAGGGGAGCGGGAGCGAACTTAAGATGGTTTGCTAGAGTAACTTGTTCAAGTTTTTAAATTGAAGAATAAGTAACTCATATGGACCAGCAGTTATTTTACAAAATGATTAACAAACTTAAAAAAGAACTTTTAAAATCCAGTTATTGCTAGAAACTATTTTTTATATTATTACTTTTAAAAAAGTTTCATGCAATAAAACAAGAGAAAAAGTAATTTAAAAAAAAAATTATTTGTAGAGAAAACTGCTAGTTAATCATCAGTTAATTATATCAATCCATTGTTCTGTAAAACTATGTTAAATTTCATGTCTTTATCAGTTATTTTAAGTATAGTAAGATGCATTCCGACACAAAAACACAGCACGAATGGCCATGTCGCTCATGCCTAAGAACACGAGGAGGATACTAAAAAGAACATGGAAGAGGGATCTGCTATCATAAGAAAAGTGAATCAAGCCAGGAAATAGATACCGCTCTGTGTGCTGTTCTTCTGTCTCTCACGCTATGCATATCTACAGATTGCCAATTTTGTATTTAACATGTGTGGATGTACATAAATATAAAAAAGATAATAAAAATACCCGATTTTCTATTGATATCACAAATAAAAATTGAGAACTATAACTATAATTGAGAACATAGTCCTTATTTGATATCTTGAGTTACAGAAAGATTTAAAAAAAAATCACTATGAATCAAGGTTATAACTTAGAATATTTCGAGTGTGATTTGAAAATTAAATTGGACAAAATAAGCATTTTTAAAATGGTTCCTATTCAAAAATATATGTGATAGGTTTAGACAATAATTTTCTTTATGCTTTTAATTCTTAGTAACATAATGAGGAGAGGGTTGTACAGCTATGATCTTTTAGTCTAAAACCTATAGAATGGTCTATTCTTTTGTTCCATTTTTTTTACTTTTTTGGAGTTTCCTATAGGTTGTCGGAGAATCAGTTAAGTTATTTTGTTTTCCCTCGAGGACTTGATATTCCACCGATCTTCAAAGGCAATTGTCATTCGTTCACAAGCATAGACGGCGGCCTTACCACTTCACACGGCCTTTACTGGGAACAACTATTGTTTGAATGCATTACTATTCCACGCGCGGTACAAGAACCTACACGTACGTGTGATCATTATTTTAAAAATTGGAGTCAATTCGTAGTAGCATCAGTTATTCAATTACTGCTACCGGGTGGTGCTTCCTACTACTAAAGCCTACGGGGTTGTTCGTGAGAATAGCTAAATGTAGGGGACCCACTTTCAGGCCACTACGGTGTATTGAAAATTGTAAGAAGGTGTATGAACAAATATACATATAACTATAACAAATATAATATACATATATAATTGTGCGCTAACTGTAATTTTTCCATAGAAATATTATGAGTACAAATATACATGCTGTTCATAAATGAAAAGATATTTTTAGGATGCCACTTCAAGAGAACGAAAAATAAAAAAAAATTAACACAATTTTGATCACGCCTACAAATGTATTAGTTTGTTTTGAAAAAGATATATATATATATATATATATATATATATATATATATATATATATATATATATATATATATATATACAATATAAATATTCCTGAGCTTAAAATAGAAAATTAATAATGATTGATGCAATTCGGTACATAAATTATAGTATAAAACTGTTGTTTATTGTTTCAATATTAAGAGATTATAAAATAAAATAAAATATATTTTAAAATAACAAAGGGGAAGGACTATTACAATATAATAGGATACTGGTTGCGAGGGTTTCCCGGATTATGCAGTTCTGAAGAGATCCATATCTGTTAAGTTTCCGGGCATACAAAGGGACCAAACCTAAATATTTATGCAGTGTCGAATAATTACCCGAGTCCGTGATTCGGAGTCGTGAGCTCGGTTAGATATTCCATATTCCGCGATTTACATCGTGTCCCGGCTTCTTCGTGTCGCCTCGGCATCGTCCTGGGCACACGAGGCTTTCCCGAGGGTATCCTTCGATCTGGTCCGTATGTCATTGTGAACCTTTAGGGAGGCCTCTTATTTATACTGTTTAATAAGAAGAAATCGGACCCATGTTTATAACCTTATGTTGTTAAGGCTGTTTAATTTTATCAAAAATATAGTAAAGAAGTTAATCAGCTTCAGATCATTAACAATAAAATAAAAGATGGTGACAATTAAATCACTGAATGAAAATGGCAATATTGTCCACAGTAGTCAATCTAGGTAATGTCCTGACGAATAATTCCAATTTCGGCTCATTGAGCGGGAGCTGGGACCCATAAAAAGGTAAACAAAAGCTGCGAAGTAATAACTCTTTTCAAGTGAAATGACCTCTGCCTCCGAATGAGGGCCGTTTGGAAAATCACCTCATCCATATATAACGATAAAAAAAAAAGAGTAAAAAAAGGTAAAAACACAGCATTTTTCCGAGAGAAAAAATCTCTGGCAGGACACCTGGATTTATGGGTAGGGAACCAAGTCCAATCTGTATCGGGGAAAAGCCGGGCATAACCATTCCAGTTTGTGTTAAGTGCGAGTGCCGACTTCGGAGCGCAGCGGACAACAAAAAAAAACCGTCCAATGGTAGCCTTGATTAGAAGGGGAGGTCCCACTGATTGGGGATATAGCCCGGCCCCGTGTGCTTCCTGATTAAAACGAATATATCAACGAAAAATCAGTAGCTGTTCGTTTTGTTAAGCTTTAATCTGGTTAATAGGCAGAGCTTTAGTAACAGACCAATGGTCGACTGTAGATCCGAAAAAGTATAATGTAATTTGGATCCGTTTGATATCGATAGTATTTGTTTTCTCAAGTGGAAGGCTGATTGTACAGTAGCATCTCGGATTAGTTGAATTTAGTTTTTTTTTTTAATGTTTGCAGCAAATCAACTAACATACTTTAACAAATTCTTTTAGATATTTTTTTATCATTACATAATAATCTTGTTCCGCCTAAATAAAAATACTGTTAAACTTCCAAACCCTCGAAATGTCCTTTGGTGAGATCACGCGTGACGGTGGGAGTATGCTGATGCCGACATTGCCAAAACCGCGACAGCTATAAAGCAGCCGACAATAGAAGGTCCCCTGCGAACCTTCAACACCTCGAGCAGTTAACCTAAAAGCTTTTTGAAAGGTAAACACAACGCTCTGGGATAAAAAACCCTTACAAATTGCAATCCCTTGTATACTATGGAAAGACTCTGAAGGAAAAATAATAATTATTCGTCTCATTAGAGTGAGGCTGTTGTCGAGTAATGGTTATTGGCGGCGGATAGCGGAACTATAGTAATGGACAACTTCCTCTTCAGCTATCCACCTGGCCGACCGTGGAAGCAGGAGTATTTGTTTACAGCCGTAAAATTGGCAAAACGATACCAACGGCCATAAGTCTTCTAGCTGGACGTATCGGGTTACCCAATCGATTAAGGGCTTCGCTTTGGAAACCGTACTCTTTTCTTCTCTCTTATAATTGTAACTTAATTGTCTGTTGAGAAATATTTTTTTAAAGTGGTGTGTTGAAGATTGCATGAAGTATTTTTGGATGTTAACATCGTTTGACCATATACAGGTTTGATTATAATCATGAAGATGGGTATTTGGTTTTTAATTGCTAAGAGAGAGCATTTGTTTATTGAAAGTAAAAGTAATTGTTATTTAGTAATCATCATTCTGAATGGAGGGCTAATTATTCATATTTTGATTTATTAAATTGTTCTTAATATTTCGATCATTTTCGTGGAAGTATAAATTGTATCAGATTAATTATAAAACTATCCTCGCAGCATTTAGCCGTACTAATCGATCCCCTTCAATCGACTAGAATTGAATTAAATCTCTTCCTGGGAAACTTCCTCCCAGAGCTCATTTCAATTCTTGCCAAGTCGGCCTGTAAAAGGCGAAGAAAGTAAATTGAAGGTAAATTATCTTCAAGTCAAAGAGATCCTGCCATTAGTCAAAGTAAAGGAGCAAGAAGACAGGATAGGGTAAGGAAGATATACTCGTTAGCAGACAAACTCTTCAATTCCGAGGAGCTCCTGGAACAATCGGCTTTCTCCACCCGTGAGCCCTAAAAGGAGTGCATCGGTGTGAGACGGGAGCAGAGCAATAGGGAAACCAGAATTTTTATAACGTCTGAGTGCGGGTAGCGACTTACGTTCAGCCTCTGAAATGATTCTCTTAATTGGGCACTACATTCCGATGTGTTAGGGTCTCTATACCTTCCAGAATGCCAGCTTTCTTACCTGAAACAGAAATAAAAGAAAGGTATTAAACTTTTGCTAATTGCAAGGTATTATTCTACATCTACAAAGTCTCTGTATCTATTAGATCAACTGTTTAATGGCTTTGAATAACTTTTGGCGTTAGGCTCCCTAAGGTAAATTAATTATGAAAATACTTATTTAAGATTGGATTGTATAAATTAATGATGGAATATATTTACAGGGAATGCTTCACGAAGAGAATCATCGGAATGCACTAATTGCCAATTACCTGTTTATCTGATTTTTCCTAATAGCTTTCACATATTATATCGTTTATAAAAGTCTATTATTGGTAGAGTCAACCCTTATGATATGCCTATTTCTGTTGCATATTTATTTCTTGCATGACAAAGCCCATTTGTTTGTGCCGATACATTAAGGTTAGGTTCTGTAAGTCAGCTGGTCAACTCATCTTCATAACTTGACTGAAAATTCAAGCACGATCAGGATTTAGGTAATTATTTTTTCGATTTTTTCTTATATCATAGTATAGACGCTTAATTGGAAACAAGGAGCCAGAGATTCCCAGTAATGACAAGATAAAATAAAATTTCAATCAGTTCAATCAATTAATTTAAATCAATAAATTTAAACCAGGGATTAGGAGCCCTACTCCGGTGCATTGCTGGACTGTGAAACTCTCTAGGTGGTGTACTGGACCTCGACCTGAGTGTTTCTTTGAATCATATTGAACATGTTTGAGGAAAGCGTTTGTCAGTCATTTAATATATAATAAATATAGTATGCAATTTTAAAAGTGTTTAATCACGTAATTATTCTGATTTTAATAAAATTATATAAATCAAATAAATTAGCGGCATTTCAGGGAATTATCTTTTGTATATTAAAAGATCAATTTAAATTTAAGATCATTAAAATTTTGTTTCTTACTTGTGTGTATATTTAAATGACTCAGAGCTATGGCCGATTTTTTCTCTCTTTTTCTTATTCCATTATTCATTTTGTTTATCTGTTTTACGTTTCATTGTTTTGCATTAGTTTTTTTTTATATAAATTTTAGATTATAGTTTGTGCATTTCATTTTTAAGCACTTTTTTATTCTTTTTTTTTTACCACCCGCAATTGGTATTTTGCCTGTTGGTGTATGCTGTTTATAAATAAACAAATTTTTTTCTGCTGGTCAATTCATGATTAGGTATCACACATGGTTTTATTATTCATTTTCCGTAATCACTTATCAGTGCTTAAGACACATTGTTTAATGCTTAAAAAGAAAATTAACAAGTTAAAAATATCGTTTGTTCAACTTCTTTGTTGTTGAACTGTCGTTCGCTGAATTTTTTATATAACTTCTTTGAATTATAGCACAATAATCTTCGGATCACAACCTTGCTTGCTGCTAGTAGTGTTGCAATGGGAATCTATCTTCTCCTTATATATCATTGGAAAGGTCATCTACTTTCTCGCTCATCTTCACCCCTACTCCTTAATCTCATTTTGGCTTCTCAAGAGATTAATAGACCGAATACGAAAGCGCTGCCTCATTTCAGAAATTCGCTTTAGTATGATTTCTTGGTGAATTATAGTAATTATTAAGGATGCTATGATTGATGATAATCTATTCGGTGATTTAATACTGAACGATGCCTAAAGGAAATATTTTTCTTTTTAGAAATTAGTATTCTATTTATTAATTAGTTTTATTAATTATTTTCATACATTTATAGAAAAATGTTCATCTTATTAGAATTTTAGAGGTAAAAATTTGAAATCAAATAAAGATAACTCTCTACTTCTTCATGTGAGTGATTGAGCAACTAGAACGCATTTGTTATTTAAATATAGCCTAAATTTTTTTTAGCATTCTCTCTTGATAATTTATTCATGCATTACAGTTAAATATGGAATTTAGAAGATACGTTACAAGAATTAGAAGTGTTTTCCTGTTTAAATATTCAGATAAGCAAATAGCTTAATTGTTTACGAAATTGCAGTTCTACGCCCACTTTGAGCTAAGTATTTCCCAACTCTTATAATGATAATAGGAAATCATAACTAATAAAATTTCCAGCCGGTGTGATGCTGTGCACTATTAGGCCGGTAGTTATAAACAACAATAATTATATCGTATAGATGCTGTTAACATCCTGTTATTTTTACCCGGTAGTTTACAAACACTTCAGCAGAAAACTGGAGGGAGAGTAAGGCAGTTTGTTTATTATACACGGGACCTATAAACAGTTTGTCCTCTCTATTTTTTGGTGGCGTAATCTTTAGTTTTTCTTTATTGTTTATCCTATAAAAAGTTAATAAATCTTATAGATATGAAATAAACAACGGACGGTAGGGGAGGGATTGGTAACTCTATTCTTGGCTTTTATTTGTGTATTTGTGTGACTTTGAAAAAATATTAAGGTCGAGGAAGGAGGATATTCTGCGTAAACTTTTTATATTTTTTGTGTGAACTATGAACATCAGAGTTGATCAAGTAAAACTATTACAATTATAAAATTTTATTATCAAACTTTTGTATGGATTTTTACTTTCATAGTTTTCGTCTCCATTTCTACGGATACCTTATTTAATGAACTAATCGAATGATTAGACTGGACTTTAAGTGCTATTTAGCTATAGTTCGGAGTCATGCAAATAAAGAAGTTATACAAAACATCTAACAGAGCAAAGCAATAAGTATAATCTTAAGTTGTTGTTTTTCTTTGTTAACCCTTCAACATATTAAAAACCTACAAATTTTTAATTATGCATTTTTTATTTATTGTGCGAGTAGTATTATAATTTCATTTCTAGAAACTTTCAGCATAAATCATTTGTCAATATCAGAATAAAAAAATAAAAAATCTATATCCACTTGAATTAAAAAAAAAAAAAAAAAAAATCAAAGGGCCCTTTTTTATTCAATTGTATTTAGGTTTTATTGCAAATCAGTATATACTGGCTTTTGGATGTTTTAGATTTTATTTTTTTTTAAGTCTAAATACAATGGTTTCAATATAAATAATAAAGAAGTGAAATTAATAATAGTTGAAAAAGCTGCTCATTTTACAAATTCGATGACAACAGTATTGTGAAGATACTGCCATCCACTTAGGAGTTAAACAGATGCTAATTTGACTTGTCGGACACATATGGCTGGGTATAGATAACACGCACCCCTGAAGTCCAAAAGCCACTAGAGCCGTACAGTTACAGAAATATAACTCTTAAGAGCTCTATCTCTGTTCCGATCTGGAAGCCAGATGACAAAACTACAGGCTGCATAGATATAGACAGAGAATTGAATATTTTTTAAATGCGACTAACCCCCCTCCGTGGCCTTATCTCCTGGTTATTATGCCCTCTATATAATATGGTAGATGGGTTGCTGGTACTCTATATAAATGCTCTCTATACAATACATTAAAACCGGCAGCTGTCTCCTTTGTCAGCCGAATTATGTACGCCTGAAGAGATTGGGACAGATCTCTCTAAGCTGTTTACTCAGTCCTACCCCCACCCCTCCGTTCTATTTTCTATTGAGGGGGGCACCCTAAACAAAAAAATTTATTCCGACGATTGTAATCCGTTCCTCCCCTCCATCGCCCAGTTTTAATATGGTCGCGATGGCTGACTGTGGGAAAATAACACTAATACCGATTGTTACAGGATTCATCTCACTCATAATTGGATGTCCGGACCCTGGTTACAACGCATTTAATTGGTCCTTCGTTGTTTGAGGGCTGAAAGAGAATAACAAATTGTCTGTCTTGATGGTCGAGCTCTCACGGTTTGTATAATAACATATAATCAAGCAAGGATTACGTTCTTCAGTCAGTTTAATACACAATTTTTTATTTTTCTCAAAACTTATCTAGTGTATAACCAAGGTATTTCAAGTCCTTATATTACCTAAACAACAAAAACATTCATATACCTTTCAAATAAAGCAAAAAAAAAAAAAAAAATAACCTGTTATGTCATAAAAAAGTTTTTTTTTTACTACTAACAATTCAGATGAATCATCGAGATTTACCGAGCACAAAAAATGCTAAATCCATATAAAAAAAAATCTTTCTAGACGCCAATCAAACATTTTTCAATTTATTATCTTCATTTTCTCATGTCCAGTTTACGACCAGCAAATCAAGGATCGTATGATTTATGTTACCAAATTTGCTAATCCACTGACAAAGGACCCATTTAAAATTCCGGTCCTTCTCCGACAAGGTTAAAATCTCCCTCCACCCTTGTATCTTTTATGATCACTTTTTTTTTTCCTGCGGACATCTGTGACCCAGGATATATCGTCGATTCGTTAGCCATCCGTTCGTAAGAGGCATAAACCAAACCATATCTTCCAGATCGTGTTGGATGACAAATAGACCCTCCCGATGAACGCGTCCATTTATTGGCACATCCAATTTGTGACAAATTTCGCCTCGACCCCCCTCCTATATCCCGTAAAGATAAGGAGCCGCCCTCGGGATTACGTCTGCACCGTTAGCCCCAAAAATCCTGAGGAAATCTTTCCCTCCCGCGATATGAATATTCAAGCAATCTTCGAGATTAAATCCACAAAGCCCCATTACGCAAATATATATCTGTATATATTGAGGGGGGTCCAAACGGAAAACTGTTCTTCTATATTGAAACCAATTTAGCAGAAAAGTCGTGGTCATAAATTCTATTAAATTATTTTTTGTAGGGATTTTAACGGAATTGGTCTCGAGGAAAGGTTATGTTAATATCAAGGTTTGATTCATCTTATCTGAATTTATAATTTTTCTTTATATTCGTTATTTTTTTATATTTTCATAAAACAGGGAAAACATATTTCTATTCTGAAAAGGTTAGTTTTACTATTGACATTTATATTATGGAATTCAGGGTTTTATTACTGACCATAGATTAAAAATTCTATGCGAATATTTGAATAATTAACAACAAACCTTTCTGAATGTTTATAATTTCTAAAAAAAACACGTATCAGAAATCATCAGGTTTAATAATTGGTATACAGGGTTATGAACATATGTTACTGTGCTGTTTGGCACACATTCATACACATTGACTTTACTAATTCAATGCTTTTATTTCCAGTTTCAATACGTCGTGGATGACAGTTCGAATCAGGTTGTTCTGCCTGAATCGCAGTAATTATGACGTTAATGCCTCAGCTGGAAATTATATGAGCCGTATAAGGCATCTAGAAATCTAGATTGACAAGTTATTTCATCTTATATTTTATAATGTAAAAGTTTTTTTCGATATTATATAATGAGTAACTAGCTATTTAATTTTACATCAGCTCCATAAAAGTTTTATGATTAGGAATATAATTTTTGATTAGTTTCGTCTCTTTAATTATTGTTAATATATTAAAGATTCAGATAATTGCTTATTAAATTTAATAGCTGATTTCTAGTTGGTTCCTTTTGACTCGCAACGTATAAATCAGCCGGTTATTAAATATTCTTGTATGTCTATTTTTGAATTTTTGCTTTTTTAGATTTATAATTATTTAAAAAAAATAAAAATTAGTTGAAAATAAATAAATAAAATCTAGTTACAGAGATGCTGGATATATTTATTTTTAAAGTTTTGTTATTAAAGATTTAAGTATTTAATTATTTCATCTTATTGATTTCATATTAAAATGTCCTGGATAGGGCTACTTGTTCTGTTATTTATGGATGTTTGAAAAGTGATGAAATGGTCACTATTATGAGAATAGAAACACTACGTAAATAAACCCAAAAACTCCAATGGGGGAAGACGGAATAATGGTGTTGCGTGTGATGAGAGAGGTCCTAGATAAAACAGACTAAGGTGCCTGCCTATAATAGAGAGGGACATGTACCCTCCGATGGGTTTATTAATAAATTAAACTGGGGGAGGGGCATCATAATTTGTCGGACCATTTCCCCTCTCCCCCCTCCCCCCACAGTTTGAGTGGATTAGGGCGCTACGCTATTACTTAGCATTCCCTGAGGGTTGGCCATCTCGGGGGACTGGTGTCACTGGTCTTGTCTTAGTCAGGCTGCAACCCTTTTCTTACTATCTATAAACATTGCTGGTATGTTTGTAAATAAAATGACAGCCATACTGTCTTTTTATTGTAAGCATAACATATATGTAGTTTTTGAACTATTTGTACAGTCGTTTACATAAGTGTTCCCCATGATACGTGTATGCTATGGAGCAACATCAATAAAACCATAATTATTATTATGGTAGCTCTAGAAACCGTAAGCCAGTCCTTGCTTTCTCCAATACTAGTCGCCATGCGTTTCTGTCTCTGGCTGTCGTCATCCAGCCATTTTCACCTACTTTGTTGGCATCATTCGCCACGCAATCCTAATTAAATTAAATAATTTCCGAGCTCTGTCTCTGGATATTTCCATCTATAAGCTGTATTTTCCAATAAAATAATTGCAAGCGATTTTATAACGTGACTTAAGAAAATTCTCTCAGCAATCGAGTTTTTCTAGATACATCAATAGATACGCTTATCAGAATATAATACATTTTCATTATATTACTATATTAAAATATATTATATATATACTAGTATACCCGGGCGAGAACTCTCGCATTAGATATTATGCTAATCCCTAATACATTCAAAGTGTAAGCGATATTAGGGAAACAATATAATGTTACCAAAAATGTTTATTGAACACACACATTTGGTGAAGCTACGTAGTTTGTAATGACTATGTTGCAGTTACAGTTCATACTTAATAAGAAATTAGCTTACCCCACTGGAAAACATCTCTTAAGTTTAACAGTAAGGCGATAAGCTTCAGCTACACCGTTTTCTATGTGTAGTATTAATATTTAACAGTTAGGGTTGGACATGAGAAACAATATACAATTTTCCACTCCTTAAAAGTTTTTGTAAACAGACTCAAATTGATATAATGTTTCCATGACAACGACACGTACGCAAGATGGCATACTGCCCGTGCGGATCTATATCATGCGTTATCTCGAAATCGGTAGGTTTTTAAGCGTTAAAACGCAGGACCAATGCGCTCCGCAGGAGCGTAGATTGTCTTGATGCCCGTGTCAAAATCTTTAAAACCCAACCCATCCCGTCTCAATCCGCCGATTCTCAGTCGTCAAAGTTTTGAAACCTTCCAGTTTTTTCATCACTTTTATTTAAGCAAGGGCTTTAATTTAAATTTAAAAAAAGGCTTACAAGGGTAAGCCTTTTTAAGAAACAAAATTGGAATTCGTCACACCTCCGTCAAACTCTCTTTCTTTTGATACATCACTCGTCAAAATCCATCGCTCCTGAGAGCCGGAAAAGGGATCTATACTACCGTAATAATATATAGTAGTGATAGTGATATATATATACATTTTCTGTATAATACAGCTACCACGCCTTTCCAGCTTTTCGTTGATGCATTCTGGTCGTTAGGGAGATTCGAGCCAATTCTTTGGCAGTTAGAGCTAAAAGCTCAGAGAATAGATTTAAATTGGTCAGATGTTGAATGACAGAAAGTTGGCAGAACTGGAAACCGGTAGACAATGCATGTTTTTCTGGCAATAAACATGTGTTTACGGCATGCTTGTCTTTTATCTTACGGCTTTGCCGAATTGAAACGCCGTTTTTATATAGTATACTGCTTTAAATAGCGCATAGATTGCTTATCAAATATTAATTTGGATATTTTTTTGTTAAAATTAATAATAACCTTAATTTTCCTGTAAAAACAATTTGTGCTGTGTGTGGGTATATGATGGGTATATGTGTGGTTTATACAGTAGTACTTTCAACTGAAAAAAAAATATTACTTTTAATTCAAGCTTTGAATAACATGTATTTTTTAACTCGTTAATTTTCATTGGTGTTAAATGAACAAATTTTCATTTATTCAAATTTAAAAAAAATAATGTTATGGATTAATTTAACATTACTTTTTTCTTCACTAAATATTTAATATTATTACTAAATTATCCGTTTAAATAAATTTATATTTAAAATCTAGTTTACAGCGAAAATATCTAGAATAATTTTCGTAATTTATAACCATGTGTTTTATTTATAAATTAGTTAATAATTATTGATTAATTTTCTGATACAATAATTACCTGTTCTACTTTTCAACTAGGCCAAAGGAAAAAAGATTCTATAGAGTTTCATTATCCCAATTAATTATTTATACTCATTTTTAATTATGTTTATTTGTATTTATTAAGAACGTTATATCAGGTTAAAAAAGCTTCACAGTAGCGGATAGAGAGGGTCTTGGAATAGAGAGGGATACCTCATAGCCACAGAGGGGTCTAGTTTTTTTTACACTATTAGTGTACTTAAATCTACTTGAAGTAGTGTACTTAAATCATTAGAAATTCAATTTTTTTTTTTAAACTGTAATTACAGAAACAATAGGGTGTTTTTAGGGAGAAAATTATTAGGCTCGTTTATTCTTTTTGACGCACCTAGGTGAAGTAATTTTTCATCCATCATTCAAATAGAACTTCAAATAGGCCTCTAGATAGCATATTGTAATTTTTTAATTATTTGGCTCAGATCACCAATAGAAACAAAAGTGGAGCATTGTATAAAATTTAATTTTTGGTTTTTGAACGAGGCCTTTAGCCTTCTTCCCTCTCTCTCACCTGAATTCTATTGTAACATTATTAGTAGATATGCTATGAAAGATGGCTGCTGACTTTTATTATATGATAGGCAAACTTTAAGAGACTGCCACGTTTTCCGAAACCTCTTTGGTGATATACAACAATTATTTAAGTTATAAATATGAATCATTTTCAGACCAAAAGAAATATTAATATTTATTGCAATGTATATAGTTTGTAAATCAGATGTGGTGATCTTTTAGCTTCCCTACTGTTATATCTCCGTGCTATTTATCATCTAAATAACCTTTAAAAAAAAATGGATTTAATACAATGTATAAACTAATATGTTGTCCCTGTTCGGAACTTTCGTAGGCATAAATTATATATTACATACACCATGTTTTTAATGAACGAAATTTGCATAGTATCCTTTTAAAAAATCATGTTTAGATTTTCTCAATTTACGAAAATGTAGGAAAACACTAAGAGAGGCAAGTATGGCTGTTGGTAGGTCTGGGGCAGGCGAAGGAGAGAAGAGCCGGTGATTTAAGAAGGCCGGGAGGAGATGGAAGATAGCTGGGAGGGGGAGATGGATGAAAACTTGGCCAATTACAGGGCACAGAGGTAGGGGAGGGGTAATTAATGAGTCTTTATTTTATTTAATACCTCGCTGGGGGGAATTTATTGTGGTCTGGGAGGGATTTGCATTTAACCCATCCGATATGATGGGGCTGAGAGTTGCATTCATTATATATTTTAATTAGCTAGCCGCTAATATAGGGCCGGTCATATGGTCTTCGATCGTGAGCTCGCTACACCTGGGCAAGACCTAAATGTAAATTTCAATGGTTATTATGGGAGTTTCTTATGTTTTTAAGTTCTCTTCTCGAGACGAGACAGCATTTTCTGTGGTATTAAATTCCTATTCGAAATTTTCAGCTGCTGAATTTTTATTTCTTGTATATTGGTCTTTTTTTTCCTGACTGTGTAGAATTTTAAATTAAGAACTGGAGTTGTGAATAATTTATTTGTACATTCCTTTTATTGTAAATGAGCCCCCTTCATCATCATCATGCTTCATCACAATGCCTGTAGTTAAAACTTACACTATGTATCACTGACGGAATCAAAATCTTAACCTATACTGTGTATTACTGAAAAAATTAAAAAACACTATTTGTTTAAAAAAAAATTAAACTACAAGAAATGCACTAAATTAAAAAGTGATAGTTTGGTTTAGAAGTTATTGTTATATGTTACATATTTGTTTCACCCATCTACCAACCGATTCAATTATTCTAGTAGAATGGTAACAATCAATATAATTTTTTCTAACAATTTCTAGGATTATTTTATGCTATGCATTTTTCTGTTTTACTAAAACAATTTTTATTGAAAAACCCAACAATTTTTGCAATAAGACCTTAAAAATTGAAAAAAAAAATTATCCATTATTTTTTTAAATATCACAAACATGCATACTATCAGATTTAATTGATTTATTTGAGAATAAGCTTCAGGAATAAAATGATGACATCACTCAAGCTTAAAAAAGAAAATAATAAATAAAATTATGTTTTTTGATATCTTGGCGAGCTGCTAAGTGTTTACTAGAAAAATAGTTCATTTGGTACCAGAATAATCAAACCAAGCATTGTCGGATCGCATTTTTTTTTCTCTAATTTAATATTACATTTTTTTTTAAATTTCAATTCTTAAAAAAAATGGCTGAAATGATCTTTATTTTTTAAGTAACTCAAATCTGATGAGGAGTTACTACTGGGTGAGGTACTAAGCCGCCAGATACCCTCGAAACATCGAGCCAAGACCGCTACGGCTACAGCACTAGTGAGTTACTAGGCATTCGGGAACAATGAAAAAACAAAACAAAAAGAAGGGACAATGAAAAAAGCGGGAATAGCAACCCATCCTGGATTCAAAGAAAGAAAGAGATGTTTTGGCCAAAGTCCAAATTAGGGAACAGTTGAAGGCTCTTACATTTGTGAGATCGTTCCTAAACAATGATCGAACTCTCGGGGAAAGGCTTATTTATTCGGCATTTTTTTTTCTCGGATTTTAATGACCCTTCGGATAAATTTAAATGTTTGACCATTTCAATGATTTACGACCAGCGTTCGCGTGGTTTAATTATCGAGAATCAAAGGAGATAGTGAACTGGACGAGCAGTTATTTAGATAAGGAATAATTTTGTTATCTCCGACTTGATAACTACCAGGCTGTCGGAAGCCTATTTAAAATCGATCTCTTTATAATGAGCTTAAAAAAAAAAATTATGTAAAGCTAAATTTGAAGCGGGATCAGTCGTTAAGGCACTAGACTGGGTTCGAGTCCGGCTGTGGCGGAAATTTTATTTGTTGTTATATGAACTGTGCATCGACTATGTGGTATGGAGATCCTCCTGAGCGACAATCTTCCTATAAAATTAGATGATACTTCATTGGATTGGGGTATTAACCTGGTATTTGAGCGTGAATGCTGACCACATCACCTCCTGTATAACCATTAGTCAAGGAACAGCACATCCTTATCAACTACTAAAAAAGTACTAACTTCACAATTCAAACAAAATTCACAATTTTTCGTTCATTTGAAGTTTTAAATATTGTATATATAAAATATTACTTTCTGTGATGCAAATGAAACTATAATACAAAATTCAAATAATGGTACTACTGGTCTTGAAAACTTTTCTGCTTTCTTAAAAGGAGAATTCTATAAACGAATTCAATTTATGAAAGATGAATTGATGACTTTTTTTACAGAAATGTTTATTTTTTTATTAGTATTTTTAATTTTTTTTTTATGGTTTATCAAAAATTAGAATCCAAAAAATTATGATAAAATCAGAAGCTGGTGCTGCCATGGAATATATTTAATTATTAAGGAGGTCTGTTTTTGTTATTTTTGGAAAATATGTATCGTAGATTCGCGCCAATCCGAAGCCCCTTGGTTTTAATTGGGTTAGCAATATTTTTAAATAGATTTTTTAAGACTAACAGCACGTTATAATTATATGCATATTATGCGGTTTTATTGAATGCATTTTATATAATTTAAATCAGTTCTTCATTTTTTTGTTTGTTTCGGTTTACGAAAAGGTCCGGAGTAGCGAAGTTCGTACTAGCGTGTGTCCACTATATATTGTATTTTTGTTTTTTATGTGTTATATGGTGAATAAGTTAATACTATACAGCACTTAACTGCGACTACTAAGGACTGACTACCTGTAAATAAAAGTACCAACTACCGGGAAGGTGGCCTATAATAATGATAAGGTTCAATATAAATATTGATTCATGTTTATACATCGAGAGGATGCACTGCGAAGGCTATTAGAGTAAGTATTCCAATCACGGTCATAGATAGGCAGCCCCTTGCTTGGATAGTACAGCGTAAATATTAAATCCTCTCATCTCCTACTGAATTAATACATCTAATTCCAATTCCTTTATATAGCTATTGTAGCTACGGCTTTGCCAACTTTAAATTTATGCGTCTTCGTATACAATGAAATCATCTTTATGATCATTACGGGTGATTGTTTGTTTAAAATTAGACTTGCAGATGAAGCGGTAACTGGCATTCAAAAGGATACGATAATTGAAATGATATTTGTGAAAATATAAGTAATGCTCGGTTTTGTAACAGTTATTTCTATTCAACTGTTCTATCGTTTGGTTTCGCAATTCATCCATAGGAATATTTTCATATCCTTGATTACAAAAAGTTCATGTATATATTATGTTTTAGTATATATTTCTGATTTTTATAATTCTAATGTATCGTTTTACCAGATAAGCAAAATAATAAAAGTAAAAATTAAAAAAAAAAGTATAAAATTTAAATAATTACGCAGTTATCTATGTTGATGAATCTGTAAAAAATTCAGAACAACTGACCAATTAAAATTATATTAATTAAACATAAATACATATAATTTTACTACAGATTAACTTTTTATATATTTATAGTATAAAAATTCTAATGCTATTGCAACTATTAATTGTTTTCTCTATTACAACTGCAAAGGACGTTTACATCTATGTTATTAAATAAAACATATTATCTTTGCATAGCATATAGGTAGGATAAATTTTGGAAAGATTTAAAGTATAAATTTTGGGAATATGTTAACAAAAAATGTTTACCAATTAATTATCTGGTAGACTAATACGAGTAAGTTAGTAACAAAAATTAATATTTCCAGCGGTGATGAGTTTTTATGTATGAATATTTTCTGTATATAATTCATTTGATTATTTAATTTTAGCACTTGTATTATTTCGACAATTTGACTTTATCTATACAATTATTTAAACATGGCAGAACTTTCTGTTAGTCTAACGGTGGATAAATTGAGATGCTTATACATCAGATTGCATTGTTAGAACAAGGAGGTACATTTTTGGAGCTTTCGAAAGATATTGCCTATTAGAGGAGACTTCCTCACTTGTAGAATTATCGAAGATCGTGTAAGGGCCGTTTAAGCGGGAGACACAAGAGACTATACGACTAGGAAGTCGCAGCGGACTAACGACTGCCAATTGGCCACTTTCGGATTTACATATGGAAACGGAGTACACAGATGTCCAAGGGGGACTTACATCGCTTGTCCCAGGGCGAACATAAAACACAACTCTTAATGGCCGGGCTCAAACACGGGGTCACCAACTTGGCGGAGTAATTTAATTGTATTTAAAATAAGTCGTATTTTATATTGATGGGGTCAAGATAGAGGGAGCCGCAGGAGGTGGAGAAGATAAAGGCAAAGTGTCTAATAAAGTAGATCCCAAGGAACGAGAGAGAAAGGTATAATACAGCGAGGATCAGATAGTATTATACGCATAGCCTCTCAAGACAGGTGACTAACACCTGGTCGTTGGATCTCATGCTCGCCCAACAAACGCACAAATTTGTCGGAAGCGACACAAGGTAGGATTAAACCGTCAAAACATAATGCATATGTATGGCGCGGTTATCGTCGGACACAATGCTACCGCTGATAATCTACCTCCTACTCTGACACCTCTTAGTATAATGTAAACACATCACACGTACAAACTAGCCATTAGACTCCATACATATACATAAAGCCACCGACTACCTTGCTCATCCTCTTAGGTCATCTGCTCCGGTCGACGTGATTCGAATCCACGCACAGGTGTGTCGATGTGTACCTCACTTTTTTCAGTGAATTTCTTAGCTATCTGCGAATTTTCAGGAGCTTTATCGCAATAGGCATAGTCAAATTGTGCAACAATCTGAGCTGAACTCCAAAGACCGATAAAATCAAATGCCTCGTAAAAAAATTGGTAAATACGTTCACATAAATAATGGGTACATCAACTTTGTACAAATAAAATAATCTGATTAAACTAAGAATTTTTTTATTTAGCTATGCAAAGATTTTTTTTTAAAGGCCAATTTCATAGCCTATGCAGTTAAACTACATATAGTAAGAATTTTTTTTTTAATCTTTTGAAATTGTTTTCTGTGTTTGCCAGTTAATCCTAAATAAAAAAGACATTAAGGGTATCAGTATATTGCAAAATATGATTGAAGGAATGTTTTAATAGGCGAATTACCCTTATTGCGATAATGTAACATTAGAATAAAATTAGTCTTTTTTTCTTTTTTAATTTGGAGACAATTTTATTCCACTTAAATATAATTTAATTATAATTATTGAGAAACCTCAATAAATTCCTAATATTTATAAACCAGAGTTAGAATTTTCTAGGACAAGAGAGAACTTCTCCATTGACTTGAGACAGGTTTAGCATGGTTTAGAAAGCATTGAAAGGATTTACTGCAACGACACAGGAATCGATTCATTTACAAAAATTATCGGTGAAACCGCGACTCTTTGCAATCGCGTTTAAAAACTCACTGAGTTTGTTATGAAACTTGCAAGTATTGACAAAAATGCCTATAAATTCTTCACTACTATTATTTTTCATTTACTTTCACTTATTTATTTACGCATATTTCGTTTGATTATATATTAGTATATACAGATGGAGGGTGTACAATTATACAACACTGTTAAAATGTATTTGAATTAATATGATAGCATAGCAAGTAAATATCGCATTTAATTAACAAGAGTAAACCATCGAATTGGAACAATAGTATAAATATTTTGTATACAGTTAAATACAGAAAACAATTAATGTAAGAAAAAACCTTTAGGCGAAAAAAAAGAAGAAATGAAATAAGGGAAGGAATATTCATTTAACATAACGAATTCAAGAGATAAAACCCTAAACCAGGGAGAAATCGCTTAAATCACTAATAAGCACAGTCAATGACATGAGGTAATTCTCCTGTTGTAATAACCAATGGTAAGATCCCATTTGCCATACGACGCACGAATTGGTAATTGCTATGAATTGATTCCGAGGAATAGGTTAATGCAGCATTGTTCATTTAACATAACGGGTTTATAACTGGATACTTTATCTTAATATTTAAAATTTTTCTTACAGAAAAAACTCCCTGAAATCGGTAATATTCCTTTCAAAACACTTGACAACAAGAAAATCATCATGTATCATGGTTTCGAAAGATCGTATAAAAAAAGTAAAAACATGTCGGAGTTCAAGATTGGACCTGTCAATTAACTGCTTTATCATAATTGGTCTTATGTTTTAAACTCATAAGCAATTAGAGTAAATAAATAGATGAAACGTTAATTGAAATGTCAGCATGATTAACTTATCAGGATTGGTCAATGTACAATTTGGATATCTTGTGAGTTGGAATGTGCAGATTTTACATACTCTGATTATTAGTTTTGTTTACTTTTTTAAAATTTATTTATTCCTTTTTATTACACATTACAAACTTACTATAATAATCTCTTTTATTTTAAAATTAAAATGTTTTAATTTAAATCAACATTTTTTATTTTAATCGACGCTTTGGCATACTTCTCCATCTTCAGATAAAAGACATACAGATTAGTTCTCGGCAATAAATATTGCTATTTTTTTAAATGAACTTTGCTCTTCATTGTTTATATATCTATCTATTGTCTATATCTATCATTGTTTATATATCTATCTAATTTTTTTTTTAAAAATAATTGTCCACTTTAATTTAATGCACATTCAGCACATTAATCGACATCTCTAAACTTTTAGCGCAATACAAAGTAATAAGTATTTTGAAACCAATTCCAGACGATAAAGACTACCTAATTTAATTTTTTTTTTTCTTCTCAACCTTTATTGAACATTATTCCTCGTGTATTCGAAAAATGATTAACTAAATAAATTCAATTGTTCTTTACTTTACTTATTTACTTTCTGTATTGTTTATCTAGGCTTTTGTTTTGATTTAGATTGAGAAAAAAGATGTATTTCAGATATAAAGGAAGTTACATTCTGGAGTATTTTCTGTTGATTTGATATGAAAACTCCTGAAATATATTCTGTCTTAAGTCCTAAAAAATTTCATTTATTATATTGGTGAAACTATATTTTTTTAAATACATAAACCTCATCTAAAAGTAATACATACTCAACTCTTTCCAAAAAAAAAAAAATAAAAAAAATAAAAACCTTGAGATGACTACAATTTTTAAGAAATTAATATGTTGCATGTTCATAAATAATGATTATTGTGTTAATAATTAGTAGAGTTTTATGTTGAAGAAATGTATATGTGTTTTTTTTTTTGTATTTTTTATAATTGCGCATCAAACTAAACTTCTTTCCTAACCAATTTACGACGAAAAATATCTTGATGGCATATAAGTAAATAATGCCTTGAACTATTAATTTTCTTATTTCGGTCTGTGGCGTCTGGTTGAGTAGCCTATGTTGAATGCATCTCACAGAATCTGCCCGACCAGTTTTAAAACTCACATAAAAAGGCACACCAATATTTTTACACTAATGGACCCGTAAATCAGATAAGTCTAGGGAGTCAGTGTCGGAGGTATTTTTATCTGAAACACACAATGGTCCAGCTGGGCCCTTCCGAAATGGGGCTGAAACCGACAAATAATCCAAAGGAGTTGTAGTGGTGATGATGAGATGCGAGAAGAAATAATTTGTAAAATTAAAAAAAAAAAAAGTCATACTATTACAAACTTACTAAATATTACAAACAAAAAAAAGAAGGAAATATAAACAAAATAATAAAACCTTTCTATTTTGGAAATTGTCAAAACAATAAGTGATGCAACCGTCCAATAATTAGCAGGTAGGATTGCTGCAGCATAACCTAAAAGAACCCTTTGAGTAGAATGTTGCAGATATTCACATAGTTCCATCCTCTAACATGCATTTATTCTAGACTTAAATCCCCATAAACACAAGTATACCTATTGTTTAAGAGATTTGGATTAAACATATCGGTTCCAGTATATTATATTAATAGTGACGTCACAAATATCGACTTATACATCGATATCGTTCTGCAGTATCATGAAATTGTAAGATATGGAAGGTTATATTAGTGTTTTATTTTATTGTAGGTTACTTCATTCCTTATTAGATCCATTAAAACTGTTAACGATGATGCTATCTTAAATCAAAATCGTTAATTGCTTAAATTTAACAATAATTTTATTTATTTTTGTTTGTACAGTTATCATAAATCTTTTCAACCGATTTTCCCTACTTGCTCCTAAACTCCCTTACCTACTACATTCGCCGAACTACTAGTTTATAGTATAGCCATCACACTTTCGGCATCATTACACGAATGCCACCGGTTTTCCATCATTGTATTGAAGTACTCTGAATTATTAATTATTAAATCGTATAGATCACAACATTTGCACAGTAAAACATCTCTACAAGTATTGATAGCTGAAATCGATATTTGTGATGTAAAATATATTCTTACAAGCATACCTCGTCTTACCAACCACATCAATACCAATTTTTTATATTAAAAAACAAAAAAAAAAATCATAAAATCATATTTTGCACTTCGAAAAACAAAACGTGATTAGAAGTAAAAATGATTGGTGTTCCCTGCAGTGTTTTTTGTAGCAATGATATCATATGCAATATAACTTCTGCTGCAGGTTTATCTCTGTCGCTAATGACGCTGTATATATTCCATGGACTTGGTTCCTAAAACTAACTTTTTATATTTCTTCAGATAAATGATTAGTTCTTAAAACGATATGGAAAAATACAGGTGTCAAAGGCATGTTACACACATGTTGAAGTTTCGGTATCACTGTTACTTACAAAAGTAACCTAACAAACACACATCATCAAAATTTCTCGTTGAACAAGTGTACATTCAAAACACAACATGCCTCAAATTTGCGGAATTCTCTGTACTGGTATGTACGGCAACAGGGGTCAGCGGATAAAAGGACGCGTCGACAATCCAGGCCGTGAGATCTACAGCTACTGCAGCCAACCAGAAGCTATCAACAGGTTCTGTGGACACCTTCCTGATGCACACGACCACAATTACTGCCACCAAAAGGCGGAGAAGACCAAGAAAGTCCTTTGCGAGATGAAGAAAGTAATACGATCTCTTGATAATGCGTAAGTGTAGTCACTGTCTTAAAGAGTACCACGGAATATTGTTTCTTTATTCATGAAAATCAATCCCATTTCGATATCCAAAAACAATGTTGGAGTCGTTTGATATTTGAACGAATAATATTAAACATCGAATTTATAAAATAATTGATAAAGAACAAAAGTTTCTGAAAAAAATTTAATTTATGTGATTTTTTGTTTAAATACTCATTTATTGCAGGTTGCCTTGCGATCAGTGGGATACTTGGCCAACATTTAACAACACGCCTGGACCACATAGGTTCAATTTCTATCAGGTAAGTCCTTAATTCAATTTCATCTAGTTCTCCCGCTAGTATTCTTTGCAGAAAAATATCATATTTAGATATTTCGTTTCAGTGCTTAAAGTCACTATAAAATGAATTGTTTTCGATGTTTTCATTAATCGTGATTAAAGAGGTGTTACACCTATTTTCTAAAAGTTTGTTTACATTTCGATGCCGTTTTTCTAAAAGTTTGTTTACATTTCGATGCCGTTTTTTGAATAAGGTCAAAGCGCCGAAAATTCGAATTTAGGTTTCAATTTATAATGGGACATAAACACCACCGCTATCGATTTTTGCTCACGATTTATCGAAAAAAATATTGGAAAACACCAGTGACAAAAACATTAAAAATATACCTTAATTATAAAGGTTTTGGCACCTTAATAAACTCCTACTGTATACAATAAAGAATAACATTAATGCTGTTAATAAGATATCTTGAACTCTGTGTCTGACATTAGACGGAATTGAGAACTGTTATCCTGGAACTGAGATTGTTTTCAACTTTCGCTCTTGAGATGAAAATTTGATAAAAGTAGTTTATTTAAGGATAATTTTTCCTCTTAGACATACTATACAGCGATTGGTATTAGCATCGAAAAGTAATATTACAAATCTTTTGTGACTTCAACATCCATACGAGGTGCATACCTACACCAATATTTAAAACAAAACTAATATTCCCTAAATAATCATTATTCAAATAATGTCCATTAAGCTAAAATCCACACACTATCGGAGCCATTTGAATCATTTTGCCTTGACTTAACATAGGTTTGATCCTTACTAATTTCAGCCGAAAGGTAAACCTTGGGACTTAAGCCGAGTCAAGTCCAAGGAACTGATAGGCTCGCAGCTGTATAAGAACTGCGACTGCATCAAGAGAAACGGCCTCCAAGACGATTGTCCGAGACTACAATGCCGAGGCAAAGGATGGTGCAAAGAGCAACCATTTCCACTCTGTCCGCCTTTCACGCAAGTTCCCAGGCCTTATTGCGAAAAAGACCATTACAAGTACTTAATACCAGTATTTATAAATTAGATGCACCACTTTTTGGCTATTGCTACAGTAAACTCCTCGTTTTTCAGAATGTGTCCCCGTAAGCCGTGGGAGCAGAGTCCTACCTATGTGCCTCCGAAAGAATGCCCGATTGATCCTCTACTCGTGGAGGTTAAGGAATGTAGAGATCCTTGCCCACCTGGAAGCACTTGCAAGGTGCGATGTCCTAACACGGGTCAGGAGTACACCTACAAAATGGCAGCCGTCGGAGAAGGCGACCTCCCAAATGATATGAAGAATTACAAACCAGGGAGGGCATTCAAACTTACTCATGCTACGTGCAATCCTCCTGGGGTATACCCTCCCAAGTGAACGATACAAAGAAACCATATTTAATAAACGTTTTTAACATGTGGCATGTGTGTTAATTTATTTGTTAATGTATGTTAAACGCTAGTTTGGATTCATCTCATTACATACATACATTGGATATACATAATAGGACTATAACATGGAATGTATCCAAACTAAGATAATAAAGAGCTGTTTAGGGAAAAAAATTAGCGTTTTGCATAAAATACTCAGTAACTTCAAAGATGTGGCTTGTCACATTCTTGCTCCAAGTTCTTCATATGTTTACAAGGAAGAGTATGGCTTGCCATTATACTCCCACTACTAAAGTGGTATCTACTGTAACATTAGGTTACGATTTTTTCACTATTTTTATAATAGTGGAACTCTTTTATAAAAATTAATAGTCTAATAGAAACGGTTTACTTCAGTTGAACATATCTGTATGATTCTGATTAATCAATTATATCCACTTGCAGTAAAATTGTCGATAGACGCTCATGACTTCAATGGCGCAGAGTTACATTAAAGGGAGAAGTTTCAAGTAAAGGGAGACTAACGATAAAGAGAATATCACGAACGATATTCTCTCAAGGAAAGGCACGAGGAGCTCAGATATTTAACAGGTTTAATTCGATGGAATAAAGCTGAAAAGCGGCACCCACTCCCCCTCCCTCTATTTCAGTTTGATTCACAAATTGGGAGAGTAGGAAGTTTCGAATCGCAATCAGGAGCTGAGTGAAAGAGCTCTTTTCATTCAAATCCAAGTGTAAACGGCTCTTATTCGTGGGCAGAAGGGCGTAACTTGCCTCTGAGGGAAACTTGGTCGGATTGAACTTGCCAACTTGCGTGGAGTCGCACGGTATGAAAATCAACCTTCCATAAGATAAACAGGAGAACTCAACTCCTCAAGCTAACTCCATTAGGCCGGCTATTTCACGGAGATATTTGCCTACCCTTGTATTAAAAGGGAGCTGTTGCTGGCTAATGGTAGATGTCAACAAGAGCGATTCTCCTACTAATGATTGAATTTCTAATGTTGCTATGGACTTAGCATAGGGTATGAGGCTATTATCTATCGTTTGATTAGGCATTTAAATATTTACATGCTAGAAAAATAATTGTCTTTATAAAACCCTAATACGAGTAACTAAGTAGAGAAAAAAATCATTAAAAAAGACAAAAATTATTATCTCTTAAATACCAGTAGATAAATATCCAGTCAACGTTTCGCCAGTTCAGGCATCATCGAGACTGAAAAATTCGATGGAATCACATTAATCCAGACCAGAGACAGCACATCTCATATCAACAGTCTAAAAAAATGTTGACCGTAGATGTAATTTGAAGAAGAGTTGGTCGGAGGGAATCGGGGAAGGAGGGAAGGAAGGGGGTGCAGTCAATGAAGGAAAAACCGACTAATAAATGATACTTATTTTTTTTATTGTGTACCGACGTTTCGGTTTACGTAGTAGGCCGAAACGTTGGAATACAATAAAAAAATAAGTTCCATTTATTAGTATGTTTTCTTCATAGACCTAGTTCTCCTTCAAAAAGTGTAAAAAAAAACATTTACCGAATTGAAATAATAAATCATTCCTAGATAGTTTCAATTCAACATGAACTCTTAATATAAATGCAAGCATATATTATATATACAGCATATACTAACACATATACCTAAATATAGGTTGAACTGGCTTGGGAGACGACTTACCATCTCAATTTGGTGAATCTTATTTAGATTATTAATGTGAGATTTGCTATCTCTGTTCTGTATTTATGTGATCTTATCTGTCATGATCTTGACTTAATTGACGAAACGTAGACTGGTTCGTTATCTACTAGTATTTGAGAGACTTAAGACTGTTTTGGATTCTTCCAGTAATCTCCGTCTAATGCAAATTATACTGAAATTCTTCGTTGGTTTTAACCAATACGATTTCATTAGGGAAAGATCCACGATTTAATGTTACCAAGAATAAGTTGTTGAATCCAAATTGAAGATAAAGTTATTGATTAATGACGATATACATTACGTACATCTGAAACACACCTGGAATTATAATTGATGTTAAAGTAATATTATTAATATATTGACATATTGTTTCATATATTTTTCTATAAAAAACATCGGAACATAAATGTAATTTTATTTCCAAAGCCGTTTCGAGGTGACAACATTAGGGGTGTTACTTTCTGTATTTGTTCATGAAAAATGTTTGTGTCAACTCATATCTGATTCTCAACAGCTCAAGATTTACTCAGAATTATCTCTTACTTCACCTAAAATTTTAATTCAAACAAATTTTAACGTTTTTAACTACATAAAATTGGATAATAATTTTTAACGAGGCATATAATTAACAATAATAGAACCGGATAGCAAGAAGGATGGTCGGGTTTGTGCAATATGATTAGGATGATTAAGGGCAAGACCATTAAATGTAAAAAAAAAACTTAATGTTACTACAGTGGAGGAAAACAAGAACTAATTCTCTTAAAAGTATAATGTTGGCTATAAATGAAAAACTACAAAACCAGCAGATGTATTGATCTAAAAATATTACAGCTTTATTTTCTTTTTTTTATCGATAGCTTTTATAATTGAATTTGTATACCCTGTTTTTCATGATCAACTGTTGTGAAAATTATTTTAATTTAATTATAATAATTAACATTTGTCAGCATTAATGATTAACGGTATGTTCATTATTGAATTCATTAGTAGATCACTGAAGACGGAATAGTGAATGGAGTAAGGCTCCCACGGTGAAAGTCTAGGACAGATATCTGTTCATTAATGTCACATTGGATATTGCAAGATGCAACTGCTATGCTCTTTTTTCGAGATTTGTTATATACTGGAGCATTGTACGCATATGATTTATATTTCACTGTATTTTCGGCTGTGGTTTATGGACTAAGAATCATTATCAATCTTATCTATATGAAAGAATATAACACACTAAACTTCATCAAAATCTAAGATGATGGGTGCCATATCTCAATTTTTATGGATGATTTGAAGTCGAATGACCTCAATTTAAAATCAATGAATAAGTACAAGATAATAATAATCATTAATCATTTATGATTTAACCCCTTTTTTTCTACACTTCTTTATATAATCTTTCTGTTTAAAATCTTTGCCCCTAGCAATGGAATGAAGAAGACTACAAAAATGAATATTTTAAAATAATAATGACAAGGAATATACTTATAAGGGTTCTGAAAAAAATGCGTCAAAATCATATAACGAAGTAACAAGAATATACATATATACATATATATATATATATATATATATATATATATATATATATATATATATATATATATATATATATATATGTATATAATTACTTGGAAATAAAAATATGATTATTATTAAACTCATTTACCCGTGAAAAATTAATAATGACTTATTTAATAAGTGCAAGATAATCTCATCAAGTAGTCACGTTCATAAGTCCTGAATCAAAAAAGAAATTATAATGAGCAGGAGGTATTTCATTGTTAAAATGATTGTTTGGTATGTGTCAAAGTGCAAAAATACCAGGGAATCATAGATAGACCATTTACTTTTGAAGAGGTTAGGTCTGCAAAGGAGCTCGCTCAGCGTCATGATATTTGATTGCGAAATAATATAAAGTTATATTTATATTAAATATTTATATTAAATAGTCATTTAAATTTTTATAACTATATTTTGTATTAAATATAACTGCCTTGTCGCTATTTAAGGGACTTTGAACCATCAAAAATTCCATTCACTAGACTCAGAAGTATAATGGTTCGTCCAGTTTTTCATTCGATGTATAGTGGATACAATTTTTTCTTAAAAGAAAAAACATTACAAGTAAACGGCGTTGTTTTTAGATCCCTCTTTGAGACAGTTTCGGTTTTGGTTTATTATTATTTTATTATACGAGCGTTTTGTAATCAATCAAGAGAAACAAGATATGAGGTTTTTCGTTTCAAGATATTTAGAATACAAAATTCGAAAAAAAAATACGTCTGCCATCTTTGGATTTTCTTCGGGACTAGTGGAACGATATTTTTGAGATTTGGCACCAAAATCATATGTCACCCCATGATGTTTCTCGGAACTTGATATCATTTCATTTCAAAGTTTCGGTCGATTAAATGTTTCAAATGCCCATATCTAATCTATTTATGAAGAAGAAGAAAAATATAATCAATTTTGAATCATTATACCAAAGCCTTAAACTATATATATATATATATATATATATATATATATATATATATATATATATATATATATATATATATAATCCATATAATTTTTTTTTTTGGAAATATTACTGTTTTGGAAATAGCAAACCATAATGTAATAATTTGAAGGTTTTTTTGTGATGAGCCAATTTAGTTACTTAGTAAAGTATACTTTTATTTGTTCATATTTTCTAGAAATACACAGTTTTCTTATCCGACGTTCCTTATCTAAAATTTGACAAATATGGAAAATTTTGTGAAAATGGATAAAAATCTGAACCTAAACTATAAACTGAACCAAAGCACTAGCCGATGATTTCGCCTTCTCCCCCGCGGCCGGCTATCGATGAGAAGATGATTACGAGCCTCCCCTTGTTTCCGTCAAATTACTAGCCATTTACCCGGGAGTTACTTCTACTAGAGACCGAGTGATCGAGGAGCCTGTTGATTTATACAGCGGGGTCATCCGGTTTCCCAGGGGTGCTCCTGGCTCCCTCTTGAAATATGCCCGCACATAACCCGAATTGCCCGATACCAGGATAATTGCGGGGTGGCTCCCGGCAACATCATCTTACTGTAATAAAGCAACTTATCACGGTTACGTCCCATACGTGCTTTTACCCGATAGTGGCATTTTTCTTCTTTGGACATTATGGTCCATTGTTTGCTATTTATAATCTTTATACAAATTAATTTGAGGAATGATGGATAAATAATTTAAAAAAAACCGTGGTTAAAATTAAATAATTGTACATTTATTTTCAGGAGTATGCATTTATCAGTTGAATAGTCTAAGCGATTTAAAAATAAATGAATAATAAAATTGTTTACTCTTATAATTCGTGTGCAGTTATGCCCCATTATTTTATTTAAAAAATGAGCATATTACGCTAAATCCGCTGTTCCAGAAGTCAATGTAGGGAAGTCTCTGTTTCAACGCTGGTTAGACAAACTAAAGAAAAGTCTGGAAAGTAAGTTTCGTTCATGTCGAGTTTTGAGTGATATAAAATGTGTTGCTATTATTTGAGGAGTGGACATAATAGTTATATAAACTATCAACGTTTTAATAAATAAGTGAAAAATTCAACATTTTTGTTCAAACCTTATTTTTCTTTTCTATTCATGGAACCCCTTCCATTAAAAAACCTTTTTACTTCAGTTGATGAATTACTAGTATCAGAGTATTTAACGATGTTTCTGATTTAATACGATACATGCAACAAATTTGGAAAAAAGAAAGAAAAAAAAAGTAAAACCAGAAAAAGAAAGGGAAAAAAAATTCATGAACTGATAAGAATATCAAGTAATGTGAATGAAACACAACTATTGTCACAATATGGAATCCTTTATACCTAAAGGAACCAGTTTTATCTACTTCTAATATTTATTATTTGGAAGTTTGCTTCAAGCTTATTCTGTAATTTTTTTTTGTCCATTGTCCCTCTTGATATGAGCTCTTTCTCTGAAAGTGGTGACTTGAACAATAACTCTTATTATTTCATAAATGTATTTGCCAAAAATGGAACAACCGTAGAGAATATGGTTGAACATTTTGTGTTCAATTCGTTGGAGTGGTATATTCCACTTTTCGCTAAGCTAAAACGTTTTTAAATTGTGTTTTCCGGGACCATGTTCAGTATAATAAATTTGTTTTCATTTTTGCTGTTTGTTTGTTAGTATACATGCTATTTATTGATAATTATTTAAAGAACGGTGATTGCACAGCATTATCTTATATAAATAAAACACTGATAAATAAGCAAAAAAGAGGAGATTCGGGATTTCCAGAGTCAAGAAAATTCTTATTCGAGTTTCCCTAAGAGCTGTCTATATTTGTGATTTTCAACACGTCAGTCTAGGCTCTAATGAACATGAAAGGATCCTTGATGAAGCCTAGCTGTGAAAACACTGGCCGTTTCCCCGATAACTCGAACATGTCAGAAAAACGTCTATTTTGGTTGGCATCAGCTGTTGAGTGCCTCGTCCAATTATTACTGACGATACTCAACTAGCGTTCCTTGGGGCGCAACCATCAAGTGATTATTTCTGTTTTGAGATGATATACGACGCCATTAGCGCTACCTATATTTAGGGTACTCAAGCATGTGCAGCATTTAGAGCCTACTAGCCGCTAAATGCTGAAGCGTAATGGAGCGTGTACTGTTGCCGAGTGGACAAGAGAACATAAAATTTAAACTAATTCATCCTGTTTCATAGCTACCGCTATAAACAAGTTCTAGAATTTATTATTAGCCGACGCACTATTCACTAGTTGCTGATATATGTGGTTGGAAACCGTCTTTTAACTAACAAGAATGCTCTTAGTTTCAAAACTTATATTTTTAATATTTAGGGCAGACCTACGTAATGGACATTGAACATTTAATATTTAAAAAAAAAAAACCTTCAGTCTTATTTAGTGTCTCACAATGAAATACAATTAATGCCATAGCTATTAATATATTGATAGTGTAGATTATTAGTTTTTAGGACTTAGAGTCAATGATTGCATAAGCTAAGTATCCAGCTCAAAATAGAAGAGGATGGAAGGGATTTTCTAAATATAATTTATTTCATAAGGAAGGGAGATGGATTCCATGGTGTCATGTGATAATTTATAATAATAAAACAAAAAATAGTAATAAAAATAATTTTCAAACAGCAGTTAGCATGGATTAGCTGTGAAATTTTAATTTTTTTTTTAGGTTGGAATGGAGAGAAGGGGGCCTCTGTTCCACGTTGCCATCCTCCCTGGCTATGCCCATGCTTATTTATGTATATTAAAAAGTTGCCCATACAACTTATTTATACATTTTATAAATCATTTGAATTAAAGGCATATCATTATTAGTCGTAATGCAAATTCGCTTCTTGGCGTGAAAACCTGACTAAACTTTCGTTGTGCTTAAATTACCTTTAATTTTTTGTATTTCATGGTTTTTAAAATTTATTATGCTAAAATTCCAATCAATACCTTTTGTCGTGATGGTTTTATTATAATAGGTTTTGTTATGACTGCTGAATATTGTAAAATCAGACGTTCGAAAAAAATTAGAAAATGAAAAAGATTATATTTAGTGATAAACATCAGTGAAAAAAAGAAAAAAATACCTCAATAAAAGAAGAGAAATATGAAAGGAGATACTGTGCTCTGAAACCCAACATTATTGAGGCACCAAACAACCTCTCTGTAAACTTTTTTTTTTTTTGTTTTGAGTTAGTGCCTTCAAGAATAAATATTATTAAAAAATTCAAATTCTAAAAAGGATTTTTTCATATTTCAATCTTACTTTTTTAGTTAAGAGTTTATTTTGAAATATTTTTTTTCTCATAACATTATGAAATATTATTTTGGTTTGAATTTATTTTCTGGAATATTATCATAATTGCATCTTCTTTTTCATGATTTGTATAAATTTTGAATCATATAGAACAAGATTGTATTGTTCGATTTCTTTTGGTTTAATGTTCTATTTAGAAATATTCGAGTTCAAGAAAAATAAATGGCTGAACATTGTATTGTAATTTATATAAGCCTAAACTTTTTTTTCTGTTGTTAATAATAGCACATTTTTTAAAAATGTTAAATTTTTTTCCTAAACTGTCCACGATTTGTACGAGAACCTTGAGCACTAGGATTTTTGAATAGTCATTTTTTCAAATGTTTATTTCCTAGACGACCGAATACCTCAAATTTATTATTATCTGACAGTGAGGATGAGATAATAAGGAAGAGGAGGAGATGACCAGAAGATATTGACACTAGGCAGCAGATGCCGAGTCAACACTGAGCCCCAATCCCTTTACGGGCCATCAAACAGGATTGAGTTTGCCAGAACGAGGTCCGGCACACATTTTTCATACTGTGTCCCATGCAGATCGGATCCCTCGGGTCTGACCATCTTATTATCTGGGGCTATGCCCGCTCTATCTTTCGTCGTTCCCCACGTTCCTAAGTGCGCCAGGGATATGGCGCAGTGTGAGGGGTCACATCGCAATTGTCGTAAACTTCGAAACTGTGAATAATAAAGAAGATTATAGTTTCCTGCGTTTTACTTTCTTGACAGGCGAAAGATTTGATTAAATGTAAATTTGGTTATGTAATTATTTAAAATAATCAAATCATTTAAACGAACTGTTACGAGTAGAATATCCTTCCATTACCTTTGTCTTTTTAGTTCATCTTAAAAATGAAGCTTATTCGGCTTGAAAAAAAATGAGTATTATGGCACTTAAAGCAATAAAAATGGGACGTCCTCAGTTCATGTTGACAAGAATTTCGCATTTATTTTTTAAAGTTGTTTCTTTTGTGTTCTTTGTTTTGAGCAAACAAAAATTTAATTTTTTTTTTTTACTAAGTTTATTAATTTTAAATTTAAAAAACGACAGCCTATGTTATAGGAACAGAAAAGACGTTGTTGAGAAGAAGGTATAAGGCCTTATCTTGAAGATTAAGGAGTAGGAGGAATGTTAGTGGCGTTAGCATAGAGTCCTTTGGGTTCACCAAGCCTTGATATTAATATTATTACGTTAATCTTTCAATAAAAAAAAAAAAATTAACAATTAACCTTTCCCATTTCAGGAATGTCGATCAAAAATAATAATAAAGTTAAGCTAATGAATTTGTATAATCTTCAATCTTTAAGTTGAAAATTTTTATTTTTAAATTTTAACATTGACAATACAAGTTAGAGAAACCCATACCATCCCAAAGACCGTATATCAGTGGCCGATATGGGGACATTGCCAGCCCTGCAGCCATCAGTCTTAGAATTCTTTTTATTTAAGACGGAACACTATATCGAAAATACGATCAGGCCATTACAGGCATACAAAATACAACGGCGGTTCTACAATATATCCAGAGCAGAAATAATAAATCCAGTTCGGCTTCCATTAATTGGTCCGTATATTTATTGCCGAGGAGGTCCTGTGTCCTGGCGAAATTAAGAGGTTGTTATCCTTGCGGCTTCGCCGGGACTTCGGGCCATTCCGTCCATCCCTCTCCGAACGTCATCCTTTGTCGCAGTTATATGGGCTCTCAATCTAGTGCGCTTGATCCTGCCAAGGTATTGCGTTCGACAAGTGGTACAATGCAAGCTCGGTACTAGGCTTGTCGTCGCGTGGGTTGGTTCTGTTCTGCTGTTGATCCGGCAGTAATTGTTGCAGTTGATAATCAATGCAATATTCCGTAACTGACTTATGGAGAACGGCACTTTGGATATAATCTGAATAATTGTTAAATTTAGGTAATCATGATTTTTATTTCTTTTAATGATACAGTAAGAATTAGAGATAAGAGATACTAAGAATAGATACTATACACGTAAGAGATTATATATGCATATATTTCATTATGAATATATTTTAAACGATTTTAATAAATATACAAATACCATAACGCTGAGTAATTTCCTTTTATTCTGCAAGTATAGCTTAAATATTGCTTTATAATTATAAAGGGCTCTGAAAGGTTGTAAGAATATATCCCCTATTTTTATTTATAATTGCAGAGATTTATAGCTCGACGCCCGTCCCAGCGCTCATAAATAAATAAGAAGAAAAATGGCGCGAAGATGGCAAGGGAAACAAGAGAGAAAGTGTGAGTGAGAAAAAAAAAATATGCGCCCGCTTTTCTAAAAAAAGAAATTGTCAACGCAAACTAATTTTGAGTACGCAATAGGAGGAGGTGGGAGAAATTTATGAGCCCTCTCCATTCTCTTCACAAATCATCCTCTCACTTAGGCCACGGGGTGTCGCGTAGTTATTTATTCGGCCCTCTATTTTCTTTAGAAATGAATAAAAGTTTATAAACTCATCTGTAGGTCGCCTGTTTGAAAATATGTTCTACGGTCAATTAGTCGGAGAACAAGGGGCTCCCGTTTGGCTTCTCGAGCTCCGGTAGGTCTGGCAGTATATATAGATCATAGATAGCTACCGTGTTTTTTCTCTGCTGATCATTATCTGTCATCTTGGGTTCTGCTTATAGATGGAATCGCCCTCTAGTTTTTTTGTTATTTCCAAATGCGGTTGGTTGTGCGGGGAGAAGGTGTGGCACGATGACACTGAATTATTTTCTTATGACTATCGAACTTAAAAAATCCAGATTCATACAAAGCCTATCTGCACCTAATACGATACTCCTTTCCTCTACAGACCTTAAAAAAAAAAAAAAAAAATCACGCGTGAATCCGTCATAAATTTTTGTCTCATTCATTTGAATTAGTCATTCCTTGAAAGCTTTTTAAATTTTTAAGAGAAACCTGAAAAATTGTGATGAATATTTCACCTATTTCCGAGTTCATAACTCCATCCTTTATCTTTCTTCATAAACTTCACGAGTGAATAAAAAAGTCAGGGTTCATTTTCAGCAACCCAAAAATTAGGGGCATGAATAATTCCCAGGGGCCAGTGTGAAAAAGTTGACTAATTGCAACAATATTAAAACTTTTTTGGAGAGCTTCGTTATGCCAAGCCCTCTCAAGCTGCGTCCACTTGAGAGTTTTTCACTCTCGAGAGCCGAATTCGCTATCGGGTATTGCTCTGAGAGTCTGCCAGAAACAGGTGGTTCTCTCTCGGAAAGTTAGGCTCGAGATTTTTTGCATGATTTACTCTCAAGTTGACATGTAGCTTAAGAATAGACTATAACAGAAAAAGTACCCCAGTAATTAAAAATAATTCACTAAGATGCCATCTCCACAGCGTCAGGCTGCTTAATTTGTCTGAGAAATGGTTTACCTTAAAAGAACTTGAATTTTCTTTATCAACGCCAAAAGTTAGCGTAGTATTAATTATTGCAACCATTACTATCACGGAATGCATTTCGCTAATTTGAATAGTTCGACTCGCTCCCGGTCGAAAGATTTTTTTAAGCTTTTAAATGTATAATTATTTCTAATAGATGTACTATTCTATAAAAATATTTCTAATAAAAAATTTTGGACCCTTAACAGTGGGATATTTACTATAAGTGTAGTCCAGGCAATAAGCTAGGACTACTACTGCTTCAGTATACTTGTAGGACAAATCTAATCCAATTTATATTTTGATCTCGACAATTATGTATTCGAAATTGCTTTTATTTATGTTTAATGTATAATGTTTATGACAATAGTTTTGGATTGAAATTTTATACTGGATAATATTTTTGACTTCTTGGAAATTCAAATTATGATTTTTTTTTGTTAAATAATACTCATTTGAGTATTAATACTCAGAGCATATGCTTTATGTTTGAAGGTTTTTAGCTCACCAATTTTACAGAAAAAAAGCAGAATCATTAGTCATTTTTAAATTTTTTTTTTTTAGGAATTTCGTTGTTCTTGGCACGGCACAAGGATTTCTCATCAGCAAACCTTTCAAACATCGGCGTATCGATGAAGGAACTGTGAGACAACTTCTCCATCATATCTGTAATAAGTAAACAAAATAAGACAGAATGATGCCTCTGAAACAAAACAGACAAGCGTGTTTGCCTAGTGATGATATTTTACAAAACTCTCTTAAATGAGAAGTCTAGCACCCCTTCACCATATGGGCTGACCAATCGCTATCAGTTTTGACACGGAGGGAAACATTTCAAAGAGCGTTTCTAATTTCTAAACTTGTAAACCTCCGTTGAGAAGAAGGTCCCGGCAAACTTCTACGGTTATATTGATGAATGTGAACGAGCATTTGTGAATGGTTTTGTTTACAGGAGTCGTAAATCTCTTCGGAAGCGGTTGATATCCGGCTCATGCTATTCCTGGGCCGGGGTCTTGACCAATTAGCAACTTCAGCTCTACCGTCTTGAGAAATCTATGGCCAGAGGTTCGATAAATAAACTGTCTAATGCCGGAATAGCAAATAATAACGCGTATGAGATTTCTTGGAAAGAAAAGAGATATAGACCAGCTATCTTTCAATAATATGTGAGTATCGGAACCAAAAATGCTTGATTAAGTCCAATATAGGGAAGACTTGTACTGTCTTTTTTCTTTACATTATTGTTATTTGCGATGAAAAGCCTTTCCAAAAGTATTGAACCCAGTTACATTATTATGTAACTTGCCAATATCACAAGGGATTAAAGGGATTAAAAACCATCTCAATGCCTGGTTTGACAATTTGTCAAAAGATGCCCCCTCGGGACGGGTATAAGTTTCAAGAGGTCCTGGGCCCACGGGACAACATTGTCATCCCAGTAAAATGGGTATTTGGGTAAACATGGAACGAGCGTTACCTGAACAAAGGCTAAGTACCTTGTTACCTGGCCTAAGCCCGGAGCGACAATCGCGGAGACAATATCTCACCGGCAATATTCCTCAAACAATGGGTACTTTAAGCATTGTCTTCCTCGACGCTGTCCTTGTGTTGTGACGAGTGGACAACCAGTTTATAGGTTCGTAGAAGTTTCAATTTCCTCTTCAAAATAGTTTTCGAAACTTCACCTGAAGGTTTATTATGGTTGTTCACTAGGGTTCGTGGGTGGAACTAATTCGATATCCATTGTCTGGGGGCAGATCGACGCAGTGTCTGATATTTTTCGAGAGATTCTATTTCTTTGGACAGGAGTTTTTTCTTCAAATATTCGTCAATTAAGTCTTACAGGTCTATATTGGCTGAAACATTTAAAAAGATTTCTACATACTAGTAATTATTTATTTCTATTTCATCATTTTTTTTGTGTGTGTATCTAACTATGGACTGAATTATGGAAGATATTTCGTCATGCGCACCACCGAAACATAGTCTATATTAGTTATTGGATTATTGAGCATTGGATATATATTTTTATTTATTGTTTGAATGATGTATTTATTACCTAATATGGGTGTATTCTTGCATCCAAATGTATCTTGTAGACAAAAGCTAGAGAAGGAACCACATATGATTATAGTATTTACGTTATGAATATGATTTATTTTTAATCGAATAAACGATAAAAATGAATCACTGTAATGCATGAATAAGACTTTATCGTTGTGTGAGTAATTCTCTTACAGGTTGATTGCTTAACGTTATACGTGCATTTCGCATATTATTACAAACGTTCATTACAGTACAAATCTTATTTAAGCTTCCGCCTCCAATCTCTTCCAACTCTCTTTTGAGTATAAATGACCATTCTCCATAAATTACCAAGATTTGTCACTTCAGAATATTTACTGAATCACGGCTATTGACAAATAAAATATGAGCAAAATTAAATAATCGTGTTGATAATTCCATCTCGCCTCAAGGTATCACCTTTATATCTAGACATTAATATACACTTGGAGAGCGTTAATGCCTAAGATAATTAGTATCTCACTGATGAGTACTCGCCCGCGGCGAACGTCATCAATGCCAATCAAATCTGGCATCTCGAGTTTGTTTGTCTTAGTCACATCTGTCTCCCAGGCTTGTAATCTTCTCTTCGTCCTAGATGACCAGCTTTCATCATATCTGGCACCTCGTCAGTTTTGTTTTCTAAATGGACTTGAATGGGCTCTGCGAGAATCAGTTCTTGGTCGACTGTTGTTTCGTTTATCCTTCATTAACTTTTTTACTTGAAGATTATTTGGATGTTTTAAATTCATTATTTATTCATGTCATTTCCTATTATCATGATTGACCGTAAGAGAACGATAAAACTACAAATGTATCTTGTTGGGATTTTTGATCAAATCGCAGCGCTAGCACGAGTGGATCATCAAATGGTTAAGAGAACTATGTCCGAAAACAAAAATTTTCAACAGAGACTAAAAACTATTTACCTCCCTACCTCCTGCTTAATTTTTGAAAGATAGAGCGATTATTTTTTCACCTAAAAGTTCTCGTTGCCACCAAACTATATGCTGTGGTCCAAATGATAAGATTGTCCAATAAAAAAAAAAAATCATGTTTTTCGACTCAGTCCCTTTACTATTTGATGATTCAAATATTGAGTACACTTAGTTTATTGTTGATTGCTGATCAGTATATACAATAGCTATTTTTTGAATTAGTCATAAATTTTATTACAGCAATGAACGACTGTAAGTCGGAAGCGATATAAACTTTTCTGTTTATTTTATAGGTTTATTATGGGCTTGAAATATTTATAACTCCATTGCCATTCCATTTAATCAAACTGATATAAATATTTTTTTTTTATAAATTATAATTATAATAATATGTGAAATACGATGGAATAATATAATAAATAATTGATCCTATTAAAATTGTTATACTAGTTACTTCTGTATTTACCACATGATGGCCTAATTGAAATTTTTTTTAGACTTTTAAAATATTAAATAATATTAAATATTTTACAATAATATAATAACATTAAAAATATTGTAAAAATACTTTTTATTTTCACTTTTTCTTATTTGGTCTGGTTTTGTTGTTTTTTTTCCATCGGATCTTCCATACCTATATGAACATTTTACATGTTTATTATAATGACCATCCTTATTAATTACTTTGATTTGTTTTCTTTACTATTGAAGAATATTATATATATTCCATATATACCCTGACTGGCTCGGATTAGTAATACACTTATTTTTTTAATAGAATTCAAAGATGTTTAAATGTTCCTGATCACCACACAATAGTAATAATAATGATTATCGTTTTTCCAAACATCGATTGCTTTAAAAGGTGATGGATTTTGATGAACTGAGGCATACAAATTCGGACTTCACAGACATCCTGTGGGAATGTAACTGAGGAATAATATATATACCTTACTGCAATTCACACGGTGTTGCTAAGGGCTTTTCTTATCTTTTATCAAATATGCGAAGCATTCCCGCGCGCGGCAATAACTATTTCAGTCGAATAAATGGTAGGTGGAAATTCGAAAAGAAAACAAAATAAGAGAAATTGATGAATGACCACTCTATTATTGTTGACGGAATATTGGCCATTCTCGCAGTTATTTAGATCATGTGAAAAACTTTCAGATGGGCACTTTCACTGATTTAATTTCTTATTCGTAATTTCAGTTTTTATAATGGTTTCATTGCCCATACTTGCTCATTATTTATAAATAAAAAAATGTAAAATATAGCCTGTAAATAATCTTTATTCAGCCATGGGTCACTCCTAGTGCATTAGATTTAATAAAAAAAAGATAAGAGAATTAATATTTTTATTCTAACTTAGGGATAATTACGATGGTAAAGTAATTATTTATCCATTTTACAGTATTTATAATTATTTATAAGTTAATTTTGCAATTACATAAGAAGTGATTTGACTTCCGTTATAATCATTGCTTTAAAGTAAATAAAATTGTAAATACTTTATTTTATATATTTAATAAATAATTATAATAATAATAATGAAAATGCAAATTAAACTAGGATAAAAAGAAAAATAGATTTATTAAATCTTTAAATATAAAAACTACAATTTTATTTTGTTGTTATAATATTACAGTGAAATCTCTCTACAACGGACACCCACTGGTCCGAGAACGGTTTTACAAGTGCTTACAATTTGAATGAATGAAATACAATTTTGAGTTTTACTTATACCCATAATATTTTTATAATTTAATATTAATATATAAACATATTAGACATAAAAAAAAATAATAATATAATAAAGATTAATTTCTGTCTGATTCTTTATCTTTGAATCCACAATTTCTTTTTCATGATAAACCATCACTTAGTGGAATTTATTATACCTTTCTTTATCGTGTTTTATCTCATAAAAGTATTTAACTTTTTTTATAATATGGAAGACAACTGGTTTATTAATTAAAAAAGAATAACTTCAATAAATACCCATATTTTAATGAACGTGTGTGCATATCAATACCAAAACATTAAAACATTAAATATGGTTTTCTTAATTATCAACATACATATTATATTGTCCTTTCAGAGGGGTCTTGGCGACAAAAATTTGGGTGCCGCCAAGGATCTCAACAGGGATTTACTATCAGAACGTATCTCATAAAGGGATATATTTTCGAAATTGAGGAACCTATCGGCTTATTGTAAAAGTAAAAAGAAAGTATAATTCAAATACAATTTAATTTTATTTTAATGTTAAATTTTGAAAAATGCCTTTGGTCCAAATTAGAAAAATGAATGGACTTATATGCTGAAAGCTTAGTTCATACCCAAACGAAATACTGCAAAACATTTATTTTTAATTCATTAACAAGATTCGTGAAAATTATTTTTAAACTGCCATTATATGTTCGAAGTCTCCATTAAAATATAAAAATTACTCGGTTAACTTATTTAAAAACCTGTTGCGACTTCTTCAAGTAAACTCAGCTGCAAAAAAAATAAAAATCGTATATATAGATTCGTTAAATTTGATATATTTTTTAAAAATAATTCATTGTACAAAGAAAGAGTTAAGGAAAAGGAGTTAAGGAAAGAGTTTATTATTATCATTTTTATAAATATTAATGACATTTGAGGACTCTTTAGCTGCCGATTATAGCACTCCAGATCCTATTTATCCGTTCAGTATTATCAGTATATTTATTTGAAACTAATAATTCAATGAATAAATTAATCATATTATCATTTCATAGTTAATTACTTCATTATTAATCGATAAGCGTAGATAACTAGGGTCGACCGATTCATGGGGTGCTCTAAACAATATTTAGATGAAAATGCGCGCGGTAGTGTTGGGAAAACTCTGTGTTCTTTTTGTATCCACTCAAAAAGGAATGTTTATTAGATCCTCGTTTAGCTAAAAAATTAAAAGAATAAAAACAAATAAAGTCGCGCAGATGGAATCCTGAGAGGAAAGAATTCCGTGACGTGGGGATTGAAGACCGTTTATGCCTATATCCTCTATATTATGCCATTAGCTAGGATTGCAAGCAGTAAATTGTTGCAGTTTATTTTACCCATAATTTTATTGGTATTATCGCTTTTATGATATTTTATAGTTCCCCTAAGTGGTAGGTCGGAGTTTAATACGTTTCTTTATGTTTCGTCTTCATTATCTGTGCTTATAGACAGCGTTACCGATTTGGTTTTAGAATTAAAAACTTTTTTTTTTCTCTAAATAAAATTAACGTTTCTACTTTTATAAAGACATTATAAGCCATGCTTGATTTTATGTGCTGCCAACATAATTATGCATTTTAATGGAATGCAGAAAGGAATGATTTCATCTCCTGCATCAAGGGCACTAGTCCATGAGTACAGCGTCGACTTTCTATAATTAGTACGGTAAATATTAAACTGAATATGGCTTAATAATCAACGTTTCTCAGAGAATAATTTTAATGATATCTTATAATTTTGAAATTATATTGGAGGTATAACTTTTAAAAATAGCCTTGATTTATACTATAAGAGTTCTTGAATATTTTTTTTTATCACAAATTTACCATCTATAAAGTATAATAAAAGCTATCTGAGAGTGCAATGCCACCAAAATATTCAGGCACGCTAATTTTAATATTCAAAGTTTTAAATCATTAGTAGTTAAAATAACAAACAATAATATTTTATTCTATAATAAACAAATCAATTAACGATTCGAAATAACAATGCATTAAAATGTATTTGGCGATTGTAGTAACTTATTATTAGTTGATTACTTGCCTTCTTCTTATCAAATCTATTTCCCTCCCCCGAAAAAAAAATTCTGCATACGCTCTGTCACCAACGTCCATGATATTTTTGGAAGTATTAAAAGTTAAAATAATTTTTTGTTGATTAATAAACATTTTATCAATTGATTTAGTTAAAGTTTTGATTGCAGAGGCCAAATATGTTATAATAGCCGCAAAAGGCAAAAGTTGCATTTGCGGCAGTAAACTCTTAGAAAATGCATTGATTCCTGAAGTACATTTTCTAATATATATATATATATATCTTAAACGTTTGGCAGTTTATTTTATATATATATATATATATATATATATATATATATATATATATATATATATAAAATAAACTGCCAAACGTTTAAGATTCTATATGCGAGTTCTGGAGTTTTTCCAAATACAAGAAGGGGCCTTTGGAAATAATGTTAATTATTCCCATATAGTCCTAATGCTGAACGATATGGCCCATAATTTTTATCAATTTGTAGGAATTCTGAAAAAAAAAAAAAGGAGGAACGTTTTGTTTGGCATCTTTTCTTATTTGTAAAATATTCAAATGTTTATTCTTTTTCAGACCCCTCAAATGGAAAAATTTCGAATTCGTGTTTTCAACGGACGTTTTAAAGTCTCCTGAGTCCAAATATTCCAATTGTGTGTCTCGCCTGCGTATGCGCGAGTGTGTGTGTGTGTGTGTGTGTGTGTGTGTGTGTGTGTGTGTGTGTGTGTGTGTGTGTGTGTGTGTGTGTGCGCGTATGTGTGCGCGCGCGCACGCCTCTTTTGGTATGTGGTAAGTCAAGCTCCGAAGTAAAAAGCTATTTGAAACTGAAATTGCGTATTTAAGGTAGGTATAAGTCTGTGATGTGACAGCAAATTTTTCGCCAAAATCGACTTACCATGAGTGCAATTTAATATCATCGATTTTACACATATTTGCAATTTACTCGAAAAAGGCTCAAACGATTTTGATCAAACTGGTTATATCGACGTATAATTAAATTGCCTTTAATATCAGTTAGGTCTCAACCTCATTGTAATAGTGTGATAGGGTTTAATGGAAAATGACAAAAATGCATAAACTTTAGTGATTGTTGAATATAATAATTTCTATTGTTGTATTATTTATTAGAAACTAAATGTTTCCATGAAAAATAAATGGAACTTTCATGGAAACTAAATGTAAACATTTAAAATTTATTTCAAATAGGGAGGTAAGTGAAAATTGTGTGATGCGCTTACTAGATTTTTTTCTGTTTTAAATGTAATTTTTACCTTTGGATGAGTATTTAAAGTAGACGTTGTGTTGTCTTAGAATACAAATAAGATTTTTTTTTTTTTTCCATGGAACTAATGAAGAATTACTAACGACATCCCAGATACATGGTAAGGATTTCACTAATCACAGTCAATGAGTCTACTTTCATGTTTCTACAATATTTTCTCCGCCGTTCTTATACTGACTGATAAAACATAATTTTTTTTCCCGCTATCCTTCTTTATCGTTAATTACGAGAACAAGTTTGAAAAAAATAAGAGGCTTAAGTAAGTTTTAATTGAGTTTGACAAATATTTTCTTGTACAGCTGAAAAATCCTAGTATCCGTAATTACTCACGACTTACTGAAGTTTATGGACTTTCGGGAGCATCAGAAGACGATCGATAAATCTAGTCAGAAATTTGCAATTCAAATAGTTATGTTAATTGTTCAATTAGAGAATAGATAACTTTATTCCCTAGAGGAATCCGGCGAGAGTTCTAGCAGCTCTAGGCGAGGGTATTAGCTTTTATCTCCTTGCATGAAATTGAGACACATTTGAACATTTGTTTGCTTGGATTTTATAAAATTTATCCATAAAGCTGTTTTTAAAGATATATGCCGTCTTTCATATGCAAAATATGGTTACTTATAGTGAATATCAAATCTAATATCTATTTTTTTAATACTATTATAAGAATTATTCTATCGCAGAAACTATAAAAAAATATTCTAACAAATGATCACCTTTTAGAACTTCAACAAGATTAGAATATATTTAATATTAAACATAAATAATTATCATAATTTAAAAAAAAAAATAGTGTTTCAACAAAGAGATAAGAAAACACGGTAGCCTAATAGACGGGAGACGAAAGGAAGAGCTGCCAAAAAGCGTTCCATCCCCTCTCAGTTTATAAGATATAAACGACCCTGTAACTCAGTAACCTTTACAAATGCCTCTCAAAATAGAAAGAAGGAATTTATAAAAATAAATTGGGGCCGATTTTTCATTTCGGGCGCACAAACACTGACAGTGAGGAGTACTGTTTTTTTTTTTCGGTTTGTCCGTCTGTTCCGGCCATCTCCTTCCAGCAGCTTACATTAGAATATCGTCATTTCCGTCATGTCGTCGGTCGTAATGATAAAGTCTTTTCACATGATTGGGAGAGTTTTATATATTATGTTTTAGTTATAGGTTACAGAATGCTAGTCGGAAGTTAATTGTCTATGCCATGATTCTAATGTGCGATTTCTTTTTAAACGTCAGTTTAACATTTAGATATCTTCGGCGCTCAAGAAAAAGTCCTGTTAGTGAATTGACAATGATTTCAGCCTGGTTAAAAAACAAAATACATGGATTAAATGAATTTATCCATCAAATTACAACAATAAAATAAAATAAACATAAAATATAATTAAAAAAGATAAAATAAAAATAATTAATAAAATATGAAAAACCTATGAATGTGAAAAGAGAATTGTAACAATATTGGACTTCCTATAACAATATTGGATTTTTGCTTAAACGTCGACAATACTTAAAATCCCATTTTTAAATAAAAGATATTGATTTAAAAAAATAGCACAATATTTACCTACGAGTATTTTATTTATTTCAATATTAAAATGATCTGCAGCGGATGCCCGATCCATCAAATAAATACAAAAAGTCTAATATTGTTTAGGGCATTAAATACAATTAAAGATTATTGTAAAATACCTACATAGTTCTTTAAAAAAAATTTTTTAACTAACAGTATTTTATTATTAATCAAGGTTTTTTTATTTATTATAATTTTAATAAAAAACACCTTCGATAGAAAAAATGTATGCGGAGAAATACTTAAAGTTTTACTAAGATGTTTAGCATTTTAATCCCTTTTTAGTAATATTTGAACGAAATTTACTGGCGTTTATGAAAATTTAAATAAATCATCTTAAAAAAAAAGAATGATGATCAATCGACTTACATAATATGTTAATGTTTTATTATACTTGAGTGAGTAATTATGCAGCACCAATAGTTTCAAATTATTTCTGACCAATTAATTCATATATTTATTTTTGCGAATCATTATAATATTTTTCATCGAGCTAAATTATTTAATATTTTCTTCGTAAGTGGTCTGCTTTTGACAGAATCCATTCGCTTTCTTAAGAACAATTTTTCTCCAATATTATTTAAATATGATTATATATTGCACCGTATGGGTTACTACAAAATTTTAAATAATCAAATTAGTATGTCTAAATAAAATTAATTATAAAGTTTATTAACCTGATAGGAATTCTTACGAAAATATTTCAAATTTATCAAAAACTTGACTGTACAGTTGTTATACTATAGTTCCAACCTTTAAGTAGCGGAGTCCATAGACCGAAAGATAATAACACGTATCTGCCGTTAAGAGTTTCTAATTCCTTTGATTTCTAGGTTCTTAGAAAACGCTGCTGCTAAAAGGAAGTTGGCCATTTCTCTTGGTTTTTTTTTTCTTTTCCCTTCCTATGCCGCTTTAAAGGAATTATTTATTTTTATTTTACGTTTCCTATTTTATTTATGTTTTCTGTTAAGTGTATTTTATGAACGTTCTGTTACTTTCCACTAGTGTTAAAAGAAAGAAAAAAAAAAGGAAGGGAATTCTTTCACGTTATCAATCGAGTACACCGACCAAGGTTTTACAGGCCTGTAGGTTTTATTTATTTATTTATACTTAAACAAAAAATTCAAAACATAACTGTTCCCCTCACGGCATATATATTAGTATTTATTTTATAATATCCAATTTTCAACTTTGACTAACAATAAGTTTATAATATAATTTGCCTCATAATCAAAGTAGGTGCATTTCAGTATAGACTTAATAGCGTCACTCTGCCAATATTTTACACTGTATTTCTTCTTCTTAGCTTTCCTGGTGATTCTGAATTGACTTCTGTACATTTTTACAAAGTTTAATAGGAAGCGATTTTGTAGATTAGTTAGAATAGTTGAGAAATTTAATTTAAATTAATCTTAAATTAAACATCAAATTATGAATGAAGTTTTAAAATGTGGGATGCGAAGAAAGCAAAAAAAAGAAGAAATTAAAGAAGAAATTAAAAAAAAAAAATGAAAGAGAAGCGCAAGAGGATGAAGGAATGATTAAAAAAAGGATTGAGTACACTGATGAAAATTTGTTTTATAAAAAGAAGAGGCGAGAATATAATTTTCTCAATTATTTGATGAATAAAAAAAAAAAAATAAAACTAAAATAAAATTTATAACAGATAATCAGCATGAAAAAATAAAATATTGAAACTAAAACCAATTAAGAAAATATAAAAAGTCGAATAGTAGGCTAAGAATACAATTAAATTTAAAGTAGAATCGAATTCTTAAGTCCAGACCAGACCGTCGTTTGTAACTTCGTTAGTTACAGTAAAAAAATAAACAATTCCAAGAGGAAATAGGGCCTGGCAGAGTTTGGAGTAAGCTCAACTCAACGGCTTCAGTTCACTACGGATGCTTACTGAGACCTCATGAGGGCGAGGAGGAGAGGGGGAGGGGGAGCAAATCGCAGCTCCTAGCCCCTTCCATTCAAAATGAAAAGTCTACGCCTATGTCGTACAGTATTAATTATTGCGCAATATATTGATGATAATGTTAATCGTCTAGGGACCGCTTTAATATGTTATATATATATATATATATATATATATATATATATATATATATATATATATATATATATATATATATTATTATTAATTTTGTTTCCAAATTTTAGTTATGAATATACGACAAGAAAATTTTATTGAATTACATTACAAAATAATATGACGTTTCAGGACCATAATTTTGTTTTTAATTGCCTGGAGGTTCTCCTTTTTCTGCAGATTTGCCTTCTATTGAGGTCTATATTTAAATCTTTATCATTATTTCAGTTAATTTGTCAGAATTATAATTAATAATTAAACTAAGACTTTTTAAAGCTAAAACTAAACTATATGTGTATATAAAAGTGTCAAATAAAAAAATGGGAAAATATTTTTTCATTATGTGGAATCCAAACGCCTAATATTTATTATTATAGTTTTAGTCGCTAAGATACTGATTTTATTAACATTAAGGAAACAGATATTTATGGAGATGAAGGTATGTTTGTTCATCATGCGCTTTTCCAAGATAGTGAGACCGATACGGTAAACCATATGAATTAAGTATAATGATAAACTGCAGATTAAAAAAAAAAAAATAGTGCCACCAAAATTGATTTTGGTAGTTCTTCATTATATACTTTTTTTTTTTTGATGATTGCCTCATGGATATGATAATAATATTAACAACCTATTTGTTTCTAAAAAGAATATAGACGTGAGGATGAGAGTCTTGAGACCGCTTAAGGAAGTTAATGGAGCGTTGAAGCGTCGGAGATGAGTGGTGCTTGTGGTGGCTGGCGATGGGCCAGGGATATGATATATCTGCTAGACTAATTGTACCACACAGTTAGCTCCGAGGTACAATTAGACCAAGATTTACATCGTCAGTCACCTGTCATAATCTCTGCTGTCATCTCGGAGCGCCAGGACAAATCTCCCCTTCCTCACAGATATGAGCGGTCTGCCAAAATATGAGGTCTGCCCCATTCGTTTCTCTCTATGAAGATACGGCCATCGTTTGTCATCTCCAACTGCCCTTCTTATTAAATGCTACGTGTTCCACTGATTTGTCAAACCGCCCGTTTAGTTATGATTTATAAAATTTTTTGTTCTGTTTGAAAGATTCCTTTTTTTTCTCTTCGGCTTTTATGTATTACGTCGGTTTACAAATGCAATCTATTCGCGAACATTTGGAGTTTTGAAATATTCTTCAGAAACGGCTAAATGTTCATGTTGCAAACTAGAAGTACCGCTGCATTTTATTTACGGAAGGAACTATTGAAATGTGTTCTTCGTGTTCTTTTCCACTAAAGTTTATTGACAACCATGCAAAGTTTGATTAAATATTTTTACTAGCTCTACGTTTTACACTTAAGCTTTGGAGAGATTGGGTTTTAAATATAGTTTATGAAATTTTTGGTAACTATTATTCCAAAGTTGGCTAGTGAACATAAATGATAACTACTTTTTGCAATTTATTAAACATTTAATTTAAGTAAGTACCTGACTCTCTAGTTTAAAATTTTTGGTAAAAGATTTGTGGAACCAAAGGTTTAAATGTATGGAGAGGTAATGATTTAATTTGTTGGGCCAACAATTTTTTTCAATGTTTTTTACTTCTTCTCAAATGTATACATGTTGGCGTTTCTATAATATGATGATTTGAAAAAGTGATAATGATTTTTGAATGTATTTATTCAATATTAATGTTCTGCAGAGGCCTGTAAGTGCCTATATTATATACGTATATACGGTATACGTAACATCGGTATGCTAAAATCTTGTTCCTAGTTTTAAATATTAAAAACAAATTTGAACTAACAAACCTGATTTTGATTTATTGCCTACCAGTAAGGTCTTACCGTTTGACAAAACAATTCAGTTTAAGTTTTATTGTCATCGTTATCGTTGAAGTTATTAACTCTGGGCTCACCAATAACGGGTTACTGTTCATTATCGCATCCTCTTCTAAAATTGGGACGTTTACCAATTAGACACTGCTCATTTTCACTGTATTTTTTTTCGGTCCACATAGAGCCTGAATTATTAATATGAATAAATGAGTGACTAATTAATAACTTTAAAAGTTTTTGGCCTGGGAATTCACGGTCCTTTGAACCTAGCTTGGACCCGGCCCAAGTCGGAGGACTGGTGCAGTGAAATTTTTTTACGGCGTTCTTGATTTGACTCTATTCTGTCTACGTGATTCACTACAGTGTACGTATCAGCTTTTAGCTATCCGAGGAATTCCGGAGCTGAAAGTGTATTTAAGATTGGGAGTATTGTGTCGGGCGTTGTGGATCTCAGTAGTTCATATTGTTGGATATTAGAAATAGGAAAAAATAGAAAGGGGAATAGTTTAGAATGAGCACTCAGAAATTTGAAATCAAGACATTCAGGATATACTTGTTAAAATGTTTAAATTAAATCATTATTAATTGTTTTCTAATAGTTTTAAACATGCAAACATGCAGTTCAAACAATACTGTAATTATTTTCTACTCTTTTGTTGTTTTTCAAAAGAAAGATCCCAGAGAAAGAATAGATAAATTTCAGGCAAAGCAAACAACCTGTCCAAGTCAGAAACTTTTAATATTCTTTACGTGTTATGCCGTTGACCGCTGATCTTGAAATAACATCCCACATTGCCCATCTTTTTTAAAAATATCATTTTATAGTCGAGATTTATAAGCGGTATTCCATTATTTATAGCGGCGGTCTCGTGCCAGAAATTGCATTATTTTTTCGCGACTTCCGCCTCAAGATATCATATGGACAAGAAAATTCTGCGAAATTTGGTAATTAATTATGTGGGCATCAGTTAATTTATCAAGGGGTGACCCCCAACAATCGGGCTCCCCTCTTCAGCTTTCTAGAATTGAAATATCTGCGGCCCTATTGCGGTTATTGTTGACAAATGTTTCGCTGCTTTTGTTGCCTGCGACAATAGAGGCTTTTGTGGCAGTCCTTCAACCTGTGTGTGCTGGTTTGCGGGTGTATTCTTCCTCTATAAATAGTATAGTCGACATTCTTCCACAATTGAAATGCCAAGGATCTTTTTCCATAAAACCTCTCCCCTCTCTTTATTCGTATTGATGATTACTTTCGTATTTTGAGATTAAATATTAGTATAATAAAAAAAGTGAAAAAGGGAAGACGTTGAGGAAAAAAAAAAAAAAAGGCAATTTGTATAGCAAAATAAATCCGTTAAGAAGCAATAAGCGAAATTAATTTTCATTTTAAGTAAGTAAACGTTAAAAAAAAAAATTACTTACTTAACTTATTAAGAAAGACAAAACATACCGGCTGAATCATTTTTTATCTGCTTCAAGTCTATATTTTCGTTTAAAGGAATTAATCTGCAAAACTATTATACGTTCGACCCTATTGTGTGGTGCACGATTGTTTTCACTCATGGCAAAGTCAACAGAAAAGCCTTTACAATAATTTCAAAATGGAGTATCGAGATTGTTGAGACAAACTTAATAGCAAATTGTTAAAACATCAAGGCTCTATGATGAATTAAAAATTAGTTTGGTTTTAGTTTTAGTTTAAAAAGCCTTAGTTTAATCATTAATTAGAATTCTGACAAATTAACTGAAATAATGATAAAGATGTCAATACAGACCTCCATAGAAGGCAAATCTGCAGAAAAAGGAGAATCTCCAGGCAATAAAAAAAAATTATTGTCCTGAAACGTCGCATTATTTTGTAATGTAATTCAATTAAATTTTCTTGTCGTATATTCATAACTAAAGTTTGGAAACAAAAAAATTATAAAAAAATTATTTGCGGTTAAAGTAGTTGTTCAAGATAAATTAACTATTATAAATAATTTAAAATTCCAGTTTATAATGAATAACTTAATAACATTTGTAAATCACAAATATAATTTTTTTTTTTATAATATTCCGGTAAGGACTCAACCAAAAAGGATACAGTTAATCTGTATACCAAAAAATATAATGACATATACATTAAAAAAAATAAAAATATGCATTTATGTAAAAAAAAATACAACAGTTAAACTCATTAACAGCTAGATTTTCAGTTCTTTCAATAGAATTGAAACTATAAAATTTATTCCCAAATAAAAATAATTAATAATTATCAAAGCTAAAAATACAGGAAATATTTCATCTCCAAAAATAATTTGATTTAATATACTAAAAATATTATCCTACTTTATTTTATATCTTGGCTTATTTTTTTGCTTACCATCATAGATATTGTAAATATTTTTTTAACGGGAGAACTTTTTTTAATTTTAATTTGGGATAAATATTCAAGGCATTTATTATATTTCGTCAAACCTCAACAAGATTGATTGACTTGATGCTATTGAATAATATTTTAACCTAGTCTTTATGCTACGAGATCAATTATATGTAATAAAAAAAAAACGATAACGCACAGCACAAAAGAAAAAAATAATTAAGGTAATATAAAATAATAATTAACAAGATGATGTTTGTTTTGAATACGATTTGATGCCATACGTTATATGTGACTGGAGCTGGGATATGCAGGTTAATGCCCAGAGAGGAACGGAAGCGATCTATGAACAAATAAAAGAAGAGAGTCTTGTGTCAGCTTTTACCCGATGCTGGATGATGACGTCCGGAATACGAAATATGACCGTCAAATGTAAACATTGTTGTGGAATGTCGTTTGAAAATGCCTATGGAATATCAAATAGTTTTTATATTCCCGGTGGTAAAATTGTTGTCGCCTACTTATTCCTTGCCGCATCCAGGCAGCAACTAGGGAATACTTTATATAGGCTCTGAGGGGCCGTGGGGAGATTTTATTATTTTTTTCTCTTGCCGATTTCGGTGGGCAATGACCCTGACAGCTGTGTAGATGTGTATTGACTGGCATATCTCGAAGTTAGAGAAAAAGAGAAACGGAATAAAAAATGTTTAAAATAAACTGTCCATAATATAGCATGTATAGAAAGAAAAGGTAACTGAAATATTGTAAAAAAAAAGTTGGAAAATTTTTACGTAAGTAGATGTGTACTACTTACTCAAACCCGCATAGTGTTATTTTATTTTTAATAGTGCGAAAACATTTTCAAATATGTTTTATAATGATTTTCAAGGCCGACTTTAAAAATGCCAGAGATATATATATATTTTTGTAAATAAAAAAAATAGTATAGTATAATATATAGTGAAAGCATGCTAATCTTTCTCTAATATATATCTGAATACATCTGATAGTTTAGAAAAAGATTATACATGACAGGTAACTTACCAAAGTTTCTATTTATACTAAAATAGGCAAGATCTGTTTTTAATCAATCAAGTTACCTGTATTTAATTAAATTTTTAATGCCTGTATTTCTCATTTTTTTTTTAACTCTTTGCATTCTTATTTTAAATTAACTGTACTAGATTTGGAATATTTACTCATGAATCGATTCAGTAAAGCGAATTTTTAATAACAATAATAATATAAATTTACTAATGTGAATATAAATTCAAATTTGTATTTTTATTTATTTTATCTATTCTCATCTTTTATCTAGCTCGTATATAAATTTCATGTCCATGCTTTACAAACAACTAAGTTTGTTTGCCGATAATATTTACAATGTACGACTAAACGAAGTCGAGATAAATCTACAACTAACATTACCCTTGATAACTTTTAGATTAAATAAATTCATCCGAGGACAAACACAAATTTAAAATATAAAAATAAAACGGAAATTTTATTACTTATTTGATCGTTAGAAGCATCGGGACATTAAAGCTATAAAAAATCTAATTGACACAGCTATAAAACGGATCGTAAACCTCTATAATCTAATTAAACATGGGGTAGTAAAAATCTATAATGCTACAATTTACTTGTGATGGACAAAAAAATTTCTTTGGTAATGGTAGGATATAACTCAGGGGTGTGGTTTTAATAGATGAGAGATACAAACATTGATTGAGTGGAAGATTTTTAGTTATTCTTAACATTTGTTAATATGTTATGAATAAAAACGACCTTTAAAATATTAATAGATACCACGGGATCTTTCGATTTTGAGATGAAGCAGTTTGAAAATATTTTCACGGATCATGATAATTTAGTTATTGACAATTTTACAACATTGGGGTGTCAGTCCGTGCCGCTTCCGATAGCTGACTGATTCATATTTCACTTCGGAACATGACTTTCAGCACCACTTCGATCGGACATCACCATACTTCGAAATGGGTGAATACCCGAATAGCCTTCGATTATGAAACACGAACCGAATTCAACTGTCGGACAATGTCCGAAATCTCGGGTGTACGCGGTGAATTATGCTGAAAGCATGGAGTGCCTAACAATCCAGAGGTAATGCAATACGGTGAGAGTCGATTATTTCTTACTGATATGAAATTGAGTATCGATCTCTTTTTTCGAAATTGTGTAAATCGGTAATTAGTAAGAAAAAGCCTAATTTTTGTTTAAATGTAATTGGTTTTGAACTAACTCAATTTTATACCTTATATCAGGATTTTTTATTTTTCTCTGATTCTTTGTTTAATTCCTTAATAGCGATGTTATATTCCAAAGCTATATTTTCATTAGAGAAGCTAAGTGAATATATTTTAATGTATTACTGTTCAACCTGCAAGTAGAGAGTGTGGTATCTCGCTGGCATTTATATTCAACTGAAAATGTTTATTGAGATTAATTTCTGATTAATAGCAATACTGCAAGTAGATATGGTGAGATAGGATGTTTTTTTCGGACCAACTTGCAATATATAGGACCTAAAGATTTTTTAAAAAATGGTTGATAAGAACTTTGATGTTATACGAGCATTGAAAATTTGGCAATACTTTGATAGTTCAATAATCCGTGTTTAGTAATGTAAATGAGACATTTCAATTGGAAGTTGATTTTGTGTTTTTCTAGTAAATGTTGTTGAGCTGTACTGCTTGTCGTTACTTCCTTGTATGAGGGTTTCATGATTAGCTGCTTGTCCAGAGGAAGTCTAAGGTAGAGGATCTGTTCAACAGGAAATATCGTATAGATAACATCAATCAGACGCACGAAAGTAAATAATTTATGAACAAGGATGTTCAAAAAATTTTGATTTACCGATAAAAAAATGTCTCAATCTGAATATTATTTTGATCGAAAAAAACTTAAGTGGTCAGACCGATTGGTGGTTGGTATGAAGAAATTAATTTACAATCCTTATATGTTTCAATTATGTGTTCAATCGTCTATTTTAAAATTCCGACTAGCTATTTCTGGATATAAATACAAATAAACTCATATTCTTCAAGCGACGTATTCACGATAAAACTTCAAGACAAATTGTCACGGACACGTGCTGATTCAAACCCTCAGACTTTTCTTCTCTTAATAATAAACCCAATATATAATCTCATAAAGCTGGCATGAGTACAGATGGGAATAAATTATTTATCTGCATTTCCTATCCCTACTATAGGCCAACGGATTCTCTCTCGGGCGTCTGGCAAGACACCAGATGTTTTCGCACACCCACGTCCCAGACGAATTGTAAAAAAAAATATTTAAAAAAAAAAAGAAAAAGTCACGGATCCAATACGAGGTACTAATGAAACAACGGCCATTAAAGCATATCTCGATGGCTCTCATAAAGCTGAGATTGTTTAATATTCTCGACCTGCGTCATATCTTCGTCCGTGCCGTTAATGGAGGAATTCACTTTTACGACATAATATTTTAACAACTCATATCCGTTTAGCTTTATGACCATAGATCGGACTCTTAAGGCAAAAAGAAATGGTATCTGCTTGTGGCAATCATAGGATGCTTCACCAATACCTCCACGCTAAGTTCTTTACTACGAAATGTCAGGAGCACCATCGCTGAAATGCCCCTACAACATATTTTCCTTTAGCGTAGCTTCAATTGCAGACATTTTTTCGTTTTTAATTTTTAAAAATCCCTAGCTTTAGTAATAAAGTCCTGGCATGATTGACCCATCAAGTGGAATATCTCAGCTGTAAACTATCTGAACTATCAGACCTTGTTAATTTTTAATCGCCTTACACCACTTCCGATATATGGCATAATTGAGGCTAAGCATGTAATTAGTGTATTTATCTGAAAAGGAATTTGCGCCTGGCATATATAGGGAATGTGAGTGGAATTTTGTTTTTGAACAATACTTCAGTTGAAATGAAATTGCAAACAATTAAATAAAAAAATCTAATATAATTACTAGTTGATGATTATTTTACATAAATAAAATAAAACAACTCTTCTATATTTAATAGTTGTTCGTCAGGGGGTTTCTTCATCTTCAACCTGGTGCTGGTTTGATGGGAAAAACTGTTAATTTCAATTAGTAGAATTACAGTTAAAAATGACTTTTTGTTTCTAAAGCTTACCTGGCCCAATTATACTTTATTATTATAGAGAGATGGCCATAAAACCGATTAAATTATACTAGAAAAAATTAAAATAAATACAAAAAGAAATCAATATTTAAACACAAACATACATACCTATATTTTAAAAATTATATAAAGCTTTTTGAAGATTTTTTTTTTTAATATAAGTTGAAGGAAGAAACATTTTGATATAATTTTTTGTATTTTGTAAATTACATATATATTATGAAAACGCTTACAATACTACGGTTAGCAGTGAGTTAGAAGTTGCTCAGATCGCCTGATAGGCGCTGAATTTCTCAAGGTTTAGCGTGCCCACAGCTACGATCCATTTCGACTAAAGCTTCAGTGCCATATCCAACGCATTCTTTCTATTCACTTCGTCTTTTGTTCTCCACACCGGGGAAGAATCGACGAGACACGCGGCCTCGCGTCAGAAGACAGACTGCAGACTGACAGATGAGTGAGTTGTCATGCTGACTGTGTCAAAGGGAAGGCGGTAACTTGATTGAGACGCCAAAGGCATTGATGTAAACACTGCTCCTAAGTCTAATTAGAGCCAAAGTTAACAGAGAGCTTGATTGTGTCATAGGCCACACCCTCCTGTCATTATCATACAAAGGGTTGGACAAAATGGCGCCCGCACCCTCGCTTCTTCTTTTCGTTGTTGCTCTATCAGTTCCGGAGGTACGTCAAGACCAGTTGTTGTGTCCTTTGATATTTTACCATTTATAGTATTTTTAAAATCTGTATTACGTACGACCGGATCGATATGTTTGTGTTCATATCTATACCTCTCTATCAACTTTTGAGGTATTGCAGTACGATTTTCGATATCTCTGTGAACTTTTGGCAGAGCACGACACATCTCATCCATCGATACGATAAACCTTGGCAATTCATATGCATATAGTAAAAGAAACTTATCTTCTCGGAGATTAAAACTACATTTCCAATTTGATACAACTCACCTGTAAAACTCACCCACATGTTTATAATCAGGTCTTTTCGGCACTATTAAACTACTTGGTTCGACTCCATTGCCAGATTTCACCATACCCCATCACCATAATCTCTCAATATTCCAAATTAGGTCATGAAGACAATTTTACGAAATTCCAATATTTTCTAAAATTAGATCAAAAGAGGGAAAGAAATAATAATAATAAATATGTCATAAATATGAGAGAGAAGTTAGGTATTTGTTCGAAATTTTATATCTTATTTTTTATATTACTGCGTGCATTAGAGAATTCTCTACTCGATTTTGTCTGAATTTGTACTTGTTTGACTCGATACCTTGGCAGAAATTTCCTCCGATTAAAACGCATTTCCTATTATCCAGAAGTTTAGTTATAAGTATTTAACTAAATAATAAAATGTATGTTTCTTTATCATAAATGAAAATGAATTTTTACAAAGAAGACGAAGTTGCTGCTGGCTTTAGTTTCATAAGCTTTTATAAGCCTCTACCATATAATTAATATTAATTATTTTTATTTAATTAATGCTATTAATTTAATCATTGATAATTTCTACTTTGAACCTGTACCCGTATAAACCTGAGCGGCCGAAAAACAGGCTATTATTTTGTGTTATTACTATTTTTGAACCCTTTTTTAATGTTAACCTTCCGAGTAAGATTACCGGTAATCTAGACGTCTTTGATAATTGCTGCATCTATTCTGTCTTTCATCTCTTAAAACGGACAGTCGGGCGTCTTAGCGTATAATTTACCGTTCTTATTACCCCCCACGTGAAATATAATTTGGATATGAAGAAATATAATCACCCGCCTATCACCTCGGTCGGTTAATTATCGGGGAAGGAACCAGGTTGGGGAAAAAAACAACAAAAAACGGGAAATATCAGCGAATGTTAAGAGGGAGGAGTTAGTACCTCAGGTAAGTTCCGGGATTTTTTGGTTGGCTCTGTTGATGCCTTGGGCCTTCAGGCTGATATGTGTTTGAAAAGATTTGGAGTGACGAGTAAACACTTCTTTGAGGTCCAGCTCTAGATGCTATTTTGGATTTTTTTTTTTTTAAGGATCCATTTTACCTTTACATCTGTGAGTTATACTTTTGGCTCGGGTATTGGTCTGGAAATCAATTATCGATTTCGTAATCCGAAGCATTTAATATCGGCCAAAATAAGCTCCTATTTTTGCCCAGACCCCTACTGATAAACTGCTTAGTGTAAACAAGAATTCTCTTATTGACATACTAGACATTAAGCATTCTATCAGTGTCTATATGTGTGTATTAGGTTTATTGTCTACTGAAGCTCATTAATTTTGCATATTTATTAAAATGTAAATATTATAATTATCTAAAGCAATTTTATTTTGGTTTGTCAAATATATCTCTCATTCGGGTTCATCTTGGCTTTCACTAATGCAAGATAATTTCTTGGTAACAATTGTTGCTACGAAACTTATTGAACATCAATAAATGGGAATTCACTGAGAGAATGTAAGGTTGTTTAATGATCTGAATGTTCAAAGGGCCAAAGTCAACATGATAGTGACTGGTTCGGCACATACACAAATACAAGTACTGTTATCGTTAAAACACCTTGATGACTAACGTGACCAAATATTCTCTGCCATGAAGCAGGATTCCCTGTTTGTTTGTTGGAGGAGGTGGCGTGAAGAAGAAAAAGCATTTAGTCAGGGACCTTCTTTTATTTAAGTTTGTAAAATTAAAAAGCCTATTGATATTAACGTACAATATACATTTTTATGTTTCGTATTTATCATTTGAGCTGATTTGTTTCAATGGGGACACCGAGACACACTGCCTAAATGCGAGAGGGCTGGTCACGTTACTGAAAATCCAACTTGGCTACTAAAGAGACATAAGGAATTGCTGCCCTTGTGATCACAATCAAAGTTCGATATATTTCCTTAAGATATTAAGAAGCTGAGAATACAAGACTAGAGACCAATGCATAAATAAAAGTACCCTAGTATTTTTGTAATAAAGTCCTCAATTTTGAATTTTATTTATGCCTGTCGCCGTTTGATTATTATATTGATATGAATATATGCCAACGGAAAGAAAAACTATATATTTGTTTTCTTAAATCATAATTCTATGATTGAAATGAAAATGAAGATTCTCTATGCGATCGTAAGCGTATGCTGATTGACACGATAACGAATCGAAAACATTTCTTATTACTCAGAAGTAAGAAGTTCGGGTACGAATTGATCCGGCACGCCCCTAGAGAGTAAACACAGAGCCTGACGCCGCCTTTCGGGTATCAATGAAAGGTCCTACACAAAAAGCTCAGGAAGGGATCCCATTCATTAGCCTGTTCTACTGGAGCGCCCTCCCAAACCACCTGCTTCTCTTCTTTGATATTGGATCTTGTTGGTCGTTTTGGTCTCTCTAGTTTGTGGTAGAATTTCCGCTAGTATTTTTTTCTTGATCTTCCTTTATAGTTAGAGTTTATGTGGTTCAATAAATCAAAGAATAGATATATTCGATAAGTTGTGTTCTTAAACCCGTTTGGAAATGATACTCATTTGTAATAATTTTTTATTAAATAAACAATTTATTTTTAAAAAATATATAAATTAAAAGGAACTCATTAAACTATTTTAAGTATTTCAAATGAACTCCTTAATTTAATTTTTATAACCTGAAGCAATGGTTCCCAGACCGTGGGCTGTGTAGCAGTGGTGGTACGCAAGGACTTTCCAGGCGGTACGCGAACAAGCAAAAAAAGTCATGAATAAAATCGTCGTGTTAAAAAAGTGTTAATAACCGTTCAATGCGGTATCCCAATTTTTAAAAAATTACTATTTAATTTATCAATTATATGTTGAATAAATAAGATGCACGATTAATAAAAAGATTCAGGATGGTCACCATAGTAATGACAAAAACAGTCGGTGTTGAAAAGGACTTGAGATACATCAAGGTTAACATTGATACCATAGTATAACATTATTAATAAACAACAGCAAAATATTGTCCAAATTTCTTTTTTTTGATAGATACACTTATAACAGCAGAATTTTCGGTGTTGTTAATCTTACTGGTACTGCTTTTATATATCAATTTCACTTTTGATTTTGGATTTTTGATCTTTATTTTCAATTAATTATTTTCGGAAGCACATTGAAATATTTTATTTAATTTTGTTAATAAACTTTTATAAATCAGTTTGTATTTTTTTAGGAAGACGAATCTTTAATACTAATTTCATAAGATTATGCAGTGGTACGTACGCTCAGTTATCTGAAAATAAATATTTTGATTTGAGTTCAATTAATGCAAAATTATATGCTTATGATCGTATTATAAATACAATTTCTAATATTTATATAAATAAAATATGATACAATGTAAATTTACTAGAGTGAAATGTCATTCTTCCTTACGATCATGTCCCGTATCGCTGTATTTGTCTACGGTTAACACCTGGGGCTAGTAAGCCCTCAGATTAATTATACCACAAAAAATGAATATATATGCTCAGCTTTGAAATAGACATTGCAAACATAACGGCAATAAATCCAGCACGATCTCCGAGAAACACGTTCTATAAATCCACTTCAGAGCTGTAAGAAAAAAATAAATTATCTCTTCTTGCGACCCCGACTCCCACACCTCTGGGAAATGCAGTAGCAGTTATATGTTGATCGATTACATTTATTTATATTTCCGTTGGATACATATGAGTATATATTTTGATATATTCACTCAAATTATTATAAAATTTGCTGAGATAAAATATATGTTTGAATGATTAATCGTATAATTTTATTAGACTTGAGTTTATTATTTATGTAAGTAATACCGTCTGTTAAAATCACAGTTGAAGTATGTACAAATCATCCCATCACGATTAATTTTTAAATTCAGAATTATTTTGTAATTCTTTTATTAATTGTTGTTCGCAAACATGTTTTTTTAAAAATTTAATTATTTCAATTAATTTTATAATTTCGTTATTATTGAACGAGTTGTTAATATAATGTTCAACAATTAGTCTTTTGAATCAATCCATCCAGAGCATAGTGATTTTGTTTTGCATACTAAAGAACGGATGAATTATTTATTAATAATAACCTTGTAAAGTATTTGTTATAATATAATCTCAGAAATTATAATTTGGATTTGGAGAATCGGTTGAAAATCTACATTTACACAAAAAAAAACCTTGAACTAATCAGTCAGATTTATTAATTTTTCATTGATTTCTTACTACGAAAGATAAAAAAAAAAAATGATTAGAATGTAAGTTTTTTTACTTATTATTCCATAGATATTACCAATTGAATAGTATGCTATCAAATAATTTTAAAATAAATTTTTGATTTGTTATTGCTGGTATATTATTTTTGCTTATAAAAACATATCTTATAGCTCATGCCTTACGTGGTATTTATATTTCTTTATAGAAATAGGGTAAATTTAACTTTCATACCACTAATATAATTAATTGAAATTGGCTATGGAACATTCAAATTTTTTGTTAAATAGATTTTTTTTTATTCCATTTCATTAAACGTAGAATTTTTTAATGCGATAAAATTTATAATTCTTTTGTATTATTTTACAAATAAAACTGTGAATATTTTATCTATTAAATTCTTACAGAAGCCATCGGGTTTCAAGAAGACTTTGTAATGCATGGAATAAATTAAAACACCCCATCTCCCTCAAGAGAAATAAATAAAACTAAAATAAAAGAAAAAGGTACTTAAAAAAATAAAAAGAAAGAAGGAGGAGGAATTATTCTGAGCATGGTAGGATAAGGACCGTGTAAGAAAGAAAATAGAAGACAGAGGAGTCGGCGATAAAGAGAACGGATTTGAGCGGGACGCCGCAGCAGTAAATCGGCCAGGGCTGTAGGGACATTATAAAGGGCTACCAGATAGTGCGACGTTTCGCGTGACGTTCACGCGCGGCACCAGGGCTTCTTATCTGCCGAGGTAACGAGACTACCCGCTCACGCAGGGGTAGTCTGTGTCCGCCGTGTCGAGGGTGTGAGAGTATCTGATTCTCTGTCAATCCAGCGGTGATGGACAGCCGGCGAAGAAGTCCGTAGGTGAGACCTTATAATTGGACGGTCGGGTGAGAAGGAGGTGAAGAGATATTAGTATAGACGCGGTGTTGGCCGTTATAGTTTTGTTGGGTCAAAGCGGTGCTCTGTGATAATTTCTTCTACATCGTGGAATTCGTTATAAAAATTAAAATAAAACTCTCGTTTGAGATGCTCATAAGAAATAGCTATTCGATTTGTTATTCGATTCTTCGCAACGATACTTCATCTGTCATTGACTCTTTTTGTTCCGAGGCAGATGTACGGATAGGTAGTGTTACAAAATGCTCCCCAGTCCGTGACCCCGAAGCCGCTTTGGAGATGATGAGTTATTTGTTTAAGGGTCGACCGACGTCGGGGGATACGGACCACCAAACACAACCCCAACACTCTTGTAGTCGCCGCGCATCCGACTAAAAAATGAAAGTTACTAGAATAATGTTTTTTGTGTTTTGTGGAAAGTGGTTTTGGTACAGGATCTTTGTGCCTGAGGACCACCCGTGACCCGCCCCATGAATTATAAATCCATTTAGTTATATTGGGAGTCGGTAGCTCTCTCATCTCTTTGCGTCTCTTAGCTATGGTGTTTTTGCCCCCCTAAACTGCTACTGTTTCTAGATATTCTGTCCGCGGTTATAGATAGCTGTTTCTCCGATTCACTATGGTTTGTGGCTCTAAATGATTTCAGGCAACCGTATTTCCTTATTGATGGTTACTTTTTTTTAAACTTATCCAATCATGACCTAACTTACAATTTTTAATAAATATATATATATATATATATATATATATATATATATATATATATATATAAATATATAAAATTATCCAATCATGACTTAACTTACAATTTTTAATAAAAATAAAATGATATTTTAGTTTTATATATATATATATATATATATATATATATATATATATATATATATATATATATATATACATATATATATATATATAAAACTAAAATCGTAATAATGCGACTTAATATTATATATGTAATATATTATATATAATATTGTACATATTGTGTGTTTGTGTATGTATATATATATATATATATATATATATATATATATATATATATATATATATATATATATATATATATATATATATATATATATATATATGTATATATATATACATATATATATATATATATATATATATATATATATATATATATATATATATATATATACACAAACACACAATATGTACAATATTATATATAATATATTACATATATAATATTAAGTCGCATTATTACGATCATTCGCCAGAATTTTTTATTTGATTTCTTTTTATATAATGATTAAATTTCCCCTCTCCCCCATATTGATGATTATTCTCTTGTATATAAAAACATTCCAGGCTCTGCAATATTATTTTCAATATTATTTTGGGTATAAAAAATAAATTAATATTCTATTTATTGGTCTAATTTGGTTAATTTAATTTTTCCTAATATTTGGATCACTACATTATAATTTTACTGTTTTAATGTTGTACATGTTGTATTATGCTCAATAATTTTCAATAAAATTTCCTCACGATTCTCAATTCAAATGCTTCTTATGAACGTTGGCATCTAGCAGCAATTTATAATTGTTTATTTTAAACCATTTAAGAGCTTAGATGTTAACTATATTTGTTGAATATTGCATTGGTAATCAAGGTATACTTTTTAAGCCTAACGGTGTGATACTGTGCTCGAAGGAATGCCCTGCAATTCATACTGGAAGGATTTATGCTGACACTGCCGGTCTCAAACGTGACCTAACATTTTCAAAATAAAACTTATTCTCTAATGAGCCGAGCTGTTAGGATTGTAATCTCACTTCTAGTTCCAAGGATTCGCAGCTTCCCAATTCCGATATTTGATAAAACAATGAAAACATTCCAGTGAACAAGACATCAGAAAATAAGCTATTATTAATTCTTTTCATTTATTCAACTGTATAAATTATTGATTCAACATTTCATTTAATTTATGCAAATGAATGACCGCCAAGAAGTGATTAATTTATTATTCAGAATTTTAATTTATTGCTTGGAAATGTTGAATGAATAAATTGTAGTAAAATATCAAGGTATTTGTATTAATACTTATATCTTTGACATTTTCTGATGTTTCATTTCTTCGATAATTATTTTGCTTACCTGAAACAAAAGGAAAAAATTATTAGAGAGGGAAATCGAATTCAAAAGCTTCTTTCTAAACACTATACTTCTTATAAATTATAATTTTACATTTTTAAATTAATCTGCCATATTCCAAAAATTTACTCCATACGTTTAATAAGAACCACAAGTGTTTTTAAGTATGGATTTTGGAAGTATTTGATATTTTCGAAGACATCAGCATATAGCTGAAAAATTTTACCCAGATGAGAACGTATACCAATATCCATTGGTAGGTTGATTTTGTCAATTTGAATTCTGTAGATTTGAGTCCAGATGACCTTCTGAAGACGGTAATGATGAAGGCGGAAACATAAGATCCACATATATATCCATGGCAGATAACTAATTTTTTAAGCGTAATTTTTCAGTTTTAATACGACTTGAAATGAATAAAAGTCGTTGCGTTTTATGGTGTTCGCTATACACTGACAAGTAGTATCTAATCATGTTAAAACATCAATTCAGAGAATAAACTTTGAAGATGTTTCCAGAAGAGGTTAAATTTATTACAGTGACCAATCAATAACATTTGGATAACTGAGTTGTCAGCTGAGTAAAAAAGTAGCAGTCATAGGCACAATCATAGTAGATATGTATGGGTAGTGAAAATGAAACAATACTTGGGTGAAATTGCCAAGGAAAAATAAAACATGTATTTACTATACAATTATATATGAACACGAACTTTTAATCATTTAGGAATTCAAAGAATAATGTTTATTTTAATTTTTGAAATTCTTAACTTAATTATTTGAGGCCACGATGGCCGACTAGGAATGAGCATCCCAACTCTTGGTTTGGGAGCGGTCACAGGCACGATTCCCAACTGGGTCAATTAATATTAATTTCGTGGCTCTATCACAAACTGAACCTCAATGTTGCCGTCAATGGTTGGCGAAAAATCATCTTTTGAAATACATCTTAATATTGTATTCGAATAGCTCTGAAAAGGTTTAGTTTTTAGAGCAATGCAAAAAGTAGTTAAACATTTTTTTTGGAGTTGGAAAATTTAGCTTAGGACGGCACGGTAGTCGTTATTATTATAATATATTATATATGTTAATACATATTTTTTAGCATACGTTTCAAAAGACTGATTATACGTTACAAAAGATTGATACGTTACAAAAGATACAGCGTAAATTATAAACTCAACAAAATTGAGCAGCCGTTCTTAATTTAATTTTTTTTGTTATCGTTATTATTGCAAACATGTAAAATTAAAAAATCCCAAAATAGCGTAAATAGAAACGAAAAATTAGAGATACAACAATTAATTACTTCATGGCCCACCGAATAATGTAATCTTAACTTGTTACAACTTTTTTTTACTTATTAATTATTATTGTAATGGTATTAACTTAAGTTGTAAGCTGTCAGGGGGAGAGGATATTTATTGGGCACGTCATTAGAAGTGCGGTAGCCCCCAGGACGATGATATTATAGATTATATGTTATTATAGATTATATGTTATTATAGATTATATGATAATGATATAATGATATGATTAATGATATTATATAGATTATATGCTATTATAGATTTTTTGTTAATTTTATAAGAAACTTCATTTCCATCTTGAGCCTCATTGGAATTTTTTGAAGGAATAAATAATAATCTAGTGTTGAAATTCCTGGGTATTATTGTTATTTCAGTATGATAATTAACATACTACCATTTATAACTTAATATACTACCAGTTAATATTTTAGTATATTAATACTTAATACGAGTATACTAAAAGCTTACATGTATGATTATTAGAAATAATAATTATGAATGGATTGCTTATATCATTCTTAACAGATAAAAAGAGTTATGTATTTACGACGAGTAAAAAAAAAAAGAAAAAGAAATGGCTTTACCTTGCTGGAAGGGAAGACGTTTTCCACACCATTTTCCGAGGGTGGACTGCGTGGGGATAGCACTAATCGAAATATGTGCCATTATGGGGTGTGAATTATGAAGGAACACATGCGGTGGGATATCATTTATTAATTTCGCCCCTCTGCTCTTAGCCATCTTGACGGGCGGCTATGATATCGGGAATTAGTAATGAGTCTCATTCGTGGAGGCCTCTCCCGATTGACTTTTCGTGTTTATCATCGTCCTGGGGGCTACCGCACTTCTGATGACGTGCCCAATAAATATCCTCTCCCCCTGACAGCGCTCTTCTCGAGGGTCTGTCTACTTCTGTTGTGATGGCAATAGTGGCTGTGTCGAAGGTGCAATTAGGGTCTTGTTGGTACGATCTGAGAGAGGAATTGAACAGATAGCAACACTTATAAAAGATTATACATAAATTATTATTACTGATTAAAAAATGAAAATGGATTTTTATTAGCTAAGCTAAATAATGATTAGAACTTTATTCATCATCCTAATCCTTTAGTCAAATCTAGCTCCACCCACCCCTCCATGAATAATCCTCCTTTGTTTTAATTATTTACTTATATTGCTATTATTTGTTTTGTATATATATTTACCATAATTTTATTTTTACTTTGTCTATAAATATGGTATAAATGGTAACATATGACACTGGTATCTATTGCCCGAAAGTGTGGAAGATTGTGTTATTGCATGGTAAATACAAAAAATTAAATAATTTCTCAGGAGAACATTCAGAATGGAAAAAAACAGCAGATCGATGTCAAATATATTACAATACAATTCATGCTTGTGGTATTGTTTTTTTAGGGAAAAGATTTTTTTTCTAAAATATTCAAGTTTTTTTAAAATGGCCTGAACACATTGATAATTCTTTTAACCAAACTGCTGAAATTAATTCATTTAAAGTTCTGAAAAACATTTGGTTAAAACTCTTGATCAAAACTTTGAAATGATAATTACTGTAAATGTATAGCATTCTTCTTTATTTTTGAAAATTTTAATTCAATTTATATAATATAGAAGAAAAAAAAAAAATTCAAATTATAGATAATATATCATTATCAGAGCTAAAATTTTTTCAGAAAACACATACATATTTATATTTTATTAAATTTAATTCACTGAATATAAGGCTTCTTATGTTACTTATAAGCATACATAAGCATTTGCAACTCAGCCAAAAATCGTATTTATACCCTAAGGCACTCTAAAAGGGTTGATTGTATCTGATGGAGACCACTATTTAGGAGACTTATTAAAATCACCTCTTATTTGAAACACTTCCAAAAATTAAAGAAATCTAAATTAAAAGAATTCATTCTCAGAAAAAAAAAAGAAAAAAAAGAAGAGGATCTAAAACGTTTATTTGAACAAGTGTTTGTCGTTGAACCGCGTTTTTCTCCGGAGTATTTATGACAATAGCGGGTCTTAATAAAGTTAGCGCTCCTCTTTTATTTATTCTAGCTGCTACAGAGATCATTGGCTAAGTTTCAAAAGGGTTAACTTTTGTTAGTTTATGCTTTAGAAAGTTAAATATAAAAAAAGAGACGGACTGCATTATAATGCAACACAATTTATGAGCGGAGTCTTTATGAATAAATTACGGTCAACAATGTTTTCAATTTGTTAGGATACTTACAGTTTTTTAGTACAATATACGTTGATATTTTCTATAATTTATTAAAATATAAACTGATATTATTCCATTTTGGTTTCTTTACATAGGCAAAATGAATTATTTTCCAACGAAAAAAAAAATTAAAATAAGAAAAAAATATGTTTAATAACTAAGACAGCTTTATTATTTTGGTGATGTGTTGATATTAATATTTGTGTTTATACTAAAATTTAGTAAATGCCTTATCTGTTGAATAAAACATGGCTTTAGGTTATGAAGAAACTACCCTTCAGATGCTTCTAGTGGTGTGCCAAGGTCTTTGTGCACTTGAATTTCTATTTTAGAGGTATAGAATAATCCTCCAGCTCTAACTAAAAATGCAGCAGTGGTAGCAGTGAATTAATGGTAAATTAATATGTTCAAATTAAGTTTTAAATTTATTCAATAATTTAATTTTTTTTTATACTCGACTTTTGCATTCCCCCTCTCCTGGCGTCCCTCCCCATCCCCATCTTGGCACGCAGCGGGATACTTTAGAGGATTAGTCTTCAGATGTTTAAATTTAAAAAAAAAATAACTTTCTCTTAACCATATCTTTTTATACCGTAAGTACTTCTCAGTTGGAATCGTCGCATTCAGGATGAAAGTTTGCTGCGAGGGATCGTTTTCTTCTCTCTATTTATGTCTTTTAATCTTTTTTTTTTCTCTCCCTCTTCTTTTTTCTGTCCTTTTTCTAATTGCCGGTCGTCTAGTACTACAATTTGTACTCAACCACCATAATAGGGTACATAATTTGTCCTATATTACTCTTCTAGTCTATCTTGGTATTCTTGTCAGACTCCTTGTTAGCTTGTAATGGACATCTCCTATTGCTAATGGTGATATTAACGGGTTCAGCCGAGCAGATATGGAATGTTGCTTGCTCTTTATACTAATACGGGAAGGCCCCCGGTTTTTCTACTCTGCCGAAGAAGAAAACTGGAACAGTCGTAGAAGCCGGAGGGAGTACTTCAGGCAGAAGACCCAATTATTAATTATATTAAGGACGATGGTACGTGCCTCGAGGAAAATAGAAGGATTCCGAAAATAAAGGAATTGGATTATGGATAGGGTCAACACAGGGTGCTGAACTACATGCATGCATTTTAAATTTAGAATTTTATAGCTAGGAATATATTCTGAACAAACATATCTGTTCGCAGTTTCAATATGAACATTTTACATATTCAGTATAAAATATAAGCATTTGAGAGTGTGGGATCTTTTTAGAAAGGTCAAATTATATCTATGATGCATGCATGGAATATATTTGCGAAACATTTATTTCCTTTAAGGATCAGAATTGGTTTTCTAAATTGCATTGACGGAAACGGTGAACATTGGTTTTAAACCCTAACGATCCGAGTATGTAGAACAGGAGGCAAATATACATTTTAATTAACCAAACAGGAACCGAGAGTCTCCGTTCAAATGGTTATCGACGTTCATGGATTTATATCCTTACACATACGGAGGAATTAAAATATATTATAAACAAATGTAAATCAGATCTCTATATATTATATAATAGTCACAAGAGAAGAGGGGGCATTCAGTTCAGGATTATATTATCCTAATTGAAACCTTAGTAAGGATGGGATTCGCTTCTCGGGATTCAAGCATATTAAGGATTAAATATATCAGATCTCCATCAGTTTTGTTTATTCTGTATTGTTATTATGCAGTATTTTAAAGGATCCATTCGGACTGCAAACGGGTTTCAGATATAAAGAAAAGATACATGAAAAAAAAAATATGTATATTTCTCGATAAATCGGGTTCCGATTTTATCGGCGAAAGATTAACAAATATTTGGTTGCAACGGTGTGGCTCAACCATGTCATAATTCTGTCTACTCGTTTGAAGAGTATCTATCATTAATATGATTTTATGTTAATGTTGGAATTTTGCATTAGTGTCTTGGAAAGGAAAAGAATTACTTCATTACACATCTGTGAACTCCACATGATTGCATCTGGTTTGATATGTAATCATCCTTGATTTTAATATTTCCATAACTTATTTTCTTTTTAATTACAGTCTCTTGATAGCTCAAATTATAACAATAAATCAAAACGTATATGCAATCAACCCGATTCCTCGTGAAAAACTCAAAATGATTTGACCTTGAAATTCGAATTTCTAGGTTTGGCTGTATTTAGTTTTTGAGTTAGTATATTTAAATTCAGATTTCTATTGTTTCTGATATTTCTAGATTCCATTATCTAAAGCCTTGAGAACTGCATTAAATTTTGATGTTTTAATTATTATTATTGCATCCAAGCAGTAGCGGATTCAGGATTTAATTTTTTGTTTTTGGTTGGAGCTAACACCGGAGGTGTCTGGGTGTAGAGATTGTTGGTTTGTAAGATATATTGCAGTGATGCTACCGTTTTCTTTTCAAAACTATTTATCCCTCAAGGCCCTTTACCGAGAGAGGCTTCGACGCGTGAGAAAAGCAAACAGGGGCATTAGATACAAAATTATCGCAAATAGTTAACTTAAGTGTTACAACACGAGAAAGAAAATTTAATTGTAGACCTCTATATACACAGCCAATTCTGTAATGCGTTATGATTTAAAAATAAAACATGATGTAATTGTTTAATTATTGGCCTCAGATGACTCATAGTGACGTATGGAATAATACACCTAGAAAACATAAGACCCCAAAGAAATATTCCTTTTTTGGGGGGAGGAGAGAGAGAGGGAGGAGAGGGTGAGGGAAGAAATCTCCCTTGAATCTGCTAATGCATTCAAGATATATTTTGTTTGTTTGTTTGGATTTGAAAACTTTTAAGGTCCGTTCCCTATTCGGAATAATAAGGTGGTTATACTAAAACAAATAGAATTATTTTACCAAGTCTTTAGAATAAAATCTTTACCAGGTCGATCCCTCCTCGTGCACACACACATTATTTTTAATTATTTATTTTTTTTTACAGGATTTTTCAATCGATTTGGTAAACCTTTTACACATGAGGTCTCTTGGCCTCTTAGAAAACGGTAAGTTTAAGCGGCTCCTTGATAATTTTTCCTATCCGTGAAATTCGTTGGTTCCCTAATAGTTTTCTTTCTGGGCTATCTTCCCATGACGGCCGGCCTCCCTCAAAGAGTAAAGCCTGAGCCTCCTTTTCATTTTTTCCTATTATTCTTTCACACTCTTTCCATTTTTTTCTATGAATACTCATTCATTCCTACTTCCTCTGTGGGAGTTGTGTTTGACCGCCTGGAAGACTTCATGAATGAAAGAGGATCCTACTGGTTGAAGATAATTTTCTCTTGAAATGATATATTAAATCATAAAATATAAATCATATAACTATATTATAATCGGAATATTTTCCAATCAAGAGATACTTTTATTGGTACTAAAATCTAATTGATAATTTGGCAAAATGTCACATAAAAGATCCATGGATATCACTCGCCCAAGATGCTACTGTTAATTTGAAATAATCATATCAAGAACAGTCTAGCTCAACGTCACTCAGCCAAGCCCATCAAGCAGCTAGGAACTTAAGTTGCAAGGGCTTAATAAAGCCTCAAAGATGTCGGTAGTTGTAAGAACCCGTTTCACAAGCTTCCTTTCCAAGCTTCGGCATCAAAACAATTCCCTAACCTCACAGTCTTCTTCCTCACATTCTTGATATATTTTGTCTGTTTGTTTGGAAAGAGTCGAAATTAATGATTTAAAAAAAACAAAAAAAAAAAAACATTTTATACAGTTTTCATCTATTTTCACAATATAAGAAATTTAGTTAGTTAAAATTTGTAAACATATAATTAAAATATGTTGTTAATTCAACCATCTCGATAGCGAACATATTTTTTTTATACCATATGAAATTTATTATTACAGACTATTAAAAATAAAAATGAATTTTTTACCTTCATTAATTCTTATAATTTTGAAGCATTTACTTACTGTAATCAATTAAATTAGTTCTTTCCCAGTGATGATATGAATGGAAATTAATATAAAAAATTAGTTCCACGTTTCATCGAACTATATATTTCGTAGTATCCTACGGCATTCTTGTCTGTCAATGGCTTATACGGAGGGGGTGTGAATATTTCCGAAAAATCAATATTGCCCACTCAACTGGCTATAAATTACCAGGCCATATGTTGCTATAGAATTTTTTTTTCTTTTTTGTCAAGTGTTTGCTGCCATCTGTCATAGGGCATTCGGTGTCCCCTACATTGGGAGGTCAGTTCCATAATGTTTTTTTAAATAGTGTTCTCTTTCGTCACTATCCTATTTCTGTAGATTGATAGTTCCATTTTTTTTTTAAACTGCATTTTTTTAAAAAGGAGCTGTACAATTTTATTATTTATTTATAAATTGAAATTTATAACTGTGACAAAGAGACAATAAGCCAATGTGCTATATAGACTATTATCATATGACATTAGTTTTTGGATAAACTGCCATGAGTTTTTGTATTTGGAGTTCCCGTGATCATCTTTTTTTCAGATGCATCTAAAGTTTAGTAGGGATATATAGGGATGACAGGCTACGGATTAGTAGGCTTGTGTGGATGTGGAATTTATAATTAAAGGAAGTATATGCATATGGAATATTGAAGTATTTACGGATAATTTTATTTGGATCATAATAAGGAAAATTAAATATTGTCCTTAGGATTTTGGATGGCAAGATTGGATTCGGGAGAATTCTGATAGTTTCATCGAGCTCAACTTCACAAATCAAACAAGGCTTGATAATAGGAATGTAGGATTAAACGAGTTTTTTGTAATAATATTTTAAAATAATGATACAGGCCCAATGATTTAACCCTTACTATCGTCATAACCAAATTAATAAATTATCATTTTAAAGGGTTTTAATATGAAGTAATTGTTATTGTTTATTGAATAGATTTGGTATATATCAGATTACAAATAATATAAGGATATTCACTTTTATATTTCTCCTCTTGATTGTCAGGCGTACAATCACATTAGTATCAACAAAAAGATATATGTTCGTCAGAGAGACTGTTAGCATGATGCCCAACAATAGAAACAATTTGTAACAAATTAACATTATCCAACAAACGGAAAAGATCCGACTGTATTAGATATGTTTTTATTCCATGAAATGTCTCATTTCAACAACGACTGTATGATTTCCACGATTTCAGCGAATATCAGGGACACGTGTACCCCATCAATCACATATCATTCAGCCAGTTTCCAATCAGCAAGTTGCAGTGTTTTGAAAGGGCTCTTTTCAAACGAGTGGGGCGTTTTTTGGATTTTATATTTTTGATATTTGCTGCTCAAATTCTGCATACGCTCTGTTTCACTTCTGTACAAATTGAAAAAAAAAGGGAGTAATTTCCCACGCTAGTACTAAATTCTCGATAATCTTCAAGCACTTGAGGTCATGCGACGGAAGTGTTTATCACCCGAAGACGTGCATGGAACTAGGGACGAAACATCATCGGTCAATTTGTCAAGCTTCGTTAATAGTCATGCTTTATTGAACCTAATTGCTTCCGAAGCATGCTTGACCCGGTCACGCTTTGAAAAGGATTTCATCCCGATATGTGGACGGATACCATGACTTGTTGAATGAGTGTTGCTTCCTCCAACGGTCGCTGGTGGTTTTGGATGATATTAACTGAAAATGTAGATTATTCTGGAATGTGATAAGCAAATATTATTACACGCCGAAGAGACGCACGAGAACCGGTCTTATGCTGCATGAGCTCCAATATAACCTAAGTTGATTACAAAATATTTAAAACTTTTAAATTAGGAGACAGACCCGTACCAACAAATCCCTCCTACCTAACAATCAAAGCAGAAAACGTTCTCTTAAGGGTTTCCTTATTCCTAAAAGGCGGTTGACGAGTGGCTGATGGGTGCCTGGTGTATTTTTACGCGTCCTTAGTTTTAGAACGAGAACGAATCCATCACTCTCCTTTCCCCCGGTGTAAAGTTTATGAGTCAGCTACAGCTAATTTCTGAACCCTCGGAAATATTTAGTTTTCCCATTGGGCACCATTAATAACCGTTTAGAAAGATTTTTCGGGTCATTTATTAAAAAGAAGAACCTTCGTTCAGCCAGAATGAATGATTTCTGGCCTTTTTTAAATTTAAACTTCCGTTTATATTGACAGTGGGAGAGGGTGTCTTTTGAATATACCAATGTTTCTAATTGATATGTTCAAATTATTTCGTTAAAATTTTCTTAGAAAATGGAGAAATTCATTAAAATACTAATCAGATATCATTAAAATCTTAGTTTGAATTACATTTAATTGCGGTCTCTTTGATTATAATAATTAAGAACAAACAACAATATATGCGAATTTTTCCGAAAAACTGTTCAAAGGAAAAAATACTATCTCTCAAAACACATTGTTATTAAAGTTATTTTTTATGCTAATTTTCAGCTATTAAGTTGGCTATTTTCAAGCTACAATGCTAATAATTGTAAAAGTGAACACTAAGAACTTCTATCTTTCTCTACAGAAACTTGAAAAAAATCAAAATAAAAAAAATTATAATTATAATTTTATAACAATATTTCTTTTAATTAAAGAGAGTAATAACACAAAAAAAGATGCGAAAGTTAATATTAGGATTATTTTTGGAAAATCCTCATTTCTCTTAGATAGCAATTAATAACTAATCAGTCCAAGTTTGGCCAATTCGAGATTCTCCAAGGTGGAAAAAGATAAGATCGCATAAATACACAGTAGAGGCAGTACATCTCACATCAATAGTCTTAAGAAAACTAATCAAATAGAGATAGTACATCACTCCAAAACAACTCATACTTGTTGACTTGAGATATGCTGTTTCTGGTCTCTTATTATGTAAGCTTATTTCTTTTCTGTCCTGATGATACCTGAATTGGCGAAGGGTTCAGTGGTTCCGTTCGGTATTTACTGATATTTCATAGACTTAAGGCTTCCTCTTTGGAATCTTCTTACCATATCCTAATATTTTTAGTTGGTAATAAATTTGAAATTTTTTTCTTCAGAATTTGAAATATTTTTTCATCCATTGAATTCCTTGAGTTGAAATAAATAAATATTGGCTCTGTTATTAAGTATAAAATACCTTCTATTAATGAAATCATTATTTATTTGTAGCGGCAGTAATGTTTTGGACGATTAATACTTATTGGGGTTTCGCTGGTGAACGTTTCCTGCAAGTTTAATATAATGAATTAGTTCATATCCCATGTCGGCTGCCGGGAGTACTATTTGATATTGTCTAGTTTCGGACATTCTGTCAGATGCTGAGGCCTAAAGGCTACTGACTCAATAATTTACAGCCTTCGGATTGTGGCAACCAATTTCATAGGGTCAGTGGTTGTAACCAAGATTTGACTGACGTCGAGCGCTCAAGGAATATTAAATCAGGCTTTTTAGCCTTCTGAAGCGAACACCAACTATCCTTGTTCATCCAGCTAAAGATAATTCAATATGTAAGGCACCTATGAGATTTTGTATGGGATGAGGTTAAGACAACGCATTCTTTCTTCGGCCATTTCATACATAAGGAGTATGAAAGAATTTTCGTTCGTGAAGCATTCTGGTTAGTCACATTGAAACGTAAGTGATTACGAGGAAAGAAATTCATGCAAACTAAAACTTGATAAAATAATTTTGGATTCGACTCTCTTGAAAAATATAAGGTCTGAAAGTATGAGTTGCCTCCATCATATTTTATGACTAAGATCCTTCGCTGTTTATTGTTAACCTGCACTACAATTATTCATTTGTATTAAGAGTTTAACGCATGAAATCTATGAAAAGTATCCTTCTGTCCTTGTTAAATTCTTTTGCTTTTTCCATTATTTGCTTTAATGAAAAATTCCTTTTTACTGTTGACTTATTTCTTCAAAACCCCCCTTGGTAATTACCCTACTGAGGCTCGGCATGTTCCAATAACCGATTATATAAGGTAACAGAGAAAACTCACTTTATAATCAGTATTCAGAAGACTTGTCTCCCGATAATTTTTGCAGTTTTAAGCATTACTTAGAGGTATTTGGCATTTTTTCAGGCTGCCAAATATTATCAATTAGATGAATCAATTCTTCGACCACTGCTGACCCACCGACTTACGGAATTCCACCACTATGCCATCTGACCCTGGCACCTTATTTTTCCTTAGGACGCTTAGAATCAGGTTAATATTGTCCGATTCAGGACTCATTTCAAGATTATTTTCTTCATGTTGAAAATCCCAATTTGGGTGCTCTCCATTTTCCGAGGAATCAATCTTCTCACCTGTTTTGTACATCGTGGTGCAAGAAAGCCCTTTTTGAACCAGATCGGATCGCTTTATTGCTGTTCAGTATAAGTATAAGCCTGTTCAAGCAGAGGCATTATTCTGTATCAAAACATGGTGTCAATTCATATTATTGAATTCAAATATTAAGCTATTAATTTGTCAGCTGCTTAAAACCACTTAAATAATAATATTTAATATGTAATTTATAATACAATTTTTATCTTTCAAAATGGTGATTTGAAATGTGTTCCAATCTCTAAGGTTTTAAGTGGATAATGTTTAGAGAGGCTTGATGGTAATAAGTGTTAACATTCTGTAGTTATCCTTATTACAAAATTTTATATTTATTTAGAGTTTCACTATTTATAAAATTAGTATCAATTAAAATATGTTGTTCATTACTAGGGATTCACCATTAACCATGCCGTTTTTAATGAATCAGAAATATATTACATAAAAGCTTTCTACATAAAACATGAACATCTGCATAAGGTTTATCTCGAGCAGTAATGCTACGCAGTTCATAAACTTTATGACTGGGACATTAAAGGGAATCCACCAAAGCCCTGAAGAAACATACACCTTCACTTAAGATTAGAATAACTATTAACAGTGAATTATTTTAGGTGTCCCTCTTACGTCTTTAAACAACGCTCTGAGATACTTACGATGTACGTAAAAATGTATGCAAATGCCAGGAAGGATCAAATATCTTCATTTTTTGGCAAGGATCTCGAAACAGCTGGCTTGTTCTTTATAATTCACAATGACCATCTGCCTCAGCCGAGAGCCAGATCGTATAAATATTTTAAATCAACCCTGTGATATTTCATATAAACTTTTTACTACAACGAGAAATTATTTACGAATTAGCAAACATCAGCATAACAAATAGTATAATATTAAAATCATAATATAAAAATGATTATATTTTCGGGTATATATCTTTTTGACTAGCTCTAAAATAAAATAATAATAAGGTTTCCTTAAATTATAGAAAATGATTTATAATGCTGGTTTCATTTATAAGTTTTGGAAATTATATAAGGCAATCAGAATAAATGACAGAAGTAATTAATTTTTTAATTAAAAATCATTTTTATATTTTACCTAACATTTATTACGAAATTTCTAGGTTGTATACTTATCGTAATGCTGAATAAATGTTTACATATATATATATGTTATAGTTTACATGCATAAATAGCAAGAAAACAGTAGTACCAATAAAATTCAAAAATATAGTAACCATAATATAAATATAGTAACCAGAGAATGGATTTAAAAATTATTGAAAATTTTACTAGAATCTAGATATTTCTTATAACTCGTTTTGTGGGTTGTCCAAGATTGTATAATTTATTTATCTTCTAAATACTATTCTTATTATTTGTTTTCTTTCTCTTTCTCATTTAAATAATCCTAACTGCTTGGAGCTTTCTTTGTATTCATACATATAAAATGTTTTATATATTGTCAGAATTCTATGTAATTTCTATTCGAAGTAATATGATTAAATTTATAATATTTATAACAATTTTTTTTAATACATTATTAATTTTTTTAAAATTTAAAACAAGAAGTAAGGAATATTTTTCTCCTGATATTAAAAACTATTATGACATTTTATTTGAGACCTTTCGAGTCGTGTTGAGACAGCACATTGGATCGTCTTAGTTAAATGCAGTGATGGTTCGATTCCGGCTTGGGCGAACCAAATTTTATTTCTTGGCGGACTCACGGAAAAACTTAATTAGTAACAAGTAGACACTAAACCGAATTAAGAACTACAGCGATTTTTTAGCTTTATCATTTTTATATAGTTACCAATAGTGCTATTAACAGATATAAATTTATATAATAGATAACCCGAGCATTAAAAGTAATAAATAGAAGTAGGCCATTTCGAAACATTGAATTAGTACAAATTTATAACTAGTGTACGAATTTAGATTGCTAAAGTTTATTTCAGGATGATGAATTTGAATAGGTACTTTATCGTTTATGAATATTTTCATTTAATTTTTTTTTTAATTTAACATACTTAAATAGAATTTGTTATATGACATAATATAATTGGCAGTATGATCCAATTGGTAGTATGGATGTCCTCTAAGTATTCCATCGTCAAATATTTACAAATGCTTATTTTAAATTCTCTTCCATTAATATGTCATTAAAATTATAATAAAATATAGACCTCTAATGAATAAATAGGTATTAATGTAGATCTGAATTGTATTTATCGGAATCTCGATAGCCTCTATGAATTATAAATAATAACTAATATAATTTTTTTTTTAATTTAAATAATTTTATATATTATAATTTTGTTAATAACTAAAATAAATTCGTTTTTTACGATAAAACTATATAATTAAATGAATTTCACCCTAAATATCAATGGATTATCGTATTCAATTATTTACTTTAATCCTTAATTTTAACCTCATCAATTTATAATTACTGAATGGAAATAATATTCAATTTAGATGGAGTTTATAAATTTTTTAGTTTAATTGGAGTAGGGTAACGCTTACAATTAATTGTTATGAATTTTATATAATCTAATGTCATATTAATTTTATGCTTACTACAATAGAAGGTCAGTTGTAAATAAAGTAAATATGATAAATATTGTAGGTACTAGCAAAGTTTATAAAATTCTTGAAATGTAATAATACGACTTTTTACGTTCATATCTACGGAATAATGTTAAATGTGAAATATGCAACAAGTAAATATTTTTATTTTACAAAAAATGTATTTGTCTTTTTACTTTTTATTGTAATTTTTTTAGACTGTGAGTGTGTTGTTGGGTTTTATTAAAAATAAATAAAACAATAATAATTAAAAAATAAGTCAGACTGCAAATATTTTTTAAATTATTATTATTGTATTTATCTTCTTTATTTAATTTATTATTATTATTTATTTACATATTTAAAATTATTCCATAATGATAAACATTATGGTGACCCCATGGGTGGCTCTTTTATAAGAATATTTCTCCCTTTTTCCAACTGTTAAAAATATTGTAAATATGTAAAATATGCATAATATGTTAAAATATGCATATAAGGCTCTCCAAGCCGATTTGGAAATAAAGAATATACGAATAAAAACATTTTTATGTTTATCTCTGCTATCCTTTACATTTGTTATTATTTTTAAATATTGTTTCAAATTATCTTCGTGGGAGAAAATAGGTTGATGATAATAATAATAATATTGATAATGAGCGTAGATAATGCTTATGAAGATTGAGATCTTAATGACCTCGTTCATTAGAGCAGATTGGACATAGTCCACGGCGATTTATTTTGACTGATTGTAAAACCTTGGCGGTCGAAGGTTGTCCTCTAAATGAAATCAATTTGATTCAGAGCGCTCGCCCAACCTGCCATATCCGCTATGATCGGATTCCTGTCATATCTCGATGTCGCCCAAGATGGATACGCCATTCCAAACACCATTTCCCCTCCCAGTATCTTTGATATCCTGCCGTACATCTCCGGCCATCCTCCAATATATATATATATATATATATATATATATATATATATATATATATATATATATATATATATATGATAATGAAACAATTCCCCCTACCCGGTGGGTTTGAAGAACAGGATTAGTGCTCGACAAACTGGATCTTACTTCCGATATGGGGCTGTTACTAGGAGTTTTTACATTTTATTTATTTTTTGGTTTATACATTTTACAATCTCTTGAAAGATCAAAAAGTTTAAAATGCACAAACTAGATAACTATTTCAGAATTTTTATTAGCTAGAACTTGTGAGTTGACTTAATATAAACAAAACTGATGGTGTGTAAGGATTTTCATGCAAAGAACGAAGTTTTCTCTTTGTATAAATACATTTAAACATTCGGATTATAGTCTGGATTATACATCGAGTTGTTATCTTCTGCATTTCTTTGATGAGAAACATGCTAATTTCCGCCATTTTATATTATATTTTTCCCTAAACGAGACAGAGTCAACCAATAAAATAACTTTATGGTAACCACTTTGCTTTAAAAGCTGAAATTAAATCTGAAATATTCTTCCTTCGTTTCTATTTTAATTAGAATTATAAATCAATGAAATATATTTTGAACTTATTCAATACCAATTTTAATGAAACTTTGAATATTTAAAAAAAAAAAAGTATATTGAACAATTTTTTTTTCTTCTTCTATTAAGTTCAATTATTAGAAAAATAATTCTATTATTTTTTTTCTAGTTCTTCTATTATGGATGAAAATTACCCCATTAGTATAAAAGTTAAATATATATTGGGTGAAATAAGTTGAATAACGGGTAAGGGTTTTTTAAATTTGTAATAAAAAAACATTGAATTATGACTTGTATCAATATTACTTAAACAAAAGTTATGTCATCGTTGGGAGGACTGAAGGTTTAATTAAGAACTCCCGAAATGTTATTAATAAATGGATATAAAAAACTTTGTGATTTTTATGTGGCTTGTTATAATTATTAAAATATTTAATATATAAATAAACAGCATGTAGTTAATATTAAAATGTATTTATGCTAAGTTGTAGTTTTTTGACATTTCAAGTATCCATGATAACCACACTTAGTTAAACTTTGTTCATAGTAATTTGTGAAAGAAACTTTTTTCATTAATTAAGGATTCCATTAAATGAACTAGTATATCTCTTTATTTCATTTTACCACCTGGAAGTGCTCTAGTATTTTGACTGTTTGTAGAAATGTCTTTCCAAAAATTTGAAAACCTCAGGTCCTTTTAAGATATTCTTTTAAAAAATCTTGTTTTGCTTCGTAAATAACACTTAAATGATATAAGGTGTGTAAATCTCACCTTGTTGACCCAAAGATGTTAACCATCATAGAGTCCTTTCAGCTATGGCAGTCCATTTTCGACACAATGCTGAGGCTCTTGTGTCCTACCGAGAACGTGCTGACTACCTGTACGATCCTTCCATCGTCCAATTACACTACTTTCTAAACGTTTTGAATCACCGAGTCTCAGGAGTATTATCCAGTAAATTATTAGTTAACTAGAATTTCAGCAAGAAACCAGAGTGGTTTCAATCCTTAAATAAATAAAGAGAGGTAAGAGACGACCTTCAAACAGAAGAATGATGTGCCACAATTTTTGACTGTGGACTGGAAGTTATAAGATAGTCTCGTGAGAATATTTTAGTAGCCACTTGAATTAAGAAGTGTCGGACCAGTTAAAATGGAAATTTATGTTGAGGAGTTTTTATGTTATGTTATGGAGTTTATGTTGCTTTTTTTTTTTTTTTTAAATTTATGTTGCTTATGATAGAGCAACTCTTAAGAAACTCCGCCAACCGTTGGATTCCTTGTCCCCAAGCTCTTACATCAATATTATTTTTATTATCAAATTCCTTTTTTTTTTCTCGAAAATTGCCGAAAATGGCAACTATCCGGATCCAGGTCAAGGGCAGGGCCGGAACTTGAATTTTTGTTAGAGGGAAGTAAGCTTAATTTTACCCTCCCCACCTTCTTTAACTCCTCCCCCCTCAATAAAATATAACAGTTTTCTAACAGTGTTAGATTATTAACTTTGAGGTAAAAAAAAATAAAAAAATAGAAACTAAAATTAAATTTTAATTAATTTAATTCGCGCCAGACTTATTAGAATCTTAGGATTATTGAAAGATCTAAGTATCTTGAATCAAGCCATTGATAAAATGATCACCGGCGAAACCCTCACTTCTTTAAACTGATACAGTTGTTTATTATCTTTAGTATTTCATTTTATTTAAAATTAAGATATGTATGCGAATATATATATATATATATATATATATATATATATATATATATATATATATATATATAAATATGTATCAATGTGTATAATTTTGTGGTATACAGACAATATTTAAATATTAGCGATGTTTTCAATCGAAATACATTTCATTATGATAAAAAACGAAGCCCAATATTTCAGGTTAAATCCAACATTATTTCTTAGTTTAATCTTGTGCTAGTTGCATTATGCGGTTTCTTATAGTCTCGATCACTAACGAATCGTCTCCTATTTACTCAACTCGAGTTCTTCGGATTGAGATATCGATATCGAACAGTGTCAGGGCTAAAAACTGACTCGGGTACAGGGATATGAAAAACCAAAACCCGCCCCTTTTGTGATGGGCAAACACTCCTCCGCAACATAAGAAGTGCAATTAGTATTATAACACTGGACGGTGGGCACGGCACTGACCAGGATTAAGGATGCAGGACGCGCAGGATAAAAACACCCTTAAGGCTCCCCATTCCTGCCCTGCAATTAAAACACTAATTAATAAGGGGGCTTCCTTCGTGGAACCTCGCTGTGCAGATTCCTCGCACCCGTCATAACCCTCCTATGGACAATCTTTTTCTTCAGCTTCTTCTTCCTCTTCGTGGAATCATCCTCCTTGTCGGAGAGTGGCTTCTGTCGTCCTGGTCAACCGGCGCTTCTTGAAGGCTGTTCGAATTGTTGAGGGGAGGTCCTATTCCAGTAATGGTTTCGCTCATTGCGGGGTAAAATTGTCTGTCATCGGGACCGGTTGGAGTGGATTCAAGGTCTTCTGAAATTAGCCTGCACTTTCCTCAATGAACGCCTGCTTGAAGAAAGAGGACATTGCGAATAGTGAAAAAGAAGAAGAAAAATACTTTGAACAGCTTCACGGTTCTTAATACTTGTCATTTGGTCAATTTCAAGTCCGAAGTAGACGTTTTGGATTCTCTGTGGGTTTGAATTGGTTTAGATTGGTGAGGAACTTTGGTTAGGATATATATATATATATATATATATATATATATATATATATATATATATATATATATATATATGTATATTGTCCCTCTTTACAGTGGTGTGGCAGTTATTGAAAGACCTGAGCGTGAGTTAAATAAAGACCGTTTATATCAATCTTTGGTTCAAAACATCCCCAAATTGTATAGGTCGATTTTTAGTATCGGAAATGAGTCATGTCAGTTTTATTTGTTTAAAAATTGTTAAACAATATTTATAAAATATAGAAAATATGATACAAATTATCTATGGTTCATGTTCTATTCATTATTAGGTTTTTTTTTTTTTTTACTTTTTATGATTCATCGATATATTCTAATTTGGTTGGATGCCGGTGAATATACTATAGAAAACATTTATACATAATGATACTTATGTATCACTACCAATTTTATTTAACTTAAAAATTCTTAGTATTTAGCCGCACTGTACCAATGTTCTTTTCTTTATCAATGATTGGTATAATTATATACGGTAATAAACGGTAAGAAATCTTATAATCTGACAGATAGCGATGCTGTCTATATCAGCGCGGATACTGCAAGCAGCTCCCCCGAGCTATCTGTTACAAGCCTTCTTATCGCAGCTGCCCACACTACACCTCGGGGTTAGTCTACCGATAGTTAGCTGCTCATTTGGTCTTTTCGTTCTTCGTCGTATTAAATGCAGATAAATCTTTAACCTCGTTCTTTTCTTTTCTTTTTTTTCTCTCGTTATTTTATATTTATTTTGCTTATTGTAAGATACGGAAAAAATTACGAATAGTTCCATCCATGATTGCCATATATACAAAGCTACTAGCAATCTGTAAGCTATCGGATCCTGCGTCAGGAATATTTTTTGGGTTACCATAGCTGATTCTGCTTCCTCTTTCTTGATGAGAAACAAGTAGACTATATAAGTTCTAAATGTATACAAAATCAATTTATATATATATACATATATATATATATATATATATATATATATATATATATAAATTTATTCTGATCAACACACAGAGATAGATATTTATAAATGTGTCCTTTAGTGTTTGTATAACTGCCCTAAACCAGTGTTTCCCAAATTATGGTACGTGTGCCCCATAGTGGTAGGGGAAGAGTAGTGTGGGTGTTCGCGCTGCATCGGAATTTGAACATAGAAAAATGATAAAAAAAACCTTCGTTACTTGTTGGTGGTGTATTTGTGGTTTTTATATCTATGTGAAGTTGCATTAAAACAGATAAAAAAATAATAACAATATGGAACCGCATCTCATATTAAAATTAGCAACCACGTAACCAAATTATAACGATCTGTCATCTAAACATGAACAATTTCATCCTTATCATTGCTCTTAATAATGGTTATTTATGACATAAGTTTTATTTTTAATGTATTTTATTTTATCATGTATCGTAACTCCAAATAGGTAAATCTATAAATAGACCAAAAAACAAAACCAATTTGATGCAAAGTTTGTGTTTTCAGCCTAATCCTTTTTATTTCACATTGTTTCATGATTATACCACACCTTCAAGTAATTTACTTAAATTCATTTAAAAACTAAAATTAGTGGTGTTACGATGTTTTATAATTAGAGTGACGATATGCAATTTTTTTTTTTTTTTTTTCGAAGGGCATTCGGCATTACGAATATCATAGAAGAGATATTCAGATGTCAAAAGTTTGAAAAACACTGCCTATCTGTTTGTTTTGTTTTTTTATTATTTATATATCAATTTCAATTTTGATAAATTTTAAATCATGTTTAGACGCATTAATATTTTTTATATAACAGCAATAAGAAATAAGACCGTCGATCACTTTCGCTTGTGCCACATAGAGAAGAGATAACACCTCGCCCCATAGATTGATTACGTGCATCAGGAGGCTCCTTGCAAATTGTAGGTCTTTTGTAACAATGACTTGCCCAACCTCCTCTTCGGTGTCAAACAGAGAAAGGAAGGGATAGATCCTTTTGCGCAGTAATTGTGAGAAGAATAAGTTAGTCTAACAATCGCAAGCGAACGTTGCGAAAGAGCTGAGCGGAATTTGTAAATCCGCTTTCACATAAAAATAGTTGGTCTGGATTTTCCTCCTCTTATTTATCTACTTTTTCCACACCATATCATATTTCTTCAAGTAAAAATTTAGAATTTCGTAAATCAGGATGTACTCATCATACTAATTGGTCCTTTTAAAATATGTCTATAATAATATTAGGAACAAGTTAGTCTGTGGATGCATTACTAAATTCCAATGCCGTTGTTCCGTATTGCAACCAAATGATTTATGATTATGTGATTTATACTGGTTCGAATCTTGCTTTTACATTAATTTTTTTCTCCTCAGTTTTGGTGGGTTTCGTGAGAATGTGAAACTTGATTTGACACATGGCCCCTTGGTTCTCCTTGGCATAAAATGAGGCTTGACGTAATTGTTCATCCAGGTCTATTTCAATAACAATATTACAATTTCTGTGTTGTTTTGTTTTATTTTCATACAGCAACGAAGCTATTAGATATTTTGATGTTATGTGAATTTCTAACTTATGCTGATAATTATTTGTAAGGTCATTTCTAATGTATGTTTTAAATAGATATATTTTAACCAATGCAAAGATTCAATTTAGTTTATTTTAATAAACATCACAAAAATGAGCAGCTAAAGAGTAGATGGTGATTAAAAATAGTTTATTATTAAACATTGTAGTTTGAAAGTAATAAGGTTTATGTGTCATCGAATGCAATTAGAAAGTCCAACATTTCGAGGTCAGAAATATTAAGTTTCACCTTCATTTTTAATAAATGCCTCTATATATAAAAAGCATAAGGGTTTGAGATTTGGTGGGGTAGAGCAAAAATAATTGTTAGCTTGGTATTTTAAAAATAAACTTGTTACATTTTAACTTTAGTAAAGTAAAATGATATAATTTTTAGCATGTAGTCTTTTAGTTTTGGTATTTTAAAGTGTATTTTAAGATTGTAATATTTCTTTATTGCAATTTTAACGTAGTATTTTGGCACGAATAAAAAAAATATATATAATAAAAAAAATATATAATAAAAATATTCAAATGTTTCATAATTTTTGAGTGAATGAGCCGTATGTTTATAGGTCATTTTTAAAATACATGCTATTTTATAAAGTTCATAAGTATTTTTTACAAAATACCACAACTTGCCTTAAATCATTAAGAACGCATTGTAGTAACATTAAATTATCATATACTTGTTGAATTCTCAGAGTTAAAGTGATTTTTCACGTCTAAGCTTTTTCACCAAAAATGCAAAAAAAAATTATCTTAAAAATTCTTGAATCTTTTATGAAGATGTTGACTGACATATAGGTATATTATGGGAGTTCCGGAAATGGGAAAAGCTCAAAAAATATATAAATTAAAGTAAATTCGAACTTGAGACATCATTGTGAAAGCGAAATCGGGAAAAATAAAGAGACTCATATTTATTTATTTTCTAATATTTAATTTATGCCAATTGAATTTGTCAATGCATACAGGCTACATATTTCATTAAAATATATTAATTTCAAACCGTTCTGCTGAAAGGAGGCATTGGGATTTCCATAATTTTAAGCAACACTCATGAGCAGTAACATTCCTTACAAACTGCGATTGCACATTTTATAAATAATTAACAATGTGATTTGGCATTTCGAGATTATGCTAGCTGAGTAAGAATACCAAGCAATACAAAATTAAATTGAATGAATGTTCAAAAAATTACATTTAAAGTTAACTCTTTGGGAAGCACTCATGAAAATGAATTACAATACTGACCATTTTATTCTGCATTTCAAACTTTTCTTTCTCTAAAGTTAAACATGATCAGGAAAACACATATTTGCTATTAACTGTAAACAAAATGGCAACTCTTTACCAACCTAACATAACAAAGATTCCCATGAATCACTTTCAAGCCCAGATAAAACTCCTGAAGTAATACCCATGAAAATTTTTTAGGACATTACTAAAACCTGATAAACTGACATTGGAAAAACAATTTTTATGATATGATTTGCATTTATCTATTTTACTAGTTCACCTAATATCATATTATTACAATATAAATCCTTAAATAAATTTATTTCATTATACGGAAGTGATTAAAGATGCTACAGCCTGGTTAAGGACAGAAATAAAACATTTCTTTAACAAAATATATATATATATATATATATATATATATATATATATATTTTTTTTTTTTTTTTTTTTTTTACTGAACAGATTGAATGTTAGAATCTAGTTATCTGTTGTCAACTTTTTAAAATTAATTTTCCTTAATCTGCATAATTTACGACACTCTGTAAAGTGTCGTAGCAAAAGTTAAAAATAATGTGAAACCTTCAATGTTGGATAAATTTTGAAAAAGAATCTTTTGTAGGTCGTTTAAAGTGTAAGTATTTAAGTTAATTTTATTACTATATATATTTTAAAGAAACATTAATACTATAAGAAACACAAATACAATAGAGATGGATAAATGCTGGATTGAGGCTTGCTGGCGACTGTCCCAACTCGGTTATTACCGTCTGGCAGAAGTAAATGTCACAGATGGAAATACGTCTGTCAAGAATTTGATATAGTGCTTCCATGGGAGCCCGTACAATGGCCACCCATCCTTCTCCATCAGTTCCATATCCGCTTGCATTTTTTTTCACCGTCATTGACAACTATTGTTTCTGGTCGGCTTTTGTAAAATAAATTCACGATCGAATAGTAAATTTATTATCAATGGCGTTGGTCTGAGGCATCTCTAGTTGGTCGGACGTGCATAAAATTTAACAGTACTGCGTTTCGAAATTTATCAATAAGAATCCATTCTCGGCCTCACAATTGGATTATGACGCTTGTAGAACCCTTAATGACTTTATCGGCCGAAAGAACTTAATCATGATGATTAAATTAGAAGATGATGGTCAGAGCTGGCGGGATATGAATCAATTCATCGCTCACCTGGCAAGGAACAAACGCTGGCCAACGACTCTTGAATAGCAATCGCTCGGGGCAGGTTCCCACGAGGGCTCTGGGAGTTTCGGTGACATTCGGGTGCTTGGCAAGGATTCAACTGCTGTCTTTTGGTTTATCGGTAACGTTCTGGGAAGTCACGGAGAATTTTACTGTTCAGCACAATTAGGATCTACTTAACACATTTACTTTAAACAATTTATAGAATTGTTTCGGACTGCAGTGCAGTGCGTAAGGCGTGGTGGTTCTTTACAAGGCCCGCGTTCGATTTCGGCCGTGGCAGATATATATCTATACTGTTACATCAGACATAGATCAAGCCTGGGGTTAGGAATCCCTTCTGGGGCTCACTTCTTCTCTATAAAGTGGGCGCCCTTACTGGGGAGAAATCTAGCGGTCGGCATGTTCCCGGCCGATTCACCTCCTTGCACAACCGTTGGCCTAGAAACAGTATAGTCTTTACGAAGTACTGAATCCAAGACCCTTCATGGGCTATAGTGGTACAGGTATTTTTTTTTATTGCAGTTTTTAAGAAGTGATTTCGATTTTTCTGCCGTCTACTCTTTCCAAAATCAGTGCTTTTACACTCCGTCTCCAGTACTTTTACGTTTTACTTTTTACTTTTACTTTTACGTTCATGTACCTATATACGTTTGTGGCATAACACTAATGGGTTATGTTTTTTTATTTTTTTATTAACATAAAAATGTTTTTTATTTTTTTATTTAAAAGTACATATCGAGCCCTGAGATAAGGAGAAGCAGACGGGAACGAACAAAGATGAATGATGCCAATCAGTGTTGCTATTCCTTCAGATGGTTTTTAGCGATGGCCGGAATTAGATTCTAAACGATGGTGGGCCGGTATTCGTTATACGGTAAGCCCTGGTAATTACTGTACGGCAACATTAATTTACTGTCGGGATTACTGTTAAAGAAGTTGTTTTACTCTAGAAGAGGAGAGGAGGGAGGAATTATTCAAAGGCTTTGAGTAGTGTCTAATAAACCGGTTATATTGTTCTCTACGTTGCGAAATCTGTCTTAGATGCGCAAGGGAAGAGCAGTTCGTGATGAAGGGAGGGTTTCGTAATGAAGGGAGGAGAAATCCCTCAGTATTTTGGAGTAAGATCCACCCTTCTTAAATATTACTAATAACAAAATAAAAAATCTAGAAAGTTCGGTATAAAAATCAAATTTTCAAAAAGTTTCATCTTCCTATCATGCAACTTTATTTAATTCATAACGACAGTGTTTCATTTTTTTTCCCGAATGAACCATTGAAATATTAACGTAAAAAAATACTTCACGTTTAATTATTTTCAAGATAAAAAAATACTGAAAATAATAATTAGCATGCTTCATAAAACAACTAATTAGAATAACATGCAAGAACTTAACAATAGGCTATATTAAGCCTTCATTAAAAAATATTAACTTAAATTCAACATTCGCTCCATTTCTTCAAGTTTTAAAAACTATAATAGTAATAATTACTAAGATCATTTTTAGGATTTGATAGAAAGTCTATCTGATGGAGAGGAATTGTCTACATTTAGATTGCAGTTCAAGCAACATTTTGTTTAATACTATATTGACTTCGATGATTAAAAGAAACCTTTGCTTAAAACCAATACAGAGTTTTTATTACATTAGAATAGGAGTCAATTCAGAAGTGCATGAGGATAGTTAGTAAAAAATTGGAAGCTAATCAGTTTTTTGAATAGGTCGAATACATTAATAAACACTTTAAACAATTCACGATAGAACTCAAAGAATGGAATTCGAGTTTATATCACAAATATTTAAATCAATATTCGATCCTTAAAACAACCAACTGATCATTTTTTCAAGTTATTTTTTTTTTAAATTTATTAATGTATTTGCGTTAATGGTTTTGTTTTAATCATATAAAACTTTTTAAGAAATCTAAGATTTTTTTTTTTTTTACGAATGCCTTATTTTTTTGATTTCTTGCAAAAGTATTATACCTCAGAGATCTGTCGTGCTGTGATCTATGCGGGAATTCTTCGGATGGCCGAAAGATAGTTTATTAGCGCACACAAAGAATCTTATCTAACCAGTCGTGGATTGTCGGTAGATATGGTTTAATGGTAAAACAAAAACAAAAATAATAATTTACAGATTTCTTTGCCCCATTCCCCGGCTGTCAAATCCATCGGTGTGTGGCGGTTTTTTAGCCACATGCTTCCCCCGGGCCACACAGCTATTTCTGATCTCAAAAACCGAAAGTGGAATCTCGAACACTCATTTCCTGGACCGAATACTTTTCTTATTTCTCTTGACAATGTCCCTCTTCTCCTCTAAATGCAAAAAAAAGAAAGTTAATATGACCCTTAATCAGTGGATGTTTTGTCTTTATTACATTCATTAAGAGATCTTTAATTGCTTCGGCAGGGTTTTGTTAAACCAGAAGCATGGTGACCTGCATCTCAAAGTTATCAACACGAATCCCTTAAAACGTTCTTTTTAATTCTAGTAGTATGAAAAAATAAAAATAAAAGTTTGTTTTTAAAAACAATAATCATCGTCAGTATTATAATAGTATAACACTTTTATCTGTTCAATACTCATTCGATTTTTTTGTATCCATGAAGAAAATTATAGATTTAACCTTTTGAAATCTTGATTGATTTTTAAAATAAAATGAAACAAATGATTCTACTGATTAATATTTATCCTATTTCGAAATGTTCTGTTACGTCAAGAGATATCATAGCGAAAAAATTTTCATAATCAATATCCGTTTTAAACCGTGGCGCTTAAGCTCGAATAACCGTGAATATTTCCAATTGACCGAGTTCTTTTTGAATGGTGTGTCTAAATCGGCAAGCCTTGTCTTTGTTTCTGAGTGATAAATTACATTTGTTAAAAAAAAAAAGAAGAAAAATAATGGCTTTTCTTTTTTTAAATTATATTTTTGACAGTCGGTAAACCTGGTAAGACTCTTTAAAGAATTCAAAGATGTGTTCACAACTGGCAATAACACTGTAAAAGAAACACTCTTCATATTCGCCTGATAATCGAATTTCAGAATATTATCTTCGACTTCTAGAAGCCGTCTCAAAAATAAATCCTTACATTTAAACTCCTCCGATGGCCGTAAAACCTTTCAAAGCGGCTATAGAAAGAAAGAGGAATGAATGAGTGATCGGATACGAACGTAGTATATTAAATGAAAACCAATATCCCAATAAAATATTAAACGGGTGAGTCCCTCGTATAAGAGAACGGACGGAATTCTTATTCAAATATTTCTTGCCAGAAAAACATTAGTTCGGGTTTTGATCGTTTTTTAGTTTCTTCTCGTTTGTGGCAGATGTAAATTTTTAAAAGCAATTTAATTGACATCTAGAATTATTATCTTTTCATATTTTTTATTCCATCGGCATTCTATATTTAAAAAAAAAATGTATAAAAAGAATTAGAGGGAATCTTTTACGGACCGGATATTCGATTTTGTTTTTTTATTCGGTTTTGATTTTTTTTTTTTTTTAATTTATCGAATCTTCTCAATAAAATTATATATAAATAAAAAAGGAAAGAAAAAAAATGTCTAATTGATTTATTCGATTCTTCGATATTGGGTATTCTAATTAATTTTTAGAAAATCATCAAGGATGATAATAGTTTAATACTGTCGAACTTATCATTTTTAATGACTTGTACGAATGGAGAATTATTTCGAGTTAACTTTTTGGACCTAGAGACAGGTGTCATTTTTAACATACTCGCCGCAACACCAAAATAAATTAAGTTATTCTGCACATAAGTACCAGAAAATTATTCTTAAAACTGTCAGCCGAATTCGAATTTATCTTCTACTAAATTTAGCTCTAGGACGAGGGAGTAGAAGAGCCCGCGGGTTCATTAGGGTCTTCATATTAATTGTAAAATGTTACAGCAGTTGGCAGCACTGTTTGGTCGTATTAATTTTTCGCATGACGCATGAGCAGTTGAGGGCTAATATTTATATGTCAACAAATTATCGAGTCTAAAAAAAAAAAGTAGGATTCACACGGATGAGTTATTTAAAATGCTTTAATAATATGCTCAAATTATCTTTTTATAATTTTATAAATATAGTTTAGAAACCATTTTAAAACAAAAACAAATTCATTAGTCCTGACTTTTTAAATACCAGAAATAGATCCGGTAAATCGATGTAATAAATATTATTTAACTATTTATTAAGAGTTATTTATTTTTATTTCTGATAATAGAATTATACTTTTATTTTATTATAAAATCAATCGTTTATAAAATCATGAGAGGTGCATAAAGATCAATAGCAAAATTTGATATTAATTTTAAAAAAAAATTATAAATTAATAAATTTCGTGATAAATAAAATAAGTGCTGGGGATATTTTCGATATATGGGATCGAAGGTTTAATAGATATGAGTTCAACCGTATTTGGTCTCTAAGTGATTATTATAAAAAATAATTTAATTTAGTTTATTTTATCGCTAATTCATTATGTTATGAGAGAATATATTATTAAGCTTATTAACTTCTTTATTTTCTGATGCACTTAGAAATTAAAGGAACTGCCATTTAAAAAAAAACAAATATTTAAACGATAATAATGCAAGAAGGATCCAGTGCTTATTTGTATAAGAATAATCTGTTTAGACCAAAATAATTTTAAAAAAGAAACCTTACCTCTAGGAAGAATTTTATGTTTTTAAAGACACGAAAGCCATATATCTGCCTTTTTTTAGTAACCGAAATGTACCTAATTTATTATGAATTGGTACCTGACAATGAAAAAAATACTAATATCCTTAGCATAAAAACAAGGCAGCTGACAGAGGACCGAACTGTTTTGCCACGTGACGACACACCAGAACTCGTGCCCCCAACCATCTGCTCCCAGTTGCTACTTCAGTTTCCAGGATAAGGAAGAAACCAGAAAAAAGGGAGGATAAGGGGGAAAAACACTCCAAGGAGAAATCCCTCAATAATCCACCCGCCGTACCTCAAAAATAGCCTCAGACGTCCCATATATCACCAAAACGTTCCTTTTACCCCTAAATGGTCTCAATAGGCATAGCTTCTGTCCCGCGGCATATAATTGTGTCTACTTTTAAGAGCTAATAAATATCAGAGGTGAATATCCAATGGTCTGAACTTAATATTTAAGTACAGAATAATTTTAAATTATAATACTCTCAATTTTAAATATTCATATTTATTAAATTATTGAAATACTTGTGTGATATAAAATTTGGATATGGGTTCAAATCTAGGAATCTAGACATTTTTACCAGAGATAGGTTTGGAACAATTCAGTTTTAACAAATATATAACAAATTTGACTTGAAGCAAATAATGTACAATAAAGCATTGTGGGCGCTTAATACAGAACTGTAACACATATAATACTCATTTTATTGTTTAGATACTTTATCATGTTTCCCTGATAACCAGTTCTTTGAGTTAATAAAAGTTAGGATCCGTTTTGATATAGAAACTGTTTGCTTTTTTGTCATGTATTTTCATCTGTTATAGTGTAGGGCAAAAAGCTATAGGTTTCGAAATTCGCATTTATAATATGCAAACAAAAACCTCTAAATTTTAAATTATAATAAATTAATAATTTAAAAATATTACATATATAATAAAATTAGTATATTTATTTACATAAAAATCATAATGCTTGAGCATATTTAATGATTAGTATGAAATCATTTCCTCTCTCTTCTTCATAAACAACTAAGTCGTTTCAATTGATACATATAGTTAAAAAAAACATGAATACAACTTAGTTTAAAACTCAATGGTTGATGTTGCAAATTATTTTATTGTTTTAGCTAATTATTGCACATTTATTTTTTTAGTTATACTTCATAAAAAGGTCTACTAAACATGAGGGTGTTGAGTGTAATATTCCGTGTATCAATTTTTTATTAAAATCTAGATAGCATTAGTTATTATTACTCATATATCTTTCAGATTAAAATTCTAAATCCGATTAAACTCAATCCTTCCTATATTTAAGTTTAAAAATCAATAGCTGTTGGAATGCTATCTTTATCTAGTAACTTATGCACTGCAAATCTACTTATATTACAAATTGAAAAATGGAACTTAAGAGTTTTGCAGTTCACACGCTCAAATATTTGTTAATAATTCGAATTGTTTTCTCTTTTAAAAGTTTTTTCACGTCTTTTAAAACAAATAGTCTTAACTGTCATAAGGGTAGAATTGGGAAAAAAAATTATAATTTTTATATTCCCTGAAAAGTATATTATAAAGATCGAACTGATCTAAAAAATCGAAGCGGTAACTTTGAAAAAAAAGATACATACTCGATAAAAAACGAGAAAAAAAAATCGATCCCCCCTGTCCCAGCGATAGACAGTGTCGTGTCACATCACAACTTCCATCAAGTCTGTGGGACTTGAACTTTTTCTTCAGTTCAATCCTAATGATCTTTGATGGACGTTGTACAATAATTGTCATATTTTTTTGTCGCAATATGATATAAGGAACCTTGTCCTCATACATTTTTATCGTGGCTTCTCTTTCTAAAAAGCAATTATTATTATTAAAGATTTGTAATGCTCCTTATAAGGCTGGATGCATTTTTAAAATTATACTTTCGTTAAAAGTTATGGATGGCATTGTGTGTTTTTTCTGCATTATTGAATGGAGACAGACATAAGAATTGATTAAAATGAAAAATCTATGAAAGTTGAAACATTTAATGCGAAAACTTTTGGAATATCATTTATCAACAGAAAAATTTAATTGAAGAAAATATGGAACAAAAGAAAAATCTAAAACATAGATCATAGCTATAATTTTTCCCTAGCAATATTTTTTTTTTTAATAGTTATTCTTGCTTAATATTTATTTACAGTACTTAATGTAATAAAATATGATCTTTTGTGTATTAGACGATATATTATATGGCCTTTAGAAGAATGATGATTGCAAAAATATAAGATATCAAACGTAACATAAGATATTAAAACGTATCATTGATTGTATGCTGGTGTGGCTTATGATGGAATAAATAGTTGGGATGCATTCAGCATTATATTTTTTATTGTAAAAGTCCCCTTTTAGCTCTAATACTATTCTACGCAACTAGCCCCGATGATGGCTTAGATGTTTGGGCCAAAACGTCTGCATTTACAATACAAATGTTATGTTGACTAAATTACGACTATTCCATCGAAATCCCAAAACGATTTTTTTTTTTTATTTATAGAAAAAGAGAATTTAGGAAGGAATTTCAACAAACATATTTTAAGTTCTTTGAATCGATATCTCAATCTGATTATTAGTTGTCTTTTGTTTTTGTGAAAATATAAATAATAAAATATAAATTGAGCCAAAAATAAATTAAACTTACTGGAAAAAAAATCGAAGGCATCCAAAATAGTTTTTGTTCATAATGTAACCTTAATCAATCACACAGACATTCATTCATGATCCATTTTACATACTATCCGGCTGCACATGGCGAATTTATGTTTATCTTTACATATTATTATAGTTGGTTTGAAATTTTCTTCAATTGCAGGCCTCTTCATTTTTCATATTGATTCACTATTAATTTTCTTTTCAAATATTATCTATTCAATTATATATATATATATATATATATATATATATATATATATATATATATATATATATATATATATATATATATACTCACAGGTATACATAAATATGATATATTTATATGTAAATATGTATATGTTTATACAAATACGAAATAATTCAAGTAGATAATAAAATATTTAATGAAAAGTTATCAATGACATGATCAATCAAAGCTGGGATATATCTTGCGTGGGAGTTCAGAAATGTGGGACTGATTCTTGTAAGAACTGACTCCTCCAGAACCAGAAAATTCTTCCTCAGATAAGATCGATACTTGCACTTTCAGATAAAAATGAATCTATTCCTTAGAATCAATGATGGAGGATAAATCATAAATGTTGAGAAAAAAAACAAGAATTCCAACTATATCATTAAAGTAAAATTTTAAAGGATACATGTTATTTTTTTTTTTTTTTAGAGCGTTATTATTTTTTTTCTAAAGTGTTACGACTGTTAATTTATTTTTTTTTTAAATTTTTATATTGAATAATTTATCATTATTAGCATTCCCTCTTCCTTGGATTTTAATGATTTCTTTATAAGGTAAGTGCTTAAAAATGCTGCAGAGGCATTATAAGAAACTGCATTTCCTTTCTAGAGAAATAAGTAATTAAATATTGTAAAAGGCAACATGATAAATTATAAATAACTGTTAAGTAATGCAGTAAGAAAATAAACGATACCAAAAAATAATAATTTTTAAAAGGTGGGTTAATTAGTCACAATATATATTATTTACAACACTATAAATATGGCCAATGTGTCCATTAATTTATGAATTGTTATTTGAATGTTGAATTGAGTTATTCAACATAAATTATTAATTATTGAAGGCAAGTTTAATAATAAATGTCATATCTATTTCTTCAATAGATAAGGACACGAAATGTAAATTTGATTTTTCTAGCAATACACGGTATATCAAACCATAAATCTAGTACTTTCCATGATATAATTATTTATATGTAATGGAATTCAAGATTTAGAGTTAGTTGAGTTATATAGGTACTGTAAAAAAAAAATCAATTAGTAAATAGTAAATATATATATTTTTAAAATCCGATGAAAGTTGATAAATACTTAAATGATAGATTAATAACATATCTAGGATCATTTTGTAGGATTCATTCCTTGTTGTATCATACACCACTATGATTATTTTTTAATTTTTTTTTGCATGCTAATTTATAATAAATGATGACCTATTTATGTAAATGAGACGAAACGTGACTTTATGCCATCAGTAATGGTACTGGTGCTTGGCACAGTTTTCCGAAACTTTTCGAGTCGGAGGAGATGAAACGCACAAGACACAGAGCGTATTAAACGGACGTCACGCCCGTACGGTAGTACGACACCAGCTAATCCGGCTAAATTGGACGTTAAAAATCATAAAATCATAATTTTCCACTTTTTTTCACTGAGGGCTTGACGACGTGGTCAATTCCGGTGGGAAGTGGTGTTTTTTCTCTTACTATCCAGCCCATTCATGCTAACAGGCCCAAAGGATAGTCTTTGATCATATCGCTAGCGCCGCTTTTGTCCTTAAATGTGGTATTAATAATCTATTAATTACTGATTTTCTTATCTCAGATTATATATTCGATTATGCATTTTTATTGGTATTGCATTTTTTTATATATCATTTTATAATCTATAATTATGATGATTGTAGCATAACATAATCACCACCTTCAGAGGTTCATAGATAAATTTTAGTGTATTATTAAAATGACAGAGACCACAATTATTGTTAATATATGCTGAATATTAAAAAAAGGAATGTCGACAAAGTTTTTTGAGAATATTTATAATTTCGAATGTTTAAGATGGGTTATTTTTTAAAAATCTTTTATATTTAATACATGCGCTAATTCAGATCAAATTAAGCCAATTATTATTGGAAAGAAAAAAACAAAGTAAACAATGTTTCGAAACGATACTGCAGGAAAAAAAAGTCTTTATTTTTTTTAAAAATAATTATAAATTGAACAGTCTTGGGGTGAGTAACCACTATATCTATTTGGTTAGACTGATGATGTGAGATGTGGTGTATTTGGTCCGCATTTATGTGATCTTTCTCTGTCCAGATGAAACATTTGCAAAACGTTTTTCTAATTTTTCTTAGCAATGTACATAAATTTTGAAAAATATCAAATTTTTATAAAAACAGAAAATTTCAGCGAAAAAAAAATTAAAATATTTCTGTAATATAGTACAAGGGGACCAATTAAGAAAACTATTTGAAAATTGGAAATATGAAAAAAATAAAATAATTATGCCGAAAAAGTTAAGCAAGTAAGTTAAGATCTTAGCGAATATTTTCTAATTATTGAATTATTTGATTTAGATATATTTAATTTGAGTTATAATTCGAATACTTTTGAAATATAATCAATTTATATTGTAAAATATACCAAATAATTATTCTAGAAAAATTAAGTACGATCAGAGATGTCGTATGGGCGAAGTAGGGGGCTTATCTCTCTCCAATAATTTGAAACCTAAAAAGATGGGAAATTTCAAATTTGAAAAACTACTTCAAATTGTGAACTTCTGGTAAAGAATTTATTCCAGAGAGTTACGAACATTTAAAACCAACACTAATAGTAGGCACCTTTTAAGTTTAGAATTGGCATCTTATTACTACAACTTTGTGTTTGAAAAAAAAAAATTATCTAGTGCCAACATTCGCAACAGGTAATTGAATGCAAAGTTCGAATGCAAAAGTTTTGAGGAAAATTAGAATATTTTATAATATAGCTAAGAAAATAAAAATATTTTATATATTTCGGAAATCCTGTCAAAAATTGTACGAAAATTTTAGATTTTTCTCCATTAGACAAATTTTTCTCCTTTTAATAAGTTGTTGGAACAACGTCCCTGGGTAAGATAAGTATTAAGGCTTTATTTAAAATTTCGAATTTGTAAACAGTATTAGTTTTTAAACATCTGTTTTATTTATTGCTCCCACGAATTCGAATCATATTAAGTTAATTATTGTTGGAAAAATAATGTATTGAAACGCTACTGCAGGAGAAACAAATTTTCAGTAATTTTTCAAAAAATACTATAAGTACAAATCAACGTTATTTCAGAAAGTTATATAATAACCAAAATAGTGGAATTGTTGGAATCAAATATGATTAGAATTTAACAATATTTGCAATTCATATTGCACCTTAATATTTTGTGTTTTTGCACAAATTTGCAGCTATTGCAAAAAAAAAAAAACGTGAAACTAAACTTAACATTTTATTTATTAATTTTAATTACACAACCGAAAAAGATAAAAATTAAATTATATTTTATTATTGGAATTAAATATAATCTTATTGATAGAATTATTATTATTCATTAAATCGTTGTGACTGTCTAGGGTTAACCCCTGTAGAGTTTAATTTATAATTATTGCATTTTAATAAAATGGTAATGTCTGATTTATTGTAAATTATGCCAGTTTTTATGATTTTTCAAAATAATTGTAACACTCTATTTATTTCATATTTTCCACATCACTCAAATGCTTAAAAATTAGTTATGAGGATATTGAATTAAGGAGGATATTATTCATATTTTAATTTATTATATTTCATGACATATGATAGTTTTATTTTCTCCGTTCTGTTATGAGACCCATATTCCATTATACATTCACAAAATATTTAATATTGCTACAGAAAGACGAGTCTGCCCCATATTCCCTTCAGACTTATCGTGAGTAGCTAGGAAATGTCATAGGGAACAATTGAAAGTCCATTGTTGACGTCCAGATCTGCGTTAAATCCTCCAGACCCAGAAGCGCGGCTTGTTCACAAATATGCCGAAGAAGGTGTGCTCGCTCATGCGAGTATGTCACCTGGTCCTGGAGTAACCACGGGAGGGTGCTTTGGAGATTTTAACAGACAGATTCGATCTCTTGGTACATTTGTATGGAATATTTTGATAAAGATCTTGTTTTTTCTCTAATTTAAGAAATAGTCTGCAATTTTCAGTGCCCTTTCATTTTTTTTATAAAAGAGTTTGAACCTTATTAGAAAGATAAAATAAAAGGATATTCTGAATTACAATTTAGTACTACTGTTTATTTGTAATGAAGGATTATACCTTATTAAATTAAATATATATATATATATATATATATATATATATATATATATATATATATATATACATATGTGTGTGTATGTATATAAATATAGACACACACATAAATACGATTTATATTTATATATATATATATATATATATATATATATATATATATATATATATTTCTCAGAAAATAATGATTGTGGACAATTTTTGACAACTATACAAATGAGGGAACAAAAGTTAATATATCCATTTTTAAAACAAATTTTTTTTTTTTATGAATTCTGTATCTAAAAAATTATTTAGTTTGTTTCAAATCTTATATTTTCTTCCGCCCAATAAATGTTACAAATCATCATTTTCAATAAAATTTTGCTTAAGCTTTATGAGAAGCCCCCTCAGTAATTTTTTGTAATATCTAATTTTCCAAAAGTGGATTTATTGACTTTTGTTAGAATACTCCTCAAAAGTTGAAAATACCTTTCTATACTTTCAGAGGTTCAAAACATTTCCAAGTTTGGCTTAAAAACTATTCCTTCAAACTTCACATATTTCAATAATTAGAAGGTGCTAAGTTTGTTTCATTATGACTTCGGTTGTTTTATTTTAATTATTTTATATTGACGGGCCAATAATTTGGTTCAGATAAATGATAATGATGTAAAAATGAAATACATACATTTATAGCAAGGGTCGAAGAGAAGGAGATAGTATAAAGGCTTTTCCATTAAATACAAACTTTCAAAACCTAAATCCTAATACTTTTTTTTTGTATTAAAAAGGTTAACAAATAAAAATTGAAAACATGTTGCTAATTTTATAAGTAAACAGAAAATTGATTTGATTGGAAGTTCATATTTTTACCAAACAAAATGAATCTGAATTTGATAAATTCCCATGAAATCATTTTACTTTACCTTTTTTTACCAACAACTTTATTAATTGAATTGCAGAGGGAATAGGGAAAATTCTAACAAAAATCAAAATTATAAGTTATTTACTCTATTAATTTATTATATAATATTATAATGCAAATATTAATTATAGAAAAAATTATGGAACAGTTATTTAAAATTAAAAAAAAAAAGGCAACACCTAAAATTAATTATTTTAATAACTCTTTTGATGATAAAAGTAGCTTTTATTTACTTTTAACCATTTAAAAGTAATCGTTAAAACATATGGCTATCAAACTTTTTCCCGTTTCTTCAAATAGGTAAATTCTAAAAATTGTATTTAGATTTTATAGTTCTTACTTAATAATGATATTATTTTTAAGATTTAATCTAATAGCCGATAAGCAGTCCATGGACTCTGATGTGATGTAGATATGTAGATATAATTTTAAATAAATACCTTATTTTTCATTTCAGAGAAAAAAGTATTATAATACGTACTTTTTCAATTTAAAATTAATTTAGATCATTCAATTTGATCTATTGTAATAATGCTTAAAATAATTTTTCATTTTAGGTGTTTATGCTAAATAAAAATAAAAATAATAGTAAAAAAAAATGCAAAGAAGTTTCATTTTGAAATTATTTTTTTCTGTTTAAGTTGGTTTATTATCTTTTTAACGTTATGACTTAAGCTGTATGTTATTAATTAATTATTTAATTATATACATATTAATTCAAATCAAATTAAAAAAGCACCTTTATATTACTATACTATTAAGTTAGCCTAGAGTAATAATTTTCTTAATTGGTTTTTTAAATATTTCTTAAAAGAGAATGGTAAACCGCGTAAAAGAGAATTTATTCTGCAAGGAACAGACGTTATAAGAAACTAACGTTGTAAGTTCTGGTCAAATCGAAGGACAGATGCAAAGTTCTATCATTATTATAATGTAACGGAACTTCCATAATAATCGCTATCTTTTACATATACCAACTTATCATGAAGCAATTACTTCAAGTCCTTTGTAAATATAAGATTTATGATGTTTTGTTGTATGAAAAGTACATTCAGCTACTCATTTAAAAGTTCGAAAGTTATGAAGCCAATTTCCATCACATTCGTGTAGAAATCATCTTGCGAAATTTGTATTTCTGTTTCTAAACTCTTCCAGTGCACCCAGAACCTCTGCTTCATACTTTTCTTAAATCTCCGAATTCTATAAATATCTGAATTCTATATTATGTCAAATATATATGAATATATGAACAATGTGTTAGTGTTTTTTTTGTTAAACAGAATCCTGATTGATCAGTGAATTAACACGTATTTATAAATCCGATTTTCGTTTTTTTAAACAGGAATAAAATTTAGGTAAGCATTGTTTCTAGATACTAACATTAATTCAGTATTAAATATTTACTCATGATAAAATAATGAATAATTTAAGCTTTATCACCTCATTCATAATATTTTATTTCTGTTGGAAAGATAAATTTTTTATTCATTTACGATAAAGTAAATTTTATTTTAGTAATACATAATATAAATGATTAAAACAGAGTATCTTCTCCCTATTAAAACTTAGAAGAAGCGCATGAATTATCTTGATACAACCTCATTGTCAATTAATGTTTTTAAATGGGCACTATGTGGTCTGAATTCGTTGATCATAAAATTATCCATTTGAATTCAGGCATTCAAATATTTCAATGAGATGCTTATTAAAATGAATACATTTCTTCCGAAGAATGCATAAACAAAATGTATTGATTAATTTATAAAATGTTACGATTAGTGTGTTGACGCATATTTATTTCAGAAATATTTATTCTAAAAAAAATGTTAAAAGTGTATTATAATTTGCATATTATTTTTGAAAATTATATATCATTAGTAATTGCCAAAAAAATCCTTTTTTTATTTTAGTAATATATTTATCTATATACTATTTATTCTAGAAAATATTGAAACAATATATTAAACAATATTATAGGCCCAAATAACTTATTATGGCTTTATTTATAATTCACTAAAATTCTCACAATTAAAAATAATTCTTAAATAATATTAGCTGATCTATTTTTTAATTATTATTATTATTTCAGAATGCTAGGTGATGCTATTAAGTGAGTATTAATTTTTATTTTTTCTACAAGCCGATTTGTGTAAGATTTTTAGCCAACAGATTTTGAGAAGTGCTTTCCAATTGGGATCCAGAGCGGTATTACTATCAATGAGTATTTATTGATAATTAGATCATTATTAACTTATAAAATATATAATATATATACATCATACATATATTTTTATATATATATATATATAGTTTATGTATACACATATAAAATGTCGTTTTTAATATACATATTATTGGAAAAACCCGACCGAATCTAGTTATCAAACAAAACATCGATAAGGAGAAAAGAAGAGAGAGAGAGAGAGTGAGAGAGAGAGAGAGAGAGAGAGAGAGAGAGAGTGAGAGAGAGCGAGAAAGAGAGAAGAGAGATAGAAAAAAAAGTCTTTTCTCCTTGTTAAAGGAATCCAGTCAGTCTGACTGTCGCTTAAGCGGGATTTTCTCTGTTTACCATACATAATACAAATACTACTGCTTTGTATACATTTTTAATGATTATTATTATATTTTATATCTAACTGTAAAGAATAATATTATTTGTTGTTGAATTAATATGCATTGAATAGAATATTTAAGGAATATTTAGAACTTTTTTTTAAAGTAAGGTAGAAGAGTGGTTTTATTTATATTTTACACAATTTCCGATTACTTCCAAATATTTTAATAACTTTAGGAATTAGAATTACACACACACACACACACACACACACACACACACACACACACACACATATATATATATATATATATATATATATATATATATATATATATATATATATATATAATTTTTATTTTATTTGTTTCTTGGACATGTCGAAATAAATTCATTTATTATTTTTTAATTTAGTTGGTGTAATAGGATTTAATTATTATTGAAAATTCAACGAAACTTAGTCGGAATTTGTAATATCCTTCGATGAAAGATAAATTAAATTATTTTGTCATTTGACTTTATATGTTCATAAAATATATATGTATTTTATTATTTAGAAAAGAAGATAAAAGAGAAGTAAAGAAAAGTTTGATATTCAAATCAAATAACGAACAAACATTAGGATAATGAAAGAAAATAAATCTAATCTGATTGAAGTTTGTCCGAGGCTCATATTGTGTCACACCAGTAGTGAGTGACAACAAATATCAATGTTTATTTAATTTTCTAAAATTAATATTCTAATCAGTTCCCGAGTATCTGCTGAAGGCAAACATCGGGCGACTCGGTAGATAGGGATGTTTGGAGAACGTCTGGAGACTAGAACGAAACACACCAAATAGGACAGATGACAGGTAAAGGGTCTTAGCAGTTCATTGAGCGGGGAGCGGGTCTCCGTTCCAAGCCGGCTGATGGTAGTCCGTCTCTCGGCTAGCTAGGCCCCAATCACGCCCCACTATCGTTGCCCCGGCAACGTTTTACAGATACAATTTTTTTTTTTATTAAAAAAAGAACCTGGCTACCAAGTCATTGTGTTATGCGCGAGCGTGTTTTAAGTACCAACATTTATTAAAGAGCGGATGAAGTATAATTTATTGGTTGTTTATATGTGACAGTTTTTAATCAGCAATAAGTTGGAACAATGGGTAGTAGGACCAGATATTTCTTACGTACGAAAGAGATAGCATATATTAAAACAGGAACTTCCTAATGTTATAGCTTTCTATCTTATATACGTATGTCGCTTTTGTAATTTTAAATTGCTCATCATTTTTTATCAATCGTTTGAAATATTATAGAACTGATGTCTCTCATCCTTTATTATTCAAAACCGAAAAATAAAAATAAAATAATTTAAAACACTGATGTAAACTATTATGTTATGACTTTTCATTTACGTTTTACTTATTAGGGATGCAAATTGTTATTATCATAATAACAAGTTTGACATTTAATAAATTAACAATAAAATCAAAATTAAAAACTTTATTTTTCATGATATTAATTAAAATTTAATAAATATACACGAATTTATAAAGCCTTTCAGCCCTTAGCTATTATTGAACATGAGGAGCATTCATACCATTCAAGTGTCAGGGTATTTTTGTTTTAGTCGGTTTGATATTTGAATATAATTATATAGGTAGTATCGAAAATAACTACCTTATATCTGAATTATATCTAAATTTGCAATTTATTTTTTATTTTTTAATATATGAATTACTATGAATTTTTCAATATATGAATTACTATGAATTTTTCAATATATGAATTACTGTGAATTTTTTAATATATTGTTGATTTTTATATACAATTTTATTAAGATTTCTATGAATTGGTAAATTGATGATATTCATGTGAGATTTATCAATGTAATTATTTGTTGTCATATTGATCTTTTCAGCGATTAATTACATTTTTATTAGCACTCAGAATTAGTTTATGTATAGTTTATATTTTTATTATCTCGATTTTTTCTGTTTATTTTATTTTTTTGTTGTGGTCCATCACACGCACGACATAGCGATACACTGATACAGACGCAGATTTCCTTCACTCTCGGACCGATGTTGTTCGCCGGAAGAGTAATTGTGGCACTGAGTACTCACCATTTGGAGGTGGCGGAGCCGGAGGCTGTGGATCGTCGAGCAACCGGATGGGACGAGCCTGCTTCCTTCGGGACATCTTCTTTTTGAGATCTTGAGGACTGTCAGTCTCTCTGGCGGAGGCGCGGGTCCTAAAGCCGGCGGCACAACATGTGACACAACACGCGTCTTTCCACAACACTCTTCTCGCCGGCACCTGCCTCGGGTTGCTGACCGTGCGGGGCTCGGAGAGCGAGTGCTTCCCCAGGGGGGGTTCGGACGGAGGCTGGTGGGGGGTTCGGCTATCCTCGCCCTTGTTCGGTCTGGAGTGGGCGTGGCCTACCCTCCCCCACTTCTGTACAATATTAATATGAAGAGGGAGGAGGAGGGAAAGGGGTTTAAGGAAAGGGTGGGGAAGTCGATATGCCCTCCCCTCGCGGATTAAGAAAATGTATCAAAAGGCTAAAATGTATCCACCTTTACGTTGCGAGATCTCAGGAGCGGATATTACTAAGTAAGGTCTCAGCTCCTTCGGCGCAACAGCCTTCTCCACCTCGAACATTTACCAATATTGGATCAAGCAATGTTGTACCCTGGCTATTCTTCTTAAGACCTGCCATTAGCTTTAGATACAATAGTTCGCTTTATAACTATTACCATCACTGTAGGTAGATTATAAAAAAAAATTCTTCTATAATTAATTATTTATATTTTAAAGCTAGAATCTAACTAATATCAAATAAAATTACTTGGCTCGGCAAATCAGTATAATAAACATTGTGTAAGTTTCTTTCCTTTATACTATGTAGATGATTTGCATAATAATATCAGATTATTTTACTATACAAATATTGAAAGAAATGATTGTCAAAGCTTATACATTCGCGATAAGAGTAGAAGAGTGCGAATGTTTATTCAAAAATACAATGTTTGTATATATATTTATATATATACCTATCCCTAAACCTTTCAATTGACGTGTTAAGTTAGTAGGTTCTTTAACGAATGAAACGCTAAGAGTGCTATGAGTGGAGTAATCATTGGAAGATTGTTCAAGGATAGGTCGATGTTTCGAAGGAGCATTATTGAACATTGTTAACGTGAAGGGACCTAAGATTTAGGAGCCCTTCTTTTATCAAAATTAGACTATCAAGCTCGTTATAGAAAAAAACAACAACATGAATATCTGAATCTGAATGTCAGTTTCATATATTTTTATAATTATCCAGTGAGCACCTAAATATGACATTTTTTTTGTTTTTAGTCATTTTATTTCATTCATTTACAATACAATACAATAATAGACTTATAACTTATTTGGAATTTGACCTTGTACAATTAAAAATGTTCATTTGTTGGTAAAAAATAAACAAAAAAAAATTGCAAATCTATTTTGGATAAAAAAGGATGAACAGACTCATATCGCAAATTTATAACAGAATGGAATAGTTTATTAAACAAAACATAACAATGCTGTCCGACTAGATGGTAACATCTGTCCAAGAATATCATTTAAAAAACTGCACAAATAAAATACAGTGTTTTTTTTTTAATAATTTTAATTAGTCGGGTGTTATTCAAGTTGCACCGTTATTAATATGTATACAATTTGGAACTTACTGCCGAAAGATTAAAAGAAGGATGATGGATATTAATTACTTCTATTAATAATTTTACTTGATTATTACAGAATATATCTACTTAATTAATTATAAGAAAGGAATAAGAATTTGAAGTAAAGTAGAAATAATAAAGCACTATTAATTTACTATGGAATAACATAACTTATATAGGAAAAAATACAATAATAAAAATAATAATGTATAATTAATTAGTAAAAGTAATATTATAATGATAGACTAGAATAGTAATAATATTAATAATGTAAGGTATAATAACACTATCTGAGAATATATTTGACCATTAAATTTTTTAATTTTATTAAAATATGGATTATACTTAATAAATCAAACTGCGCAATAAAAAATATGTGCAGAATACATACTAAAAATCAACGCAATTCTTTTAACTTAAAATCCAGCAGGACCAAATCTAGTTTTGGGGAGCAAGCTTAATTTTGCCTCCCCTTCTTTCACCGTCCCTCTCAATAAAAATATACAACAGCATTTTAGACAATATATTTCTAAATAAATATCATCATGTCATAACATTTACTCATTTTATTGACTGAATTAAGATCAAAACAATCAGAAAGCAGAAACAAATATTTCTTTGCTTTATCTACAAATACAATTTCGTTTGCAATTTTCCACCCTATATATTTTGCTGCCCTGGGTAGGTGCTCTTTTGTCCCTTCTCTAGATTCAACCTAGCCTCCAAATACATAATTCTATCTGAAACGTTTTAACATTATACGAACATAGATATGTGATATAAGCTTTTAATTATTATAAAAAGAATGCAAACTAATATTTAGTTGAGAATTAGAAGCGATGTAATCAAAACCAAATTTTAAAAATGGCCTACATGATTTGGCCAAATTAAAAATATATATATATATATATATATATATATATATATATATATATATATATATATATATGTATAAAAACATTCATATTTGTTATTTTTTTTAATCATAATTTACAATTATCTCCATTATATTAAGTCAGCTTCATTATCTGATGAAACCATTAGTAATAATTTTATGGCCAGTGCAAATATAGGGTATTAAAAAAATGTTTGTATCTTACATATTAGAGTAATTATTTAATGAACCAATATAAAGCATTTTCTTTGAAGGTCTTATGAGTATTATATTTGTCTTCTTTATTTACTTCATGTTGGATTATTGTCTTGTTAAGGAAACCTTTAGAGTAAGAGACGGATAGATTCGGGATGTGTTACAGGTAATTAAGGAAGCCAGTTTTGAAATGACTGCAGCGCCAAAGTATTAATTAAAAAAATCATACCGGAAGGTTTTTTTTGTCAGTTATGTTACAATAAAATGTCAAGTTTTCCTTCTAATAATGAGTTGCAAGGCAGATTACTTAATTAAATTATGTTTATTTATTAGAAATATTTTTTTTTAAGTAGCAGTTATTTGATAAATGGTAAATCATTGGTAACTTAAATATAACTCCCATTCATTACATGCTCTCGACGTAAAACTATAGTATATATCGCTATGTCTGATTATTTACTTAGCAAATCATCATTTTATTTTTTTAAATATTGATATTTATTAGTCGTGGAGGACTTAGAATTTATCACACGGAATATTTTAAATTAAGACTGATGCTAGTTTTCGCTAGAGGTATTCATTTTTGAAAGGCATGTCAGAGATTATTTGAAACTAAGGCCAGTCCCCCTGGCCTAGTAGACCGGTAGCCTGATGCATACTGAACTAGCTCATAAAACATCTGCAAATAATTTTAAAAATTAGTTTGTACCACAGTTAATACTGAAATGCATTTCTGGCGACCCTAAAATTCTGGCTAATTAATTTGATGAATTAATGAATTACGTCACAATAACTAGCCCATCGAACTTACGATTGCTTTTTATTTTAACTATTCTTTTGTGTCTCAAAGATGACGAAAATACATTTCTGCCTAACAAAAAAACTAGACTGCCAAAATAGAAAACGTAATACAGCCCTTTCGAAATAGATGGTCTTAGTCAATTTTTGTCAATTGAAGTGGAAATTTTACTGCAAATTAACTTAAAGGGAGACAAAATAGGGCTAATCATAATTATACTGAGTAATTATACTGTAAGATTATATTATATATTTTTTAAATTTCGTTTAGTTATGATATTTTTGTTTTAATCTAATACCTAGCATTTTTATTCTCCTGTTATATAAAGAAAGATATGAAGAGTCAATAAGAAAATATTCAAAACTATAATAAAATATTTATTAGAGTAATTTTATAACTTTTGATCATAAACAAAGTCATTCCTCCTCATCTTCGTCATCTTCAATGGGTATCTCGAAAGTTTTTTTTTCTTCATAAGTTTTGCTTCCCATTTTTTTTCTGGTGCCATTTGGGTACTGAAGAAAAAGTGTGAAGTTTAAATATTGGTTAAGGAGAAAGTTTGTCTCTAAAATCTTAAAATTTGAAAATATAGTCAAAATTTCATTTTGTTTTACTATTATTTATATTTATTCAATGAAAAAAATTAAACAGATGTCTATTATACGTGTTTTATGTTTATTATACGTGTACGCTTTTAGTAAGCAACTATATTATGGTTCGAAGAACGTTGAGAAATTGAGACGTGTTGCATCAATGCTTAATATGCTGGCTTAACGCTCCCAACCCCAAACCAACAGATGCCTCTGAAGGTGATTTGAATCTTAGTCACAGTGCTTGAACAACTACAAAACAATTGATCCCGAAGAAGCTGAGACTGCCAAAACATCATTCAATCGCCATGTATGGGGTCTGGCCGGTGAAACGGTTCGACAACGGTAGGTCACTGTTTTATACCAAAATTACTCCTTCAGTATTAAATTTCAAGACTAGACTAATACTCATGAAAAATGGTGTATTTGTTTTTCACAAACTTGAATATAGGAACAGCATTCTTTCAATTAGTATATCTCAACTCATGACTTCTTTTGGAGAAGTTTCGACAAAATGGGAACTGGTTGGAAAAATATCTGTTGACATGGAAAGAAGACTATGAATATGAATATATGAATATGAATATAAGAAAACCTTCGTAACAAATCTGAAAGTCGTCAACCACGTGGCAGAACGAGGTGTCAAGCTGATGATAGACGTTTCACATAAAATTAACAAAAGCAAAACTTACTCCAGACTCTTGGACAGAATAGAAAATCAATACCTACACGCATGAAACAATTCTTGAAAAGTTTGTAATATATGCACCAACATTTAAATCATTTAATTTAAGTTTTTTTTTTTTCTAGCCAGAAATACATTTTCTTCATCATATTTGAGACACAAGAGAATAGTTAGTACAAAAAGCAATCGTATGTTTGATGGGCTAGTTATTGCGTTGCAATAACTTACTTCATCAAATTAATTAGCTGCTTAGTAAGAGTTTTAGGACCGCGATAAATGCATTTCCGTGTTAACTGTGGTAGAAACCAATTTTAAAAATGATTTGCAGATGTAAGTTTTAAGAGTTGAACATGCATCGGACTCTCGGTCAGTCGGTTCGAACAAGCCCCGATCTTGACTGGATGCAGGACCAATTACGCTCATCCACCGTGGCTTCAACATTATATTTAATAAACAAAATGCAAAAGTCTTTCTAAAACAAAATATAATTTTTTTTTCTTTTTATCATAAACAATTATTTCCACTATAATAACATTTCTGTTTTATTAAATAAAGCATTTCTTATCATTGTTCACATAATGACAGAATAAAGGACATGCTTGTTGATTATTTGAATTCGTTCCTAGTAATTTTTTCTCTACTGAATATGTGAATACCACTAACTACCCGTTTTATCCATAAATGTAAAGTTATGTTTTTGTAACAATAAATTATTTATAAATTGCTTTTGCCACGTATAATTCACCTCAACAACTGTTTTGAAATTGATGAAAACTGATTACAACAGATAATTTTAATTATACCTACTGTTCAATTTTCTTAAACACTGACTCCGTTCCTTATCGATCGAGCTCAGTGATGAGCTCAGATCAATGACTACAAATCTCAACTGTTGCTATGTTTTTTCTTCTATCGGGGGAGATGAATTCTTTTCACAGTTTTGGTGATAATTGTTTTTATAATGCATATGTATTTAGTTTTAAATATTTAATGACCATAAAATGTTTTGCCAATCCAATTCTTCATAACTCATCATCACCTCAACGGATACCAGGTAACAAATGTATTAAAAAAAATCTATTTTTTGTGCAAAATAATTCTGTAGTCATCGTTTTTTCAAAGAATATATCAATTTTTTACAGTTTAAAATAAAAACATAGGTAATAAAAATGGAATAATTTATGATTTGATAAATTAGTAAACTAAAGTGTAAGATTTAGGAAATTTGAATTTTCCGGCCCAATTACTTTGAAGGTATTTTGTTGAAGCTGCGAGAATTCAGTCATATTCTTCTTTTTCCAAGTCAAATTTAAATTTTTCTAAGTCAAATTCAATTTTTCCGAGACGAATTTAAACTTTTCCAAACTAAATCAACTATTTCCATTTCAAATCCAACGTTTTACTGAAGTAAATAGGAACAGGATTTTGCAACTTTATCTAAGTATGCCTTTCCACGTTGAAGAGCCTAAAGGTTTTCATAGTACCTTTTTAGCATTGTTCCTCTGTTAATGCAGCCTTAATGCACCCTGAAACAATTATGGAATAATTTTTTCGAATGTCCTTCGATCCTACACAGTTTTATCAATTGATCAAAATTTAATTGATTATGTAATGTTGGTCATATTTGAAGTGCCCTAAGGTAAAACCAGTAAATAGCAAAACATTCAATTCAGAAAAAAAAATTAATTTGAAAGTTTTCCAGGATGTAAGGCATACCAAACAACTTTGAACAAATTTCATTTAAGTAGGTATTCTAAGCCGGTGAGATTTCAATAAAATCTTGAAGGCTTATATCTGGTATTTTTTATTTCTAGTAGCTCCAGTAGATACCATATGATAGCAATCCATGTTGTATAAACAACTTAATAATGAAAATAATCGTAAGCCATATAATTATGTAAACTTGATTTAGATTAATCTATTGAAATCGAAAAAGGTTGCTTTCAGAAGAAGTTATGAGATGAATGAACAAGACCTATAAAAATAATTCAGGATAGTTACCGTAGTAAAGGCGAAAGCACTTATTGTTACAGAGGAGTTCAGAATCAAGTTGAACTCCATTAAGACTAACATTGATGTTCTGATTGTAAATAAACTACAAGATGCTTCCAACTGAAAAATACTGATACTTTTTTTTTTTTTTTCACTATGTCCAAATATGTTACTTTTAATGGATACATTTCTATTTGCTGAATTTTTGCTGTTATATGGAATAGCTTAACATTTGATTTTGGATGTTTTACTTTATTTTCAATTTATTATTTTCTTAAGCGAATTTACTGTATTGCTTTGTTTGTCGCCTTATAACTTTATTCACCAGTTGCCTAGACGGTAAACAATTAGCTTTGCTTTTTCAATAGTTGTTTCAATATTTTTAAGGTAATTGAAATAATTCGAATGGTATGATATAGATTTTTTTGCATTTATCTGATTTTTTTTTTTAATTTAAATTGCTTAGAATCGACTAATCTATATTTCTTAGAGGGATATACAGGTTTAATTGAGCTGATAAAGGATAGATTGGGCCTTATTAACCTAGGCCATCTGGTATTCTGAGGACCAGTGCATTCTAGACATTCCCAGCCAGTTAACATTATATATTATCTTCCGACGTTTCGGGAACAAATCTTTCAAGCCGTGTCTTGGCTCCTTATTGAAGCTATTTATATGTTTTGGAAAGGGGAGTTGAAAATATTGAACTTATTTGGAACATTATTGATTTATTTATTTATGGTTGTATAAACTGTGTGCAATACATTTTATTGGTTTCTTTTTTTCATTGCAAATCATCAACCAATTTACTTTAATTTTTATATTTTAACTTTGATTCAGTTTTAAAATAAGTAAGAAATTATAGATCATCGTTTATAATGAGTATTTGACAGCTTATTCTTCCTGTGATTTCTATTATTGATTATTAGAAATATTTTTTGGTCAATTATTCTGTACTAGCTTATGATTGTTTTATTTTTGTGGTGCAAATGGGACAGATACAACCATTATGCCACGTGTTAATGGGAATAATTCTTATTGTTTATTTTACAGGATATCATAAACCATATTTAAATTGCAATCTTCTCCTTTGTTCAGAGTATGCATTTAAATTTTTTAATTTTATTAATTAATCCATTAATTTATATAGACCTTAATTAATTTAGATTAATTATTTAGGTTATATCGTGGTAATGTTTGGATCTTTTATATGAATACCTTTAAACCATGCCACTGTGTTTTATTACTTATATTTATAATTTACTAAAGATAATACAACTTGAATTTGGCCTAGTTTAATTTTTTTTTTTATTCCGTACCATAATATTGTTATATCTGATAGCCAATTTTGAAATATTAATATATTTTAAGTTCGAAATAAAATGAAAATAATAAACAAATTAAAGATATTTTTGTATTTCAAAAAAGGCATTGATACAACTACCATCCTTTGAGGACCATATGATCAATAGATGGAAATAGAAAATTAACAACTAAAAAGGAAAACTATGAAATTTAATTTCTAAATTCGCCCATTGTATCATGGCATCGTTTCGGTCGTTAACAAGAGTGCCTTCACATTAGTTCATGATATTTCGTGCCTTACAAACACAAGTAAATGGATACCATATAACTGGAATTTGGTCTAGTTTTTTTTTAATTTTTTTTCTTAGGTGTATGCACTTGTATCTGTGTTGTTCTGTTTGATTATTAATATATTTTAAATTAAAAATAAAATAAAGTTATAAATATTTCCAAAAGTATCAAAAATGCAACAATCATGAGATATATATATGAAAAAAAAGATTAATTAAACTGGCAAATTAAGAAATAAAATTTCTTCATTTTTTTCATAATGAAAAAAATTACTTCTTAGCAAAGTTCTTACTTTGCTAATTAATATTATTTTATGTTTAATTTAAAATATATTAATAAAGCAAACAGGACATCACAGGTACAACAATTATATGATATATAACAAGAAACCAAATAAATGGGACCAAAATCAAGTACTCTGACCTTAAGAAAAAATTATCGAACTAAACTGGACGATATACAAGTTATATGATATTCAAAAAATTATGTGTGTCATAAATCAAAATATCAAATGTTCAAGCTATCTGCTAAGATTTTATATCTATAACTTCAAAGCTGACCGATTGAGAGCGCTTTTCATTGAAATGCCCCAACTCAAATATAATTTATTATAAACGCAAACATTTTTTATCTTCGGTTACATCCTATGTCAGTTAAATTTATTTTAGTTAAATCATTGAATTTACATCTTGAGACATGATTCTTAAAATAATCAGGAATCAAGCAAATTGTTTTCTCCTTTTGCAAGGAAACGTTGGCAACTTTAAAGTTTTTTTTCCAAAAACTTCCAATTTTGAGTTAGGACACTCTTGTTGCCAGGGTCGTACACAGAACTTTTCATTTCGGCGGAGGGAGGAAGATGATATAACTTCCCGATTCTCTCTCCAGCGTAGGCCACTACTTCTTGCAAAGGAGCGATAAGCAATTAATAAAATATCAAACAAAGGTTGGAAGATGATCTTGATAAAAGCCTAAACATTGGATGATGAAATCTATCTGTATGAATCTAGAAAATCTACCTAGATTACTGCATTTTTATTATTTTATTTTTAAATAGGAATTTAACTCCTTATTAAATACAGCCATAAATAATTTTTTTTTTATTAAAAAATAATACATACCCTAAATAAAGGTGAAAATTACAATTTAAATTTGATTATATTTATTTAATATGATAAAATTAAAAGTAAGCGAAATTAATTATTCCGTAATTCATCGACTACGCCGTTTAACATTCGGTTAAAAAATGTTCATTTTGTTTTTCCTATTAAACATCAAAATTAAAATTTTTGTTAGTCCAATTTTAGCATTATGTTTGAAAAATTTCTCTGATAGGCGTAATAGCAGAGAACTTAGCCCGTCCCCACATTACAAGACAAGCCGCCTAAATATTACACGGGATAGAATCGGCCTGCGTCGTGTAGGGCATAGTTGTTCGTATTATGTTAAAGTATGCAAATGGTCTCAGTTTCCATTCTATTCCAATCTCTCTCTCTAAAATTTGTATGAGGGAGAAGATCCTCGAGACAATTTAACCCATCCTAATGGGACTTGGTGTGGGATGGGGGAGGGGAGAAAGGGACATTAAATAAAATCACGCATGGTGCTCTCTTTGCGCTGTACACCGTCGGGAGCGCCACTCGTCCTTCTCAAACTTAGGTGCCTCTGCCTAATCCAAAACTAATTATGTAGACACCTGGCTCCCAGGCTTGTGGAATTGCATCAAGATTAGGAGATGTATCTGAAATAATTCCTGTTTATATGGTAATTGTGACAAGTTAATACGTAACAAGGCTTCCTTTGTAGACTAGGTCGGGCGCCATGAAATTCGGATTAGGCCATATAAATCAATGATAAAGTTTAATACTTCTCCCTCTCGGCTAGTCCGGGGATTAATCTCGTTTTGGAAACTGAGGCAGTAAATTTATTCCAAGATTTATTTGTATACATCTTCCCTCTCTCTGATAAGGGATCTGGAAAGTTATTTAACTTTTTAAGTAACATTATCGCTCCCTCAGTTAGTTTCTAAGCCCTCTTTGAGCTACTTAAAACTTGTTAAGTAATTTTATGACATTCGTCTTTAGTTTGAAAATCCTATTATAAGATTAATAAAATTCCTTACACATACTTTATGGCATTGCTGTTGTTTTGGATATTAAGCATCAAAATACCTTTATTCACTTTTTAAATCTATAGACTTTATAAATTATTATATGTAATTAATATTGCACTTTTTAGAAAGTCTTCAGGAAAATTTCAGAAATTTGTTGGTGAAATTCAACTTGTAATATTCCAAAAAACAAAGCCTGAAATCTCTCAAATACCGGTAAATACCTATCGAATTTTAGCTAATTCAGACAAAATCTGGAGAGAAACAGACAAAATCACATAAATGCAGACCGAAGACATCACATCAAAAATCCAAAAAAGATCCATTATTATAACGTGAAAAATATTGTCTGTGAATAATATATTATATTATACAACAATGTATGACTGTTTATTCCAGTTTCTGGATTAGTCTGAAGCTGATAAGATGCGAAAAATATCTGAATCCAGGTGAAATCTGAAAGGACGGAATTTTATTTTATTCGATATTTAATAGACCTGAGACTTTGTTGCAAAATCTCAAGAAGGTCGTTCCAGTAGTTTAGGAGAAAAGTCGCGGACGGCTGACGGACGGTTTTTAAATTTTTTTATTCGATATTTGGATTCCATGCCTGTTTCTTGAAATTTAACAGCTATAATTTTCATTAGGATTAAATTTTTCCTAAATAATTCCTAATTGCGGTAGGAATGTAAAAACATATTTTTGTTTAGCGAGAATATGATTTGAGAAGAAAATAATTATTGTTACTACTTAAATTTCAGTTTTAAATAGGCCATGGAGCTTATTCTTTTCAGAAAGTTCTGAAAATTGTCAAGAATATTTATTGAACTTTACTAATAAGTAAATATCCACTTTATCTTAGAAGCTGATTCTTACCTTTCACGAGTTTTTTTTTTGTAAATGGATCGGAAGAATTGGAGATAAGAGATGATTTGATGTTAATATCTCAATACCATGTGTCAATATATGCCTGATTAATATAATACAGATGAATGCAAGTTCCTGTAATTATGAACTAAAATTGATATTGCAAAGATCTTTTACTATTAATACTCTCAGTTTTAAGCACATGCTTTATTAGAAACAAAAAAAACGACCAAAAATTGACCACTAGGAAGGAGGCGAGAAGCCACCCGAGCCAGAAACAACCCTTGATTTACGGAGTCCGGCAGAGACAGCTGTGCAGTAAATATAATAAGTTGGCCTATCTCCCCTCCCAATGGAAGGCCACAAGATATAAGCTTCCGCAATAGATCAATTGATGAATTTCGTTCGTGGCACTCGGTATAATGAGGGTAACCGCCCACACCTGTCACTGTGCTCTGACATGAGTTATCCCATTTGCTGATGAGCTAATACAATAGTTGAGGAAATAATTCCAGTGGTAAACGCATTATCTAGAACATTATATGGTAAAACGGATGAATGAATAATAAACTTTATTTTGGGACAAATGGATGGAAATTATAGCTAACATTACTTTCATTACTTTCGATAAACTTGCTGATCAAGCACTTATAAGTTGTCGATTAAACCGTTTGAAAAAATAAAAATTGGAGGAGTATAGGAAGCTGTTAGATGCATTATATACCTGTAAATTCTTTCCAAGAGAATGTTCCATCATTATATTAAAGTCATGAACACTTCTTGCAAAAAATAGCTTATCGGTAAAGCTGCCGTTTCATCTAAATAATAACGCAATTTTACTCTCGTAAACTCACCATTAGAAATGAGCGTTGGAAGTACTTTGTAAACATTAATTTTACGTATTGTTGACCAGCGGTTTGTCAACGAGTTACTTCTCAAATGTAAATATAGCTTCATCTCTTGTTAAATTTTAAGGTTCGGTTCCTGAGTTAAGTTTAGCTGGTCTTGGATTTTCCCCGATTTAACCTACTCCAGGAATTGAATATTCCATGACTATAAAATTTATTATCTATTTTAACCTCGGAGTAAACTAGTTCTTGGCCAGCTTTATTCTTAAGCTAATCTTATCCTGGTTATGGATACGGCTCATTTCATTGGATTCACAGACAAATGAATAAGATAGTTTTAGCATAGGTTCGGAATTATCGGAAATCGATATTTTGCTTTTAATATCCGAATTTTTACATCGATATTGCTGATTCGATCTCTTCTGATATCCATATTTCTCCTCGATTGTACATATTATCTTAATTTAAAACCCAATCAAAATAATTTTACTTAAATAAAAATACCCTTTGTTATGATTCTCCTTGATATAAAGTAATGGAACTTAATATTTCCGTAATATTTTCTACCGGATGACATAAGGGTAGGTACTAATCCAAATTAAAGTGGCACTTTTCATGAAATACTTTCGATACCATACTTTGATACTTTCTATGAACATTGTTATCGATAATAACAAACGAGATTTATATCGATATTTGGTTTTCGATATCAAAACTGACTTCTAAAACTTCACTCCTGTCCCAGATGCCGTCCCTCAATGTCATATATTTTTAATTTATTGAATAATTGAGATTTTTCTCATTTTTAATGCATATTCTACTGAGCTAAACGAATTTTTTTTTCAAAAATTTCCTAAAAAATATCTTCCTTTGAAAGATGTGCTTATTCTTAATAGAAACCTGTACCGCCATAACCCAGAATGTTATTGGGCTCAATTGTTGTGATGGAAGCACTGTTTCTTGACCAGCGGTTGTCATGTGGTATCACGGAAGTGATGATATTTTGGATCCAGGCTCAACCGGTTTATTTCTTATACATCAAAGTTTTATTTATTTATTTTAAGTCTAATTATTACGATGTACAACTTTGTAGCTTCCTGTTAAATAACTAAAATTTTAAAGCAGATTGGAATCGAAGGTACTGGTTTTAAATTAGTAAGAAGGGAAACCAGCTCGAAGAGGGGGGTGGAGGTTATATATTAGGTTCAAATTTACTTTACAAAAAATTTAGGTTTATTTTTTAAGAACAAACAATTTTACATACATAAAACGTTATTATTTCAAATTTAGATAAGATTGCGACAATTTTATAGATAGGATGTGCAGGAAAGTGCTCTGAGAAAATCTACAAAACTACGTTGTACAGACATTAAGATAAATGCAGAAAACGATATCTTAATTCTATGGAAATTAATGTTTTGAGAGCATGATTTAATATTTGAATATTTTTTAGTGCGATTTTCTGACAGATAATGATGGTGTTTAACTGCTCAGTTTATCAAGAAATAAATCATTGTTATAACTTTAGTTTACTTTCTTTATTTGTGAGTACCTATTGCATAAATTGCATTACATTACAAACATTATAAGTAGGTACCTATGAATAGTTTTGTTTATAATAATGATAATAATAGTTTTGTTATATGAACAATAAATGACATGGAGTAGTACCGATATAATAAAGTTTGTTGTTGGTATAAAATTTAATTAAACGTTACCAGTTAAATTTTATTTATTATTTTAGATTCTGTGAGGTGAACAGGGTGAGGATGGTGGAATTTAGAATTGGATACGTAAGGAATCCGATGATGTAGTTATATGCATTGGTAATATCGATGTATCTTTGGATTCTAGTGTCCAAGATTTATTATAACATTTTAAGAAATGATAAGATTTGGATATATTTTTGTCTAATTGCTAATTCTTTGAGACAATCAGAAACGAAAGAAATTATAAACCTTTGTAATCGACCAACAAAAAACAAAATAAAATAACCACCCTTAAAATTTGAGGTTTCAGGTTTCAAGAAACCCATGTAGAATCAAAAAATGGAACAGAAAAAGTCCATCTGCCGTCCACGGCTTTTTTTTTTGAGACTATAGGGCCGATTTTTTTGGGCTTCGGCACCAAAGTCGCAATTCATCTCTGGATAACCCCCAGATCTTAGTAGTGAGCTTAGTAATTAGTAGCGTTTTTTTTTATTTTTATTTCCACTGTACTAACACCATTCATGATAACTTCTTTAATAATTTATATTTCTCATGCTCTTTAGTGTTACCCATGCTGTGTAGTGTATTCACTTATTAAAATTTTATTACAAGAAAAAATGAGTAAACATATTTCAATTTTTCATTAATTTAATAATAGTTCAGCGTATTAAAAACCAATGTAATAAAATAGTTAAATTTAAATTAATTAGGTATTACAGTAATTCATGCACAGGGCCGGAGCTAGGATTTTTGCAAGGAGGAGCAAGCTAAATTTGCCAACCCTCTTTTCACCCTATCCCTCCTCCAACAGTAGTCTCTTAATCTCATAACATTAACTCATTTTATTGACTGAATTACGGTCAAAACAATAAAAAAGCAGAAACAAATTTTCTTTTACTTAACCTAAAAATAAAATTTCGCTCAAATTTTACAACCCTCAAAATTCTGCCGTCCACGGCAAGTGCCTGCTTTGCTCCATCTCTTCCCCTAAATCCCCGCTGATTAAATGGCATATCGCATAATGTATTAGTTAGCGAAACATGAGTTTGGACGGCAAACAGAAATTCATCGATATTTTAATCTTTTTTTACTGTCTCAACTCCATTCTAATGGTTTATCAAAAATAGCAGAGATCGTTTTGTAAGATTATTTTTTTTAGCTTCTTTCCGACGTGCGTGGGCAATAAGGAATGTTTAGAGTGTTTGCATGTTCGGATGCCATGCCATTGGGTCATCAGATGTTATACGTGACTCATGATATGAGAGGAACCGCAATTCATTGGTAGGAGTAGTTCGACTCGTTGCGAAAGAAGCCTCCTTGAGATGTCCTAATTACAAGTAGTTGGCATTAATTCATGTCTGATAATTTATTAATAGCCCATCTATCCGGTGATACAATACATCGGAAGCCACTTAACTTAGGATATGCTGACCAACGCAGATCCCCTCAGCTGATGGATTTATAATCAGGCAGACTATTGTACTTATTGTTCTACCGGCTAACAATATTTATCGCTGGCTTGGGCAGGTGAGGCAGTTTGTCAGTGGAACAGCCGCTCTTGTTGGTCTAAACAGAGGGTGCCAATTTGCATATGGGCCTATGTTCTAATTAAGGTTACCTCTAACTTGCCCCTCACTCTAAATACAAATTAAACATAAATTTCCACATAACAGTAGGGGGGAAGTAGGTGGAATTTCATTCCCTTATGAAATTCCCATGCGCTCTGCTCATTGTTGGGAGAGGTAGACCATTGCCTCGTTTCAGTTCAGTAGCAACATTTCTAATGATTGATTAATATCAGTCGTACCGAATACAAAACGATGCATATTAATACACTATGATTTATTATATCCAAATGGTTATATAATATGAAAAAAAATAATTGGATTTATATATATTAACACACACAAAGGCTTTGGTATAATCTCATAAAAAAACTTTACATTTTCCCTCTATCTTCTTTAACGACCGAGTTATGGGTGAAACCTTTAATCAGTCGTAATTTTGTGATAAAATTGCGAATAGTAATCTCGAGTTCCGAAGACCACCCAGTGGCCTGTGGCTTTTATGCCAAATCTCAAAAATCATTTTGAGAATAATGCTATTTTATGCAAAATATAACTTACATATGTTAATCAGGATGTCTTAATTCGTGTAAATAAATTGGACTTGATCAATGTCAAGGCAGCGTAAATCAAGTGCAATTGAACGAGAATTCAGCTTCTAATTATAACTATTTAAAGTTATATTTCAAAATAATATTCTTGTTTATTTGATCAAAAATAGCCAATGCTCACACTATGGATTTATATTGGTGTTATTATACGCTTTAATCATGGTAGTCTGTACTAAAGGTAAAAGGTTTGAGTGGTGGAGTGATCTGGTGAAAGCTGCGGTGGTTAGGAAGAAGTCTGCCTGGAAGAAGAACTGTAAAATCAAGTCTGCCGCCAACTGGGAGCTCTCGTCAGAAGAAAATACCAAGATTTTTTGGAAGAGAATAAAATTAATGAAGGGAAAGGCGTGCAAACGCATTAGAAATGTTAAGGACGAATCAGGGCGAATGATTACTGGAGATAGGGAAATATTGGAGAGATGGCGACGCCATTATTCTGCATTGCTTTCTTGTGCCTCGGAAGAGAGAGTGGAGTACAGGCGGGAAACAGAGGAATATGATGACGTGATATGGGAGGAAGATGTCACTTGGGCTATACGGAAAATGAGGATTGGTAAAGTATCAGGCAAAGATGGTATTGCTCCAGAACTTATAAAATTTGGAGGTCTACAATTACATAAAGCTTTGCAGGACCTGTTTCAAAATATTTTCTCTTCTAAATCTATGCCTGAGGAATGGGGATGCAACATCATCATGCCGATTCACAAGAAGGGTAGCTCTAGTGAATGCCAAAACTATAGGCCTACATGTCTCTCCTCTGTAGTCTATAAATTTTACTCCTCTAAACTGGAAAGAAAACTTCGATCAATCCTTGAAGACAAATTGGAAGAGGAACAAGCAAATTTTAGACCCCATCGACAAACACAGGACCACATCTTCTCGCTCAAGACGATTATTGAGAAGACATGAGATAGAGGAAAAAGCTTGTACCTAGCGTTTCTGGACATAAAGGCAACATTTGATTCAGTCCCTAGAGAAGAAATTTGGACAGCTCTAGCCGCTAAAAATGTGCCCCTAGCATTAATAAATACCATAAAAAGCACTTATCATGACTCCAAGGGCGTGGTTAGAATTAATGGAAGAATGTCCGAGGCTTTCGCCATGAGAAGGGGTGTTAAACAGGGGGACAGCCTTAGTCCTCTTCTTTTCATCACTTTTATGGACGAAATATTGAAAATCTGCAAGCAGAGGGCTACACGGATGGTCGTGGGAAAGTTGTACATGAGGACAATCCTAGCGCAAGTAATAGTTTTCGCAGATGATATTGTCCTCATTGCCGATTCCAAGGAAAATCTACAGCAGACTGTTACGGAGTGGGAGGCTGAGCTGGAAAGGAAGGTTATGACATTGAATGTTGAAAAAAGCAAGATGATGCGAATCGGACGTAAAGAAGAGGAGGTTTTGATTCATTGCAGGGGAGAAACCTTGGAGGCAGCGCAGGGTATACCTATTTAGGAGTAGTGCTCAGCAGAAATGGGAAAATGGACCTCAAGAGCTCTCAAACAGGATTAAAAAAAGTTAATAGCATATACTACCAGTTATGCAACACAGTGGTGGGGAGATGAAATACCTCCGGAGAATGGCAGGCAAAACAAGCAGGGGCAGAGTTAGGAATGAGAGGATAAGGGGAGACCTGGGAGTTACTGCACTGAGGGAAATAGTGGAGAGACGACAGCTGGGATGGTTTGGCCATCTGTGCAGAATGGATGAGGATCGGGACCCAAAGAAGTTTTTTGAAGCCAGGCCTACCGTACGCCGTCCTCGAGGAAGACCTAGATTACAATGGATGGACCACATCTCAGGGATTGGTGAAAGGAAGGGAAGGCCTATGGATGTAATGAAAGCGCTGGCTGGAGATCGAGAAGCTTGGCAGTCTTGGATCGGGACACCTCCACCCTGAGAGGCACTAAAGGAGGATGATAAAGAAGAAGAAAAATCATGTGTCTGTAAGAATTAATATTTTAATAAAAAAAATAAATAAATCATTGGCCACTTCTAATTGATGTAGTAATTAACTCCTCCCTTCCACACTGCCTGTTGAATGAGGCACATTTACTGACGGTTTTATGGCCATTCTTCGTTTTTTCTTCTGTCGTACAAGTTCATTGTTAGTCCATTAAAACTTCATATAAATTGTTCGATGAAAGTCTGCTATGAATAGAGGACGTTATTTTTCTAGTGTAAGAACTTCTTCTGTTGCTGCTCAGTGTACTTTCTAGTTATCAAAAATACCAGAATAACTGGGAACCATTCATCAAATTTGCTAATTGTCACTATTTTTTTGTTACAGCATTAAATTAATAGTTAAATTAAACAAAAAAAATCATACTTAATTAAATAATTTATTTTATTATTGTTGTATTTTATTTATGCTTCAATCTGTATTACAGCTATTGATTAATTTCAATTTATTTGATGTGATTAATTGAGTTTATGAATTTCAAATTGATTAAGTTCCAAGGGTTTTTTATTTCTGGTTTCTTAAATTTTAAATCAAACAGGAACCGGGAGTCAGTTATAGCTGGAGACATATTTCATCAGCTTTTGTTTTGTTGTTTACGTTCTGGAAGTGTGTCTTATCTACAAGTATGTCATTTCCCCATCTTCTTCTTTAGTAGAATTATTGTCTTCTTTTTTATTTTACCATTGGTATTTTTCTATTTCAATGGACCTACGGAATCTAAGATGCTTCGGTGTCGTTTGAAACTAGCGAGGACCATCAAACGCTGCATATCTCTACGCTTATGGTTTCCTCCTGGCTTTTAATTAAGGTGAAAGAAATGATTTCGCAGATAAGACTGGATCGTTGACGACTATATGACCCTCCTTTTGTGGAAAAAATGCGAGAAAACGTACAAAGAAGATACCGTGCATTACTTTAGTTGGCTTGGACATTAGATTCTTTACTTGGTTAGAAAGCTCGAGGTGAGTTGATGGGACATGGCAGGTGGTCTCATTACCATTTCTGGACTTTGTAATGGTTATATCTCTTGGTAATACGCCATTGGTCCGCTGATGAAGTACTATTCAGCTATTCAGGAGGCTTTAGCTACCAGTAAAAATGGCCGGTTGTTATTATTTTATAATATACTTATTTCGAAGTTGTAGAAATTCGCTATAATTTTATCCAGCAATAAGATTTGAATTTTACATTTGTTAAATCCTTAAACGCAAGGTATTTTAAATTTAAATAATCAATCGAAATTAACAGTATGTAGTCGACTGTATTGTTATATAAGTATTATATAAATTAGTTTGGGTTGACAATGAGTTCTAAATAAATATATAATTCTTATAGATGTTATTGGACTGTATTGTACACAATTGGCAGTTATTGTGATTTCGCGTTTTTTTTTGTTAGTTTTTGTTTAAAGGGGTATAACCGTTAGGTCATCAACGCCTATGATTTGTTTAAACTATACAGATTTTTAATGTATTTGGTCTATATTATAAAAAATAACATATTTATGCATATAATAGATGAAAAAAGAAAAAAAAAAAATTGGAGAAAGTGCTGTCATTAGGAGAAACTAATACCAATGTGACTGAAGCTTAGTTGTTATTAAGAGCTTTAGATAAATTTCGGGTCCCAACTATTTATGGTTGGGATATAGTGAGTGCATTCATCAAAAATATGTTTAATTCTAAGAATGGAATTACGGTATTGGCATGATGGAAGTGGCAGTTTTCTAATACTTCATAAGCCCTGTGTGGCCAATCATTAAGTGGGCGAGGTTGACTTCCTCCTTGCGGCTGCTGCGATAAGATGTATACCATGGTTTTACTACTTTTTTGATAGTAGTAGCTTAAAATTCCTGCACTAAAAGCCACCCTAGAGAAACGACAGCTTAAGGGGTTTGGCCACGTTTGTCGAATGAGCGAAGACCGGGAACCCAGAAAAATGATGGAAGCTCGACCCACCGGCAAGAGGCCTAGCGGAAGGCCTAGGATTTTGTACCAGGAATATATCCATAGGATTGGAGGGAATAATGAAAACACACTCCAACAAATGAAGCAGCTCTGTAAGGACCGTGATGCTTGGTAGCGTTGGATTGAGGTCCCTCCATGCTAGAAATGGCACAGAGAGGAAGAAAAAGAAGAACAAATTTGCAAACTAAAATCTAATAAACACAAATCTAGGGCACAGAGAAGTAAGCCCCTCCTCCCCCCCAAAAAAATAAATTCCCAATGGGGAAGTTAAAAGTGAAGCGTAAAGTTCCTTTTTGATCTCCTGAATAGTATTTGTATTCAAATTTGTTCGTAGCTTTCAAAAATAAATAAATAAAATATTGAAAATTGTGGTTTCTCGTTATTTACAGAACGCACTTAAAACAATTTGCAAGTTGCAATTTCAGTTATAAATGGCTTATGATTTCTAAAAAAAATTAAGGTTTCTGAAAAAATAAAATAAAAAATGATAAATACAGGTTGCTCTGTACATATTCAATTTACAGTATTTTAACTTTTTTTTTTAAATTTATTTTATGTTAATTTTTTTGTTCCCTTAAATTTCTGGCTCATAGATTATAGATTTTATTTGTTACAGAATAAAATTATGGTTGTTATTCAAGATGAATCGTGAAAAGAGCTATCATTCTACCACTTACAAAAATAAAAACAAATACAAAATCATGAATCCATTTAAATACCTACCGTGGATATGAAATGCACTTCAGATGAATCGCAATAAAAACAGCACTACAAAGGATTCCAGCCCAGAGACCGGAGATATACTTGGGACAAAAACGTCAGAACAAACAACGAGGACAGTAAAAAAAAAAACCCATTAACTTCGGTTTTCGAGTTCTCCAAGAAATAAAAAATAAACTAAAATGAAAAGAATTAAGAAAGGCAAACAAAAAAAGAATGAAAACGTAGACGGGAGGATGTATGCTAAATTAAAAATATAAAAAAAGCTCCTGATAGCGATAGGTACTGAGGCGCGCGGGACGGTCGAGTTACCTTAAACAAGAGTTCTCAGGCTGGTCAACCGAAGCAGACTTCTTCTATATAATTCCTCTTCTTATTTTGTGTTTGTTTAATTGTTTGTTCGTTTGTAAAGTTTAAAGTGTTTTACAGTTTGTTATAAATATTGATGATGTGGCTTGACTCAAGGTTATGACTACTATTACTGTTTTATGACTTACGATTAATGTAATTAGGAAATTCTGACACGTATACTATTTCCTGGGGCTTATTTATTGATGCTTTTTTCTGCATCAGTTAATTAAATACTCCAGTAATAAAGTTTTAGATGTGCCCTGAATCATACAGATAGGTAAAATCCAATAAACAAATTGTCGTCCATGGTAGATTTCACAGATATGAAATAGATGAATAGATATTATATTAGCCTAGTTTTTGTCCATTCTTTTAAGTTACCCTGCAACTCAAACATATGTTTCCAACATTAAACTTGCATATTTTTTAAAAAACCATGGAGGAATTTTTTTAAATAAAAATTTAAAAATTAAAAAAATATATACACACATATATATTATGTGTTTGTGAGTTTAATTTGTTCAATTTAAAATATATAATTAATTATCAAATATATGTTTAATACTAATATCAGAATGCCCATACAAATTTTTATGATGATGTATCAATGGAATCATATAAAAAAAAAAGTTTTGTGGAAGCTCATTCACAAATTAATGGCTCACGAATAATGCCGGTTATGGTAAATAACTTAAAAACCCAGTTTGTATAATGTCTTTTAGCAAAGTAAATTTAATTTTTTTAAACATGACGTTTACTCCGTATCTCCATTTTAGTTTGAAAAAATACTTGGCATAAAAATACAAGACAGAGGATTTATATAGATATACAATCTTTGATACTATAGAAAATTTAGGGAGTAAGTTTCGTAATTGTTATTTTCAAGTAAATTACTATTCCTAAAAGTTTTGGAAAAACATCAGAAAAAAGGTGAAAAGCATTCGTGAAATTTAGTGCCCTCCTGCAGAACAGAATATCAAATATCACCCCGACCTCCCATATATGTGAAATTAATCGGACGGAAATTTCAACGAGTGAATAAATCCGTTTTGGGAAATACACCCAATCAAACGGAGGAATCCAGTCTAACTTTATTCTGGAATGACTCCAGTCAAAGGCTAGAAGCAGGAATTCCTTGACGTGAAACATTCTGGAGCAAGCTATGCGTGAATCATCTCTCCAGTACTAGACCCCTGTATTAGGTGGAGTAGTGAACAAGGCTGGGTAAGAAGTTTGCTGAAAGTATTATAATTAAATCAGATCGATCTTTTATAATTTATATAACTGTGCCCGAGTTCTTTATATAAATATATATATATATATATATATATATATATTTGTATGAGCTATTTTTTTTATTTATTATTATTTTTCTATTGACTATCCAAGAGTTAAAAAAAAAAAGTCTACCTAGTGGGTCAAAATAGCTTCCTCACCATTTCTATGGGGTAAATAAGGAAATAACAAATATATAAGGAAAACATTAAATATTATAATGTTTATTTGGACATTTTTCATATAATTAAAAATATATCTATTATATATTAAAGATTTCACACTTTAATTTGGGCAGATGACGTTGACATAGCAACGTAGACAAATAATATTTCTGACTTTTATAAATATTTTTACAAAATTAGTATAGCAAATCATTATGGTTATTGTAGCCATCATCATTGTAGCCAACTCTATATGTATGGGGTATACCCCGAAAGCAAATAAAATATTCATTCATTCATTTATTCACTTTAATTCGGGTTGTAGGCCATATGCAGTTTTTTAACAACTTTCTAATTTTGAATGCTATTTTTCTTGTAGCATACATGACGTTTCGATCTCCAGTTATATGCATGAAATCCTCCTCATCATTAATCCGTTAAGCTCTGGTACGCCAAGCAAGGCACTTATATAATAACAGAAGGTCGACTATAAAATTTGTTATATTATATATCGTTTTTGAAATATAGGCGTCAAGGAGAATACGTTTCCGCATGCTTAAGGAACGCATGTTAAAGTACTAGAAGGAATTTAATAAGAATGATATGGAACCATCTTGGTAAGTACCAACCCACAAAAATCCCTGAAAATTACATCGAAACAACGGAATTACATCGGAATAACGATGGTAAATGTTTATGCCCGTCAGATATTTTGACTACAGACAGACAGAAGTCCAAATTTTTTCCTTGTCTAAAATTTTTTTCACTTCCTGCAAGAATACAATGCTTTCCTACCTTCGGTAGTCAGAAAGCAAAAGGATAATACATTTTTGAGATCTCACTTGATTTTCCTTTTTTTTTTTAGGTTGTAGACTCATTATGATGCATATTTTTCTTCCTTTACTTATACCCTTTAACATTCTATATTTTACTTTACAATGACTATAAATATTGAATTATCTTGGATTTTATTGTTTATTTTTTTAATTTTTGTTGTCATTCATTAATACTATATTATATTTAGTTATTGAGGAAGTAAAATGAGTTGGGTTTCGATAATTAAAAATATGATTTTAGCGTAATAAAGAACATAATTAATTACATTCCATTAGTTGTATTTATACAACACCAGCAACTAAACTAGCTAGCTATAAACGGACAGTACACGGTATCAGACAAGAGAGTAGCAGGACCTGTTCGATGAGACAATGATTAATAGCCCACATGTACCACTTCCTAATTCCCTTATTGCTCGCTCCACTGTCCTATGGCTGGTTAACCCCTAGTTTATACTATCGTTTCTAACAATTAGTAATAGAAAATAGTTCTTTCCCGATTCGGTAACATTGAACATTTATAAAAGTTCTTTATTGAACAACAAAGAATAAATAATTAAAACACCTTTATTTTACGATAAGAGCTATTAACATTTACAAAGGTGAAAATAGATAAGGTGCTTTAAAAGGAAGGGCTAGATTCCAATACGAACAGTCTTATACATACTTCACCCCAAAACGGATTCCCTTATCAAGATGAGAATCCATATCATCCCTCCATCGATACCTCGGCCCACCTCTACACCAACACCCTTATTTCACTTATAGTGAATCACGCGCTCCTCAGGGGTGGAAAAAACAACATAAAAACACCATTTTAATTTGTTGAATTTAGAATGCTCTCTCAGAACCGGTTCACATCTCATATTATTATTTGGTTGATTATTAATTAAATTAGTTTAGTAGTTTTAATTTAGTTTAGTAGTTTTACTGTGAACAGTAAACCTCACGAATCAATTTAGGCATTTTTGTTTTATTTTGCATCCACCTATTCCAATCTGCTAGATACAAATGTGACTAAGCATAAACCTCTGTCGCCTCAAATCATGTAGTCTTCTTGTACCATCGGAATCAGTTATGCAATTACAATTCTCAATACCAAATAATTGCCAGGATTAAGCAAGATTTGACCTAGAGATATCAAAAATAATTCACAAATGATTATAGCCCATTATAGAATTAATAAATTGTCTGCATTAAAAAATGATTTAATTAGCTCACAGTTATCCTGATAATCACATTTTATTTTCTCATATCCATCCGTGTCAATTCTTATAAAAAAAAAAGAGAAAAAATGATCAAACGCCTTCAAGGAATATTAATTTTAAATTTGGCCGTGGCTCCGGAAAAAAACACATTTTTGATGACAAGGAGTCAATAAAACGACCGTAATCTTTGATCGAAATTAAAAAAAATAAAAATCCCTACAAATATGTAATTTTTCCTGACTTCAAAGAAGATTAGTGCCAAATTTGAAGAAAACCGAACGATTTGTTCGGTCGTAATCGCTTAAGAAACAAACGAATTACCAAAGGGTCGACTTGAAGCTGGATGTCGCTTACCCTTGGTGAAAAAATACAGTGGATAGGAGATATATGTTTTTAAAAAAGAGATACATGTAAGAAAAACGGTATTACTCGTGTTTATTATTGATATATTTCTCATCGAGTAATCAGAATACTGCTTACTTCAGCTATCTCATGTATTGAGGCAACTTTTTTTGTACCATAATTGTGGTTCTCATAATTTTTTGTCTGGCGGAATTCCTAAATTATGAAACGAAATTCACGGCACTACTATTATTATTTATTTTCTTTTTTAAGCTGAGTAAATATAAATACATGAATAGAATTTGATTGAATACAAAAGTTTTTTTGTATATGTCCAATCAACACAAAAACATTCAAAACAATTTTTTTCAAGACTACCAACCTTGGTGACTTAGTGTAGTTCCAAGATATAAGATTGGTGCATGAAATAACGAGCCATAGAAGTAAATAAAATAAAAACAAAAATCATAGAATAGTAAAAAAAAAGTGATGTGGACGCCATATGACTTCCTTGAAAGCCTATTAATCTATGAATCAGTGGTTAAAAAAGAGATTATGAGTCACTATTTAGTAACTAGATTCCGAAGATAGCAGTATTTCAAAAACGACACTCGGCGTAGCGACGTCTATTGGCGTCGGATACTTAGTAATTATCCTGAATAGTAATTCTGGATGTTAGACTCAGAATTTTATTTTCTTAAAATTTCATTTGTCGCTTTTATTTCTAAAATTGATAGAGAACCATTTTAAATATCTATAATGAAAATTAAAAAAAAAAATGCGTGAGCAGCAGAACCCCGTCACTAAAGTCGTATTTTCACAAATATAAAAATATTATAAAAACGAGTGAGTGTGAAAAAAGTTGAGACCCAAAAAAGAGTTCCCTGACATACCGAAATTTACCCATACCTTTATTATATTGTTCTGCCCCTCCGCAGAAAATCCTTTATCCCGAATTTCAGCTCATTTGACCCAATGGTGACCACTGGAATTGAAACAGCTATATCTTATATAAAATCTTTAAAAAAAATCTTTAAAAGATATAGCTGTTTAGTTATTGAAATTTCAGTTAAACATACCGAAATGTTGACTGGAATTTACCCATTCTTTAATGGTATCGTTCTGCCTGGAAGAAAGTCCTACAGATCGAATTTCAGCTCATTTGACCCAAAGGGGGCTGGGGTTTGAAAACCTCCAGCGTTTTCAAATGAATCTGGAGAAAAAAATATATCAGACATCTCCAAAACATCCATAACCGTGCTCTAGGGGTTATGAAACGGATAGAAAATGCAGTCCCGCCGCTCATCGTCGACCATCAATCCTCTGCAACAGACTATTTTATTCGGGAAAAATACGACTAAAAAGTCGATTATGAACTTCGAGTAAAGTACCACTTCCGGTTATCCAATTTTAACAAAACTTTAGTATATTATTTATATTCAATTAAAAGTCTTACCTACCAAATTTGAGAGTTTTTGCATTCAATATTATACTTCTGGTAATAATTGGTAGGCGTTGTGACCAAAAATGGGAAGTACTCAACTAGATGTTACAAAAATGCCAAATAGAAAATTTCAACTTTCTACGACTAGCCGTTTTTGAGCTATGCGAGGTACCAACGAAGAATGTACGGACGTCACGACTAAACTAGTCTAAATGGATTCAGGAATGGTCAAAATGTGAATTTCCGTTGAAATTTGAAAATTGAAAATTTTAATGTATTATCTGTTCAGAAATTATCTAATTATCAAAGTCTTTGGATATTTATTAGGTAGTAATTGCAGTGCTAAAATTATATACATAATGAAGTTTTTTTACACTTTTTAAATAACTGCCAGAGACATAGACATAATTTTAAAATTATGTTTGTCGTACTTACAGAGATCTAGAGATCGCCTCGTTCTATATGACTCAGATTAATGAAAAACTAGATTCAAATTTCATTTGCTAGCTGAATGGGGTACCTTTAAACACCGAGTAGGTATTGAGATGAGGAAGTAGCGATCCAGTCTTGAAAAGCGAAAATCAGATTTTAATGCAAATTATACGAGGAATATACAGATAGCGTAGTGCGAGCCTATAAGTTAAATTTTAAATAAATGACCAAACAAATATCTCCAATAATCCAATCCTAGATTTATTCCCATCTATAACAGAAAAAAACAATTACTCGCCGAAATTACTGGAAAACCCCGACCCTTAAACCGTTTGCATATAAACACTCCACATTTCTTTTATTGCTAGTTCAGTGCGAGAAGAAATAAGTACAAACTTTTCTATTTGATATAATCTATTTAAATCTTGGTGAGTACCAACATGTACCATATTTCATTTCTTGTCTTAATTAAATTCATAATTCATAAATGTTTTATAATACTAATTTATATTATATTTAATTTAATGTGTATAATAATACCAAACTGTATTTTGAATTGCTTATGTTTGAATTGTCGTGTGTTTTTAGAACTGAAGATAATAATGAATTAAGATGAAACATTCAAAACTAGTTTTCAATAAAAACAAAATTATAGAAGTGGCAAATAATTTATCAATCCTTAATTAAGTTAAATTTTGTCATTTTCGATAAATGACAATTCAAAGATTAATTTTTGAATGGTCGAGATTAATCAAAACATCAATGCAGAATGTTTAGGATAAGAAGAACATTCATTAAGTTGGTTGAGGCCAGGCAGGAGTATTTGATGTCTCCAGGACATGAAAAGAACTCGGTCGATTACGATGAAACGTAAGACACATGATTCTTAATTTAAATAGAAACCAAAGAATTCGGTACTGTTTTACCCTCTTTCCCTTTTGACTGACTTTACACCCTTAACATTCCTAGTATAATATATATATATATTGAGAATTCTATGCATGTTGCTGCCAAAGAAATCATTTGGCTTTTCGTTAAAGACTTGCAACATTTTAAAATGAAATAAACAATAACAAGAAGGTTTATACTTATTTATCTAAATATTAAAATTCACTTATTCATTTTGGGGTTCTAAACAACCGTGAAAAATAATTCTTCTAATCATCAATAGGTACTCTTAATTGATTTTTCGTTTAATTAATCATTTAACTTTTCTAGTGGAGGACTTATCTAGTGAAGATGCCCAAGGAGTTTCTTCCGACCTGTGCATGGCTAATATAACATAAATAAAATTTACTTCCTGCAGCCGGACTAGAATTTCGGTACGGGAGGAAGGATTCCAGTGCCTTGCTCACTGAGCTCTCCCCACTCCTACACCACGAAACCACACGAAAAAAAAAAATCTAACCTTGAAAAAAATGATAAAAGAGATCTAAAGCCAGATAAATCCCTCGATTGTTGAAAGCCACAAATTAGCTTCTAATGGAGTCGAGTTCATAAAAAGTCTAATTAAAGACAAAACTTATTCTAAATTCCATATTCATCGAAATCGTGGGGGGCTTCAAAGGAAGAGCGGGAGAGTTGAGACGGGAGTGACAGAGGTGGGCACTCTAAGTAACGACCCTAATCGGCCTTATATATCAGGGATCGGAATTCGGGCCAATTCCATAGCTAAACTAATATATATGAGGGCTTGAGTCTAAATACTCATTGTGGTCCATTAACGGCTTATAGAGCCTTTTTCATTTTTTGTGGTGTGTCCCAAGATGGCATATACTGCTTATGGGGCAGTGATTGAAAAACGACGTTAAATCTTTATAATGAGATTATAAAAAAAAGTTTATAATTTTATCTTATTTAATATTTTATCTCGTATTAATTAGTACCAATATCTCTGGATATCCGGGAATTTAAATTTGTTGAAATTAAATACGATTTTTATTTAATGCATCCGGACGAGTTTGGCACTCCTGTGTATGGGGCTTTACCAAACCATTAAGCTCAGGGCCCACATTTAATAGAGTTCTTTTTCAAATTCTTAACGGCACTAATTATTAAAAAATCCTGTCCCACTACATCCCATGAAGGGTTTTGGATTCAGTACTGGCTAAGGCTAAGAACCATCCGTTCCTATTGTTTCTAGGCCAAGGGTTATGCAAGGAGGTGATTTGGCCGAGATCACACTCAGCCGCCCGGTTTTCCCCCAATTAAGGGGGAAATTATCAGTTAACCCACTTTATAGAGGCTGGATGAGCACCAGTAGGGTCTCTTGACCTTACATTATAACCGAATAAATAATTAACAGTCGCAGCCAGTCTCGAACCCAATATATACTTGAAGAATAACAGTGCCTCACCTTGCTATCTTCTATAGAAATCTTAATAAATATAATTTTTTTTTTTACATGTTTTTCTCCAGATCATCTTCGCAACTCTACTAAGTAAGTCCATGCATCTTTCATTTTACATGCTTAATAAGAATGTTAATTTTCCTTTCAACCTTTATAGTGAATCATTCTTGCAATACGAAATATTAGGTGCCTGGAATACATGATCGGTTTGATGAATTAAAGTTTTGACCAAAAATATTCGGCATTTCAGTTTTAATAATTCATTAAATTTCTAAATGGTTCTTTCGATTCCTTAAGGTTAGAAAGTATGTAAATTTTTCTCCGATTAAGTGTTTTCACGCGATGCCACAAGGAGGATAGATAATGTGTTTAGCTTGACCGTTAGTAGGTTCCAACGATTTTTTGAACGAACGGCTCAACCGATTTTCAAGTTTAAAAATATAAATATTTTTGCTTCAGCGGATTGATGGGTTTTGTTAGTGAAGTTGACGCCCATGAATATTGAACCTTGGTGTAGTAGTACATTCCTTGTCTTTCATCTGTGCATGTCAAAATTCAAAGCGCCTTGCATGTAAACATACAGAAAATAAATTAAGGTAGGTATTGAGTAAAGAAGAGTCTTCTTTTTCATTGTGGTGTAGAAGACACCGACTACTATGGCTAGGTTCAATATTTCATGTGCGTCAACTTCACTAACAAACCAACTATGCCCTTAAGTAGAAATGCAAGTGCATTCCGTCCCTTAGGACGAATAGGGTTGTAAGTGTAAATTTTATTGATTTCGTTGAGTAATTTTTCATTAAGACAATCATCCTTAAATTTAATATATATTTCAATTATAATGTTTGTATAAATCATGTTGATTGATTGCTCAAACATTATTGAATAATGAGATATTCAAGATTTTCTGAAGACTCTCGTGAAATATCTGTGTTACGTCAAAACATTATTACAGTATTCAGTTTTGCATCCTTACTAAAGCAGCTTTCAGATTCTTATATTAAGTGTTTTCGAGAAAACACCACTTCACACTTTCTTGCTAAAAGTAAAAAAAGGTATGTTTAAAATTAATTTTCCTAAGATTTTGTAAGACATTCCTTAATCATATAAATGAAAATATGTAAATTGAGAAATAAGGTCATTTAAGTTAAGGTCATTGAAGGTGATTTGGAATATTTTTGCACTTTAAATTCAATTAAATAAATGCATTTTAATTGAATTTCAATTAATAAAATTATGCTAATTATGCAAAGTATGTTCAGACATGTGGAACATTCTGAATTAAATTAGATTTAATTTAAATCTGATTAATAATATTTTATATAAATTAATGAGTTATGAGGTGGCTTTGCGTTTTGTAACAGCTACCAGATTCAATGGTATGTATCCTTTCGATTTCAACCGGTGAAGGCTAATTCCGGTGGACCCACATAATAAATCTTGATCTTCCAAAACTATCTAAAATACGTTGGGTAACCTTCTCTTCCTGTACCAGAGGGATTTTATGAGGGCGATTATCCGAATAAATAACGATCTTATTTGTTATATGATACTATTAGATTATTTGTCGTGTCGCGAATAATTTAGCATTATTACATAATGATTTTTAGCTTTACGACTGATTATTGTTTTAAGCAGGAATTTTATTGCATATATTATCGTGATAATTGTATCATGGAAATGCAAAAGGGTCTTAATGCCTTCAGAAAATATTTTCAGAATATATTTCAAGTTTTAACTTGAAAAATACTAAAGACATATGACTTAATTAAAAAGGAAAACGTTTTTATTTTTAAAATTTCTAAATTTCATTTTTTAGTCTGAAATGGAAAGGAAGGAACATGTTATTTGTAGAGTAGTTATACTTCAACCTACTGTAACTTACAACCAGAAATAACTGATTTGCTAATCAGCAGAACATCCATGATTTAAAAAAAATCGTAATAATAAATCATTCTTTTCTTTTTTTAAAATTTATCTATCATATTTACTTTTTTGTTTTATTTTATTTTTTTTTATAGTTTAAGAAGATGTATCAATGTATGTAATGTATAATGTATCAAAAAACAACTAAGTATGGTGTAATATTTTGTAAAATTCTGTAAATAATCGAAATTTTCTTTTTATCATCATTTATTTCCTTTTTTCTTTCTTTCATTATTTTATATTACTTCATTTTTGTGATTAATTTGTTTTTTGTAGGTGTGTATAAACGTAATTGTAGACGATGTTTTGTAATTTTTGATACTGCAGTCTTTTATAATTGCAGTGCAGGGAGAAAAGCCCATCATATGGCATATACAAATAAATTATCCTGTTTTGAACATGTTCCATCTTTAAACATGATTAAGTAACCGGTACTTTGTTAATTTTTGTATTTGCTCAGATTATTTTTGATATTACTGAGATATATAAAATATATACCTACCGCTTAACGTAACCCAGATAATATAGCTGCAACATCCTTGATCCTAAAAAGAGCTGGGACGGGAATACAGCTGGTAGGTATTGAGCTTTCTTAAGATATCTTTGAAGAACTAACGGTCCCCTATACCATTTACTTTTTCTTACTTCCTCAATAAAATACACTTTACGGGATTTTTCTACCTCCATTCCTTCTAGTTCTTGTTTTTTTTTTCTCTCTCCCCTCCTATATATCGTGAATTGTGGAGTTTTTGTAAACTGACTTATTTCAGCTATGACATTCGAGTATTTTCTTCTTGTGACTTTATTGTTTCAATCACTCAACATTTTATGACCGCGAAAATAACTGGCTTTCGTCAACATTTTCTGGAATCTGTTCGATTAGTATATTAAATGATGTATGGAATGTTTTCCTCCTTTCGATTTTATCGTTGTTCAATGGAGCTGTTGTTAGATTTCTGCAAAATATCAGTAAGTTAATATAAGTGTTTCAACTTAATCTATTTATTAGTGTTAATCTCTGAAACTAACAGCAACGTACCCATAAAGTGTACTATAACATGGCTGTGTAATTTATTAGAAAGAGAGGTCTTTGCCCTAAACGCCCTGTTTTCTCACGGTCCGATACAAAATAAACGCCGAAACCAACATCCGATTTATCGATGGAGCCTCAAACTGCAGGAAATGCAAAATTCGACTTCGATAATTATCGGACTGCGTGAAAGGAACATCCCTATATTTTCTGCGTTAACTAAATCGTATCCGGATCTGGCTCCAATAATTATCTGACCGTCTGGAAATGGCCTAAGGGTACAAGGACAAAAAACTAAGGAACGATAATTTTTTTAGTTTGAATTATTTCTTAAAAACGTGCAAATGGAGTTCTTGAAAAAATGTTTTCGTCCTATAAACGTGCCTCATCTAACTTATTTATATAGGGAAGGTAAAATTAATAAATAAATACATTAATTTTTTAATAAATATACGAATGGGAAAGGAAGGTCCCGTCTCAAGGACGTTTTTAATCTTTGAGAAAAATACAAAACATAATAATTATTTTTTATTGTTGGTTTTAGTCAAACGCATGAGAAACAGATTGCATCAAACAATTGCTAGAAATGCAGAATTAAATACAATGACAATATAAATATTAATAATCCTTATTTTTTAAGCTTATCAAACCCCTAAAAATAAAATAACCTAATAAATGAAGTTACTAAAGGTTTTTTTGTTCTCGAAAAAAAACTCGATTGCTCTATTTTCATGATTTCTAAGAAATAATAATTTTGCTGCGTGCACTACGATGCATTCTAAAGTATTGTTTGTATAAACCTTTTTTTTGACAGAGAGGTCGGGGCATTGTCTTTCTTCTACCGTTGACATTTTAAAGATGATGTTTCTATGGCGGGTATGTAACTTTAAAAATAAGACAAAAGAATATTATGTATTGCGATTAACAATTAGGAGTAAAATAATTATTTATGTCAGCAAAGTATGATGACCTATGCTATCAAAAGGGTGCATAAATCTGGTGCGCGCATCACACAACTTTCACTTGCCAACTTAGCATAATTAGGTATCCATTTTCTAAAATAATTTCAAGGAATTCACATAAACACCATTTGAAATATTATATCAGCAGCATACATTTCATTATAACTCTTCTCACTAAAGTACAATAAAATATTTTTTTAATCAATTAGTGTTACAATTCTGGTCACTAGGTATATACTTTTGGTATGTTAAGCTTAAAATTAACTTGGAATGTTTTCATCTGATTTCTATTGATAGTAGAAATCAATAACTACAATAAATTTTATGCTTTTTCTCGTCACTCCATAACCTAATACTAACTAATAACCTAATAATTTACTGGTTGCATATTATTTTTTCTAAAATTTATAGCTTTGCATTGTACATTTGTTCTCCTTTACTTAACCATCAAATTCTTTCATACTTTATATTTATCCGTTTATTATTACTACTAACAATAATTATTTCAAATACACAAAATTAAAGGATCCTTAGAGGAAGCCATTTTGAAAATTCGGCAATTAAGCTCTGTTAGACTATGTCAATGAGAATAAGACCTAGGTAGTCTTAAAGACCATTTAATTGTACATTGCTATAACGAATTTAATCATAATCGTAAGAGCCTTTTTCGAGAAATAGTAAAAGTGTGTAAAATCCATTGTATAAAGTGGCACTTCCGATTAATTGATTACATAGACATATACCTATCTTAAACACGTAATTTCAGTTTCATACAACTTTCATTTTTGAGCTGGGCAGTTCACGTGTGTATGCTGTTGTAGTTCAATACGCTGTATCATTATTAATACTGGCATAATTTAGATAATTCTTTTTTGTTTATTTGCAGAATTGAATTACCATAATTCAACATATAATTTATCATAAAATCCATACTTTTTGGCTTATGGCCAAATAAAATGTTCTTTTCGTCATAAACTTTTTTTCTGCATTATCTCGGTGATGTACTACACATAAACAAATCTACAGGGCTTTGAGGCTTTAGGCAAGTTTCATCAAAATCGTGTTTGAGCCGCTTTCGAGAAAATTGTAAAAAAAAATGTATAATTGATGCTATAAAGTGGCACTTCCGATGAGTCGATTTCAGTCGAAGATTGTATAAACAAGCGTCAACATTAGAAGTTAAATTGAATCAACATAATTTGAGTACAGTATTTCAGTCTTGTAGCACGGCACATTTTAATGGTGTATTATTTATTTATTCGCAATAAATCGTTCAACTAGTGGTAGGTTTTACAGTTATTTTATAATAGTATTACTAATTTATTATAATGCCATGATGTTTCATTTTAAAAATATGATTTTTCATTGGTATAATTTTGCTTAAAATATATTCCAAAAGTTTTTAATTTTCTTCATATTAAAAATAATTTTTCTCAAAAAAGGATAAAACCATTATTGTATCCTGTAAATAAAATTGTTCATTGTATTTCTCTGTGCAATGAAAAATCTTGCAACTTTAGCGACTGCGATTTTTTTAAGAACAAACCATAACCAAAGGAGATATTTTATTATTTTTTGTTATGAAGTCTTTATCAAATGGCAGAAATGAGAAGAATTTATTCTTAATTAATAATTAAGGTGGATTAATATAAATTAGTTATTTGCTCTGATGAAATTCCGACCCTTATTGATATGTTTGTAAGTCAGTGAGCTTTGGTTTGTAGATGTTATCAAAAGATAAGAGAACTGTCTAAGGATCCCAAATTTATCATCTAAGATAAAAATTAGCGTGATGTGCCTTTCATTTTCCAGGATTATATAACTGACCACTTGTAAGCCGAATCATCTGTACCCTTCAAGAAAACTGGTGGACGGGCGGGGGGGAAAACAAAAAGATTTCGAAGGATGTTCTAACATTTTATTTATTTAAAAAAATATTATTTATTTATCATTTAAAGAACTTTTTTTAATGTTTAATTGAGTATACCGATAAATATTTTGTTTTATAATTAAGTAAGTTTTTCTGCTTTTGTTTTACATCAGAAATTTATATCGTTTTATCATGTAGATAGCTTTTTTATTATAGATATCATTGTATATTATCTTGTTTTTATTCTTGTACCTTAATTGAATAAAATTGTGATATAAAAGAAATTTTTATGAATTAATTTAATTGAATTTGGTTCATCATAGCAATTTTCACTGTTTTCGCTTTAATGTAAAAATAAAAACTTGACATTTTTTGTTGAATAAATATTTTCATTAATTTCAGCAGGGACCACAAAACTTTTTTTTTATCTTGTTAAATAAAAAAAATAAGTAAATATTGAAGGTGAGATTTTCTTTATCTCATTATTATTTTTTCATCTCATGGGTATGCAAATGCTTATTCATTGACTTTGAACTGATTATGTGTAAATGAGCGTATGTGTAAGACTGGTTATAATATAATGAAAGTCTCATTAGTTCAGTTAGCCTTCTAAAATCAACACACCCAAAGAAACTTTTTGTTTCATAATTATCGAATAGCTATTTCTGCAAGTATGTACTACCTCGTAAATCTATGCGGCTTTCACTCCAACTGGCCAGTCAGCTCCAGAAGCCGGCGACACACTAGTTAGTAAAATAAATCTAATCGAAGTAGGAGATATATCGATTGTATTAACTAGACCTATCGATGCTAATAGGGAGCGATTCCCATGACCTCGAAGCGAGGGAGGATTTCTCTTAGCAATTCCTTCCTGCCCTACAAGGCAGAGGAGTAGCAGCTTCTGTATTCGTACGGCAGGTGTCTGTTAATTTTTGTTAGTAGTACTTTTTGTAATTATTGTGATTACAAGCCTTTAATAACTTAATTTATAATCTTCCCTCTGAATATCATAAATTAATATAGTATAATCCAAAAAGCGAATGATTTATTTTACTATAAAGATCTATTTTTCGGAATTTTTGGTCTTTTTAGTTTTTTTAACTTTGATAGAATGGCTTGCTCACTCGTGCCTTATCTTGTCATTTATTATTGTAATTGTAATATCACATTTGCTGATTGTATTGTAAGTTACAGATGCGATTTAAACGCAGAGGTTTAAAAAAAAAAAAAAAAAATGTACACCCTATATCGTTATATTTGCGATAATTCACTGGTGAAAAAAATTCACATTTTATAACTTGGAGAATGTAATGAACATTGTATTTTATTTAATAAACTAAATTTTAATAAACTTCAATTTAATAAATTTCAATTTTAATGAACTAAACTATATATATATATTAAAAGTTCTAAAAATAGTTTATTTTTAAAATTGACACTGAACCTTTTTTTTTTACATATATTAATTTTTACTGAGTTTACTAAGCTACTCCTCTTTTTCCACGAATCTCCAATCATTCGCTCTGAGAATCATTTTATAAGTAGGTCATATTTGATACTATAAAGGAGTTTGTATTCGATTCGAGAGATTTGGAGGAAAAGACCTGCAGCTAAGTAAACTGGATCAATAGGTATAACTTAAAAAAAAATAATAATCCGGATCAATGCCAGTGACCTCTCTATCCCTAGTTAATTTCCGATCAAAAAAGAAGATGGCTTCGGGATCTTCTAATATAAACCTAGCATTAGGGTGCTATACATTGGTAATTACTCAATAATTAATTTTCATGCTATAATATTGCTATCGTATTTACTCTTTGTATTTCTAAAAATGAAATAAATTATAAAATTAAATAAATTATATTTTAAAAAATTGGACGAATTTTGTGATGGTATAGTTCTAATTAGTTTTCATTAATCGTTAAAACTGATTTCATTATATCATAAATGAACCACGCAATAAATAAATTTTTGTATTCTACCGGAATTACTCTAAAAACTAAAACTTTTTAGAGCATTAGAAAACCCTAAAACCAATGATTAGGATCTAACCATTGGATTTAGGGCTATCTAATGCTATAAAAAGGTGTTTTTTTAGATCTATTCGGGTAACAAAGATGTATTTAAAAAAATAATTTGGAGTTAGGGTCTTTTAGCTTTTCACGGAAGTGCTTTAGTGCATTTCAAAATTTGAGATTTATAATTTTAAAAAAGGAATACTGATTTCAACCAAATTAAAACGGGTTCAAAAGCCAGCATTGTCATAAGCGGAGAGCAGTTGGCCACCAGAAGCATTACCCGACTTTCTGCTGTCTGAGGTCAGATTAATATATGTGGTAGCCCGCTTGTGGGCCTCATCTAAAACATTATAAATAAACTTTTTATTTATATGACAATTATATCACTACCTTAATGGTCTTCAGTTATGTCTCCTCTTGAAGGATTTATTCCGACTGTAGATCATTTTGAATTTTATTGAGATAGCCTTCTCTGATATCATTAATAACACAACACAGTGATGGTGGCGTAGGTGCTGCCACCTGCCTTGACAAATTGTTTTGCAGGTTATTACTGCTAGCAGATGTCTGTATTGGGATTGGACTACAATTTAATAATATAAAACTATCTGGGGAACCAGCCATTCTCGGAAATTATTAGCAATGTTGCACAGTCTTACGGTAATTTTACTACAAAATTAAGCAGTCGACAATATCAGTAACTTAAAAATGAAAAAAATATCTATTACAGCACATTTATAACATATGATATTTATAAACATTAGAGAAGTCTATAACTGAAAACAATACACTTCTTCTGCTTCCTTAATCGTCTAAAGTACATTTTATTGTTTTTTAATTTTTACTACAATAGTTGATTACAAAAGCATATTAGGAATCGTGCGACATGCAGAACTGGGTAAGAGGGAAAAAAAGGCCGATTCTCTATGATGCAAAATAACCATGGACTATTGACAGGATTGAGGTCCTTAAAACGTTATGCTAAAAAGAGTCCATACAATAGTGATATTCGATAGATCAAAGTGTTATTATATAAATACGGGTTATATTAAGAAGTAGAGAGAGATCACCATTCAAGATACAGAAGAATAAAATATTAAAAAATAAATGGAAAATTGAACAAGAAGTAAGTTAAATGGGGATTGGAAAAAAACCCACTACAATAGTTATTTATTTATTTTTTAATTAAGTAGAAGGTATCAGTTGTATTTTTTTAATAGACGAGCTACCCTATTAGGTTAATCAAAATTTTAATTAATTTTACCTGCAGCATCAAAAATCATATGTTGCTTACCATCGTGTATTTCTAGCTATGATCTATCGAATCCTGTATCAACAGCGCATCAATATTTTAAATTATTAATCATTAGTTTCAAGCTAAAAATAGCTAGTTGTGGACAGGATTGAAGTCCTTCATGCTAAAAATAGTTAATTTTAAAACTGATGCAGACTTCGATGGATCAAAGCGTTATTGAATAAAAACGGATTAAGTTCCTTAAAAAGGATATTAAGCAGAGAGAGATCAGATTAGGCATCTTTAAAGGTATCCATGATTCAGGGGAAAGATATAAGATAAGATATACATGAAAAATTGAACAAGAAGTAAGTTAAATGGATATTGGGGAAAAAAGCAACTAAAATATTTAAATACATATCAACGTCGTTTTTTGAAAAAGGCGTAAGCGCCATTTAGTAAACATTACAGGAAACACATGAAACGATTTTTCCCCAATTTTTTTTTTTTAATTTTATTCTTTATTGTATAAAGTAGGAGTTTATTAACCTGGAAAAATCTTTATAATTCAATATATTTTAAAGGATTCTAGCACTGGTTAAGGCCAGAGTGACAAATGAGAGTAAGCATTTGGTGCTTACGTCATCAATATTCGATTTTTAGACCATTTCCAATTATTTGTTCGATATATCGTGAGCGGGAATCGATAGATTGGTGGTGTTTACTTCCTAAAATCAATTGAAAACTAAATATCGAATTTTCGGCGTTTAAGCCTTTTTCACAAAAACGACCTCGATATTTTAGCAAACATTTAGGAACAGAAATTTGTGAAAAAATATATAATAAAATAGCATGTAATCTGATGTCTAGTCGTTAATGTAATCCGTTATTATTTAATAACTAGCTATTATCTATCGAAGCCAGCATCAATATTTAAATAATAATTACATTTAATTATTAGTTATTATTGTAGTTTTAATTTTAATAATATAATATTATTTCTATGCTTAAAATAGCTAATGTACAGGATTGAGGTTCTTCAACGGCCCTTATGCTAAGAATAGTCCATTTTAAAATTTATGAAAGCTTCGATAGATCAAAGTGTTATTGAAACCCAAAAATCTTTATTCAAAAAATTTAAGCAAAACACTTCCGCGAGACTTCGAAATCCATTTTGTAGAAAGGCAGAGGTGAGCCAATAACGAAATATCTAGATATAATATACAGTTAGTAACAGTCATATTCGTACAGTACGTTTCTAATTATTGCACCTTTATTTTCCTCCTTATTATAAATACATATATTTTATATTATATATGAAATTAAAGATCTGAAAGGGATTGTTAATTGTTGATTAGAAACAGAAATAATCAATAAGGAGAATAAGTAAAATAATACATGTATGAAAATAAAGTAACAAACTGATGCGACCTTCGTATTCGTACACTCATAATAAATAATAATAATTGTTTATTTACCTATCTTTAAAGATGTTCATGGGTCAAAATGTATTCAGTTTAATGTTTTCTTTCAATATTAAAGTGTCGTACTGCAAGTTTTTAAAGAAATGGGAAGAAGTAAAGACACCACAAATGAAGTTCGGGAAATAATAATAAAAAACTGGCAAAGCGGTAAAAGTTGTCGAGAAATAGGAAAAATAGTAAATAAAAGTCATAATGCGGTGCAAAGCAACATTAAAAGGTTACAAGTGAAAAACGAATCGTTAATAAGGCCAGAAATTTGAATAGAAGGTTGCCAAGTGAAAGTGATGAAAGATCTTTAATAAGAAAAGTGAGGGATAATCCAAAAATTAGTGCACCAAAATTAGCTATAGAGATGACTTCTATACTAGGGAAGAATATTACAGCAGTCACTATTCGTAGAGCACTGCAAAGAAACTTGTATTACTCCAGAATTGAAAGGAAGAAACCATTCGTGAGTATAAAAAATAGAAAAAAGCGACTTGAATTTGCCAATTTATACAAAAATAGACAATTTAAATTCTGGAATAATGTTTTATTTACAGACGAGACGAAAATAAATATATATCAATCAGATGGCAATTGCAAAATATGGAGAAAAAGAAATGAAAGCCTTTCCGTACAGAACTTGCAACCAACTGTAAAATTTAGTGGTTCTGTGATGCTGTGGGGATGTTTCTCAGCTGGAGGAGTTGGGAAAATTAAATTTAATGATGGTATAATGAATGCTGTGAATATTCTAAAAGAAAATTTAGAAGAATCTGTTACAAAATTAGGTATTGAAAGAACGTTTACATTTTATCAAGATAATGATCCGAAGCACAAAGCACTGAAATCAAGAGAGTGGCTTCTATATAACTGCCCAAAAGTTATGGAAACACCCCTACAGTCTTCAGACATTAATCCTATCCAGAATTTATGGGCAACTTTAAAACAACATTTAAATAAAAATGCTACTGAGCTTAAAGAAAAATACAAGAGGAATGGAGCAAGATCACACCAGAAACAACCACAAAACTTATTCAATCAATGCCGAAGAGGCTTCTTGAGGTAATTAAGAGGAAACGATATCCAACAAAATATTAGACAATTTTTTTTTCTGTTAAAAATGTTAAATTATGAAGAGTACGAAAATGAAAGTTGTATAAATTAATAGTTTTGTGAACATATCATTTATTAATTGTTAATACATGTAATTTATAAATATTTATAATGTTGTCAATCGAAATAAAAACGCATTTCTAAATTACGCTTGTTTTCATTTTCGCCTTAACTTGAAGAATTAATTATGGAGGAGAGAATAAAATACTAAAATCATGGTGTATGAATATGACTGTCACTAACTGTATCTTAATAAAAAAGAAGACAGATACCAACTTTTAAAAATAGACTTCATTGGTTTCGTTTAATTATAACTATTGAGACATTATCAATTAAAACTTTTATCAGTTTAAAATAAAACAGGTTCCCAATATCATAATTTTGTGACATAAACGAAAGTAAATAAATTTTAATTTATTTTATTTATTTACTTTTGTCGATGTCACAATATTATTATATTTGGATATTTGGTCAGAAAGTTTAAACTATTTGTATATAAATGAAAAACTTATTTTCCATAATTTTGAGATCCTTTTATATTTAATTTATATTACTGGAAAAAATGTATCTTTATGACATTTTTTTTTAAAGACACAAAAATAAAAAAAAATGCATTTTCGTTGCAAAATTTTGTCATATTTTCAAAAACATATTCATTGATACTTGTCTTTAACTAATCAGTTGATACCAGGGTAATTTGTATACAACTACTATAATATCAGCAGACTCAATGGTTCAAAAGTTTCAATGTAAAAACATAAATGTAATAAATTCGTGTAAAATATTTATTATTTTGTTTTCTTGAAACACTTTAAAAGGATAGCTAAGCTTTAGAAATAATATTAGTACCATGGTAATTGTTCTTCATTGTTCTTTCTGCACATATTGTATTTTATCGTATTTTAGTAACTCAATTATTTTGTTTTATTTCTGCATTTGTCTATGAGTTTATAGCACTGTTAATGAATCCAACTTGCTGTCCTAAGTGTGTTTACTTTCAAATTAATGCCTGTGCTACTGTTTTCTCGAAAGTAATAAAAAGAAAATAATAAGAAAAGAATGTGATGATAATTTGAATTCATTACATATACATTAATGCATTCTATCCAACGCTTACAGCACTTTATGGTACTTAGCTACAATAACGTACGTCTGGTTTCGAAAAAATATACTGATCGAAAAAAGGTATTGGTGGAATGAATAAAATAAAACCCGATACTTAAGTACATAGCTACTCCCAGCCAACCTCCATAACGTGTAAGAAAAAAATATATTTACATTGCCTTGAGGTTCTTGTATATGTTATTTTATTTTTTCGAAACATTTCCCTTTATCTCCAGCTGATCGGTATCTCTGTGAGGGTAGATCTGGTCATTCAATCTGAGTTAGAACTCTGAAGGACTGGCTTCTGGTACGCCCATCACCTTGTCTCTTTTGCATAAGTCCTACACGCCGTCTGTATGCAACCGGTGCAATGCGGGGTTATGCACTTCTGTCAATATCCGTGGGAGATGTCTTCGGCTGATCTCGATCTGACAGAATCAGATTTTATGATCGGACGGGTCAGTTTTATTGATTTAAGATAGGTATGCCAGATTTAAGAAGATATATAATAAAAAGTAAAAAAAAAACCTCTTGGCCGGAGTTCTTGGTGTTCCAGGCGACTAGATCGTCGTAATAAAATCCAAAATCTATTTAAGTCGAAAAAATATTCTTTTTCAATTCCCGTTTGGTTAGGCGAGTTTTCAAATAAACTAGTTTTTATAACGATTTTGTTTACGCAGGTATATCCTAAGGTTCTCCTAAATGACGTTTGAAAACCGAAGTAACATATTAAATAAATAAACATCTCGGGTTCTGGGAGATTTAAAATTTAAATTAAAATATAAATTTGAATATTAAAAAGTTGTGAACCCAGTTCTAGTGTGAAAAATATTTTTAGAAAGTTCTTTAACAACCATATCAATAGTCAACTTCACAGATGCTGTACGTACCTTTTTGGTCATTACAGGACCAAGAGTTAGAAACTGTAGGAATATACCTGTCTTATATCTGTTTAAAAATAGTGTTATAATAGCATCAACGTAGCCAAATATTAAAATAAATAAAGATATTTAAAAAACAAGGAATTATAGGATGTGGTCAAATCTTTTTTTTTTTTTACACGAAACTATAAAATTTGCACTTTTAACATCCGTGAGGTCAACCATCACCAACATGGTCAACCATATTCAATTTAATTCCTTGTGCTTGAAAATGTAACGGATAATTTGCTGACTTGCCCAAGAACACCGGATGACAACAGAAAAGCTCCTATTCGTAAAAAATAAAAATAAAAAAATAAAATAAAAAAATATAATGAAAGAAATACTACTTGAAAAAAATCTTTAAAATATATGTTTTGGACAGTAAGAAGTTCTGCATTCGACATTGTTACAAACAAAAACGTTTTAAAGAGAAAACAAAAGCATGGGAAAAAAATACCTAACAGGAAATATTTGTTTTCATATATTTCTATTGTTTTTCCCAAATTTAATTAATAATTATTATTTTTTAATACGCTCAATAAACTTTGTTTTATTTTTTTCTTCATTATCTTTATCGGGTTATTATTAATTATAACTTCGAAAAATAACTAGTTATTTATTTTTAAATTAAAATGCATTATTAAATTATGCCATGCTTGGAATGTTTCATTTAACATTTTAACTCTTTTGCTGGTATATATTCTAAGATTTTTTACTGCGTATTTATTACTTTCATTTATTTTATGGCAGATTTTAGGTTTTTGAACAGCATAAAAATCCGATATTTGCTTGTTAAATTTACATTGACAATAACTTTGTTCATCCTGACTCAGGCTTGAGAATTACCTATTTAAATTATATCATTACGAAGGCAGGGCACAGAAACATGACTTCTTTCAGACACGAGATCCGATGCAATCGGGTATTGATAATCATTGTGGACGGAAATCCATGAGAGAATAGAATGATATTATTTCAGGCGATGGCGATGTGTATATGTGGCGAATCCTTACAAACGCTACGATATGGTTACATGACTCACGGGTATAGCTTACCCCTGGACTCAGGAAGTCATTTTCCTTTCTCACGGCGTCTCGGTAGATCCAGGAAGAGGACAGCGGAGTATTCCCAAGGTCCAGAGTGCCTTCAGTATTAGTTAGTCTTGAGATACAGATAACATGCATAATAGACTCTGAAAATACAACTGGTGACAAATTAATTTAACATTAATTTTATACTACTAACTAGATTTCTCGTCAGGGCTCTCAGTAGCAACATTAAATGATTTTACAAATAATTTTCTTTAGTTATGTATGTGTCTTTAGTTATTTATATTTTTTAACGATTTTTTTTGCCTCAACTATCACTTTCAGATTCTATACTTTGATTAAGGAGACTGCCATCTGAAAGATGCTTCTAAATTGATTTCAAGATATTCATATTATTACTATAATGTATAAAAAAAGTAATTCCACCAGAAATTGCGTGCAGGATCAGAACAATGGTATAAAAAATAAAATAAAACGAGAAGTTTCTCTAAATAATTATACAAATAAAACTGTCGTAGACCATCAAAGGCTTTCGATTACAAAACACCGAATAAATAAATTAATTATTGAAACTGCTAATTAGTCTGGGATTGGGAATCATCGGTTTGTCGGGCAATCGAATCAAAAAGATCTGGAACGTCAGGGTTTGCTGGCCGGTGGCCGGTCGTGGTAAATGATACTATCGACTTTTCTCATCGATTCGTGAAAATAGATTATTTAAGGTCGAGCGAGCAGGTTTTTCATTCGAGCGGCCGCTCTGTTTTTGTTTGCTCATGGCTTAATTGAATTAATTAGAATCGGATTTCAACCGGTGCTGTCCTTGTTTCTCTGCTCCTGCTGTTCGCCCATCGAGGATCTCAACCTGAGGGATCTCATGTAGGTACACTATTTATTTTTTTTATAAGTATAAAAGTTTCATAGTGCTTTGTTGGCATTCGTTTCAAACTAATCCATAAATTAGTTTTTTTTTATTTTAACTTACGCATATTTTTTTAAATACAGAAATGATACACCTTCATCCCTCCACAAAACATTTATCCTGCAAACAGGGCCGAATGTAGGTTTTTTCCTACATCATGAATATATCACAAAAATCAAAAAAATACAGCATGAATATCTGAATCTGAATGTCAGTTTCATATATTTTTATAATTATCCAGTGAGCATCTAAATATAACAATTTTTTTGTTTTTGTTGTTATTTTAAGTCATTTGATAATACGCTTATAATTTATTTGGAATTTGACCTTGTACAATTAAAAATGTTCATTTGTTGCTAAAAAATAAACAACAAAAATTGCAAATCTATTTTGGATAAAAAAGGATGAACAGACTCATATCGCAAATTTATAATAGAATGGAATAGTTTATTAAACAAAACATAACAATTCTGTCCGACCAGATGGTAATATCTGTCCAAGAATATCATTTAAAAAACTGCACAAATAAAATATAGTGTTTTCTTTTTTTAATAATGTTAAGTAGTCGGGTGTTATTCAGGTTGCACCGTTATTAATATGTATACAATTTGAAATTTACTGCCGAAAGATAAAAAGAAGGATGATGAATATTAATTAATTGAATTACTTCTATTAATAATTTTACTTGATTATTACAGAATATATCTACTTAATTAATTATAAGAATTTGAAGTAAAGTAGAAATAATAAAGCACTATTAATTTAGGAATTAATCACACAAATATATAATTAGTCTCATTTATAAATAATTAATAAATCACACTACACAATCTAAAATATGTGCAGAGTACAGACCAAAAATCAACGCACTTCTTTTAACTTAAAATCCAGCAGGGCCAAATCTAGTTTTGGGGAGCTAGGCGTAATTTTGCCGCCCCTTCTTTCATCCTCCTCCCCAATAAAAAATTCAACTGTTAATTTGCGGTAATTGTATTTTACTAATGTAAATTAATTGTATTTTAGGTAATATAGTTCGAAATAAATATCATATCATAACATTATCACATTTTATTGAATGAATTAAGGTCTAATCACACAAACAAAAATACAAAAAAATAGAATATTAAAATGATGAACATGTAAAAATAACATTAAAATTTCATTTTCCGATCATTTTTTTTTTGCTGCAAAAATGTTTATGATCTCTTCATAGTTTAAGGAAGCAGCTCGTTTGCATACCATGGATATTATACCGAGATTTGTTGGCTTTAGTTGAGCAATCGTGCTCCTCAAATATCTTTAAATCAATTTCAGCTTGTTGAAACTCCTTTCTCCAGAAGAAACAGAAACTGGAGTGGTAAGGAATATTCTCAAGGCTGTAGTAAGGTTGGAATACTCCTCTTCCAGTTTATTTTTATAAATTAAACTTAATGTGGATGATGCAGTGGCATCCTCCGAGCCACTATTGTCTGCGCAATATTCAATTTCAAAATGAAATTCTTCCTTGTTAAGGTTTTCTCCCATATGTATGTGCCAATTAGGCTGCTTTGCTCTTTAATTCTTTAATTCGGACACCACTTAAATAACCAAAGATAGAGCTGTTGCATACTAGCTGCAACAGTAACCGGGATTGTATAGAAACAAAAGGAATTCGACAGCCGAGAGATCTGATTTAGCCCAATCCCACTCCATAAAATTAATAAGGTACAGGGTTTTGTATTCACTGATAGTTAAACTGTTTTATTGCATTTACACATAAATTTTCAAAATAGTTTTTCATACGAAAAGCTGAGGAAATACGAATGTAAAATAATTGAAAAATATGTACATAGGAAGATGTGGTAATATCATCCGTACCATGCCCAAATATCGAATGTGAAAAAATGCGGTTTTATATTCAACACTTTGAAAAGCACTAGTTAAGGCACGCAGTCTTGAATTCCTGACCCTCAAGTTGACTCCTTATTTCTTTTGGGAGGTTAGATTTTCAAGACTTTGTCACCATACATGCCTTGTCTAGTCGTTTCAAAGGGACGAATATGAAAATCGCATTTTTTCACATTCGATAGTTGGCATGGTAGAAACGATGTGGAACCCCATTTTGTTTTTGACTTACCAGTGCTAGAAATTTCAATGGTAATTATTATCTTTATATGTTAGTCATACACTATAAATTTCCAATATGTGCACCTCTAACCACCAAATGAACAAAATTAAATTTTATCAAAAATGTGAATTTGTGTCTCTGACTTGAGGTGGTGTACCCTGATGTTTAGTTTCGTTGGCAGATGCGTGAAATTTTAATAGAAAATAGACTGATTAATTTTTGTGCATCACACAACCTGTTAATTGGCAGCAGTCTATTTCCCCACAAAAGAATTCATCTTGGTACCTGGATTCCCCTGATGGAAATACAGTCCACCAGATTGACCACTTTCTAATAAGTGCTAGACATAGATCGAACCTTTTGGAAGTCAGAACTTTTCGCGGAGCTAATGTGGACCACTAACAAAGCACCAGGCTTTGACAAACTTTCTGACGAGCTATTCAAGAAAGGGGAAGATCAGCTTTTCCAAGCTTTACAAAATCTTCTTGTTGCGATTTGGACAGAAGAAATGATTCTGAAAGCATGGACTAAGACAGTTATATTTCCTATTCACAAGAAAGGAGATCTTCTTGAATGTAATAATTATCGAGTCATATGCTACAAGATTATATTATACTGCCATCCATGCGCCTACAAGATTTTCTCAAACATTCTTTATCAAAGATTACTACCGCATGTTGAGAGAATATCAATGCGGCTTTCGTAAATGTAAATCTTCAACAGATCAGATTTTCACCCTACGAACCATCCTTGAGCGCGGAAGGGAATACCAGTTACCGACGCACCATCTATTCGTTAATTTTAGATTTGCTTATGACAGCATTCAGCGTGAGGTCCTATATCAGCCAATGAAAGACCTCAATGTGCCTGTTAAGCTCACCCGTCTTGTAAAACTTACAATGAGAAATACCGAATGTATGGTGCAGATTCAGGGAGATCTGTCTGAGGGATTTACCTCTCATAATGGCGTTCGACAGGGAGATTCCCTGGCTTATCTGCTCTTCAATATTGGTCTGGAAAAAGCTATCAGAAAACCAAATGTTTAGACCTGTGGAACCATCTTTAACCATAAGGTACAGATCCTGGGATATGCTGACGATATTGACATTATGGGGAGATCAGAAGCTGTTGTGGAAGAAGCCTTTCTTGCCCTTGATGATGCTGCTAGAAAGCTAGGACTTGTTGTTTATACTAACAAAACCAAATATATGGCTGGTGGTCAACAAAGAGGTATTCAGGAAAGTTTTGTTCAAATTGGCAATTATTCTTTCGAACAGGTTAATGAGTTTGTATACCTCGGATCTCAGGTCAATTCCATCAATGACGTCTCGGCAGAAATAAAGAGGCGAACTGCATCGGCCAATAGTTGTTATTTTGGACTGCGTCGGCACTTAGGAAGTAGCTCGTTATCCAAGATCCAAAAACAAAATTATATAAGACACTGATTCGACCAGTGCTAACCTACGCCTCAGAAATTTGGGCACTTACGAAGTCGGATGAAAGGTCTCCAAACTTTTGAGAGAAAGATAATCAAACGTATCTACGGCCCAGTAAAGGATGGTTTAGCTTAGAGAAGACGCACAAACAGGGAAGTATACTCCCTGATATATTGATTGGTGAGCCTGATGTCGGAAAAATTGTAAGGATTGGTAGGCTGCGCTGGGCAGACCATGTAGCAAGTATGGGGACTGATGATATCTCAAATATACTGCTTAATGAGCGCCTACACGGAGCACGGCCGAGAGACCCTCCTAAGCTGCGATGGTTGGATGGTGTTGAAGAAGGTGCAAGGACCCTGCTCGGAGAAAAGAATTGGAGAGCAGCTGCACTTGACCGGCTGAACTGGCGGAAGCTGCTTGAGGAGACCAGGAGCCAGTAATGGGTTGTTACGCCGATTGAAGAATAAGAAGATTGGTAATTATCCATTTTGTACCAAAAAATATAGTTATAAAGGCAAAACCACTGAGTATCTAAGTTTTTGCGTGTTTCGACTTTTTGCAGATTTGTACGACCCCCTATTTCATTAGCACTTCCGAATTTTAAAAAAATACTAAAAAAATAACTTACGGGAAATTTAACTTTATTTAAAATTGGCTATTTTAAAGGTTTAGTTAAAATGTACTGGGAGCGAGTTACTGAAGAAAATCTAATATCAGTTACGAAAATGAAGAAGTCGTTGACCTACAATATTTGATTGCAACCTATCTAGGGTGGGAGACGTTCATATTTGCAGTCTATTGTGAGAGTACTTTTGGCCTAGACGATCAAAAATTTTCTTGGACTCAGCTTCCGTACTATTTCAGTGTCAGTGACGCAGATTTTTTCCTCCACAAATGGAAGCATAGTTCGGAGTTCATTTGGCTGAGGTTAAATATTTTGTATAAGTATGCATGTGTTTAAGATTGATTTAATTTAACTTCAATTTTAATATATATATTTTTTCTCGTTATTTATTTTGATATTATTTATATTTTTTATAAATATGGTATAAGTGATCTCAATTATAACCATCGTCCTAATCATAAGTTATTCTACGGATTCGAATATTTCAGAATAAAACAGTTAATCTCTATTATTATTTTTGTATATTTTTATTCACCATTTGAGGCCTCCGGCTTAAAAACCTGTTACTTCCATTTTTTCAAGAATTTTGTAATGAAGATATCCTTCTTATTTTCTAAGGGTTGAAATAGCCCTTTATATATCATTAGTTTTCGATTTTTCCCAATCTTTGAGGTGTGGTCACAGTAGAAGAACTATTAACATTTCCTTGCAAAGACAGCAGGCCTAGTAGGTTTTCCGGTAAAGCTAGTAATTGGTTTGAAGCAATTAGGGAAGAGCCATTTTCCCAGGGCTGCTAGGAACTGGTCTTGATCCAAGCATAACTTGACACTTAGCCTTCTAAGTGACAGCTTTTAAGTGTCTTCCGCCGTCAAAGGGACGTCCGCTATATTTAGAGTGTTATCTTACATTAATGGTGAGTAAAACTCCTTATGGCTATATGATCCTAATATGGAAGCTAAAAGAAGGTCTTTGATTTCATATATTTCATTTTTTTTATTTTTTATTTTAGTTCCACTTTCGAAATACATATATAAAAAATAAATTTGTTTTTTTAGTGATCATAGTTAATTCCACCCTCTTTTAACGATTTTAAATGTATAAGAAAAAACCCATTTAAAATGTTATTTTTTTTAGCATTACCAATAGCGCCGACAAATATTGAGAGTGGGGCGAATGTTAGTCCAAAGATGCATTCACACCTTTGCCAAGCCAAGGCAAGTCAAACGTCAAGCCAAACGGCAAACGTGTAAATGGGAAACTTAGCTAACTACCCTATTCATATGCTAGTATTCCGGCCATTCCAACCATTGTCGGTTCTTAATTTCGATTTAATATATTTTTATTTTATAAATAAACCTATAATTTATATAAATACGCCAATATATGGCGAAGCACTAGCGCTTCCCGCAAGACCCGGATCGGATTCAAGACAAGCCAAACAAAACTACCCCATTTACACGTTTAATTTGCCAAGGTTTGGCAAAGGTGTGAACGCATAGCGGAGGGGCATTAAAGAGTAGCACAGTCATCAATAGCATTCTATAACACATACAAATCAAATCGAACCGGAAAACAAGATTGCAAGCATGTAAAAGAGTAAAGTAAGTTCTTTTTATCTAAATGACTATGAAATATTTAGGAGGAAGGGAGGGAGGGAGAGGGTACAGAAAATGCCATGCCATCCGGTGCCGGCGCCTATTTGCCCTACTAACGTAATAATAATAATATCCATCACTGATCTCCTATATCTCTGTCATTATTTCTTATATAGCATTTCCAAGTCAATTGTAACCTTTTCCAAATCTATTGTCACCTTTTCCATTTCAATTGTAACCCTTTACAAATCAAATGTAACCTTTTCCTTTCATGTGCTGATTTCAAATAGTTCAATTCTTTTAAATAAAATTGTTTATTTATTTTTAAATATTTATTATTTTTTATTTATTTGTGGGGAGGGGAGGGGAAGGGAGATGGATTTCTTCGATTTGGTGATCGTTCATTATGTTTTCGAAGTTGTTAATGTTAAATTTACTACCGAAATTTTTGTCGGCCTCTAGAATTTTTACTTAATTATTAATTTTCAGAATTCTTCGGTATGGGTATCGTTTACAAAATATTCACAAGGTTTTCAAGGATGCTGTTTCCGAATTCACCATCGGATTTCCAATCGCGCATGCGCATTTCGATTTTCCGTTGCTATTCAAGTATAAAGGGATCATTTATTAGGTTTTCGAGGGTTCCTATTCCACTTCTTTAATTGGATTTTCGATCGCACATGCGCGTTTTGCATTTCCGTTACTGTTGGAATTATCTATGATTTAGGGATCGTTTATTAGGTGTATAAGAGTTCTGATTCCATTTTTTGATTTTGGTTTGCGCATGCGTATTTCGCTTTTCCGGTACTGTTGGAGTTTTCTATGGCACAGGGATCATTTATTAGGTTTTTGAAGGATGTGATTCCGTTTTTTGAATTGAAATTTTTATCGAGCATGCGCATTTCGAATTACTATTACAGTTGACATTTCTTTGGTATTGGTGTGGTTTATTAGGTTTTGGAGGGTTCCGATTCGATATTTTTTATAAAATGCAACAATATTTCTTTTTTACAAAATTTAAATTATATATAAAATTACTTGAACTCCTTTTTGCGAAAGTTTGAATAATCGAGTTGGAATTTGCTAACCTAAATGTAATAAACAACACTTTCTTTTCTTTTTAAACTATAAAGAACATACTTTATATTTCATATTTATACATACTTCATTTATAACATATTTATAAATTAGGCTACACTGTCAGAGTATGATAAAAGTGCGTGATATAAATTATAATAGATTGAAAGTTTTTATTATTTTATTGAATATATTTGTTGCAGTAAACTTTTTTAGACAACTCTTACCGGACGCCGTGGAACACCGCCCATTCCCCCTTGACGATGGGTCTGGATGGAGGGATTCATAGTTGTATCTTGACTATCTGATCGACGGGCTCGTGCAACATATCCCACCCTCTAACTATCTTTGCTATCAAATATTAAGATAATGGCTAGTGGGTTCTGTAAATAATTTTTATTTTTTCTTCTTATTTTGGAACTCAAATGCCAGTGCGATCTAGTAATCACGATTTTCATCCAAACTTTCTAGGATAGGATACCAAGTCTCACAAACGTATACAAAAACAGTTTTATTTAGTCATTGTACTCTTTTAGCTAATGGTGGATAAATTAGGAGTAATGGTTTTGGCGTGGGATTTCCACATTGCGCTATACAAGAAGCAGTTAAAGCTACGGAGAAGGTTAATTTCCCATGAAAATTTGTATAGAGCATTTACAAAAATGCCACTCCAACGACCACTTCAGGATGATTCACATATTAAGTGATTCATAATTCGCAAGTTTCGGGTCACACTCTCACAATCTCTCTCTGTCCTCAGTGGAGTCTCACAGGGTCTGTCATCGTCACTCTTCTCTTCATTGTTTATATTTCGGGCCTTGTCTTTAGTTCTTGAACTTCATTCTTTGCCGATGACTGTAAATTTTAAAGTAACGCCATTGATAATTGATACATCGAATATGATTTTTAGAAGAGTGGAGCAGACAGTGGTTTTTGAATGTTAATACATCTAAATGTGCTGTCTTCCATCTAGGTAATGACAATCCTCAGCACAGTTACATCCTACTTACATATATATATATATATATATATATATATATATATATATATATATATATATATATATATATATATATATATATATATATATATATATATATATATATTTATCAAATCAAGACAGGTTACAAGCAGAATAACCCGCGATTTCTACACTATTTGGGGTACCTACATTGTGAATCTTTACCCGATAAACAATCAATATATTTCTTTTATTTACGATTTTACAAAACTGAATTTCTATGTAATCAAGACGAAAATCAAATATGAATTACCAGTACAAACAACTTTTCAAATTAAATTTAAAGCAATTAGTGTATTTAAAAAAAATCAAGAAAGAAAAAGAAGAATATTACTTAAAATTGTTCAGATAACTTATACCTTAAATAGGTAATTATATTAGTTTAAAAAAAAAATGTTTTATATTGTATCAAGTTTTATAACTTTCTTCAGACCTGACAAAATCGTTCAAGTTTACATAGTTATATAAATATAATATACATACAATAAATAAAGTGCATCGAACTGTTATTCTAAAACATTAGTTTTAGTATTTTTCAAAAATATCTACCCATGTTTAATCTAACCGATAAGTATAAGGAAATACCTTTTGGATTAGAGGACGGAATGATTACCTGAGGATGATGCAGGCGGAGGTGGCAACAAAAACTCCTAATGGAGGCGACAAATCACCGCTAAGGAACAGCCCCCATCGAATAACAATATAACAGAAAACAGAAACAAAGATGGGAGGAGGATGGGAGGAAAAAACGGAACCTATTTGCATTAAGAAACTAAAAACCCGTCGAGGATTTCCCCCATCATCCTGGGAACAGGAAGAAAGCCCAAGGAGTCTCACCCCGATTTTAATCAAGTTTGTAATTAACAATGGCCGACGGTTGGTTTTTCTCATTTAAATGTTCCGTTGAGGTGCGGGAGGGGGAGGGGGGGTGAAAGAAATATATCGCTGCAAGAAGTCCAATGACAGGGTGTTCCTCAGTTCTGTCTCTAAGGCCCCTGTGCCCTACCTTAAATTAACAATTAGTCCGTTTCGAATAAGTTTTTAAATATACATTTTGTCATGTTTTCGTTGCTTAGCAATATGAAGGATGACTTTAAATAATGAAGCCGAAAAATGTATAAAGAACACTTATAAATCCACCGGACAATTTATAAATTGTAAAAATAAGGAAGAACTCTGTTTCCCTCCTATCTCTGTTCTTGCCATTTCTTATCATTCTTTTAAAGCCGTTTAACGTCAACCCTCAAACAATGAGTTCTGACTTTTGCTGAAAATGATAAGTGGAGGTTTTATTAACCCCATGAAGGTTGAGAAAAAATCCCTATGTTTTTTATATTTGTTTAATAATAAAATACAGTGGAATTTATGCGAAATTTCATTTTTAGGATTTTATAGATTTTAAGGCTTATGAAGGAATAACCTAAGGGTTACAGAAACACGTTTTGTACAGCTGACAGCTTTTGTACAGATTTCTATTCCAATTGATTTCCGAACCAAATGTAACCAATTTTTTGAATGATTAATTTTGGTTTCTTATTTTTAATCGACCAAGAAGAAAAAAAATTAATCCCTCCTCAAAATTTGTCAAGATTCATAGAATCCAAAAATCGAATAAAAAAAATCCGTCCGTCCGGGACGTTCCCTACAGAAACGTCGAATACCTTCATCTACCTGGAGATGTTAAAAGTCGTATATAGAAAGAAAGAAATGGATTTCGACGAAGGACGTGGGGTTCGCATTACCAAATACAGACAATTATAGTTCTCCACCCTTCTCAACTAAACGAATAGCTCAGCTTGCCAGCCAAATCATAATTGACGAAAAAAATATTCCTTCAACAAGTGGCTTTTCTCAACGAAGTGATCAACATATCTACTTTTCATGAGTAGGTACACCTCACAAAATGCCAAGCTGAATGTGAGTCTGGCTGAATGTCCGTAAGATATTCGTTGATGGTCCAATTATCATCGAGAAACATATCATTCGGATCGGACAATTATTTGAGGATGTTGTATATATTCAACATAAACAATTAAAAAGATTTCGAGAGCACCATTCAAGAGAGATGTTAAGACCAAAGACAAACATGGACATATTGCACAATATCGTCACCTCATCAGATCCGATTATCACCAGCTTGAGACCCCCTCCTCCTCCTATGGAGAATAAAAAAACGGACCAAACTGTGACGGCACTGTTCTGTGACCAAGGCGAACTCTTCAGCAGTGAGTATCAGGAGTACTACTATATCGATATGCGTTTAGCTGATATGAAACTTTAGATTTTTGTTATCATTCTCCTCGTTTAAAAATTAAGATGAGTTCGATTTAAATTTATGTAATTAGAACAAGATTTCTTTTTTTCAAATGATAACTTTTTATGTAATTATTATTCATTATTTACTGCAAAATTTTAAAATAAGTAACAAAAGAACATTCAAATTATGTATCATCAGCTTTTTTGTTGCGAGATTTTCAAATTTAATAAAATTTAAATCAGGTTGGTGCCCGTTCGATTATTATCTATTTTCCTCATTAAATATGTGTCGGGGTGCAGTTTAGTTCAATTACGACTACACTATCGTATTCTGCATTATAAAATCTATAACAAAACGTACTGTTGAGGTAGATATATCTTGGAATACGGGTCAGAAGATTTTTTGTTAGCTAGATTTACGTTCTACAACAGTTTTGCGACATTTCAGCCCATCCTTACAAAATCCTCTTATCTATGCCTCTGTCTACTCCTTGAACATTTACCAGCTGGTTCTGTGCTGATTAAAATTCTAGTGATTCGTTATTTATCCAGCACAACCTATTACGTATTTTAAATAATCATTGCTTTTTAAAATCAAGGTATCAAAATTTTATTTATATAATGATAGCAAAATTTTATAATTATGTGTTGAACTGTCTTGGAGTGATGTACTATCTGTATTAAGTTAGTCTTTTCCAGACTGTTGGGGTGAGGGGTGCAATTTCTGGTTTACAAATGTGTGACTTTGTGTCCTGATGGTCTCTGATTTGGCGGAACGTTGGACTAGTTAAACATTTATTGACATTTGAGAGACTTGTGGCCTAATGAAGGCCTAAGTTTATTATTTGAGTTGGTTGAACTTTTCATTTTAGATAAATAAAAATAAATGTTTAATGAATGAGAGTAAACCTTTAAAAGGCAGGTAGGCAACAAATAAATAAATTATTACAGCTCATTAGGTAGAGACATTTATTAGTCTGCCTTCATAGGCACCTGACAGCCCTCATACACTGAAAAAAGGAATAGGTTACATCTTGAAAGGACCCTCATGGATATGACACCTTGCCGTCACCTGTCTCGGTGCCTTTGGCCACTTCCTCTTCTTAACGGTGGGAACTTGCGGCTGCTGACAGTTTTATAGTACTGGTGGTTAATTGTCACTTTTAGATCAATCTATTGAGGTGTTGGTAATGGTAGAGAAAAACTAATTCTTTCTATAAATTAATGAAATCATTTGGATGAAGTTAAAAAATTCTTCCCAAACTTTGAATGTTAATTAGTGGAGGGTGTTGATTTACTTAAGTTCCTTGAATTATGGAGGCAGGTGAGATGAAAATGATTAAAAAGTAAGGTTGAAAGATTACTGTTTCAATGTTTTTCTAATTATTTTTTTTAAATTTTTATTCAAGTCCTGTCAACAAGAGATCCATCTGATACAGGACGATTTTTACGATGGGACCGCATACATTAAGGATCACCTAGATTGACTGAAAATTTTAATTGATTCCGAAGAGGTATCATTGTGTGTATTTTATCTTTATGAATTCATGACATTATTTCTGTTCCTAAAGCACATTCGCTGATTGTATATATCATATATTCATTCATTCAAATCACTTTTATCCACTGTAAGACTGATGTCTATTGTCACTTGGCACCTTTATCAATTCAGTTCAGAACCAACTATTGAGTTTATGTGAATGAAAGGAGAAAATATTAAAAATATATCGCTTTACATCCTTACCCATACCAATAATTAAGTTTTTCCAAAAATGATTTCACTAATCACCTTATCTACTTGACACTTCAATTAGAATAAGATGAATAAAAATGAAGTGAGGTGCAGGGAAAGAAATGCATTTTCTGTTCACAAATAAGAGAAAGAAGACGTTTTTATTTTACTTCCATCACTCCATGGCAGAGTGAAGTGAAAAATGTCTGATTATAGAGCTCGTTTAGACAGAAAACCTGCATGTTCAATTTATAATAAAATAATATTAGTTAACCAACATCGTGAAAAGACTTCAATAAAGTATTTAGTAAGAAGTATGAAGAGACAAAACCTATAAAAAATATGCAATAAAAACAAATCGCACATCTAGAATGAAAGGGGCACCACTCAAAAATGTGTTTTTTTTAGAACGATAACATTGATCTGCATTTAAAAAAAATCGTGTTTTGGTTTTGAATGTCGTTTCCCCTTAATTTTAGGGCGCTGCTTCCAAATACTAATCAGTTTTCTTCTATTCCTTACCTCCATTTATCACCTCTTTTCACTTGATTCTTCAATTAATAAAAATAATTTCTAATACAGTTAAAATAAAACGTATTTATTTTCCTTACTAAACAGGTTGTATTTAACATACTGTTAAGTGAAAGTAAAAATATTACTAAGATATGAACGTGTTATAGTAACGTGCCATCCATCATGCGTTTTTACAAAAAATAAAATTTACATCTTTTTTAATAAAGCCATTTGCATTCTAGTTTTTATCGTTTGTTTTATACATTAATAAAATTTATATTCCTTTATTCTGTGTTCGCGGATAGTGGGATGAAGCACAGGCAACAAACTCTGATGACTTCTCTAGATAGAAGAGACAGATAGCAACGTAACGGAGCAGATGATAGCTTTGCTAAATCTCGCAGTAGTAACCATTAGGTTACTATATACTGTTATTACTAGAACAGCTTGCCGATAATTACAGGACCAGCCCGACTGGTCACACAGTCAAGAAACTTGCGACCCTCCCGGTCACAGATGAAAAACAATTTCGTTTTAAGGAGAGATCTAGGAGTGTCGGTATGGGACGTGCTCCAACAGCTAAATACTCTCCATAATTGATAATTACCATTAACTACCAGTAATTCCTTTCGTTAATTAATACTATAGCCTTCTGTCGGTAGCCTGGCATTCGGTGACTTTTTTATACTCTTTAACTTAGATTTTTTTTTCGACCCCTATCTAGAAGTTTCTTTTTATATAAACTGTTTTTTGCGTCGTGTGTATGCATGTGTGTGCTTGTAGGACTGCGTAATGAAGGGCGATGGCAAGATAAGGTTTATTTATTGCTGACAAGAATGTGGGCTATGGTTTATCGTTTGTCTTTTTCAATCGGTGCCATTGGAGGCACTGAGAATGCAATAGAAATCTATTTCAAAAAAAATAACTGCATTGCTGGTAGCGAAATTTACAAATACGGCTCAAATCCCAGGCTGAGAGTCAATGCAGAAAACTGTTTAGACCTTTTTTGTTACTGTGTTTCACAAAGATGGTCTGATCTATCTCATATAATGTATCCATTGGGTAAATCGTGAAAATATCAAAAGTTTTATATTGCGACATTATCACTTCTATTCTAGTATCCAATAGAGATGGGCGGTAGAACATAAAAGAAATATCCTTAGATTATTACCGATTTCACAAGAGCTTGAGTTGCCTTCTTGTAAATATTTTTTTTATTTGTACAAAAAATTAATCAACAACACCTAAAACAATCAGAGAGAGAGAGAGAGAGAGACAGAGAGAGAGAGAGAGAGAGAGAGAGAGAGAGAGAGAGAGAGAGAGAGAGAGAGAGAGAGAGAGAGAGAGAGAGAGAGAGAGAGAGAGAGAGAGACCCTATTGTTTGTTCTAGAGATGACATAGAGCCGGTAGGTATGCCAGATCGTGATGCCGCTAACGACACGTTCTCATGGCCGCGGTAGCGACGTGCAGTCTGTTCTACATCCATACTGCTGGCACTAATTCTGTACCAAAGATGAAAGTAATTCCATTGTCTCAGAGCAGGGTGGCCTAAATGCATAAGCAAGCAGTTCTCTGCCTTTATCATTGCGTAAAAATGGCAATAGCTGTACAATTCGAGTCCCATGCATCATGACTTCAACATGTTAATGAACTTTACTTATTTTATGGATAATCACATCATAAGCCAGTTTGTACTTTCCCTAGGCAAGGACAGTGAGTGTGTTAGGTGCATATGCAGTGAATAACCCTAGATAAGCTGAAGGCCTATGTTTTTACAGAGCCTCGGATCAGGGAATTAATGTGTGACCCTAATTTTGAGGATAATATAAGGCAAACAGAAAAGGTAGCCTCGTTTTGCTGCAATGATGTTTTAAGCAACTTCCTAGGAAACAGAAGGAGTCCAGATTGCACTTCCTGCATGCTCACATTGACTATTTTCCAGATTGCTGTCTTAGATTTTATAGCGAGGAACATGAAGAACGTTTCCACCAAGATTTGATAGATATTGAAAGAAGGTATGATGGTTGGACTGTTAACATAATGGCAGACCACTCTTGATCGCTGAAAAGAGAAAGTACTTTCCATAAATAAGAATTTTACCGTATTTAGGTTACCACCATTTTCTTAGCCTGATTTCATCTTCTATTCCCCCCTGCTTGGTCCTTCTCAGTAGTTCCTCATTGGAACTGGTTCTTGGGCCACCAAATTATCAGGATATAGACCTCAAGCATCTAATGCAGAAGCTTTGCAGATGGGCTGAGATTGATCGGGTCACCTTCACGTCTCCGAGCCATAGAGAAGCACGGACTTTACATTGGAGTTGAATATTAGGTAACAGCGCCCTAAAATTAGAAGGAAACGTATTAAAAAGCAAAGATAATTTTTTTTTTTTCTCCAAAATCCAGAGCAGTGTTATAGTTCTAACAAAAAACATTATTTGAGTTGTGCCTCTTTCATTCTAGAGGTTTTTTATTGCTTATTTTTTATATGCTTTGTCTCTTCATAGTTCTTTCAAACTATTTTGTTGATGTCTTTTCATGACCTTAGTTAACTAAAGTTATTTCACTTAAACACTGAACATGCAGGTTAACCTTTTCTACCCAAAGGAGCTCTTTAATTGGTCACTTAGCTCTTCACTGTACCATAGTGGAAGTAAAGTAAAGACGACCTGTTTCTCTTATTGTTATCAGAAAATGCATTTTTTTCCCTACAACTCAATGTAGGGATGTACAATGTGCTTAGATGTTTATTCATATTATTCTAATTGAATAGTCAAGTGGATAAAGATGATAAGTGATTAAATATTGATGATAAAGGTGATAATGACATAATAAGTGAAGAAGTGGTTTCGGAAAATCCGAATTATCGCTATCGGTAAGGGTGTATAAGCGTGTGTAAAGTGTGTAAGCGATATATTTTTAATATTTTCTCTTACCATTCACTTAAACTCGTTAGTTGGTTTTGAACAAAGTTAATAAAGGTGCCAATTGATGATACACATCTGCCTTACAGTGAATAAAGCTGATTTAAATTCATTTTTATCAGAACTGTTATAACTGAAAAATGTTACTTATCACCTTCATCCACAATTGATCCACCTTGACCCTTCAGTTACCTATTTAAGGGTCATTCTCAAGAGACTTGTCAAATTCGCGACTTTTGACTTTGAGTTTATTTTTACAGGCCTCTAATTATTATGGAGTTGACCGCGATTTTGTGTATATTATTAGTGATTAGACTTACCATTAGTAAATAGTGAATGGCCAAAATATTTACATTTAAAATAAATGTTTGAATTCAAAATTCTCAAATATGTTACTGTCCACATCCTGATCCTCTAAAACATTCATTGGCATATATTAATAAAAAAAATGCAAGCTCAAATTTTAATTACTACTTTAAATTTAAGCATGCTTTTTTTTTTATTAATGGTTAGGAGGTTATCAAGAACTTATGTCTCCGGGGTCTGGTGAAAGCGAGTGCTCAATTATGTTACCACTATTATTTCGGAAAATATTCGTTTCGTAAAGTGGTAATCCTGAACTCCTCTGACCTGTGCGATGCAATAAATTTTTTTTTTTTTTTTTTTAAATAAATTTTGTATGAAAGATATTAAATTTAAAAATTTGTTTGTAAAAAAATATTTTTTTTAAATATTAAAAAAAATGCGTACAAATGTTTTCCAAGTTTAAAGAAATAGATTTTTTAAATGATTTATTTTTTTTTTTATACAAAATTAAATTTAAAACTTATTTGTAAACCGATATGGATCCTAATAGCAGATATGTTAGGGAACATACACAAAAAATTTGAGGAAGAAATATAACTTTTATTTTTTTCTAAAAATCATCTTGATAGAAAGGCCAATTTGACATGTCTAGTGAGAACGACTCATAAATTAGTAGAATGAGTTGTAAATAAAAAATTGGAGGATAAATAAAACGAATAAGAATCGATTTATGTTTGCCTATTTTATTTTTATTACATCATTTAGTTGCCATCTCTAATGAATCTTATTCTATAAAAAAAAATTGTTAGACACAGAACATTTATTTTGTGAATTATAATCAAAATTAAATGAAATTCTACCAAATAATATTGACATTACACTTTTTGAAGTGTATCATATTGAAGGTACAAAACCATTTAAGTCACAAAACCACGTAAATAGTATAGAGATATTTACTGCATTACTGAGTTTTACTGCTGATAAAGGTACTTACAGCATTACTCCTGAGGTTTTCAATGTCACCAGCGAGTAAAGGGCCTTCACCTTACTTCCGTAGGTGACTGCGGAGGAAAATTACATCTATCGATAACAATCCAACTGCTACTCTTCTTAACCATAAAAATTATTTCAATCTTAATGATCTGCATATACTTGATTGTGATATCTTAGTACATAAAATTAATCTTTATGGATTAATCGGCCTTCTACATTTAAAAAAAAAAAAAATCTTCTTGTTTTTACTTATAAATGCTTAGTTTCTACAGTTATTATTATAAAACGTCTATTATTTTCGGAGAAAATACGAATAAAAACGCTAATCATTTCAGACATACTGGTCACATCAAATCGTACGGCAACATTCGAAAGAGCATTACGAAAGATAACCTACAGTCATTTAAGAATGGGCCAATAGGTATCAATTCAAACATTAAAAACAATTGAAATTGATGTATAAGTCTGAAGGTTATTTATAATTAATTTTTAATAGCTGCAACCCGTCAAATTTGGTATAACACGTTGACGTTATAGGAGAGACAGTAATTTTTTTTTTTTTAAAAAGATGAGATAATCATAATTCCTGACTTAAGAAGACTAGAAATATACGACTACATTTATTTTACAAAAACTAAATCTCTTTAAAAAAATAAAATAGTTCCGGTTTTATTTTATTACAAAATCAGTCACTAAAGAAAATTTAAATAATTGCATCAAAATGAGTTTTATTTTTTAAATTTCATAAATAATTTAACATTAAATGCTTATTATTTTTTTCTACGAGACGCATTCTAATTAATAATAATTATAAATTAGTAATAAATATAATTAAAAATAATTGTTATTCTTATTATTCCTAATAATTAAGAAAACCATCATATTATTTTAAATTGCACTCTTCTAATTTGTATTTGAGGAATAAAAGAAGCGATAGCTCTTATTGGATGTAAATTTAGGAATTTATAATTTGTCAAAGTCCATTCTCACTATAGCACTATGTCTGTTATATTAAATAAATTAACAGCTATTGTTAATAGATATGAGACCACGTTATCGTGGATTTTTCTATTTTTAATATTTGGGGTGAGAAAAAAAATAACTCATTTCTATTTATTCCGCGGAAAAAATATTGTATCATATAAACATTAATAAATAGATCAATAAAAAAATAAATGAAAATTTAATTTCTTCAATGCTGTCTCATAAATATTCTAATTCTAGGATTACTGTACCTGTCTCTATAGTCCAAGCGTTACGAAAAGTGAAACTGAAGCCACAATACACTGCTTTAATCTACTAGTGTCGACATAACGTTTAGACCCGAACACTACCTAAGCCTCAAAAACAAAAGAGGTCCGGATCCATCAACAACGCCTATCTGTCCATCCACTGGAGTCCTTGACGTGCCATCAAAACTGGAGTCCATCAGAACCGATCACGGGTAACCACAAAAAAAGACTATATATGTGGCGCCACTTTTTAATAAAATACAAAAACTACCCCAATAGTATTTTTTTTTTCTCTACCCCTGAGAGGGGAGGGGTTGGTGAGAAAGGCCTTCAGATGTGGAAGAGCTATGGGCACGCAGAGGACTGCCACAAATCAGCCCGAGTCAGTTGATAAACTCAGCCTCCTCCCAATTAGACCTTCAGTCCTCAATGACTGTCCTTTATGAATGGCGATGAATACGCCAGATACGGCCGGGAGACATAAATCTGGCGACAACCTGGCAGAGTCCCTCCGGACAAAAAACTGAATTAACACAAGAGGTAGGTCCTCCATAAAACAAACAGAAAACCTACCACTCTCAACACCTACCGCCTCTCGGGCGACAATTAAAATCCAGCGATAAATTTTTAGACTCCCCCCTCTCTACCAAGTCCCAAAAAGCGACGGCGGGTACATAAATTACTGCAATGGCGGCGGGACCGGAGTATCATATTCGGGACCGTGTGGGCGGACCAACATGGCTGAGGTCACCCAAATTATGATCCTTATCCCTCTTATAGCTCTGATAAGGCCTTGATGTATCTCTAACAGCTGAGGTGCAAATGGGTGTCTCTTGCCGAAACGGCCATCGCTCTCTGGTAGTTTTATTTTTACCTTTATCGAAATTTCCCAAAATAAGTTAATAGACTAGACCATGTGATATATCTATGCTGAATTGGAAACTCTTTCACATTATCAGAATCAGTTAAAATGGCAATAAAGATGTTAGAAACAATGAGACTGGTAATAACATCATCCAACGAAAAAAAAAGAATCTCCCATCTTGGCAACGCGGTAAAGATGTCTATTGTTAACCTATGGAGCAAAGCCTTGACTCACACTACCACCACTATTTACCTATTATGCTAAAAGGAAACTAAACATCCCCATTCCCAGCAACGTATAAAACAGGAAATTATCCCTAATTCTGCAGCACTGATCACAGGTATTTTATAGATATTTTGTGTCATTTTTCTCTAGAATTTGTGTCTGAATTAGAAATATTCAAATATTTCAGTACTATAAATTTGTTTTTTTTTTGCACTTCTCTAATATTTATTAGCACCAGCAACAATAAAAATTTTAAATTTGGCGGATTGTTTTGGCATGGGAATCCAGGAGTATCAGATATGATTCAGTTACCTCATGTCAAGGAAGGAAAACTCTCATCCAGCTTCTGTTTAGTATAACTGAATCTTTATATTTTTTTTTTTGTCTTCCTGGTCGCTACAGAGAAAGGTCCCAACAAACATCTATTGTTTAATGTATATTTTTTTTAATTAATGCATTTATGTATCTATATGTTATATTAAAATTGTAACTAAGGTCACAATAAAACAAGTAGGCATTATGAATAAGATGACATCTTATTATGTGAGGAAACTCCCAAACATTTGTCGTACTCCAAATAACTGGCATTAAATAACTAATTAACTGGTCGTAACTGAACTGGTTTATGTCAAAGTCTGTGCTGACGCCTTAGGGGCAATTGAACAGCAATATTGAATTTTAGTAATCAAATTGCATTTATTTAATAAATGTTCTACAGAATATAATTTACAGGAATTGATGAGCTGTTTCTTTCTTTTTCTTTTCTGTCTTGAAGGGTAGTTCCCTTAGGTATGAGATCTATTCTGACGAATGGAACATCCGTTAAAATATAAGAACGTTGTTAACATGTATATTAAAGGTATATATTCGAAATTAGGTCTGATATGCCTGATGGCATTTCTTTTACTCCTGGTCTGATTTATTGATTACAGCACCTCATTCCTGTAGATACAAGCCATGAAAACCCCGAGTAATTCGATATCCAGATCATTGAACGGTGATGTCACATCTTTTAGAGTCTGAATCTATAAAGCCCGACTATCCTGCCGGATATATTTTGTTTTATCTTTGACAGTTTACGTAAAGGGAGAGACAGTTTCTTCTCCGGGCCTACACCAAAAATTTGTTGTTAATGTTTGAGAAACATAATATGGTTCTTTGTCGTCCTTTTTTTGTAAAGACAGAAATCTATAGATTCCGAATTCGGATTTATTTCCGGGCTCTGCGGCTATACAATACTATTGGCAATTTTTTTTTGTTCGATTTTTTTTTTTCTTTCTCTTAAGGAACAATAATAATCTCGCTATAGTCTATTCATAGAGACTGGTATGATTTGATGATTTGAAGCCTGAGCTTATATGTTATATGCGCGTGTAATTATTAGTAATATGACAATAGAATAATTTTGTGTGATGAGTGTTGTTTTATTTATTCGTAGCCAATGAGTAATACCTATGGTTTAATCATGGGTCGGTTATGTTAGGCAAGCAGGCTTTGGTGTAAATGGACCATTGCTATGAGAAATTAATAATATATGATAGCCTAGCGGCACTCGTGTACGTCATGGTGTACTTCTGGATCTTTAAGGATCAAAGGTATTAGTTGGACAGACGCAAGGAAAAGCCAAGAGATCAATCTAATTGAAATCAAATATGTATCTTAATGTGGAAAAATATATAGTAATAGAACTTAGAAAGGCATAGAAGATAAACTGGGCCTTAAAACCTTGAATGAAACAAACATTTTTTAAAATCGTAAATGTTATATAAATTTGACAAAAGCACCCTGAGTACAATAGACAGGTCTTCAATAGGTAGCATATAAAAAATGTTTAAATTAAGAATTTATGTAATGGCCGAACATGATTTGGAATATTATTTGTGAGCATTTTTTTATTTTTGCATGAAAGTAAATAGAGCTTTTTCTGTTTAGAATGGTATATAGTACGTGTACTTCATATTAGTATTTCGTTATAAAAAAAAAATAATATATACCTCTGCCAGTGCATTATATATGATATGATATATATATATATATATATATATATATATATATATATATATATATATATATATATATATATATATATATATATGATATGTCAGTACATTATTCCGATAATTTGCGATCGCAGCAGGAAAATGTTTACATAATAATTTATCATTGTAATGAGTTTTGTGTTTTTTGGTCCAAATTCACTGTAGTACAATGGATTGTAAACCTAATTTTTTTTTTTTGCATTTTTCTGAAAGCTTATATTTTTTGCAAAAATGGAACATTTTCTAAGAAAATAATTGTCTGAATTTGTTGAAATGGTTACACAGCCATATATCTATGGTAATATGTATTAATTTAATTAAACTGAGTTTTTTAATTTAAAAATAGTAATATTTACATGCTTAAAAAAATTAAATATTTTACAGTAATTTCTAAAGATTAAAATATATAACGTATATATTTTAAACAATAAAAAATGACGTAGATATTTTTTTTACTGGTGATCATTACATATAGGAATTGAAAAAACTCAGGGCGTCAATATAACTAAAAAAATTGAAAGTGTTTGATATAACGGATTTTTGGAGAAAATGTTGCTTCTGTTAACATGTTGTAGTATAAAGATTCCGCTTCCCCTTAGATATTGTCAAAGATGAACAAATAGATTTACACCAGTTTCATTTTCAGGAGAATTGATTCCTTCTTCGTTACTGTTTCTTTCACAAAAGAATGAAACTGTTGAGGTATAGATTACTAGTTAATACCGTCCTCTATTGTGCCTGTTTTGAGCCACTGCGAATAAAGTTTCGTCCCTTATAAGCTGCCTAAGAGAAGAGGCTTGTAAGCGGTTAAAGACCAGCTGTTAACAGAGCTACAACTGTCCGAGGCAGTATAATCGCTTTACAGAAAAGCAATCTGGAGGACAGCGAAGTCCTTGTGCCATCCGGTGGAGGGAGATCTTCCTCTTTCCCCCTCCTTTTCCCCGTGAGGCTGTCTTCCTTTAATTGCACGCATATATACACTGAGACGAGACATGAGTTATGAGCGGACCAATCAGAAGGCTGGAGAGAGAGCCAGTCACGACTGCCGGCCAATCAGCATCCTCCGTCTAATTAAACATATTAACCTCACCCCCACAAGTCGGCCAGTAATTGCTCGGCCATGTCGCTAATTCCAGGAGCAATATTAAATCATTAGATTCTTCTTATTGGCCTGCAGACGGCCTGTGTCCGCACGAACTCGCCCACTCTGCCATTGTAGTCGTGGTCTTCTGCTTCTCCTTCTTCTCCATGGCTACTATTGCGGGAATATACTTTCTTATTCTCTCTTTCTCTCCTTTGTTTTTATTCGCGCCTCTCACTGTTCCCGAATAGCCAATTATCCTGAAGCAAAAGAACAATGAATACATCACGCTTTGGGTATGCTCCTCCTAGCTCCCCTTACTAAATGCACAATGCACTTGAAATTGTTTTCTCAGTTCTTAGTTCTGTATAGGTCATCACCAAATTGAAACATTTCAATTCAGGTTTATGTCAACCAGGTAATAACGTAACATTTAAATACCTATTATGAGCTAATAATATGGAAATTAATAATCATAAATTACCAATTTTATTAATTGTATGAATATCTTCCTTTATAGATGCCATAAAAATTGTCCATATAATTGGTATTAAACCACCTCTCAAATTCATGGACTATAAAAATCAACTCACACTTTTAAATTAAAAATTTAAGCAAATAATTTGTTTTGTTATTAAAGAAAAATCACACTTTATATATTGTTTATCTAAAGACATTATTTATTAATGATAGGTGATGTGTAAGGAAGAAAGGATAACATAATATCATCGTTTCTAATAATCATATATTATAATCAGAGTCCGAATTTTTATGCAATTGCATATTTTGTTTGCAAGTTTTTTTTTAAACAGTCAATGAAATATCTTTACCAATCTGTGTACTCTGATGCAATTAGCCAAATTTTTATTTTGCATATTTTGGCATATTTGATGATAAATCCATATAGTTGCATATTTTGGTAATTTCAATTATGTAAAAAAAAAAAATAGAAATAAAACATTAAAATGCAATACTGAAAATGAAATTCCATATTACAAGCTTAGGTTCATTTTCAATGAAAAAACTACAACAATACAAAGACAACACTCTGCCTTCAATAATCGACTTCTTAGAATATGTTTTTTTTTTTTTTTCATTTCCCGGCTTTCCGTCTCTCCTTTTTTAAATATAAAACTGTTTCAATTTCAATCTCTTGCACACTTTCGATTTAAGTAGTAATATTTATTAATATCTAAAATTCAAAAACCAAGTGCATCATTTTCTTCAGAAGTGAAATCTTGGATCTACCCTTACAATATCAAAGATGAAACAGACGGAAAAGTAGTTTTTACAAATATTGTTCAAAACTTGCTTCAAGTGAAAGAAAATCACAGATTGATCAACATGTCGATACAGGTGAGCTCTATGGTCATTCTCCTGGCTATCAATCATATAATGTGTTCAGGTAAGTTATGCTTCTAAGCCGACGGCTATGCAAGATGATTTCGCCGCCAGGTTTTCCCACAATTAAGGGCAACCACTTTATAGAGGCCAGGTGAGCCACAGGAGGGCCTCCCGATCCCACAGGACTGATCCACTGTTGAAAACAGAATACAAATATCTTTATTCTGTTTTCAGCCGTGGATCTGTCACAGCCGGTCTCGAACCCGCGACCTTGATATTAGTAGCATAGTGCCCTACTCACTGAGCTACTCCACTCCTTCAACCAGTAACTCATTGATTAGTTGGGATTAAATAGGGGAGGAGCAGACAAAGATAATCGTAAACAAGGTCAATTAAAAAATGTGTATTGAGGCGGTGATGGCCTAAGGGTTTTACGCCTATAAACAAAAACAAACAAGCAAAATGTGTATTTTCGTCGTAAAAAAAGCGTATGCACAGTTATCGCGAAGATTACGTTCCAATTTTGGCCGCGAACATCAAATTCACGAATGTTCAGTGTATCATCCAATACTTTATAGATTTTTTTAAAAACAGGAAATACAGCTGTGCAAAACATTTAATTTTGCTAATTAAAATATGAATGTCTCGATGGCAGAACATTTTTTTTTCTATTAAGGTTGTTCTTAGATATAACCACAAATTGCCTGACCAATGACGCAATCTCCCCAAAATTGAAACGCATTATAATTTCAATTTTCTTAACTAAAGGGACAAAATAATTGGAAGAACGCATATTGAACTGATAGTATGCTTTGGATGGAGTTGTTATACTAAATTAGTTTCTCAGAAGTGTGTCCCTTCCTAAACTGAAGACAATTAAAGGTCAACTATAAAAAAATCGAGAAATCGTACATTTTTTGTTTAGATTTAAAACCACCAGGGTTAATTACGCAATAAATAAATCATTAGTGAATGTTTAGTGTTTGCAGGACATTATATTGATGTATTATGAGCTACAATGGAAGAGAAAAAAAATATTTATAATTTATAATAGTATTCACAAAAGCAAATTTATAAATGTATCTGGTAATAAATTTTAAGAAAAAATATACGTTTGCATTTTATTTATTTTGCTCAAGTTGTCGGTTGGTTTTTAAATACAATCATTTTTATTTTTTTTATTACTAATAATAAATTTCTACTACTTTCATATTATTATTAGTACATTTATTTAAAAATGAAGATAAATAATTACAACTATGTAGTTACTTTATCTTATTCGTTATGTACTTATCCTTTTTAAATACAATTGCTGCTGTTTTTCTTTTGTAACTAGTTGCAAGTTTGTATTATTTTGATATTTTAGTTTTTAAGAAGTGTTTGTTATAAAGTTTTTAACCTTTAATATATACTTTTACTAGATTATTTATCGTTTCTTGTTTGTAACCTTATTTTTCAATTATTTTCATCTGTTGGGTTATGAAAAAATTGAGAACAAAATTATAAATAATTTTCGTTTAACTTTTAATCTCTTCTCCAATTTCTTTCATAGTTCGGAACTTTTTGGGGCCATATTATTAACTGTATCTGAATATTTTAGCTGTCTTATTGTATATTTTTTTATTGTTGAATATTTTTTGCTATATATTTTATGTTTTTTACTGCATATTTTATGGATTTTTGTTGCATATTTTGCGGATTTTAACTACATAAAAATCCGGGCTCTGATTATAACCCAAAGAAGTCCAGAATTATTATACCATCGTTTTTTAGCTTAAAAAAAATATATTTTTCTTGAAGCGGAATGCAGTAATTAGTTCTATCATCGGTATGGCCAAAGCATACATGTAACTCATGAGTAATATCAAAAATAAATTTTCTTGAATATTTCCAGACCTCTGCGCTAGAAGATAGGCGCATGGGATATATTATTATAAGCACTGGGGATATTTTCCATGACAGCTCACGAAATGATGCTGGCAGCGAATTAAATCCAGAGCCTAGTGATTTGAATCGATTTTAATAAATGCCGGTAGTGCCAATGAACAATCTGAAGCCTAAATATAAAATTCACCAAAATGGCAGGTTGGGTATTTTCTCGTGACAACTACGATATAATTATTTGGAAAATAATTTGCATAGTTTTTTACTTCAGTTTCTTGTTAACAGTTACTATCCGCCATTTTCATATTGAATTTATGAATTCTTTATGAATGCATACTCTTATTTTTGATATTATTTTTTTAAATAGTCAAACAAAAATAATATCAAAAAAAGAGTATACATTCATAAAGAATCCATAAATTGAACAAGAAAATTCAACAAGGAGTCCAGGGGTCCGGACCCCTTCCGAAATGACAAACTACTGTTACTTATTCTTATCTGTAAACAAAAATTGTATAAATCTATTTGAATATTATTTTATAAAAATATACCTAAGCATAAAAATATTACATAGAGAGAGATTTTTCATACTTACAAACATTGTTTTTATATATTTTCCTAATTATTTCATTTATATTATAATTTTCGAAAATAATTATTTTTAGCAGAGCTTTGTGATGGTCCTATTGTAAACCAAAAGAAGTTTTTCTTAGATAAAAATTTGGTATCCGTTTATTATCTAAATATTTATGGATTATAATCTTTTTTTTTCTTTTTCTTTTCTACCCACCTCATTGTGAGCTTCTTGAAGTTGATTTACCTTCTGAAATTTTAAATATATTCTGTATTTTCTCCCTCTGTGAACTATTGATTATTATTGAGAGACTCGAGATTTTGTTTTTGAATCTTCCAATAATAACCTAATAATATTTATTGTGTCTGTGTGATTTGCTCTCTTTTATAACAGCAAATAAGAATAAACATTTTAGGTTGTTGATGTGAGATGTGCTGTCTCTCTCTGGTCTGCATTTATATGATTTTATTTTTTTCTGTTCTGATGATGCCTGAAGTGGCGAAACGTTTACTGATTAATTATTTACTAGTATTTTAGAGAATAAAGTCTTTGGTATTGATCTAAAAATAATTATTATATCTTTTATTTTTATTTAGTTTTATTTTTATTTTAATTAGATTTTGCAATAATTTTCGGAGAAAAAAATTCAAATTTACGAGACGAATTTAAAAAATTTGAACACAAGAAGGACGAGCCCGTTCAAAAGGATACACCTGAATCAGATATATGCTCTAGGATGGGTTTTTATGCTTTATTTTTTTTTTTCTTTTTTTTTCTCCGGAGGAGTGTTGGCGCCTCATGGCGATGTTTGATACGATGTCAGCTAGTCCCCATGCGTTAGGGCTGCCCGTGTGAGGACATAAAAACTCGGGCAAAAATAAAATTTGATGCCCCTCAAACAGAGACATTATCGAATTAATCGCTTCTCGATACCCACTCGTAAACGTTTATTCCTGGCTAGGAATGGCCAATAAAGAGGACGATAAAGGAGGGTATTAACGTTTGACGGTTTTACAAATAGGGATTTAAAATAAATATCTGTTAGAGTTATATAATTTATATTTACAGACCCTCTAAAGCTCCCAAACCTTATTGGCTATAGTTGGGCTCAACGATGGACTTGAAACGATGCAAAGTACGTTGAAACTCTATGATTCATTTAATTTTATTTATTTGTTTAATATACATTTTTACATTTTGAACATATAATTACATTTTGATTTTCCAAAATACAAATAAATTATGTTCAAAACGTCCAGCAAAATAAGCATCCTTCCATACCTTTTTTATGTAAAAATCTCTAATTTTAGTATTTTTCTGATATATTTTTTTTAATATTTTTATGATTAATGATTTTTATATTCATATTTTATTAAAATGACCACAAAAATTATCGAAATCAATTTTGATACGATTTTTTTCGATGTAACTTTAAGAAAGTAAGAAGCAATTTTCAAACGAAATGTTACTTTTAGGTTAAGCAAACAAATTTTTCATTTGATTTTTGATTTTTTTGGCCTTAATTCAGTCAATTAAATGAGTAAATTTTAAAATTTTATGCATGATGATGCAAACCTGCATAATAAGGAGATAATAAATACTTCATAAACAGAAAATATATAATAAACAGAAAGTCAATAATCTGAAAATATACTCCCGTATAAATATACTCCCAAAATATAAATGCACACATACATATATATATATATATATATATATATATATATATATATATATATATATATATATATAAAATACTTATACAATAAAATAAAAGACTCAGTAGTTAAAAAGTATCAATAGGTTAAAGAAATAGTCAATTAATATATTAACGTTTCCTATGTATTTCATATTATTTATGAAGATTTAGTTAGGGATTGATAAATTATTTGCCACTTCTATAATTTTGTTTTACTGAAAAATAGTTTCGAATATTATACATTCATTTTCAGTTCTAAAAACACACAAAAATTCAAAAATAAGCAATTCAAAAAATATTTTGGTATTATTATACATATTAAATTAGATGTAATATAAATCAGTATTATAACATTTTTATGAATACTGAATTTCAAAATATTTGTTATTCCTACATGTTTTATTGAATTTGACTTCGTGACTAAGTGTTCGCTCGTACTTGATAATTTTCCTCACGGAATATTTAGCTTTAATATTGTTTTTATGCACGAGTTACTGTAGTCATTATGAAGTTTAATAAATCTGTCCTGATTCCTAAAATAAGTAATGTGAAAAGATATTAACCATTTGGTATCGGTGATTTTTATTAAATGCCATTTAGTTATGGAGTTCTTATTATTTTTTACCTTAAATTTTAAATCTGAATAGCTTGAAGGCTTGTAGAGAAATTTGAAGTTTTGGGAACGTATACTCAAAAGTAGAATTTTACAGAAGAAGTGTTTGAAGTTTGACTATTTAGGTTTAACGCTGACCCTAACTTGAAAACATCAAGCCGGATATTTTCTTTCAAGTCAATACTGCTTCCGTTGTTTGTTTTCAAAAGAAGGATAATCTTCAGTATTTGATTATTTAACGGTGAATCGTAAATTAAATGGTGGCACCCTTTCATAAAAAACTAAAATTAATTGTTATTGCGGCAAATATTGAAATTAAAAATCTGACATTTTTTTCTCAAAGAAATATACATGAATGGCAGCTTTTCAAATAAACTAAAATTTTCGTTTGGTACTCTTTACCAAGCCAACATATATAAGTCTTTGACAGAGAACCTGTGGCAGGAAGATTTACTCGACTTATCAAAAACATTTATGCCAACCTATACAATTGGATTTTACAGTCAAATCTAATAGATAGATTCAGATTTCTCAGAAATAAAACAAATATGAGACGGAATACCTCAAGGCAGTATCTTCTACCAGAATAAATCACCCACGAAAAGTATTGTATTTTAAAAATCATTCTTTATTTGTGAATGTTTTTCTAGCCCACCTGATGGGTTACAGATGATCCACTTACAGGAAAACTTTTCCTTATACTAAGCTTTTATTTAGCAGCAATGAAGTCGAGGTTTCTTTTGGATTATGTCAAGAATTGTGTCCTGATTTTCCAAAAACTGTGATGTGCAATTAGGTTTCCCGGACAAATAAGTGTTTTGAGAATGAAATTTATTTAATTCACCGTGTTTCTACGGAAATACAGAATAAATATCTTCTTCGTGACGTAATACAAAACTTTACCATAAGCAATATCATATATGAAATGAAATCGTCCATAAAAATGGAAATGAAATAATCATATACAAATTAAAATGAATAATGCTTATGCTCTGAAAATAATATATATATATATATATATATATATATATATATATATATATATATATATATATATGTGTGTGTGTGTGTGTGTATATTTATATATAATTCCTTGGAAATCATACATAGCATCAAGAAGTTTATTAATATATTACAGAAATAATTAAGAAGGACGTGGGAGAGTACATGACCGCACCAGTCGAGGTATTCGAAGGAAGACAGCAGACACCAACACAGTTATCCCTCAGTCCCTGATAGGACATAAATATATATAACCCATAAAAAACATCAAAGACGAAAAAGTAAATAAAAGTACGGGAAGAATAAAATAAACTTAAAAAACTCCAATAAGATATACAAAAAGAGGAACATGGAACAGACTGACTCTTAGGCCCGTAAATCTAACAAAAATCCCGGAGTAGATTTAATTATTGAAATCCCGGTGTGTGCTGGTCGTATGGTGTATAATGAGCCGGCGGAGCGAGATAAAGTCAATACAAGAATTATAATGCTCTCCATTTTAATGGTCTTTTATTTTTATTTTATGTGAGGGGGGCACCTGATCTTGTTTTAATTTCTTTCTCTCTTTCTGGGAGGTGGTCTCGCTTATCTCGTCTCGTTAGTCCTTCGCTATCCCAGCAGGGCTTTATGGCCATTCGTCATATCTGATTTATTTTTTCTTTTCTTGTTTAGCAAACAGATTGTAAAAAATCTGTATAAAATCTATATTCTGTAACAATATATATATATATATATATATATATATATATATATATATATATATATATATATATATATATATATATTTTTTTTTTTTTTTTAATTGTCATTTTGTAGCTTGTAAGGTACTTTCAAAACTTAAATTTATATTTATTTAGATATGCAAAAATAAATAACCTCGTATCCAAGGAGGGAGATGTTGATGTGATATACATAGAGAGCGATTAAAAAACTGTTTTAAAAGATTAAATGTTCTAAAATTAATAAGAAAATGTGTTTGTTAATTAATTTTAATAGAATTTATTTTAATCTTTATATATTTTTTAATATGTATACTTTAAAATAATTTCATATCTAAGATATTTATTTCGTTGGAAATTTAAACGATCTTGGCACATTTAAAGGGTTTTTATTGCATAAAAACACAATATCTGAGTATGAGTAATTATATTATAATAGCAGATTAGGTAATTACTAAAAAAAATGTCATCCTAATTTAAAATTGTGCAAGCTCATTTTAGCAACATTTTCAGTAGAAGCAAATGTATGTGGCACTGTGCATGATTATTAAATATACAGATCAACGAATAAAAAAAAAAGAGACTAAAAAAAAAAAAAGAAATGAAAAATAACTGTAGCAAGGATACTATTGAAAAATTACAAAACAAAGTTTTATTAATTTTGAATCAGGTACTAGTTAATAAGACCAGTCATCGTTTTGCCAATTCAGGCATTATTAGATCAGAAAAAAATAAGATAGCATAAATATAGACCGGAGGCAGCACATCTCACATGAACATTAAAAAAAAAATACTTCCTCCAAGACTATTCAACATATACTGGAGTGATGTATTATCTCTATAATACTGTTGATCCGAGTTGTGCTATCTCTGGTCTGCATTTATGGGTTATTATATTTTTCTGTCCTGATGATACCTGTATTGGTGAAAAGTTAAAAAATAAAACTTAAATCTGGGAAGTTTAAAATAATCCTATCTCAGAAGTCTTATCTATCAATTAATGCATTCAATTTATTTTTCTATTACAAAATTTGAAGTTTGCGTATCTATTCATTTTAATTCAACGATTTTAGTGGATTGATGGGTTGAAAGATAAATGCCTATTTGCGACCGGTAAATGTCCAAGATTTAATTTTTATTTTTTAACTTAAAAAAATATATAGTTATACATATCATATAATGGTGTCCTTCCCAAATATATATATATATATATATATATATATATATATATATATATATATATATATATATATATATATATATATATATATATATATATTGAGAAGGACACTGCCGAATTGGAGGACCGGTTATGGAGCTATGGATAGCCTGCCACTGCACCATGAAAACCATGGTTCGTAGCAACGTGAGGTTGGGTGACCACCTCCAGGCTGTAAGGCCTATTCTCCAGAAGCGGGTAAAACCTCGCTGTTTGCCCGGTACAAATCCGCTAGTGGAACAGAATAATGGAGTAAGTATGGAATGTCTACAAGGGCGTTTGCCCGCCGCGGGTGGTGGCGTTTATGTGCGGTCAGACGGGTCTAAAGCCAGCAGAGGCGTTGGAACCGCTAGCGGTAGAACAGCGTCTCATACTCCACATAGCGCCAGAGAGCTGTTCACGCGCCTCTATCACACGATAACTACTTGAAGCGTAGTGTATTCTTTATAATAATAATTCTAAACGTAAAAAAAATGTTCGACACTGAAAAGTTTATTTATGAAATAGAGGCTAGAAGTATATGATCTCCAGTCCAAAGAATATTCTAATCGAGAAGTTAAATCTAGATGCTGCTCCGACGTAGGAAGGAAGATTGGGAAGATATTGATATTACTGCTGAGGACGAACGAGGTAAGTATAACGTACTTATACGTAAGTATAACATATATAAGTATAAAGTATTATATAAGATAAAAGAACTAAGATCTAGCTATAATTTTGATATTATATGATTGTTTGCATAATATAAACTAGTTTTAAAATTTGGCTTCACGCGTCTATGTTTTTTTTAAAATTCCAATTTCAAATTATAAAAACGTTTTAATAATCTTTTTAAGCAAATTCATTCGTATTAGTTTACTATACTTGAGAGGATATCTCACTAAATTTTTCACAAGATTAAATAGTGTATGTTTTGGATGTAGTTTCATTAGTGCATTGGATGTATATTGTTGACATAAATCGATTTTAGAATAAATAGGGGTAATTTTTTGTGTTGTATTTGGTGAATAGGTATGTATGTACATATATATATATATATATATATATATATATATATATATATATATATATATATATATATATATACATACGGGTGTAGAGTGTGTGTGTGTGTATGTATGTATATATATATATGCTTGTTGTGTATGTATGGTAATTTAGTAATAAATAGTTAGCGTATATATAAATATTTAGTGTATGCATTGTAATTTAGTAATAAATCTTATTTCAACAAAGACTTTTTTTCACTACCCTTTCTTCAAGATCATACATAAGTCTTCTATCAAATTATATTAATCGTAAATATTTGAGTTGTAATTTGCACTTACTAAGGTAAGTTCAAATACTAAGATAAGTATGACTGTAAGCTGTCAAGTCTCTCAGTTGGATCAATGCTTTTCCATCACGGTGTCTTGATTTCAAATATGCACCTTAATCAAATCTAACATTTCATTAAATGAAGCAACGGACATTCTATAAAATCGGAAAAAGAAATTCCGGATAGCTCCTGTGTTCGTAAAACGTTAAACGAAATTTTCCAGTGGTGAGCCGATACGATAACGTAGGGTGAGCCCACAAACGTCTTTTCTTAACTGATTTCTTTTTTAATACTTCTCTTAATAACTGTAGGTGAACAGCTCCGACAACACAACGTATTTGTACGACATCCATCTTTAGCTTGGCACGTTTACTGCTAGTGAAGAATGGCTGCGCGTTTCACAAGCGTTTTTGGCGCTGTTCAACCGCTCGTAAGGAATAGGAAAACAGTTTAAGCGGTCAGGCACTTGGAGAATACCACATCGCGAACTGAGAATACCACATTGAATTTATAACTTCGGAATAAAGATTAAAATGATACTTAAAAATGTGTCACATTTATTAGATTCCAAGACTATTTTAACTTTTTTTTTTAGCTTTATTGTTTTAGTCAAAAATGTTGACAGCCAGTGAATTTGCTGGCTAAAAATTTGGTTAAGTTAAAATGTTATAGTTATTAGTTATAATAGTTATAATCAAAATATAAGTGTTATAACATTATTTTAATTGTAATTTATTTTTTTCTTGTAATACTTCTAAAATTGTTTTAAAATCTGTATATAAGTTATTAACACTAATAATGTTTATTGTATTGTTTAGCCAAGCCAGGTTCTATTTGTAAAGGGAACTCTCCTAAGACAAATAAAATTTCTATTCTATTCTACTTTTTTTTGCCTATTGTTGCAGCAAAATTTTATAAGCATGTATCCAACTTTATCAATGAATACTTTTATAAATACTCCAAGGCACATTATTTATTGTTTAATAATCGCGATTCCAAGCGGACCCTTCCACTGTCGGAGGTGAATATAATGGTCACCTGGATGTGACAATGGAATCCTCCCTGACACTAAATTTAGTTTTTCAACCGAAAAGCTCTTCGTTTTGGTAGGTGCGACGTGAGCGAAATATATCTCCTGATTCATTCCCCCATGAGTTCATACATATTCAGGTAATTCTGTTCCCACTATATCCAGGGTTCGTACTCATACTGCCCATTAACTCAAGGATCGAAAGACCTTTTTGCTGTACCACATATACATATGTAATTGTCTCAGCCGAAAACAAAAAGCAATATAAATAGAATAACATTATAGAAATGTCTTATAGCCGAACATACTTCGGATATATTTCCAAAAAAAGCGAACATTAAGATAACTTCAAGAATAGTTTTATTGTTTTACGATTTTCATTCCTTTTTTTGTTTTGTTTTATCATTATTTTTTCTTATTTTCTCTTTAACGGTTGCATCAGATACCTCAGAAAGTATTCCCGAACGACTTTAGACATCGGAATATAAATTTGCTATTAGTGTTTAGGGTATGTGTATTGGTTGACATTTGGTCCCTCTGGGGCTAATGGAAAAGCCGAATAAATTTGACTGTTTGAAGAAGGAGTTTCAGTTTTCGCCTACAAAGAGTACAATTACACACTTGAATGGGGTGACGCCATTGGTCTGGAGGCTGTATAGTTTGAGCCAATGAGATTCGTCCTCGAGGCGGGCGTTTTCTGAGATTTTTTTTCAGTTGTCCTGTCTAGCCTAAATAATTCTTTATTACATGGATCGTAGCACAATTTAATTCGTTCAGGTTCGATGATCTGAACAACTATTAGTATCATTCTTTAATCATTAAATTAGATAATTTTGTCATTAACATCGTTTTCATAGAATTCTTTAATGATGAAAAACGAAACAAGATCTTCCCTCAAAATTTGTGGCTTCTTGTTTCGAAATGGTGGCCTGTTTGATATTTCTTAATCCGCAGATTTATGAAAATACAGGAAAAATATTAAGTAATTTGGAATCATGATCAGGATGATCCACGGAACTCGACGTTACCATCCACCATTTCTTTTCAAAATGGCGGCAGAATAGAGATCTTATGCAAATTAGAACAATATAGCGTATCGAACTTTGTACAAATTATTGTTGAAGATATAGTTATTATTCTGTAGATTGTGTTTGACAAGCCCGTGTTAATATCTTCTAAAGTTTTTTAATTTTTTTTAATTGTAATTGCCTATTTTTAAATGAATGAAAAATTACTATTCACTAACCCAATGCCTTGCTTTACACTTTTAATTTCCACAAGCTCCAGTGGGTACACCCGAACCGAACGGTTGTGGAATGAAGGTGACTTTTTTTTCATTCGCCTCTCTTTTATTCCTGCTAAGTGTCACTGTATTCAATTTGATTTATTTCTAGTTATAATCAATAAATAAAATTTGGTATTTGGCTACATATAAATGTCAGTTTAATTATAATTTATTTATTTTTAGGTCTAAAAATGTCTTCTAAAACTACTTTTGATTAATCAAATGAGGAAGACATAACTGAATTACATGAATTGCTGCATGAATGTGATTCTGAGGGTGAAATGCGAAATGTACTAGCTTATTTTCTCGAAGCACCAAAACAAAATTTTTCCTTCCTGTTAAAAATCCTTTATTGTCCTTCGTGACCACATTGAATGTTCTTAATTTACGTTACTCTTATATAGAAATTTTTTTTCTTTAACGGTATTTACTCCTAATAATTGTCAAAAAAAAATAAAAAAATACATTCGATTATAGAAACTATTAATATATTTCTTTGATTATAATCCAAATCATTGTTTAACTTCTCAAACATTAAGCAAATTATTATTTTATTGTAAATTATACATTACAATCATAACCATTTTTTTTTTATAAATGATTTGAAGAATTTTTTTTGTGGGGCACACCTGTAACACGAAGGTAGTGTTCCCGCATTGAATAATATGGCTAGTGTTACAGTGTTAAAATAGTTGTAGATCTTAACTTGGGTACTAATTTATATTTATTGAATAGTTTTATACTTTATTCAAGTCAGTTATCTTGTAAATCATCTTCCATCCTATTTCGTATGCAAATATACAAATATTTTTTTTCCAATGAAGAATTTCGAAATAAGTTATCACTATACCCAAATTTTCCGAAGTGATGTTTTAAGCCTCATAATACTAAATAGAGATAATTCTAAAATCTAACTATCATTTAAATTTGCCGAAAGGTATCTCAAACGGAAAGGTCGTGATCCTGTGAGATGGTTAATTGATGCTCCAAGATTGGAGGATGAAGTGAGTCACAAGTGGCTATGTTAATTCCAGACTATAACCTAAAGGAGAAAAGAGGGGAGCAAATGAGTGGAGGTTCTTAGACTCTTTATAGATAGTATTTTGTTATTCATTAATGGAAACTAAGTTGTTAAACTAGTAATGAATATCGTAGATAATGATATATTTATAGTATAATAATTTATGAATTAGCAATCTATTGGAGAGTTTCCGATTGAAAATAAACCTATAATTATATTATTGATTGAATGGTATAATAGCGGACTGTATAGATTTTCTTACCTGGGTCTGATTGAGAAGTATTGATGAAGGTGCTCATGTGGTCACTTCTCGAGACACTATGCAAAGTTAAACGATTATGAATTCATTAAATTAATATATTCAATGTTGAAAATGCATATGAATGCATTGTGCGATATATAAATAAGTGGTATGTATATTAATATGAATATTTCAATATATAATTTTCATTCAGACACAGACCTATATAGTTACCAATAGTTTTTAACCGTATATAAAGTATAAGTATTTTAGCAAAGTATTTTATTTTATTTTTTGTAGAAAGAATATTTTGATACAACTTTTCGATTTAAAAATATTGCTATAAAAATTAATGCCATATGATATTCTAATTATAAAAGGAATTTGACTTATTTTATTTTTACTTTGCTTAAATTTTCTTTAAATAAAAATAACTTATTCTGTTATTATTCATAATATAGAATAGAAGAACTTTATTCTGGGACTAGGTCTCTTAAGAATAATACAATTTAATCAGTAACAATATTTGGCCATAAGACATAAATCAATTTATGTTTAAAATATTTTCAATAATAATAAATAAGCAAACAGTATTAATCCTTGTCTCGAAAAATATTGTTGTAATTAATTATTGTGAACCAAAAAAAAACCACAAAAGAAAAAGAGAGAAAGTGAAAAATACAAAAATAATGATTAAGTTGAAAAGTTGAAGCTTAGGCATTAAAACTGTTATTTACTCTATAATGTAGATGCTAATCTTAAATTGAAATTTCTAGTTAGAGAGCGAAATGAATTTTAATATTTTATGATGTACTAGGAATAGTTAATTTTTTCAATCTGTTTGGAGTAATTTTAATTTTTTTTTAAACTCAAATTCAAAATTGTCACTACCTGGAAGAATGGCCATTTCGTTTAACTTTTATTACTTTTCGTTTATTATGTAAAATTATGTGTTGGACATATAGGAGGGGTCACTGTGGCCACGACGGTGTACTGGAAGGAATGGTATGAGACGGGTTTAGTAAAGAAGAGAGATGTTTCTTACTCTAGTTAACTTTTAAATTACCCGTGTACTATAACCGATGTGAACCCTTGCATTGACATTCTAATGACTATTTCTGATGCGGATGGGAAGGTGCCCGCTCACAATGGCAGGAGCTAGGACAATTTCGAATCGACTCGTGAGCCCTCACCCCCGCTGCACTTTTCTTTATATTTATAGTAGTTGGGAATAATTGGTGTTTATTCTATTCAAACGTCCCTGGTTCAGATTGGGTTTTCGTCTTGTTTGCCTGGGGCGAGGGAATCAGATTCGAGGCCGTGGAAGAGGAGCAATATATATAGCTGTTGTGTGGGGACAGTAGGTGCTGGAATTATGTTGGCATACCTTCCCTAGCCAGCATTATGTCCTCCTCTCCATCAGTCTGTCCTCTGTCTTCTGTTTTTCGCCTAAGTGTCTAACCGCATCTTCACCTTTCAATGGTGCTCTTGAGGAATTCGTTATTGGGCCGACCGCATCTGTTCTAATACAAGCAGCTTTTTAAAACCTTTCTTATATGTTTTTGTTGTCTGATTAAGTATACAGAGTATTGAGAGGATGCTCTTATAATGATGGTTACATACCTGCTCATATTTACTTCAGTGTGAACTGCTTAAACCTGAAATGCGGAACTTAGCAAACTCTTTAGCTGACTGTGAAGTATTTTTTATTAAATAAATCTCCAATTGATTTTATAATATTTATTTTCTCCCTGAGAGATTGTAGTCATTAAATACATTGAAGTAGTTACAATACAGTTTGTATAACTCAGTGTTTTAATTTTAATTTAAATAAATAAATGTTAAGGTGCGGCTACACCATAGCTGGACTTAATTTGACTGGAGTTCGGTAGCGAAGCCTTATTGTGTATTTAATTGGAGTCAAGTCCGGTCCGGACTCAGTATCACCGTCTTCTATTAAATACACGATAAGCAATGTCCACACTGTTAGGCGCATAGTCCTTAAACAGAGTTGTGACAAACTTTATTCAGAAAAGAAAGTAATAAATAATGAAAAATCATTTATTTGTTATTCTGTTATTCATCATTTTTCAATCAGTAATGAAATAAAAATAATTATTTGACATCGCATCCTTTCTCCGTTTGTTATGTCGAATCAAAAGTCGAAGAGTACGGACATAGCTATAAGGATTCACAACAGGACTCCAGTCACGCCAAGTCCGGTTGTTTTGTAGCACTTTAAAGCTCCCCCAGACAGGCGCGAAACTGAGCTCGTTACGATACCTAGTCGGTACTGCTTATAGCTCCAGAACTATTTGCCCTAGAAAGCTACACAGTGTCATTATTTACACAATTAAAAGGGATTTGATTTTATATAGATCTGAATCTACAAAACCAATCTTAAAATGTTTAAAAAATCCCCCAATTTTTTTTTTTCTTACACCAAAACGAAATATTTATTTTTTTTATTTTTTGAAAACGGAAGATGCTTCGGTCACCTGAAGACTGGGTTCCTGGGAAGGAAAGAAATTACAAAACACACTAAGAAGGTCATTTATAAAAACATTTTCCTTCCGATATTGACGTATGCCAGCGAATCTTGGATCCTCACAACTAAACACAAGAGTCAGATCCAAGCAATAGAAATGAGTTATCTTAGGAAGGTCGAGGAAAAGACAAGGCGGGACCGTGTGAGGTACACAACGATTAGAGCGAGCCTCGATATGAGACCAATCGAGGATATATTAGAAGAACATCGCTTGAGATGGTATGGACACGTGTCTCGGATGTCGGAGAATCGCACTCCCCGAGCTACATATGAAACTGTCTCAGAGGGAAAAATAGGAAGACCCAGAAAGACGTGGGATGAAGGGTTGAAGGAGGCCCTTTGACAGGAGAGGTTTGGAGTGGAGGAAGCAGCTGGTGCTGCACTGGGATGCATGGATCAGGCTATATAGAAAGGCACCTCACACTGAGTTGCGGTAGAAGAGGGAAGATCAAGGAGAAGAAGATATTTTGAAAACAAAATATTTGTTTCATATACATGTTATAAATATCTAGCATTTTTATGCCAATTTTTTTTCAAAATGAAATGGAGATACACTGTATATAATATAATATAATCTAAAAAGTTATTATAGAAACTCCGTTTTACGTTATTTATCATATCCGACATTATTCGAGAGCCATTCATTTTTGAATGAACTTCTACCAAACATTTTTTTTGTTAACATGATCCCGTTGAGAAACTATCATAAAATTTGGTATATTAATTCTCATATTAGTATTGAACATATTAAACACACTAAATTATAATTTATTGACAATATTATTTTCATACTTCACTAGTATAAAATAATGAAATGTATACAGAAAGTGTTTGGTACTACTTGTTTGGTACTTCAGTAAAATTTTATATCCTAAGTTCAAACAAAGATTTTTTGTAATATTACAAACAAATTTTTTATATAAAAAAATAAATTTTATATAGGTGAAACCCCACAAAATTTAAAAACTAGGGTAAGCCAACATAAGAACAATGTAAAAAAATCCAAAAAACGTTAATATAGTGACATTTGCGAGACATAGTATAATTAATAATCATCAATTTATTAACTTCAATGAAAATAATAAAATTAGAAAATACCTAGAATCGGTAAAAAATCTGGTGCGGAGTGCGCATCACACAGCTTTCACTAACATAATTTTAAAGAGTTCACATAAACACAACTTGAAATAAACTCAGCAGCATTCACTTCTTTTCTCCCAAAGAAGTACGATAACCAGTTTTTTAAACAATTTTAGTACAACAATTCTGTACACTACTTATATAACTCGGCATGAAATAAACTCAGCAGACTGCACTTCTTCAAGTCTTCTCTCACAAAAGCACAATGAATTAGTTTTTTAAACAATTTTAGTACCATTGTACATCACCATTCTGTACATTGTATATATTTGGTTTGTCAAGCTGAACATATATTTTAAAAGTTTCGGTTTAGTTTCCATGTAAACATTTCGTTTCCATTAAATATTATACAAGTAGAAATTATTAAGTTAATTTATACTCTTATATTGTTACAGTACATTATTACAGAGCCTAGTGTTAACAATAGGTTTTTGGCTTGGTGGGAGAAGGTTTGGTCGCTTCCGTCTCCATTCGGATGTAAATCTAGGGTCTTTTAGTCTTTATAAGATACGCTGTCTGTATCTTTGCTAATACTGGTCCAATTTTGATGATTCTTTTTTGTTTTTTTAGATACTTTAATTACCTTTCATATGATTCCTTACATAATTTTCCATAAACTGAATACTTTTTGAGATATGCGCAAATAAAAATTCTTTTCACCGTACCTCTTCTACCTTTATTTCCTCGGTGATGTACTACATATATGAAAAGTTTAAGAGCTTTAAGAAGAAGACATTGGGCAAGTTTTTTTTTCAAAATTGGTAGAGCCGTTTTCAAGAAAATAGCAAAAAAGTGTAAAATCGATTAGATAAAGTGGCACTTCCGGTTAGTAAATTTTTACGTAAAAGTTGCTATAACATCTCAGGAATATACCTACCTTAATTTCACTTTCGTACGACTTTTCGTTTGTGAGTTATGGTGTTCACACACACAGACCTTTTTGTAGGACTTTATTTGGATTCAGAGGATCTTAAAACGTGTATTTTATTTCAAAACGTTAAAACTCGAATTCGACTGTGCGGAACATGATTTAATATCGCCAAATGAAGATAATTCCTGTAAATAGTGTTTCTCTATAACTGTTAATTTGACCATTTTTATTTTATTTTTGTATAATTTTATTAAATTATGTTTGTATGGGTATTTGAATATTTGTGAAAGAGATAAAATTAATATATATATATATATATATATATATATATATATATATATATATATATATATAATCAGTATTGTTTATATATGACAGACTTGAAAATTGGTAAAATGGGCCGAAACTTTGCATAAGGCAATTTAATAAACAACAAAGTTAAGAAATGAAGTTTAAAAGGATTTATTTTCCTGAAAATATTATAATAAAAGTAACTAACTATTTTATAAACTTCCTGGTTTTCCTCCTGTTCATCCTCATCCAAAGCGAGCGCCCGAAGTACCTGGTCTTCCTGCGAATTCATGTTTCAGACGGAAAATACATTCAGAAACAAAATATAATAAAACCTTCTGAGTCCTGCTGCGATAATCCAGCGGTCTACCTAACGAATTCGGTAACCCGAATTACCGATGCGACATACGGATTGCGATATTATCGCAGCCCTTAAGGTCCCATCGCTGTGTAAACGCATTAAAATATCGAATTTTAAATAAAATATCGTCCCGAATTTTATTGAATCGTCCCGAGCGAAAATATCGCGCCTGTCTGTGGGAGCCTTTATGTTGGGTATCGGTTTTATAGTTAACGTTGAATTCCATACCATTAGAGCTTAAAACGATTTTTAATTTTACGAGTTAAATTTAGCTCTTCTTCAGAATCAAAATCCAATTTTACAAAATTTAACTTGTGTTAAAGAATTATGTGGCTCATTCTCCAATTTCAATGACATTTCAGTCAGAGTTTTTAAAAATATCAACCGCCTGAATGAGGATTTTTTTCTCGTCATTATCCTTCTCCCTTTGAGGTTCCAATAATTAATGAATATCTAGTTATAAAATATATAATGTTAATTTGGTTACTTCCTAGCCTTGCCAAAAAACTAAAACCATTTTACAAGTCAATGTCACCAGCTTCTTTTGTAGTAGACCTAAAAAATTGCCAACCAGTTTTTACTTTTCCTCACCTGTACATGAAATATATAGTAATGAGAAGTATTGTGATCGTGAAAATTTTTGAATTAGTGTTTTCAACGGAAATACACGTTTTGAGGTCCTTTGAGTCCATATAACCATGTCTTGCAAAATGATTTGTGTGAATGTGAACAGCCTCGCTCAAAAACGAAAAGTTGTACTGAAATTGATGCTGAAATTACGTATTTAAGGTAGGCACATGCATTTGATGTTATAATAAATTTTTCGTCAAAATCAACTAACCGGAAGTTCCACTTTACACTTATAGACTTTTTTTAAACTTTTCTCGAAAACGGCTCCAACGATTTAGATGAAACTTGCCTATATTATCATTTATAAAGCCCTTTAACTTTTTGTATATGTAGTACATCACCGAGGAAAAGCAGGAAAAAAGTTATGATGAATAGAATATTTTATTTGCGCATAACATAAAATGTATGCATCTTATGATTAATTATGTATACAATTGTATGAAAGGTAATTAAATCATCTAAAAAAAACACAACAAAGGATCCTCAAAATCGGATCAGTACTAACAAAGATATAGTTCATCGGACTAACCGGTAGTGGCAATTATATCATGGATTAAACAATTTTTTACAATTTTCTCGTAAATGGCACTAACGATTTTGATGAAACTTGTCTAATGTCTTCTCCTTAAAGCCCTTTAACTTTTCATATGTGTAGTATATCAACGAAGATATGCAGAGGAAGAAGTTATAGGGAAAAGAAAATTTTATACGCATAACTCAAAAAGTAAATATTTTATGGTACATCATGTATGAAATCTTATGAAAGGTAATTAAATTCTCTAAAATTCTAACAGGAATCATCGAAATTGGACCGAAATTAGCAAAGATCCAGCGTATATCATGAGGACTACAAGAGCCTAAATGGATAACCGAGCACATTCGAAAGGAGACGGATGCGACCGAACCTCATCCCACCAATCTGTTCTCAACAATGCTCTATGAAATACTGTAATGCAAGAATACTAAAATAGTAACTAACTTAATAATTTCTAATTTTATATTATTTGAGGGAAACAAGCTGAGTTTATGGAAACTAAACTGAAACTTTTAAAATTTATTTTCAGCTTTATAATCTTAAAATATATAAGTAGTGTACAGAATTGTTGTACTAAAATTGTTTAAAAAACTGGTTTATGGTACATCTTTGGGAGAAAAGAAGTGAATGCTGCTGAGTTTATTTCAAGTATTGTTTATGTGAACTCTTTAAAATTATATTAAAAAGATAATTATTATAGGACGACAAGGGAAAGTTGTGTGATTCGCGCACCGCATCAGATTTTTTTCTAAGTATTCTTTCGAGTACCTATTGGAATAGAACGTAATTTGAATTTTAGGTGTGACATACCAATCACCAAAACATTTTGGCCTCTGTCACACGGTTTTCGGTAACCTCCTAGCCGTTTTTGAAATGCCTGCCTGATAGGGAAGCTTAGAATTTGAGCAAGAAATTAAAAAAAAAAAAAAAATTGATTTTTATAAATATTTCTTTCCCTGCACTCGATTGGTTTTTTCTCAATGTTTCTGTTCCCTATTTTCCATCTTTCCCAAAGCTCACAGCGATGTGTATACATCTCTATTATTTAACTGAGATGAATAAATCGAGTACAGTGGCCCACATCTGAGGTGAAACCTCTTCTCTTTTTATATTACTAATTTTATATTTTAACTTATCAAGCTATATAGATTTGTTGAAAGCTGTTAAGAATTTTATTATCCTCGTGAGTGTGCTTATCTCTTTGTTTTTTTGTCCGAGGCATACTTGGGTTCCCGTTTCCTAAAGCTTTCTATCCCTGTAGTTCCGTAATTCGGCATAAATCTCTCCCCTCCTTTTTGTCGTATTTGAGAAGATATGTCGTGTCAATAACCTTGGCTCACCTAACGCTGTACGACTGGCATCTTAATTTTAGGGAATTTTCACTTCTTAGTCACTTAGTGTAGACCGTGGGAATTCTTTTTCTGCTCTTTTTCTTTTCAGTGTTTCTTCTAAAATGAAATTATACTATGTTTGCTATCGTATGTTTCATAACATCTTCCTTTTCGTTTCTGTTAATTTCGTGAAATTTCTAATTATTTGCATCCCTATCTGACCCAATCCTCTTTCGTAAAGTTTATAAATTACCATTTTCCAAATTAAGTGCAAAATAATAACCAGTGAGGCACGAGGTAGTTTTCATTTTTCGAACTAGTTTTTTAGACCGGATTTTTATGATGTTACTGAGCAAGGCGAACATGCATCGACATTTTCTCCCAAAACATTGTTTTGCTATTTATTTTTTTGAACGATATTTCATCACTATAAATGTTTAATAATCAACCATCCATATTTAGCTCCTTCAGGTTTTTAACAAGCTTTATAAAAAGCTTTATAGATCCAAATCTTCAGGTTTAAAACGCCTCATCTCCTCAATGATTTTCTGACAACACATTTCTGCATCTTTCCTGCATATCAACTCACACATGTAGGAGTCGAGTAGTTTTCTTGAGGTAGCACACATTAACTTGTTTTTTCTTTTGGCAATCGCCCAAAATCCCTCAACACGATTCGTATGTGCGCCATATGACATGCATGTGATCCATATAATAACGTACACAACTAACCTCAGTATTAAAATCAGTAACAAGTATAGAGAAATTCATTTTACCCGAATTTAGAGCATTTGAGTGTAAACAATACATTTAACGAGGTTAGTTGATAATAACAACATATGTTTAAAATTAAGCATGCAAAATAATAGACATTATCACATAAATCACCAGTTTGTAACTGCGGTACTCGAATTGGAAAAGACCCTTTATTTTTATATATAAAATAACTATTTTTTAATGTATATTCATTAAAATAAACTATGTTAAATCAACAGTTTTGTATTCCATCCCTCAAAGAAGAAATTTTATTGTGGCTTATGGGATCAACCTTCAATTAAAAGAAAATTTTCATTACCTACATCAGCTATTATTAGGTGGGTAGGTAGGTGTTTGTTAACCCATCTTAGAATTTAGAAAAAAATTAATACGTTCGATTTTCAAAATTAGGCTACCCTCTGGTACTGATAAATAATGATTAAGATATGAATTTATGTTTGCTTCGTCCTGTAGTATTGTTTTTAATTTCATTGAGTTTTCAATTTTTAGTTTTCAAGTTTTCATTGAGCATAACCTCTATTGAAAATTCTCGAAAAGCATATCATATATTTTTTTATTTTAAATTTAAATTAACAAATACTTTAGTTTTATAAATTATTCACGAAACCAAACCACGAAAACCATTTCCATCAGGTAGTAATCTAATCGGAAGTAATGTAATCTAATGTACAAAAAAATGTTCAAATCAAGAAATTAAAAAAAAAATGTATTAAACAGGAAAAGTTCAGACTGACTCTATAGATAAAAATTCGGATCTTGGTATGGTTTTCTGAAAAAATATTGAAATAAAGTTTTTTTAAACTAAAAAATGTTTTTGATTTGTGTTTAAAAAAATTTTCGTAATGTTTATCATATAATATACAAATTTATTGGAATTTAAAAAAGAAAAAAAGAAAAAAAATGAAACAAGAAAACAAATGATTGCTTGATGAACCAAAACTAAGTTTATGTTTTATTTTTTTTAAATTAATTATAAAAAGGTCCTAAATTAATTTTATTGAAAATGATGATGTATAGCTCCTACCAATTTATTAGCATCTTATGTCTGATTTTCTATGTTTCAATTTTTTTTTACCATTCCTAGTTTTAACTAAAGGGAATCGCTCATGCAGCTTATTTTCCGTCTCCTGGTCTTATTCTCTTTCTAGAGTCAATTGGCATGGTTTTTGTCTGTTGGATTGCCCGTGTTGATTTTTCCGATATTGTCCGTGGGTATGTATCATCAACGTTTGGATGATAGAATTCAGTAAATGGAGATTTGTTTCTGCAATACCAGAGTGTTTTGATCAAATGTTTTACCCTTAGTTCTGCAAGAATAGGTCCTCTAGGTTTTTTTTAAATGTAAATATTTGATATTTTTCAGTCAGTTTGGACCGTAAATAAAACAAAAAAGAAGAAGAAAAAAATGGTCTGGAAGAACGTTTTACGTCTAATCTTGTTTATGTCAGGTACCACCGTCAAACATCAATTCTTACTAACTTTTTAGTTAAATTCTCTAAATATTGAAAAATAAAGGAAAAATTACAATCATCCTCTAGTTGGGTAAAATTCCCAATGCCGTGATGTCAAGGTGGGTTAACCTAACGATTTAGTACTTTTAAAAGTGAAATTTTAATTATATTTAATTGGTTGATTACGCTGTTCGAAGACTTTGGGGAGAGGGACAAAATCTAAAGGCTGGTTTGCACGAGTAAGTTTTTTGATCAAACTCAGTTTTATCAAAAAACTCAATCGTGTAAACGGACTGTTTACTCGTGTAAACCAGCCTTAAGAACTAGATTTAGATCCCAACAATTATGACCACATTTCTCAACTATATTAAATATTTTATAGATTCATTATTAAAACTGACTTCTAAATAATATATTTATTCTATAATTCATATTAATAACAATTACAACATTTATGGGATAGTATCTCCATCTTCAGATATAATTTTCCTTTTAAAGTTGTCATCAATCATAAAAATGTTTTTAATAAATCAAAATTATAAATTTTGTATTGATTGTTATATAAAATGATATGAAATATTGTACTTCAGAATGTTTAACAATAAAATCTAAAACAATAAAACAGAGTTTTACTCTTATTTAATTTCGATTGTTCATCGTGCAGAAGATTAGCCAATGATAAAGAGTCATAATTATTTAAAGGTCCTATTAATTAGGGAGCTCTTTTAGCGTGGATTTAATAATACAAAGGTTCTATATTAAGAATGGTATTCAAATGATTTGTATGAAGATAATTGCCATCAATAACTTTATTAGTTCAATTAATAATGAATCAGAAATGCTTTTACCTGGGCCATCTCATACAACGTAGTTGATTTGTTTGTCACAGTTGGATTTATTTATTAACAGCTCTTATTCTCTTAAAAATTATTTAAATAATTTATATTTTTTACCATTGAAGATTTTTTTTATTTGAAATTTTGCTTCCTTTTCTACTGGGAATATATTAATCAGTCGAAAAAAAAAAAGGATCCAAGGCCATAGTTTTTAAGTTTCCTTGAGTCCAAACGAGTGATTTTTACAGAAAGTCTTATTCTCTTACTCTAAAGGTACCTTATTGCTCTCTTACACTAGCAAAACTTTATAGATAAGAATTAAGGGTTGGATTCGATGAAACTGTTTAAATTAAATTGACTTGAAAAAAAATCTTTCTTTGAGAAGATATACACAGTCAAAAGCCAATGTACGTATTATGATAAATACATATGTTTGAGTTAATCTTTACCGATATTAATCAACGTTTGTAGTTTTGATTGTTTGGTTGTGTTAATGAACTGTAAAATAATTGATGAGTATTAGCTGATCCCTTTGCAAAAATATTTTCATAATATAGCAATGATTCATTTATTTAAATTTAAATTTTCTCTTAATACACTTAGCAGTTATTGGCAAAAGATTAGAGATGTCTTGATGGACTCAAAGAATTTCGAAAACTAATTTTTCATCGTGGAGATACGCGAACCACTTTGTTTCACTGGACAACGACAACTTGAGTAAATAAAAATTGATTTACAGTGGATTTTTCAGTTTTATTTGTTTTGGTATTCATTGATTTTTTTTTCGGTGATTTTTATATGACGATTACATGACGAGGTATTTTCAAAATTTTAGTTTTTGTAAAATTATTTGTGGGAATTTGATTCTACATAAGACAAATTCGTCAACGGCATTAATTCACTTTGAATTATTTCAATGTTGATGTAGGTGGTGAATTTTTAAGTATTTAATATTGTATTATTTTTATTTATTTTTTGCCTTAGCTCCTTTAGGTGTGTTAATTTGATAACTGTCGGCAGATCTGTGTTTTTTTTAATTTTGTATTTTTTACATTCCTTGTAATAGTGTTACAAGGTATCTTACGAAGTTTAGATTAATATGTTTCTGTGTATTAAATGATGAAGATGGTGGTGGGGCTCAACACTAAACTAAAATTAACCTTACCATTTTTTTAAACTCATAGAAGCCTAAAATTGGTATTTGATTTATATCTTTAGGACTACTCTACTTCCGCTACAATAGTCCTCGAAAGAATATAAAAATAAAATATATCTCTAAGTAGTTAAGATCATAAGTTATTAACGCTGCGCAGCAGCAGATGAAAAATACAAAATTAAAATTTTTGAGCCCTGGCGTTCGGTAAGGGATGTGCTAATGAAACTTTACCTACATTGTTTCGAATAGATTTAGATCCCTGCATCATCCCTTTTCGATATTTCTCAGGTACACACCGACACCATATGACATTACCTTATCCGTTCCTTGGAAGAAGGATGTTTTATTACTGTCCATGTTCCTCTTACGCCCGCCGCGAAGATAAACTCTTTAAACAGTGTCATAAAAAGGTGCCCAAAAAAGTCCCTCGAGCCGAAGACAGTGCCCTCCGATGTTGACAATTGTGAGTGCGTGTCCCTCCGAGTGATAAAAGCGCTCTGCCCCGAAAAGCAGAACCCACCCGTCTCAGGTCGGCGTCCATTAACCCATCAGATTTCCATAAGCGTTTTTGAAACCCGTCGTAAAAGCCAGATGACGAAGGCGGAGGATGCCGAACTCTGGACTGAGCTGTCACTGCCTGATCCGTCCCATTAGAAGGAGGAGGATCGATTCACTAAATCCTTCCCATTTACACATCAAAGGGTTCATGCCGGTTTTTACTTACTTTCTCACAGGTTTGTTTTTCGGATGAAAGATATTGCCATATTCACTAGCGGTATGTCTTCTTTGTCCTCTTCGCGACTTCCTCAACATTAATTAGAGATTGATAAATTATTTGCCACTTCTATAATTTTGTTTTTATTGAAAACTAGTTTCGAATGTTATACATTCATCTTCAGTTCAAGGTTTAAGTAGGTTATATCAAACAGAAAAACTTTGCACTGGTTTATTCTCGCACTGAACTAGCAAGATATAACTTAAACCTATTTAAACCTTGAACTGAAAATTCATAATGTATAACAAGATGTATCACATTCGAAACTAGTTTTCAATAAAAACAAAATTATAGAAGTGGCAAATAATTTATCAATCCCTAATTAGATTGATCCTTCTATACCATCATGCGGATGTCAACTGATTCCTCGACATTGCCTATGCAGGCTTCTAGGTGATATTAAAATCCTTTATTGATATAACATCGATAGCTCATTTTTTAGAACTACTTCAAAAAAATAATAATAGTCCCCGAATCAGAATTTTCGAAGCCAATACCACAACCAATCGCTATCTATGTATATTCCTCCACGCAAACTCAAATTTACAAGGTCAGATAAAAGCGCAATCCTCCTATTTATGTCTCGGTCTTCTCATCGGATGTTTACCCTTTGGTTATACGGTAATTACCTTTTTAGTAACTCGTTGGTTATCCAACCCATCAACAATACACACCAATTTTAATCACCGCGAGACTATTACTTCACCTATGGTATATTTACAGGGTGCAGGTCACACGTACAGGACCTTGACACATAGCAGCCTTATTTTATTTTCCACCCTAATCTGCCTTTTAGGAAATCTGGGTGGTGGCAAGAGGTTTTTTATTTATGCACATATATGTTTATAAATTATAGTAACTTACAATTTTTGAAAAACAAATAAAAAATTGTATAGGTTCCAAAAGTATAATACTGGTTAATTCTTACTTGAGATTCGATTGTTGAAATCGGCTGTGGATATAAATAAGTTACAGTTTATTTTTTAGGAGGGATTTAAATTTTTAGAAAAAGGCAAATAATTACCTAAATGTCTATGGTCAACAAATTTGGTATAAGTTTTAACATGAAATTTGTTGAAATTATTGAAAAATGATCTACAATTATTTAAAATTAAAATTAAAATTAAAATTAAATTTTAAATTTTAAATTTTAAATAAATAAATAAAATATAATTACCAATATTGCTCAAAATACTAATCTTATGTTAATGGGTATGAAAATTATATTTTCTGGTCCATTTCGGTGGGAGAGGATACATCTACGTACGCCACTGAATTCACTGCCAGAAGCAGCTTCAAAATTCATGTATTGATCGCTGAATTGCGACTTAACTTTAAGAGGATATGTGCCAACGACTTCAGCGAACTCAAAACATTTTTTACCGTGCTTCGGTAAAAAATGTGTTATTCGGTAAAAGCACGTAGGGTTGAGCCGTCTCCGGAATGTATTTTTTAAAGTTTAAACTTAAGTTTTAAACTTGTCTGACAGTTTTGTTTTCAAACGCAAGCCCGACTATCGTCTCCTGATCCATTCCATGGCCAACAACATGTACGCATTCATGTAAATTATTTAAATTATATAACCATTTTATTCGTTGCAAATAAGTAATAAGATTATTTTCATCTAATTTTTCGTAGTATTTTCGGGAATGGCTTGAAAATGGAATTTTGAATAAAAGGAATTATTAATTAATTAATTTTATCCAGCATGTGCGGACTAATATCTTATGATTAGATAAACCTAATTATAGTCCTATTATGATATCCTATATTATACAATGTCTATTTTTTCTTATATTCTAAATTATTTTGCTTTGATTATTTCATTTAGTGAATATTGATTACGAAAAATTTAAACCAAGCCTAAATTACTAATTAGAGCATGACTACAATTTACCAGATTAGTGCCGTTAGGTAGATCTTTATTTTATAATGGTACGCGGTTGGATGTTATCTATTACAATACAATGTTTAGCCAGTTTTCAGTACATTTATCGACTAGGCCTTTGAGGAGATAGTGGAGGACACAAACCGACCGAGGTACAGAAGAAAATAAAAATAACTAGAAAGAAAAAACAAAGAGGTAGAGAAGAAGACAGGGTGTTATTGTAGGACATTCCTTAACGAGTTTCACACAGGCGTAGGAGCCAATCAATCAGACCAGCCTGGTTTTTATAAGCAGACACGGGCGGCTGTGGAGACACCTGGTTTTTGGCCGATGATTTAATGTGCCTGTCGCTGAAAAACTATCTTCTTCTCAAGCCGAATCCAGTCATCTTTGTAAAATCAATGGATTATTTTTCACTGATGGATTCCTCGCTTTTAATATTTTTTTTTAAACGATATCTCTGGAGCTGATGTGCTTTTTTTTCTGAGATATTTATCTGTATCTGGAGCTGTATAATTGTTTCGAAATTATTAGTAATGAGTTTTTGTTTGATTTTTTTTTTAATATAGGTATCTGATATCGTTAAATTCTTTTTATCAGTCTGAGCATTAAATGAAATGGTTTGAAAAATCTGTATCAGTCATTTTTACTAAAATAGCAATTCCTAATTGCCGCCTTGAAACCTCCAATGTGGCCAAAAAGCATGTGATTTTGATTTTGTCAGTAACAACATTTCGATGTCGTTTTTTGAAAGAGGCGTAAGCGCCATTTAGCAAACTTTACAGGAAAAACATGAAACGATTTTTTCCCAAATAACAATATATTTTATTCTTTATTGTATAGAGTTTGATTTTATTAATCTAGCAAAACCTTTATAATTACAATACATTTTAAAGGATTCTAGCCCTGGTTAAGGCCAGAGTACGACTGAGAGCCGTTAGTATTTGGTGCTTACGTTATCAACATTCGATTTTTAGAAGACCTTATCCAATTTTGATTTCAATTTATCCTGAGCGGGTATCGATAGAGGTGGTGGTTACTTAAATTTCGAATTTTTGGCGCTTAAGCCTTTTTCAAAAAACGACGTCAATTTTAGCTCCTATGCCCTTGTGAAAATCACTCATTTGTAAAAAAATCATAACATGATTTAAATTAATTAAAAATAATACTCTTTTGTTTTAGAATTTATCGTATATACAACAAGTACACAAGTAGAAATCAGCCATGTGAACTTCCGAGACAGTCTTCACGTAAGAGATTTCAAGGCGGTAATGACGACTTATTGTTACTTAAATTTAAAGACCTATTATAAGTCTTATATTTTTAAATATTTTTATCCTGTAAATATTTTATAAATAATATAACTTGTAAAAATAATGTAACTTACTTATAATTGAATAAGTAACGTATGACCATCCCTTATTAATCTATAAATTCATTTATTCATTTCCAGACCATTTGATGATAAAATTGCCATGACATGGGGGCAATAGTAAATAATATTTCTTCCTTATTACTTTATTCAGTTTTCTACATTAGAACCAATATTTTGTGGCCATTTGCCTAATCTTCAGATTTCAATCTAATTATTAACAACATAATTTGTTTGTTATTTGTTAATAATTATATATGGTCACGCAGCGTTGATTCTGATGTAGAAAACTTAATAAAGTAATATGGAAGAAATTATGTTCGCTTTTACCTTAAAGACAGTATAAATAAATCTTTCAGTATAAATTAAATTATTACAAAAATATTATATGGGGGATGTAAAAGGAGCTTTTTGACGGTGATATATTTCTACTCCTTCTGTTAATTAAAGAAATAGAACTGTCTCTGTATCTATATTTTTTAAAATATTTTTGAAAAACCTTCTATGGAAATATAAATATAAATATAAATATATACTTCTAGGAAAGTATGCTTCCTTTAATACAAAGCAAATACAAATCGGTAAATACATAAGTGATAGATGAACCTTCTCCTTATAACTCATTCTTTGAGTAAAAGAACAAATAATTAGCTGTTCGGTTTTCATACATAAATAACTTCTCATTTATTACTAAATTAGTAGGTTATATAATATTTATATTAGGTACATTATTTTGAATGAAGTATCTCCCTTCTATCAATTTCTCTATAACATCTTCAATCAATTTCTTCATAACTTATTTTCAATGTTTCGAGGTATTCCCTTATCATCGGGAAACAAGTCTTATTTTTTCATGCTGTAAAAACAAAAAATGAATGAATGTGAACAACAGTTAACAACATTAGTACAGTTAACAAAATTGGCACAGAATCCTTTAGACTTTGATTTTAAAATAAGTATAAGATTAAGTCAAAGTCTAAAGGATTCTATATGCCTTATTGTTAACAATCATCCCTCGTTAACTTTATATTTTTTCAAGTATTTTAACAAATGGCAAAATATGATACATATGGATTTTATGGAATCGAGGAATCAGTATATTTAACGGAAAAATATAATATGTTTCTTGATGATACCAGAAAACTTTGAAAATAAGTTGTGAAGCGCAATTAAGAAATTCATAAAAGAAAGGTACTTCATTCACAATGTACCTAATTTAAATAACTTCATATATATTTTTTTTTATATTTATTCTTTTTATTACCACTTAATGAAAGCTTCATATTTTCTTATTACGATCGGCTTTAAGTGTGCGATTTCAAGTTTTTATTTTTTTTTAATTATTTTTTTTTAACTACATACGTTTCAAAGGTGTGTTATTTTGTTCTATGCTTTTCTTCTATTTTACCTTTAGCTCAAATTCATAATGTTGACCTAGCGTAAGCGAGGTCCTGTTTCAACTCGACCGTTTGGCATTTCATTTGTCTTTCTGTTTCCTTCGCAGTCACGACCAAATGCGCTTTTTAATTTTCTTCAAATTTGTCATGAATATTTCTTAAAGCCATTTGATATTATTTATTTTTAATTTTTAATATACGCATTGAATGTATGGCGGAGGGAATACATCATCAGATGATTACGATAATTGTGTGAAGTAATGGATTCTGTGATTATTTGTGAATTGTCTTTGAAATCTCTAGCTTGAATCTTGTAGAATCTAGACGATTTTTTAATACTGATAATTGCAATTGTATTACTGATGTCGTTGATATTATAGGAGATAATGTGAACTGAGGCGAAAGAGGTTCAAACATTGTCACATTCCTATTCAGCAGACCTGCGTTGTGATTCGAAAAATAAAAAAAAATTCGCAAAATAAAAGTAAAATATTAGGTTTTATTGAACAACATTTTTCAAAGTTGCGAATACCTTTCTATTTTTGAAAGTTGAATAAATTTTCTTTATTTGATCTTTCTGTCCCTCAGACCATATGGTTAGATATGGACAGAGCCGAGAATTGGACTAGATATATTCATTGCAATTAAAATGGAAGCCGATAGAGCGCGGGCCATTGTACAATCAGCCTTTGTTTGCCGAGCAATTTGACTGAACCCTATTGAGCCGGCAGTTCAAAGCACTACGCTCTCTACCTCTATCGTGACTAATTAACAACAGACACTCATCTAAATCTCGTAAAACCTAAAATAGTCTCCCTGAGAGCCGCGTGCTGGAAAAAAGAAATAGAGGGTGCATACCCTCACTGGGCAGGAGTTAGGAAGTAGGAGGTATCTGGGGAACGCCAAGAAGTCGAGAATCCCTTCTAGGGGCTGGAGGCCCGGTATAGGGTATGACGGTTATTAGGGGTTCTGGACAATGGACATTCAAATAGGGAATCTTGCCGGCGTTTCTCAAGGGCTCCCTCCACGTCCAATACTTATCACCTTATTTTCCGTCTTCCTGCCAGTAAGTGTTCTTAAGTCTTAAGAGTTTTCTTTTTTACCTCGAGCTGTTTGCCGATGACCTCGCTAATACTTTCTGTAGAACATTTAGCGAACCAGTTCACAACTGCTAGCCTCTTATTAGACCTAAAGTGGATACCCGATCCTTAACGAACAAAGGAGGGTTGCAATGCTTGAGGTACTACGATGGAATTGGCTAATAACTGAAAACCATTATGTCTAGAATTAGAAGAATACACTTCCATCTGCTTACAACAGCTTCTCCAACATTTTCAATTTCATATTGATGATGTAAAAATATGTTCTTAAATTAATTTTAATCTATACATATATTTATTTAGTTATAATAATAAGATATTATATATCGTTTTAAGGATGACACTATTTTGTTCATGAATTTGTTTATAGAATACTACACAATAAAATTACATTACATGTACAAGTTTACATAATCCATCAGTCTTTGATATTTACATAAATATAAACAAACATAAAATACGCAAACAATATAAATAAATAAACATTAACTTTTGTTATAAACAAAAGTTAATGAAAATTCCTCACTTAATTGAATTGATTTCCGATACTAAAAGTCTGTTATGTTCCAAGGAATATTTCATATAGAATTCAATTTATGCAATTCTTGCCCATTTGATAGTTCTTCTGCTACTTGTACATTTAGTACACTCTTCTCGGAATATCTATATCAATATATAAATCTTCAAAACAGCAGAAAGAAAACTAGAACTTTGAGAACTTTAATACAGACCTGGTTTATATGATTATTTCTTCATTTGCCGAAACAAGTGCCTAAAGTGATTTTGAAATATCTCCTCATTCATGAGAAAATGAAAAATTAATTAAATTAAAAAATAAATTAAAAAAAATCTGGTATGGTGCGCGCACCTCGCAGCTTTGACTTACCACCCTATAGTAATAATCAATTAAAACAAAAATTTCAAAGAGTTCAGATACATACTACTTTAAAATATTTCCAGCAGCGTGCAGTTTTCATCTCTTCTCTCTCAAATGTTCAATTAAATAGTTTTTCAAACAATTCCAGGACGAAAATTCTGTGCACTATATACGTATCTTCGGTATAAAAATAATATGAAAGTAGAAGTTATTAACTACAACAGCATGAATTTAACTACAGTGCATATTGCTACGAACAGAATAGAGGTCTTGTGGGCGGAGGCCTTTCGGACACATTCGGCTTTTCATCTAGGGTCCATCTTGTTGTCCTTACAAGATACGCTATATCTTTGCTAGTGCTGGTCCGATTTAGATAATTTTTTTCGTCTTTAGAGAATTTAATTACATTTCATATGATCACATACATAATTTGCCATAAAACGCATACCGTAAACTGGGACAACTTTAAGATTAACCTGGTAATTTTAGGATAGTCGGGATTTCGGAACATATATATTTTTGTGGGCTTGTTATTATCGCCTTTCATTTTAGTTTCCTATTTAAGTTTGTCTCTCCACCAGAGCCCACATGAGACAGATTAACAAACTGTAGCCTCTTTGTCACCGTGGCAATAGTTAATGAAGTAGCTGTTGTTTACGAATTGACAGAAGGATTGTAAAAACTCCATTGCCCAGTCATCTGCTATTATCAGAGAACATCAAGTAAGTAGTTGAACAATTATTAATGTTGTCACAATGACTGCATCATTTGATCCATTCCTGTATTTGAAAGTTTTGAAGGCTGAAACCAAAATATATAAACTTATTCAAAATACAGGATTAACATTGTGACATCATTTTAAGATGACTCAAAAGTATTTTGCGGTAAGACAGATGATGTGCGAGAAAAACGCTACAGGAAGATATTGTGCAGCCTAACGTTTTCTCCTATAACCTATTTGACCCGCGTCCAAACTCTGAGGTTTGCAGTTGAACCCATGACGCACATCATTTAAAAGGAGAATACAAGTTAAAACGAATGGTACAAACCAAGTTTTGATATCTTTAATTATTTTTAATTAATTAATTTGCATTTATTAGAAAAATTCCATCCTTACCGTCTCGATCATATTATTATTTGATGGGTGTACGAAAATACGTTGGAATCATGCATCATGTTCATCAACATAAGTTTGGAAGGACTTATAACCATCGGAAGGCGGGTAAGATTAAGATAGAAAAATCTCTCCCCCCCCCTCTCTCCCTCACTCCCTCTCTCTCATAAATTTTAAAAATCAGGAATCTAACGACTATTTTTTGTCATAAGGTAATAAAACTTCTTTATTGCATTCCAATTGTGTGACATTTGTTCATGATTCCATTTTTCTGGAGCCATTGAAATTGAAAAGTATTATTTTTTGAAATATTTTTCATTCGATTTTTTTTTTAATGATATTTTGATTAAGTATTTATTTTATTATTTTACTTTAATTTAATCGCGGGCTTCCCTCACCTTCGACACCGACCGAAGATTGATCCAATCTTCCATTGAAATGGATCCGGAACGGGAAAGGAAAAGCCGTCCTTGGAGGGAAATATGTGGCGGGATTCAAATCCCTCCTCCATCCCCCTTCGTCTCCCCCTCCCTCTGCTATATAATTACCAGAGGAGACGAGATGTGCTATAAATCCGATTGTTCTAGAAGAGCAGGCAAATAAACATCTCAGTAGGTGGAGTTTATGTGAAGCCGGCTAATTTGTCCGTCCGGCTCCTCAGCCCACCCTCGTTATCCGGTAATTAAAATGCCTTTAAGAGGCCGCTGATTTAGTTCTCCTACTGTCTACTCCCTGTTCATATTTAACCATCGCCTCCTTGATATCTAACCAGTGCTTCAAGGGAGCGAATTATTTTCAAGGAAAACTCCTCAGTCTGAAAGCCCATTTAGAGCGGGTGTAGTTCCACTCGTAAATTCATCCAAATATTTTATTACTTCAGACTCACTTAAAACAAAAAAAAGTGCTTATTCACTGGAGTGACTCGCACTTTATCCGACTTGTCAAATCTGACACACATTCTGGGGGGGGATTTCGACATACGCCTAGCCACTCCGGCACACCAGCAAAAGAGATCTAAAACATAATACAGTGGAACTTATTTAATTCGAATTCGAAATTTCGAAGCATCTAAGATTTTAAATATACCGCATTTTTAGTTTCCACACGTAATATTATATCAGCCTTTAATTTAAGGAATTAATTATGGTGATATGACGGATTCGCTCTTCTCCATGGAGCACCTAATATGTCCAATAATGAAACAATTTAGAAAAACAAAACTTGAGCAATACCTCACGTGTTTTTGAAGACTACCCATAAAATCTAAAAATTTGTTTGAACATTTTTTTTTTCGAATTCTCGACCTTAACCTAGGGAGGTGGTTGACTTGTGACCACTTTTTCTGACTTACAACCCAACACCTGTTCTGTGCATATAGTATGCAACTCTTCTAACAATCAACCTGCTAATGTTTAAAAATCTTTTTTTCTCCTAGGTAAATGTACTGGAGATACAATTAGGTAGGATATAGTTATTTGTTGTTTTCCCACTAGAATAACAAATTAGATCTCACTTAGATTTATCCAAATAAAAGTCGAATTACAAACGATTTTTTTTACTTTGTATTGAGTAGAAAAACTAGGAGTCCATTGGAAAGTTCGAATTATCTGCGATTTCGAATTAAAAACGTTCCAATTAGTCATGTTCGACCATGAAACTTATAGTCTTGATCATTTTCTATAAAATAATTATTCTGTTATATCAGCTGTGGATCGACTCTCGATTTGGGAGGCCCTCCTGGGGCGCATTCAGTTACTATAATGGGTACCTGTTCAATGGGTTGGGTGAAAAACCTGGCGGTCGAGCTTGATCCTCCTTGCATAATCATTGGTCAAGATACAATACTTCCTTGACAAGTGCTGTACCCAATACACTTTGGGATGTCGTGGTACAGTTTTTTTTCTATTATAATTAATTAAACACTTATTTTTAATTTAAAAATATGGATTAGGCGGTAAGCGGCCGCGTAGGAACCCGGATAGTAAAGGGCGTCTTAAAATATCTTAAAGATTTTTGAAATTATCAAAAACACTATTTAAAATAATCGAAAAAAATTTAAAAACAAACTGTTAAATATATGGCTTCTAAGTTAATACTTATTTTTGGAGAGACCCGAAATTTTTACCTCTTCGGGTCCCCACCTGTTTTGATCCAACCCTCTTTTCAATGCTTTCTTATTTTTTATAGATCTAAGAGAGTGTTGTTGAGTCAATAATGAGACTTAGTTCTAGATTATTTGTTACTATTGGAACAAACTGGTCTTAAAACTGTTATGGCCCCGGGAAATTTTAACTGCAAGCTAAATGGGAACCTGCAATACATGATTAAATCATGAAATAGTTAAGAACTAGAGAGTGCTAAGAACAAGAATAGGCCGCATAGGCCCTAGAGGTAATTTTTAGTGGCCAACAATGTTTTAAAATAAATTTTAAAAAAGAGAATTGTAAAACAATTTTATCGATTTACCCTAAATTCACTTAATTGATTATATGCTTTAATATCCTTTCCATATTCCTGAATAATAACTTTTAAATATCATATTTAAAACATTTGTAAATGTGATGCGGACCCGCGGCTTTAATTGAGTTTAAGACATACTTCTTTCCGAAATAGTATGGTAGGGAAAGCCTAGCTTTCCGCGATTTTCCTCTGTTACTAAAGCTGTTCTTTGGCCTGTAAGTTATATGCAGAATTAATTCATTTTTTCACAAGTATTTCTAGTTCATTCCACGGGTATCTATTCTTTGGGATTCAACAAGACAGTGTTAAGAACTGGCTACTACGAAATTTCGTAACATTGAGATACTTCTTAACACAATTTTAGGTCTTACATTGTCATGTTAAAGAAAAAACTTTCATATTCGCCACATCTAGTGTGCTTTCGTTTATTTTCTTTTGACAAATTTAGAAGTATAATTTTTTTAAATTACTAAATCCGAGCAAACTTATTTGTTTCAAAATCATATTTTCACATTTTTTCTTTTTTAGACATATTTAATCTCATTATTTGGACAATAGCCACGTAAAAAGCAAATATCTTCACTACCCAAAAACCATTGAGTATTAAAATGGCAATTGTTTAAAATTTTAAAAAGCTGTTTTTGAATATGATTTATTTAATAATACACTTCAATTTTGGTTATATAAGCTGCCACTCATATAAACATAACGGATACTTGGCACACTGCACATCCATGCGTTGCAGAATAGCCTATTGAAGGTTCTCTTACATATAGAATTTCATATTTCAATATTAGATTCAGCGTGCGCACTACACACTAGCAAGCATATATAAACGCACAAAAACACACACATACATTTTTTACATATAATAATTATAAATGTACTAAGACTTCACCTCCAAGATAAAAATTAATAATTACTGTTATTCTTACAGAAAACATAATTACCATTACTGTTAGTTAAAACATATTACCTTAAAAATAGAGTTGATACAGGCCATTAAATCACACAACTTGACCAAAACAGAATTCACTAAAAAATTAAGATTTTTTTTTTTTAAATTATCTATTCGAATTCTACAAAACAAGCTGTCGAAAGGAATAAAACAGATTTATATAGTCATACACAGGATTTTGAACACCCATAATTAGCAATGGTGTATGCAACTTTCTTAGATTTTTGGGTTAGTACTGTTTTTCATGATATAGGTTTGCAAAATATTTCCATCCATTCTAATTGTTTTTTGTAAAATTGTAATGTATTTTTTACAATAATTGTATAGTTCTTAATTATTAAGGACTCCTCATCAATGATTTTATCGTAATTTACACGGACATACTAAGAGACGGATAAGAGATGCTGACATGCCCATGAATACTAGGACGAGACTGAAGAGGTGCTGGATGAGAGATCTCCTTCCTTAACTAACCAAGGTAACTGAATCAAGCCAGAGAATAGGTGCTTCTGGGTACTACCCTTGCCCACGTCATTATTTTCTATAAATTGTCAGACCTATTGATGATTGTCAGCAACCTGTTGGCATATTCGAATTTCTAATTGAATAAAAAAAAAAAAAATTGTGTTTTTATTTTTAAAAACATTTTTATTTAATCCATAATTAAATTTAACTGATGGATTAAATTTAGCTTTAAGTCTCTTTCTAAAATATCTGTTATTCGTCATTAAAATTTCAATCCATGCTTGTACGTCCATGATTGATTGTTTGAAATTGAAATTGACATTTGTATAAAAACGAGTTATTATGATGTTTACTTGCTATATTATATTGTCAAATGTATTTCATTTTTTACCTCCTATCGATTCAGAGAAAAGAGGATGAACGTAATTGTACATTATTTTTAAAATTACCTGGCATGGCTTACATGGCGAAAGCTCAAAAGGAGTTGCGTGAGAGATCTCGTAGCCCAATTTAATCAGTCAGCAAGTTCTGGAGGAAGCTACCCATTGGTGCTGTCTTCCTCACGCCTGTTCATATCATTTTCTTTTAAAACAGTGCATTTTTTCATTGTATGTTCTTTTTTTTCTATATGATCGAGAATCTAATTATAATCGAGTCCTCTTTTACCGCTGAGCAGCGTGAGGTGAAAACAAAATTAAAATTAAAATTATATCCTAATTTTAAATTAGATATTCCATTTATATCTATTCTATCCATACATTTGCTTATGGCACTCTTTTGCTAGACAGTTGCGAATATATTGTTGAAAGAAAAATAAATAATAAAAATAAAATAAAAATGTTATTTAATATTTTGGATGTTATGTGTTTGATTGTTCTTTTCATATTTACTCTTAACAAATACAAATATAATTACTTTTTTATCCACAGTTGCTCTGATAAATATAACAGGATGAGAGCTTCTCAAGGGCCAATATAATTGTAGCATGTTTGTAATTGTCTAACAATAATTAGTAGGTACAACGAATGGGTTTCCGTTGCCCGTGCCTCTCTTTCTCGAAATTGGTTTCAATGCTAAAAGCACTCTCCTATGGTCATTAGTTATTTAGATTAAATTTGTAATTCCTGAATTCTTTAACATTCAAACGAGCTGATCAATTGAATAAATATTATATGAACGTGAATCCTCTTGGTTCAGTTATTCTATAGATTTTTTATTATAGAAACTGATGCAGCTTCATCTGACTGATCGGGATTATTATTATTATTGAATATTATCGAGATACAAAATATATTAATGTTTAAATGTAGCATATCAAAACCTCCTAAGCTCGAATTTTCTACTTTAAGGGGTTTTATTTATACTTCTCATTTATTTTACCTTTGGTAATCTCCTGGCAAAACCACTTATGTCCAGCTTCATTTCAATCAAGAGGATTCTGTTACACAGGATAACAGAACTTTGATTGACTCAGTAGTAAACTCAAAAGCTCACAACACAACTTAAGAACAACTTAATATAAATAATGAACAGAGGTATAAAAATTTGACTGACGTGGATAAAAGACCAACGTGGTATTGTAAGTAATGAGCGAGCAGATTCGTTGGCTGAAGAAACTGCTCATGATCCACAATTACCTTTCGTTTTCAACAGAGTACTTCTCTCATTCCTTAAGAAAGCGACTCAATGACTGCCTGAGACAAAAACTGAAAAATATCTATTAAAGAATGACTCTTGCATAAGTATATTCCAAACATCGCACTCCAAAATCACGATAAAGCAAAAAGTACATATTTCAAACAAACACAACTGCTGACGGAATATGGACAAACTAAACATTATCTTAAACGCTACCAACTAAGAAATACAGACACTTCTGACTGTGACGGCAGACTCCACAACACATTTAATTCCAATTGTAACTTACTAGAAAACAGCAGAGCAAACTTAATTAACGTTATCATGATACTTGGCTCACCCATGAAAAAATTCTTTTTACCGAATGACGGAAGGAGTCACTGAAATTCACCATTTTACATTTTACTTAATTGTCTACTGATTTACTATTTTCCTAACTATTTAATTGTATATTATTGCATATATATATATATATATATATATATATATATATATATATATATATATATATATATATATATATAAGTATATATATATAAGATTACTATACAGATAGTGTTATGCCTATTCATTCTACAATAGGCATAACACTATCTGTATAGTAATATTTTAGTTACATTTGACAAGATCATTCATTATTGAAAATATATAAAAGTAAAATAAACATTGCAATGAACTAATGAATTAAGTATGAAGAAAAACAAGAGACAAATAAACTGAAAAAAAATGTATATTAAAATAAATAAATAAAATATAAAATAAAAATATAACAAAAATATTGAATCTTAAACAAAACTTGAAAATATTGACAATTAAACTAATTAAAAAAATAGTTATTTTCGAGACCCGGTGCTGCCAAAAATAACTTTCCATTTATATCCTAATAATTATTCGTGTCTCATTTTGAACTTTTGCTGTATCATATTAAATTTTATTACTAACTAAATTATTAAGGTATCATTACAGGAAAAATATATAATAAACCATACTAGCTTTTTAATATAATAATATGTTCTTGTATAAATTGAATAATTATAAATAAGTATCAATAATTACGATTTTTTTTTTGCAGGTTCTGTTTATTAATGAGGTGCTTCGAAATTGTGAATTCAATTTTATTTTTTTATGATGTTATTATGAATACATAATAAAATGTGCAGTTTTTCTATTTTATTTTTTAATACAATAATAATAATAAAAGGCCTAGCAAACCCGGAGGTTCGATGCCGACACCACCAATAGCTGTTTAGAAAACTCTGTCCACCGAAAATCGTCCAGATCCAAACCGTTAGATCACCTTAAGACAGACTACTCCGACATATCTTAAAATATTTTCACTGACAGCAAAATACTTATTGACTCTATGAAAAAAATAAAAATTCACGACTTACAGGCCGAGCGAATCACACACAACATAATTAAGATTATGAATAAAAACATAAAAATCTCAGTGCAATGGATTGAAGGCCACAACGGGGTCTCCGGCAATGAAAGAGCTGACAGTTTGGCTAAATCATCTATCTATAGAATATTCCTTGGTGCCTTTGCCATTTGTTTAAAAATCAATTTGCAAGGGCATAATTCGAGACTGGGACAGATATTGGGAACTTTCGATTAAAGGACAACAACCTCTGCACAAATACATATATCATATTACACCTCAAAACTATAAAAAAATAAAAAGTATAAATTACAAACTGACACCATTTCTGACAGAACACTAAAAATTACTTCAAAAGATTTCACTTGACAAACTCAGAATCATGTAACCGTAACGAAGAAACTCCACAAACATTTAAACACATAATTTTTGACTGTAGCTTGTACGAACTCCGTAGGTACGATCAAGCGAAAATCTGTACGATGCAAGGAGAGATATGGCCTCCTTGATAAAACAAAATGTTAAAAAATTCTTAAAGAAGTTGATGTCCTTCAACTCTAAGATTGACCTTCAAGGGTAACATCCAAACCGAAACCCCAATCATCTGGTATAATAATAGTATGTAACAATGAAGTGTGAAAACTGTAATGAGCAATATGTTAATTTTTATTTCTTTACTTACTAAACTGATTGTAGTTATCTTTTTGTAATAATAATAAATCTTTTAATATTTAAATATATTTTTCATAAATATAATTTAAAATGTAAACTGAATATCTTATACATACCCTTAAGGCTGACGTCATTGACGTTTCGGTCTACCAGTCTACACTCGGGCGTTTACTAGTTGGCTCAGCGTTTATTAAATTTTTAGGGATTCGTTCGTTACTGAGCCCAACAACATGACAAGCCCATTTCAACCGTCGCGATGACATCACTTCGATTTTATTAACAGGGTGCATACTCCGCAATTCCACGTTGTGTAACCTCCTAAATTCTCCAGTTGACTCATCCTTTTTTCAGATCAAATATTTTATGCTAAATCGTACTCTCGAAGACCTTAAGGCGGTTTTATTCCTTCAAGGTTAGCAGTTTTCTTCCTTCATACACTTACAGTAGGAAGGATAATAGTTTTGTAAATACTAACTTTCAAATTTCTGGACAAAATGCGCGACCTAATTTGTTGATACTTTTTGAGTTATTTGTTGATAATGAAAAATAACAATCATTTCTCTCCTTTTGCCATGTCATTATTTCCTCTTGAATTTCGTTTTTCCAGTTAACAGAGACCCCAACTACTAACATTTCTCAACATGTTCAAACCTATTTTCTCCCATATCTGTATCACTAAAATCGCCGCCATTTCTGTTGCTAATCATATATTTCGTCTAATCCGTATTTATTTCGAGACCTACCTCTTTACCGACTTTAATCAACGTTGTTGTATTTAGTTTTACTTTCCGCGTCCTCACTTAACAACTCCAAATCATCCGCAAACAATGCACCCGGATATTTTACCACCCAGATCTAAACCCCTTCGATACGCGATCCCAGATCTTTTTAACCAAAAGATGTATTTTAGAAACTCCAGCTATCCCGCACGCTTTTATTAATTCACTAGGAATACTACCGATTACCATTGCTTTACAAGATAACTTTGTGAATATAAATTATTCAACATAACCTTTTGAATATAAATTATTCAACACAACTTTTTTAATATAAATTATTCAACACAACTTTTTTAATATAAATTATTCAACATAACTTTTTTAATATAAATTATTCAACATAACTTTTTTAATATAAATTATTCAACATAATTTTTTGAATATTAATTATTTTAAAAACATTGGTCTAAATTTTTCCAATGTAGTTGGCCCCTGTTTAGAAAATACTAAGGAAAACAATATAGATCTACTGTTTTACTAGATTGTCTATGAATATTATATGTTGGTTAGATAATGAGAAAAATCTGGTGCGGCGTGCGCATCACACAACTTCCCCTTACCGTCCTATAATAATTATCTTTTTAATATAATTTTAAAGAATGTACATAACAATAATTGAATTAAACTCAGCAGCATTCACTTCTTCACATCTTTTCCCACTTGAGTATAATAAAATAGTTTTTTAAACAATTTTAAAATATATTTTAAAAGTTTCGATTTAGTTTCCGTGGAAACATTTGGTTTCCATTAAATAATATAAAACTAGAAATTATTAAGTTAATTATGCTTTTGTATTCTTAAATTACATTATTACAGAGCATATTATTGACAGCATCTTGGCGGATTGGTGGGAGGAGGTTCGGTCGCATCTGACTCTTTTTGGATGCGCTCGGTCATCCATCTAGGGTCTTGTACTCCTCATAAGGTACGCTGCATCTTTGCCAATACTAGTTCGATTTTTATGACACTTTTTTTTTTATAATTTAATAACCAACCATACAATTCTATACATAATTTACTTTAAATTGCATGCTTTTTAAGTTAGGCACAAATTAAATATTCTTTTCGTCATCACTTTTTTCCCTACATTTTTTCTTTGATATACTACATAAATGAAAAGTTAAAGGCCTTTATGAAGAATAATTTAGGCAAGTTTAATCAAAATCGTTAGAGCGGTTTTCGAGTGGCACTTCCGGATAGTCGATTTTGACGAAAAATTTACTGTAACATCACATGCATGTGCCTACCTTAAATTCATAATTTCAGTATCGTGCAACAATTCGTTTTTGAGCTAGGCTGTTCACATACACATAGAGTCACAGACCATTTGGCGAGACTTGGTTATAGACTCAGAGCACCTTAAAATGTGTATTTCTATTGAAAACTCGTATTCGAAAATTTCCATGATCGCAATACTTCCCCTCACTATATACTTCGTAAGGAAAAGGTAAGGTAAGGGAAAGTAATATTGCAGTTAGTGAAATTTCTCCAGAATGCGTATTAAATTCTTCTAATTGAAGTAAAGCATTACAGGGTGGATAATAATATGTAAAATATGCAATACATGTTTGGGGTTAGCCAATGAAATTATAATTAATTGTAAATTATTCTTTGTTCTTTACTTTTTTTTTTATCTTACATTATTTGAACTGTTAAATCTACCGAAGAAAACTGTTAAAAAAGAAAATACCGTCCTGTTTTTGTCATATAAAGAGAAAAAAATTCAAGGTTTTGAGCGTAGTGAGTCTCGGGTCAGACGTCTGCTCTTTTCAGCCGAAAGAAAAATACCGGTTGAGAATTTAAAATGAATTCTTGAGGAGGTTGTAGTGAGAGAAATATTACCAAGTCTTGTGAAATTTACACCCTGGAATAGCTAGCTGCCTTCCCGCCGTCTTTAACACAACCGAATGCACCTCCAAGTAGAGTTATTGGGACTGCTTCCACGGCCTACTGCATTACCATAATCACAGTGACTGGTAGGCCCTCGGGAAGTGCTCTTGCTACTCATTACTGCTTGTCTTATCGTAATTACTGCTAGCTTTGATATTGTCCTAGTCAATTATCAAAAGTAGTATATGGAGATACACTGTGTAATTAAGGATAACTTTATATGAGGTCCTCGGTAGGTATGAGCATCGACCGTTGAAAAATCGATGTTCACCATCGATGTTCAAATCGGTGGTAACCATCGATGGGACGATATTATCGACCTGAATAAATGGATGTATTTCGAGAGAAATCATCGATGTATATTAAATTCAAATTTATAGTTTCAGTGTGGATTATTTCAAAGAAAACAATCGATTTTTGGGGAAATTAGGTAGCTATAAATAAAATTATATTTTAGGACCAATGTAGGCCTATTGACTACCTAACAAATTTGATCCACCAACCATTTAAGAGAGAAATATAGTAAGAAATTTCATTTCATCATGAATTAAACAAAAATAATGAACTAAAAATTCGAAAATATTTAAAAACATCAATGTTGGGGAGAAACATCGATGTAGTAAAAACATCGGTTGTTTTCTATCGATATGGAAACATCGATATTTTGAAAACATCCGACATCGATGCCTCTACCTTAATTCTAGGTCCATTTCTGAAAAAAAAAATTAAGGGAACTTATTGTCAGAGCTAAGAGGAAAATTATTTTTTTTATGTACCTTTTTCTAAGGAACTATAAGAGATAAAGACATACTGTTGGTTTCGGCTAGTTCATCATCTAGTGGAGAGTATTTTAAAAGTTTTCCAAGTAATAATAGTCAACTGAAATTTCTTACGGCATCAACAATAACAACATTTTTAACTTAGAGTTTCACAAAAGGCATTAAATCATTATATTTCTCATTAGATAGATTTTACAAACACATTTCAAAAAATTTCAATTCATTTGGATTTCTAGTTTTCGTAGAAAAGTACGTACATAAGTAATAAAAAACTTGACCACCTGGATAACTTGGTTTTCTAGGATTACTTGGTCAATTGTTGAACTAATAATTGATCTTGAAGCTTAGATAGCTGTTTATCTGAAAACCGTCTTGAAACAAAACATTTAAAGTTGTGTTCACAGTTTTTTTCCATGACCAAAAAGTTGAAAGTATTGAAATATTATGCTTATTGTTGGTTAGACTTTTTAAAATTATCGATCTTCATTTAATTTAAATAAATCATTAATTAGTATTAGACTTTAAAACATATTTTAAAAGGTATTTTTATTTTCACATTTTTTAAATTTTTAAGCAGGAAGTTATTGAAATGAAGAAAATTTAGTTAAATCTGAAATTAATAAAATAAGTAATAAAGTTTAATGAAGTTATATTTTTTTTCTGAAAAATAAAAAATTCGCTTGCACAATGATCTCACAAGATCGATTTTACTTTTTAGTTTATATATAACTCCATATTCACACACACACACACATATATATATATATATATATATACAAATATCTTTTCTGACTCTAGAATTTTTTAAAACATTTGATTTACTTTTTTTCATTTTCGAACCTAATGATCTAAAAATCGGTTTAAACCATAAGTACAACAAACATTTATACTTATTACTGTCACCTTAACTCTGAGGCTCAAAATATTAATTTGTAAGAACTTTCTCCGTCTTCCCCTCTTCAACAATGAAAAAAAATCCTGGTCAATTGGCATGCCTCATTATTTTGGCAAATAAAATACATTTTTATGAAGAAAACGCATTTAATGCTATTAATAGACTTGCCTGTGGTCGAGGAATTCTGCAGACCGATGTGACCAAGTTCTTTCAACTCATTTTTCAATTCTGCCGCAACCTCAACAATCCCTCAACGTCGGTAGGTTACGGCGTTTAATTAGAATAAGATGATATATTTGTATATTTTTAAGGAAAATCTAGCACAATGACGAATCTGAATCTTTAGAACTACCCAGTCATCTATAAACAGAAGAATGAATATTTTTTTGTATACACTTAAAGGATACCATACGTTACAGAAGAAGAATGATAATAAGAAATAAATCTCCCATCTAGAAAACTATACGTAAATTAAAAAAAAAAATTCTGGTCAAATAGCATTCCTCCTAATTTTTTCAAATAAAATACATTTTTATGAAGATAACTGATTTTAATGTTCTATTTAAAATTAAAAGATAAATTAAGTAACCATTAATTAACAAAAAGGGCATGTGATTATTTTAAGTGCAGTTTGAAGGTACCTTTTTTTTTTCCTCAAATATTTCGGAAACTATCAAATTTAGCTAACGGTACTTAACACAATAAATTTAAAGAATAAAATTTCGTTTAAGAAAGATTCCAATAATTTTTTTATAAAGGTAGTAGTTTATAAGATAGAAGGGGATTGTAAAATTTCGGAATTTTAAGTTAAAATTAATTAAACTTTTAAACGGTTAAAAATAAAAAGTATAAACTACTATATATTCTTAAATGAAATTCAATGTTCTACTATTTCTTTTCTTTTGATTTTTTCATGGGACGAAGGGCTGAAGTGTTAGCTAGTCAAATAAGCCAAACAACCTGAGGAACAGTTTTTTTTTTGGAGAATATCTCGGAAAATGTGCAAGATAGCGAACAAATGAATAAAGTCAATCTTATGGCATATTTTGTCAGCTTAATTTTGTATAGTGTGATCTAATCTTGAGGACGCATAGTTTTTACGATTTATTTTTTCAATTTTTCTCTTGTTGCCTAGACAACGTATATAAGATTCAGATAGGTGTCTTTTAATCAGTTTCATATATTTTTGAAGCCCAAGAGTAAATCGGTTTCAGTAAATAAGTTTAGGTATTATATTCTTGTCTTATTTTATAATTGTAAACAGGTTTTAAGGAAACAGATTTAGGAATTTCAAATTGATGTGATGGGGTATAACTTTAGATATTTAGTCATAAATTAATATTGTCTATATCTGAACCTGCTTCGATTTGAATATTTATTATTTTCACTGACAGGATACATACATATCACAATTGAGATTTGTGATATAAATAAATTTAATAAATCTATGAGATGGCATGCAGAAAATCGCTACCTCATCATGAATCGGAAGTTCATGGTTTATTTCGGCTGATTTTAGTTAAAAGAGTTTAATCGAATTTGATATTAAAAACTTTTCTGCTCGGGTATGGAAATAATTATTTAACAGCAAACAATGAAATATGTAGTTCTTTATCCTTGATTATATTCAGCCGTTTCCAAGAAGTGCAGTTCAGATTTTTTTTTACATCCTAAAGCACTGCAGCGGATGAAGTTTCTTCTGTGAGTCACTCAGGGATTATCATACATATAACAGATATATTCCTCCAATATCGCACCATTTATAAGGTGATGGGAAAGTCTAAGTGAAGTGCCGCGTCAATGATATGGATTTTACTTGTTCATTGAATCTCCTTCTGATTATGGTGAATATGGCATTTGGATGAATACTGGTCAATATTTTTTGTTGAAAAAACCAATTACAATATACAGGTTTTATATAAAGTGGGCGTATTTGTCATGGATAGCAAGAAATGCGTTCATGAGTGTGCTCTGATAATGAGTTTCGAACATAGATTTCTCATCTGTAATTATGTATGCAACTGTGTATAATTATAGCATTTTTTAAATTTAAATTCATGCAATATTAAAGTGCGTATTGTTTAACTTTCATTAATTCAAATAATGGTAAACTATTCTTTTTGGGGGACGGTAAATAATTTTTATTGTAAAATTAGTTCAAAAGACTGTAAATATAACGAAATAAAAATACATATTTAATAATCGTCTAAAGCTCCCTCCTAAGATAGAAAGATCACTTTATATACAAATCTTCAAAAGCCCACAGTTAATGAAGACATGGCCCAAAAGCCCATTTTGAACAATTCCACGACAAACTTCAAGGACTTAAGAACAAAAGAAGCAAAATTCCTTCAAAACCCGCTCTAGGCAGTAAAAGTGACTAGATAAAAGACAGAATGTCTATCATGTCAAGATCTTAAATTTATACCTATGACCATTATCTGATTCATAGCGAAGTTAAAAAATAGTAATTAATAAATTATTGCTGATCTTTTATCTCTGCAAGTGTTATATAATATTATTTTATAATATACGTTCTTACAATCTCGATATTGTATATAAGAACATTAAGAGTATAAGGATAAACCTGGACCAGTATAAAAAGTCATTAGTTCATCAATTGAGCAGGAGGTACTATTCCTTGACTGAAGGTTATACAAGAAAGTGATGCGGCCAACCTTTAACCATTAGGTTTAATCCCAAATCTAATTAAGCATCAAGTAGCCACTGTATAGAGGCTGGATGTGACCAAGGAGAAATCTCTGGAGTGAATAATGAATTATAGCTTCATAATTCCAAAATACAGAGAGTATTGTCTTGCTTTTCGGATTGCCCTTGCTTAGTTGACTAGTACAGCAGGCTGATTGCAGTCTAAGAGTTTCTTGATCTTAGTGCTTCTCCAATTGAAACTATGGTCACTTGTGTTTATCAAAAGTTGTTGAAAAATTTCTACTTGACGTCCTGGTTTCTCCGGCGAAAATTCATTGGGAGTGGTAAACTCACCACCCTTTATGAGCAATTCACTTTTTCTAAACTTCTTTCGGTTTAAGGTCGATTGGTAAAGCTCTTTTGCCAATACCCGAGTATTCTCGTTGGCTCTCCCTCAACAGAGTCCGGTAGAGCTTCCTCCTTGAATGATGATATTCGTTTACAATAATCTTTACTCTCAAGGCTGATGTCACCTGTTTCAAATTTCTGGAGACATCTATTCCTAGTCCGTTCATAAAGAACATCCTATTCCTCGACTCGCCGCACCAAAGGGGTTGTTTTGGCGGCGGAAAAATAACGTTTCACACAAAATTTAAAATTTTACTGTCATGTTGTTTAACCGAATTTTAAGACAAAACTAAAGACGAAAAGAGCTCATTTTGTTTACCGATCATTAATAAGGTTAGTGGTAATTAATTATAGCCAATAGATTAAAGTGGTATTAACCTTAATTGGATTTGAAATACAAATAAAGCCGATGAGTGGATTACAATTTCCAAGAAAACGAATTCGGTAATTTTTTTTTTACACTATTCGATAAGCCCTCCGAATAATAACCAAAGCTTCCTTAAAGCGGATCTTTTCAGAATAAAAATAACTTTAATTTAGTAGGGACTTGAAAATCATTTAATATTTTAAATGTTAACAATATTTAACGGTTTTCAAGCACACTTAATAAATATATTATGAGATAATTAATTGTGAATGATTAGTAGCAAATTCTTTCAATAATGTAAATTAAGTCGGATATATAAACTTTTAAGCATATGAAGAATATACTTCCTTAACCATCCAAGTACTTGGATCGTGGATCGTCTGGGGATATCTAAATCCTCCGCAAACCCTTGAATTCACTAACGCTAAAGATATTATTGTTTGTGTAAAAGGCATAGGGAAAAGATTGAAAAAAAAAAAGTTGAAATATTTAAAGGTTAGAAATTTATATGTTTTTAAAAAAATACGAACAAAGTAAACAGAACCAAAACGTCAAATATGCCTTTCAAATTGAAAAATGAATTTTTAATACGTTGCATACGTGCTAATTAAATATTAAATCTAAAAAAATACAGTCAATGAAACATAATTCTACTAGCTATGCAGAAGAGATGAGGCTGGACCAATAATTGAACCTGGCCACGCAGTCAAAGTGATCACGTACTATATAAGAAAAAAGGAACAGAAAGGATCTTACTCCTCGGCATTTTGTGTCGAATCTCTTATATGCTCTCTCAAACAAGAAGAACTACCTCAGGCGCCGGCCATTTTTTATTCCTTCTTGGAAATCTCGGCGAGGACATCTTCCGTTCTTCTCGGAAGACAATTATCCTCTTTACCCTTCAAACCGAGTACTCGGATGGCTTCCTGTCCTTGTACTTTATGGTTGTGGTCCTTCTTCGTTTCTGTGTGGAAGTGGTTGTTTCCGATCGGCATTGACACTTGGTGATTTGCCTGTGTATCACTGCATAACATAAATAAGTATACAATATCGAAAATATTAGAAATATCATTTGAACTATAATAATTTAATATTTTTATGAGTTATCTAAGAGTATCTATTTAACTATTCTATTATTATTTAAAAATTAACAATACTTTATTTCCTTCCGTCCAATACTTAGGTGTTTATTAATATGGAAAGCTGATGTTCGCCATACATGCATAATACCATGTTGGCAAAGGCGAACTCGTTAGAGGGGGGATTACTTTTCCTCTTCTATCAATAAATTTATTAAGTTGAATAAATCGTATTTTATAAGGCTACTGTTTTTCTTTAGCTGACCTTGTCCTGTGCTGACTGGAATTCGTCCTGCCGTATAAACTGTTCAAAACCCCAATATAAAAAACAAAAAATTTCTAATACTACCAAAACCACCCGAAATTAGTAGGAACATTTCACGAGGATATTGGAATGCCATCAACAAGTGATTTTACAAGAGGTAGGAGCCAAAATTTCTTTCATGTCCTAGTCAAAAGAAGTTAAATTATAATATCGGTAATATTTTAGCTGAGGTTGTAAAAATACATTTTTATATAGAAATTCAGTACCTCAGAGGTAAACTGTCGTAATATTTTCAAAATTTCGCCCGAGAGCAAAATGAAGTTTCAGATTGCACTTCACTGTATATCTTGTTAGGAATAGTGATCAATCTATATATTAGAAGTATTACATATTATATTATTCTTTTAGCTTATTTAAGTTAATTATATTCGCAAAATATGGCCAGAATAATGCAAATACGATGATAAAATCCATTTGTCCAGCTAGATCGGGCATATTCCCCACTGTGAGTGTTGGCAATACTAAAATGCCAAATGTAAGTGCTCGAAAAACCTTTTTTTTTTTTTTTTAATATTTTTATTAAACATTAATAATTATAAAATTTATTATTATTTTTTTTTATTACGACTTTATTACAACAATTGTCATATGTCGTAAACTGACAGTGATTCCTTCCACTTTTCCCGGTCCTGGCAGTCCTCCTCTGTAAGCCCTCTGGCTGCCATTCCTTCCTGCAAACCATCGTACCATTTCTTTGCCGGACGTCCTCTTCTCCTCCTCTCCCTAGGAACATAATTTATCATTCTCTTGGGCCATCGATCTTCTGACATTCTCATTACATGGCCGTACCATCTCAGCTTTTTTGTCTCAATAGTGTACAAGACATTTCGGGGTTCCTGTACTTTTTCTCTGATCTCTTGATTAGGGATGTGCTGGAGTTTCGATATACTACAGCTACGTCTCCAGAAGTCCATCTCCATCGCTAGAAGTTTTCTTTCTAAGTTGGTAGTGATGGCCCATGTTTCTGAGCCATATAATGCCACACTTTTGACAAAGGAGTGGTAAAGTCTTTTCTTTGTAGACAATTGAACTTCCTTACTCCATAATATAGAATTTAAAGTTCTTTAACTTTAACATAAATAAAAAAATTTATTATAAATATTTTTTTTGTTTTATGTTACATGCTGCCAAATATCAGAATTCGAAAATGACATATCTACACCCGAACACGAAAGAATTAGTTTGATTGCATCAGGTTTGCTTCCTAATAGCATACACTTATATAATCAATGCCCATTTTATATCAAAAATTATGTATATGTTGTAACTTGGTCTTATTATTATGTTATGCATTAGGGCTTCAATGTTAAGAATGTTCTAATTAACTTTGAATTTATTTTCAAATATTCCACTGGTTGTATTTGGAGAAAACTTAATCGCAATGAATCCGTATTCATATAAAAGTCAGAGTTGATTCGTAAAATCGTATTAAGACCCTTAATATGGTCCTTCATGGAGCGCCAACGTTAACTAATATATCGCCAACAACGGCGACAAAACTGAACAGTTTCATAACAGCGTCCTGTGACGAATTGTGAGACACACCAACTTACATAGGACAAAAACGGACTTACTCCACACGACTCTCGAACTACCGATAGTAACTGACTTTATCGAACGGAGGCATATAAAATTTGTTGATAGCCTCCAACACTCCAACAGCACTTTCTGATTTTAAAATAAACTCGTGATGCAGTGAATAAATGTTTTGATTGATTTCAAATCATTGGCTTCCTAATTGGACTTTTGTCCAGCAAGATCGGCCATATGCCCCCCTGTGCGTCAGTTTATGTAAAGGTACACCGCAATGGATTAGGAGAAGGGAGGAAGCGACGTAATGCATATTGTATATAGATGTAGATTCGGGAGTGCTAACGAAGGGACTTGACCGATAATCCGGTTAGCTCGGGCAGTCCCTGATTGGAGGCTCCGAGGGCCGGCCCTGTCGGCCAGCTCAGTGGGTAGATTTCAACTACAATATCTTACCATCGGCACCATTAGATTCGTCATTGACAATCGGATGATAGGGTGATGGTTGGAAATATCCGAATAGTACTAAAGCAACTACAATGAATTTAACTCATCATAATGCCATGTATGACAAAATACGGATTTATCTCCTGTTTGCTGATCAGCTTTCACTTGAATATTCCTCGGTATATGGACCCTGGTGGTCTAACTTGCGTTGTTCGCAATGTAGATTATACGAAATGAATGTTGTTTATTTTTTTTTTATTGAACCTTTGAAATCGGGCAAGAAAAAAAAAAATGTTACCTTTTCCTCGATCCATCAAAATTTGAGGTTTTACGTTACAAGAAACGTAGAATCCTAAAATCAAATAAAAAAATAATTGTTTTATTCTTTTGGATGGTTTTAATAACTCCATCATACTTCTTATGCCTTTATTTCATTTCTTGATTTTTCGGACTTACATTGTCCATCATCAAACATATTTTTTTATTTGGAGAATTTTCATGGTATTCTAATCTATTGAAGTTTATTTTTCCATTATTCATTTTACGTCGTTTTGTTTAAAAATTCTGTATTTTGTTGTACTTTAACACACACACACACACACACACACACACACACACACATATATATATATATATATATATATATATATATATATATATATATATATATATATATATATATATATATATATATATGTAAGTGTGCGTGTGCGTGCGTGAGTGTGTGTTTGTGTGTGTGTGTGTGTGTTTTTGTATGTGTGTGTGTGTGAATGTGAATATGTGTGTTCCAAGGTCTCCGTGGTCCCGGAGCGCTCCTCTTCTCTTACCTCCTCCCATTTTAGGGTTATAGAACTCCAGCCCTGACTAAAAATAGGAATTGGCATATTTTGTATACTTCTGATGTAGTGAATTTATGGTAAAGTAATATTTTCACATCATATTTTAATGTTTTTTTTTGTAAATTGTATTTTTTTTTTGTCCATAATGTCCGAGGGAAATGAGGCGTCCTCCACCTTATACTTTATAAAATCCTAAGAATTTATATTGGCTAAATAAGATGTGAAACGATATAATAAATCAAAATGAAGAGAAATAATTTCATAATTTGATTTTTTTGTTTTGGGATAAAATAAAACTTTGAAACAATTCAATATTTGCTTATGTTTGTTAACAGAGTATCTTTAGAGTGATCAACACCTGTAATGTTCAAGAGTCTAAACATACATAAATTTCGTATTAATTGTATCTACTTATTTTAAAATTTAAATGAAATATTAAATATTATTTGCATAAATAAATAAATAATTTATTAAATTTAATACTTGATTTATTTATTTAATTTAAATAAATTTGTAAAGCCACTCTAATACGAAAATAATGCAGGTAAGGTACCTTTTTTGTCCATCAAATTTTATTTTCATTTTTTATTTTGGTAACTGGATCGTAGATTTAGGAAACCACATAGGTCATAGACCAAATTTTCGAAAAACAACAAGAACCAGCTCAGTGGGTCAAGCAAGATAATGGTCAAGAAGCGTAATGGTTCAAGAAAACACAAAACGACTGATAATTAAAATGTGATTGACTCTGAACATATTATATTTCCAATTAAGAAAATGATAGTCATTATGGTGTTTATATTTTATTTGCTTGACTTATGGGGTTTTATAAATCACTTAAATTTACGGAAATAAGGAAGTAATAATTTTTTATGAAATTGTGATAAAATTGTTTATAAAAGTACTTTCAGACCAGATTAACCAGCTTCTGATTCTTCATCCTTTTCAAAAAATGGGCTTCCAGAAAATATCTGATTGACTTTACTGACTCAAGGTGTTTTTTAACTAAATTATAACTAGTCACATTGCAAAAAACTGCCCCACAAGTCCAACTCAGAAAATGGGCTGGACTTTGGATTGGACCCAAGATAGGCTATCTCAAGAGATTGGAAATCCGTCGAATTTTAAATATCCCCCAAAAGTGACTTATGTGGTTTCACAACTCAACGATTTAATTATTTAGGTTACTAGTTTTTCTCTTAACTTTTGGTTTTATTATTATTTTTCTAATGAGATCTGTCTACGTATTGGCTTCTTCTGATTAAGCCATGATTATTCACAGCCTGGTTTTGAACACTGTGCCCCGCCGGCGGTGCATTGTCCGCTACAGACCGTCCAGGCGTCGCTATTGAGAGTCGCTATATGGTAACGGATCCTTCGGAATGATTATCACTGTGACTGCGCAGCCCGCCTGCCCGGAGCCCCGTGCACTATGTCACCGGTCACATTCTGTCACGTATTATTCTGGCACTTCGTGGATACAGTTCTTTCCCAGTAGGTGTGAAACGTTTCACTTTTCCTTACCCTCTTTTTTAGTATCACCAGAAGGAGTAGCAGGTGCGTAAAGATATCGGCTGTAAAGTCCACTCTTTCATATGTGGATTCTAAAACCGTTTTGAATTGACTAATAAGCTGTTTGTATTTCTACGATAATTGGATAATATGTTCAAGATTCTGTTTATTTATACTATTTCAATAATTAAAACAAAATTTAATAAAACAATACTGCAAAATCTTATATATTATAGTTAATTTGACTTCATTAATAGGAAAATATAATAGAATAAACACTTGTATTGGTGAAAACATGTTTAAGTATCGGAAACGTGGCATTTTAAATTTGATCATCAAAACGGTAAGTAAATACACCTTCGGTCCCATGGTAAACTTACAAATACGAAAAATTCGATGTTTTGTTGTTGTTATTTTTCGATGGTGTTTCGGTTGGTATAGCCTGTAGTAAAGTTTCGAATATGTTACGCCATTAGAAAGTGCTGAAATCGTAGGATCATTTTTACGAAAAACGTCTGGAAGTCTATAGCTTCTTTGTTAAAGTAATGAATATGCTTATGATTATAAAGGTAAGGTAAAACAATAATTACACATGAAACTATGAGATAAAAGTTATACAACGCCGATAAAAATAAAATAAAATAATCTAGTCCTTAGACACAGAAGAATGAAACAGTTTTTTTGCTCTCCTGAAAAGAAGTGATTTTCGTATTCGTAAGTTTACCATTCTTTTTTAATCCTTCTCTACTTTCTTCCTTTTTCGTAGGCTTTTCACCCTTTTTGATCGAAGTTGCGGAATTTAATTGTATGATCTCTCCTAGATATTTAAATTGGTTTTCCTTACTTTTTTTTTCTATTATTTTTGGATGTTTTCTGCAGCTAGTCATCAATTCAGTTTTTGAGAAAGAGATTTTCATGCCCGTTCATATCATATTTTCCTTCTTTTTATTATTTATTTGATTTTTTTTTATTTGAAGAAATATTTTCATTGTTTTTTTTTTCAAGAACTTTATCATGGTTATTATTTAAAAAATAGAAAATTTGAACTATATTAGTGATTTAATACTATTTGTGAACGGGCTATCAGGACTTAGTATGTTGCGAACGTCAGTAAGCAATTATTGTTATTTAAATAAACTTTGATTTTATTTAGGATAATTATGCTGACCCGATGAGAATAGTCTCAACCATCTTGTCTTCCCATTTTTTAGTAGTAATATTTATTTGATAGTCACAATAAACCATTGTTGATTGGAATTAAAGCAACATGAAAAATAAGTTGCCTGCACTGCGAAGAAATGCAAATCTCCATAGCGCTTATGCTATTCCATATCTTGTTGTTCCTTTAGAGTTTATTACTGATTGGACCAATAGTAATTATGAAAATATGTTGACATCTGGATGAGATGCACTTGTGCAACAAATTATTTTATTGAATTCTTCCAGGCCACGACGATGAATCGGCATTGCGTTCCTTCATGAACGAATTCTTGATAAGTTCCTCCTTATTCTTCCTTTTATCCTAATCACATCCAGATCGGGCTTCCAAGAATTTAATCCGAACAATCGGTCGTCCTTTCTATGATTTAATATGCTTGTAGCGGTCCAGTAGATGTCGATTCATTACTGTAATATAAATTATTACTTTTACAGAATGTTGAGTGAAAATGGTTTTCTTAGTTTTCTTCTTATAGATGTAAATTAACAGACTCTCACATGGAATAGTATTTTATGTATAAACAACATATTGTTTTCCAGCGTCAGAGCAATTCTATTCTTTTAAAGGCAGAACAAGTTTTACTCTTTCCTATTATATTTTACTACGCCTGTAACAATAAAATAAGATCATGTTGATATAAATTTCTTACAACACTCCATACTCTGAATATTTGATTCTTTAGAACCGTACACCGTCCATTTTTTTTTAAATTATGACGACATATAGTGTGCTTTTAACAAAGAATATTAATTAACTGTCAGTTTTGGTAAACTTTGAGAAACCCACGAGTGTTTATTTAGCAAACCTGGCTTCCAAAATGTTTGAATATAATTTATTTCGTCATAAAGTTCCTTTAATTATTTCCTGCTTGCCTCTACTTGTCCATGCTAGATAATCTTAGATAAGCTTTTCAAATTCATAAGATAAAGATATGAATTCTAAATTAATAGTCTTGAGTTTCTCACATTTTACTAAAACTGGCTATTAATTCATATTCTATCATAAAAATTCACTATACATCCAGGATACTTTTTCAAGAATAGGACGGTGTATGGTTCTCAAAAATCAAATGCTGAGAACATACAGTGTTGTTAGAAATATATTATCTGTGTCACGAAAAAATATCCAGTGTGTCATCAGATATCTCATGTTATTCTTATATTTTGGTTTTTCTATTTTTAGTTATATTGAATAATCATCCAATTTTTTAATTTTCTGAGTAGTATGCTTTGTTTCATTCTCAACGAGTCGTATTTGAAATTAATTTAGACACCAACAAATATAAAAGCCAATATATAAAAACTGCAAAAGATATTTTTCTTGAAAATGAAGTTATGTTAAGATTATTGATCATAATTAGACTTTTTTTATTTTTATTTTTAAGGAGTAGCACTACAATATTTATTAACCGATACCAGTAGGGAACTCCAATCCTTACTTTTAATAATGGTATAGAAACTAAATGGTCCAAATATATAGAAGAGAAACTGATGTAAATAGTGTACCAAGCTAAAGCATATTTATGGGATTATGGGATTAGTTTACTCCCGCTTATCTGTTCTAGTCGAGACTCGCTAGTTAATCCGGATTGTGCACCGAAAAAACCTTACATTAGGTAAAAACTAAAATAAAATACAAAAGTTAACCTTTAGTTCATATTTGTATTAATTGTGGGTGAAATATAGGTGGTTAAATTTAAATGACTACTTTATTATAAGTTTATATTTTTTTTATTGTTCATTTTTTAATAGTTGTCACATAGTCAGTTATTTTATTTGTTTTACTGAACTTAGTTTTTTCTCAGCAGCGTTAGTTTTTTCTTAGTTTTTTCTCCACTTTTTCCAAAGTGCATCCAATGCTGTAGCCGATTCCTTAGAATGTTAGTGACCTTTTAGTTAGAAAGAAAAATTTAGTTCTGTTAACAGAGTAAAAGCTGAAACTAGTGAACTCTGTATTTTTTTTTTTTACCGTCCCTTAATCCGAAGAACCGGTTAAGCGTGAGTCTACTTTATTTCTGTGTTACACGAAAAGAATGCAGGTATGAAGATGTGAGTGAAGTCCCGAAACATTAAGACGAAATTAAATATTGTATTGGAAGCCATAATTTATATTATTATTTAGTGGAATTTTAATTTTGACAAGTTTAACAACACGATTCGTTGATAACAGCTATTGAATAATCAAATAATGTCAGGGTATTTTTAAAAGTATTTTTTGTTCGTAGAATGTATATGCTTCCGAATATTCCGTAAGGTCGCCGACGTGGAAGAGGCATTAGAAGAGGCCGGTTATAGAAGAGATTGAGAGAGGCGTGTCGTACACGGAGACAAGAGAGGGGGAAGGCATTTTGTGCAAATCTTACTCCCCCGCCAAAGGGCCGCTTTCAATTTATGGTCCTCTCCCAGGGAACAATGCCACAATGTGCTCCGCCAATATAGGATCACTTCAATCTCCCGCCGGTGTAGGGAAAAAATCCCGGTCAACAGAGATATCCATAGTCAATGCCGTCCGATCAAGGTCTTGGATGACGGACGAGTTTCAAGATCGAGGGGATGGGTCCGACACCCTGCGAGGGCGAATGATTTTTCATCAGCGGTTTATTATCGCGCGGACCGATCGCGTCTGAAGAACTCGAAGACTTTGGCGCGCCACGGAATCTCAACATCCTTCTTCAGTTTTTTCGAAACCCAAAAAACATGAGGATAATGTGTTGATTTATTTCAAACCCGTTGGGAGACCGTGTTTAAAGAAATAAATAATATATATATATATATATATATATATATATATATATATATATATATATATATATATATATATATATATATATATATATATATTTTTTTTTTTAAATCGAAGACTTTTTATGTACTTTTCTATTAAAACAACGAATTTATTTAACGTTCTACCCAAGAAAATGTATTTTATTTACGTAATTCATTTAAATAGTCCATTATAGAATTGGAATGCATGGTCTTGCATGGTGCCAAAAGGCTTTTCATTCTACGAAAATGACTGTACAACAACTATAAACAATAAGTAGAGATAGGACCATTGTGAGTTAATGCAAACACAGTGAAATAGCTGATCATTATAATCTTAGGGATAAACTTCCGAAGACAGTAGCAGATTTACGCACAAGCAAAGTAGGCAATATTTGCCTAGGCGGCAATTTTTGAGGAGAGGCAAAATCTGGGTGGAATTATATTTTTCGATTCAAACGAATTTGCAACAGCTCAAACAAGGACACTTGGATAGGTAATAAAAATTATGTTCACTAAGGTTTAACTATAAAGCGGTAACTGCATGTGGAGATAGGATTAGGTTGAGAGGGCGGCATTATCTACTATCAGTTGACATCCGCATGATGGTATAGAAGGATCAATCAAATTAGGGTTTGATAAATTATTTGCCACTTCTATAAATTTGTTTTATTGAAAACTAGTTTCGAATGTTATACATTCATCCTCAGTTCTAAAAAAACACAAAAAATTAAAAAATAAGCAATTCAAAATATAGTTGATATATACTGGTATATTCCAAATATTGGTATTTGCCAATATAAATAAATATTGGTATATACCAACTATATTTTGAATTGCTTATTTTTGAATTTTTTGTTTGTTTTTAGAACTGAGGATGAATGTATAACATTCGAAACTAGTTTTCAATAAAACAAATTTATAGAAGTGGCAAATAATTTATCAAACCCTAATTATCTACTATGCCTGTGGGGAACATTTCATAGAATCTGCCCCTGTCAGAAGCAAAGGCTCCATAAATCCAGTTCAGATGTTATCAATAAGGTTTTATAACAATTGATTATACATTAAAAAGTTTACCGACCAGAAATATATAAAGGCAGTACTGAGAACATTCTTTGAATTTCGTTATATCATTACTGAGTAATGTATTTATTAGCTTTAATGTTTTTATACATTTTTATTATCATGTCATCTATCATGATCATTAGCTATTGTTTAAATTGAGTTATAATATTATTAACCTATTGACGTATTTTACAAATCCTGAGGTTTTACCGTATTTACTGTAAGAGGCAATTTTAAAGTTAACAGTTTCCTGAGATGATTAGCAGAAATCCATATCTCGTTTTCTTCAACAAACAATGTTGTCAGTAAGTATAGCTTTTGTCAATCTGTACGTATTTATACTTAGTATTTTAGAATATAATCAATGCCATAAGGAGCGGGTGTGGTACCCTAGCTAAGACATGGGATTGCTGAATTAGTATTATAACAACCACGATTTTTTTCTCCTTTTATTAATACACTGCTTTACGTGTTACTGACTCGAGTGAATATAATAAATAAATCACTAGCATGAAATTAGGTCTCTATTTTCCCCCTTAAGTTAAACCACTTATGGGGGAAAATATCTTACAACCACAAACTAAAAGAATATATTATGAAGAAATTCGCGGGAACATATTTAATAAAAGTTGAAAATCGAAATTATAAAACTTTGTTAATCTTATTAAAGAAAATAACTAACTTAGAAATTTTATAATTTTTACTGAAAATATTAAAATGATAATATCTTACAGAATAATCTGATCAGGATTCATTTGTGTCTTAGAACATTTAGATTCCTCAGTAAGATTGAACAAGCTAAAAGAAAATACAAGATAAAATTGGTATTGTTTCATAATCTCTATTATAAACTTGCAGTTCAGTCTACTTAAAAAATAAATAAAATTTATTTACATTAAATGAAATGATTATGAATGATATATCATTGTAATAGAGACATGAATTTAATTTCTTTATTTGTGTATGAGACCGAAAAATCAGGCTTTCGGTCTTAATACAAAAACAAAGAAACTATTTACTTTTATTAATTTTTTTCTTTTTTTTATATCCTAAAGATATGGATACTTCTTACAATGCCTCCTTCATTATAAATAACAAACTGCATTATTATGAATGAAATAGCATAAAACTATATCCCATTTTCTATTTATCAATTATGTTTGTATAATTGATATTACTTCTGTGGTCTATCGCTCATTTGGAAGAAGAGTGCCACAACACGAAAAACTGTAATTTTACTGGAGAAGCGTTTGATGATTGCCTATTTAGGTTTATGATTGTCTCTAACTCACTTTAAAACAAGTCAGACATTTTCTTAGTAAGTATTATGTATCTTTTTTGTCTGAAAATACATATTTCATTTTCATTTTTTATCATTTAAACATAAATTGTGAATTAAATTGTGGCCGCTTTTCATGAATAACTAGAACTAAATTGTTGTTTTGGTAAACATTGATACTAAAAATCTGACTAGGGATTGATAAATGGCTAGTTTCGAATGTTATACATTCTACTTCAGTTTAAGATTTAAGTAGATTATATCAAACAAAAAAGTTTGTACTGGTTTGTTCTCGCATTGAGCTAGCAATCTATCATTGCTAGTTCAGTGCGGGATAAAAATCTAAACATATAAAAGTCTAGTCATCTAAAAAAATAAAAGACATTTTTCTCAGAGAAATAAACCTGATAAGAAAATTTCTAAATGAAAAAATGGAAAAACAAAACTTTTTATATCTTCTTCTAAACGAACGATATATTTATTATGCACTTTCTCTCTTACTGACTCTGATTTCCTCTTCCTCTTCCTCCCTCTTTGCCACTTTTTTTTTTTTGTCTAAATTAAGATTTGCTATTAAATATTTTCCCTAATTTTGTATTTATGTCTTAAGATCACTGCTTGGAATATAAAATATTTTTTCATTTTAAATATCTATATATTTGTTCTCTTTTAACATATTAAAATTCCTATTTTCAACTGAAATTTTAAAATATTACATCGTTTCGGCATATTGCTTGGATTAGAATACCGTGGACAGTTTATAGAAATAGTTTTGGATAATCGACAATGGATTCCCCAAACGGAACCAGTATTACTGTTCAGTAGGTGAATGTACAGGTCCTTGTATATAAACGGAAGTATTACTTTTACAGGTGAATGTACAGGTCCTTGTATATAAACGGAAGTATTACTTTTACAGGTGAATGTACAGGTCCTTGTATATAAACGGAAGTATTACAAGTCCTACGTGATGTTATTCCTTATTCCAGGCATAATATAACTCACATCAGTATGTGTGAAAGGTGTATTCCATAACTGTCATATCTCGCTCTCTCCCTTCCCATCTGAATCACAAAACCATCCGAACTTTTATCGCCCTTGAATGCATAACCGCTGGACCCTTTTGTTAATTCGAACCGTTACTTTTGTAAATTTAAATCGGGTGGATGAAGAGCGTCGGTGGTAGCCACCGCTTACGAAACGACCAGATTATTCAATAATAATTAATTTGAATTGCAGCCGAGATAAAAAACTATTCATAACCGACGGATCACGGGATCTAACCCTCATTAGTATACGATAAACAAACATTTCCAAATAGCGTCCTTCCGCCTGTGGGATAGTTTTACAGCTGAATTACATGTATCAGTTAAAACTAATTTAACTGTATTAGCTAAATCTAATTCATGTATTAGTTGAATCTAATTCATGTATTAGTTAATCATTGTCTCTGTATTAATAAAATTGTTAAAAATAAATAAATAAATCTTTATTTCTCAAAGAAAAATGACGCTATGTACAATTAGGTCTTTTAACGCCTTCCAGATGTTTGACTGCCTCTTTTACACTGACTTAAGTAATGAAATCACAAAAATTTAAGGCCTACTCTACTTATGAAGGGTACTGACTTATAGTTTCTCCCGAGAAAAACATCTTTTATTTAAATGAAAATATAAGTATATGGTTTAAACATACCTCTGGTGTACCTCTACAATGAGGGTTTCCTTTTAAACTGTGATCTTATAAAATAACAAATAGTTTTACATAATGTTTCCCAACAAGACTACATAGGGATGTGTTATCTGGGGTTTTATTTAAAGTTAATATCTAAATTTTACTTTATTTTTAGATATTAATAAATTTTATTTTCAAATACACCATACAATACTGCAACTATGACCTCTCAAAAATGAAAGAAATTTTTTCCTCTTAAAAAGTAGCTTTCTTTAAAAAAGATACCAATCCTTGAAATTGACTTATCCTTTCCTCCACTTCCACATGAATGGATATCCTATCCTATATTACAGCAAAAACATTCAGCAAATGTTTTCACTGTGCCTATGATACATATATTTCTGTATGTTTTTGTAGCTATCAAATATTTTCGGCTTACGAAGCCTTTATTGAATCATTTTGGGACTCTTCTGCAGATCTTCACAAGAAAGACAGGACATCTCTCCGTTACTAGTATGAGGAGTTTTCCCTGTCCTCGAGATTATAGAAAAATGTATTAGTAAATGAAATATTAAAACGATTCTTTAACTTCCTTTGCATCGAATTTTGTAATGTAGGTTTCGTCCCTACATTAGAGGGCGTTAATATTTGCAGTTATGATTTCTAAAAAATGCACACATCTATGGAAAGAAAATTTTCCAGTTAACGAATCTAGGTATAATCACACAATAACCTTGAAGCATCACAAACACAATTCTAAATATATCTCAATAACTGTCAAAGGATTGTAACAGATTTTTAACGAAACATTTTTTAGCTGAAAAGAATTTGGATGTTGTCCTTGATTAAATACGCCCAACCTTCATAACCAATAATTTTATTTTCTCGTGTCATGTTTTTATTTATTTTTTAATCATCAGATGATTCTTTTACACTTCTAGGATTACAAAAAAATAATTATAATAATAATGAAATCAAGGATAACTATGTTCCTGTTTAAAAAAAAAATATCCAACTCTCGTAAATCAGGATTTCATCCAAGGATTTATTTATCGAGATCCAGAATTTCGTATTTAATCCTTCCGGATGGTTATTCAGGTCCTTTCTTTACTATCCTGTAACAAATTTTTGTTTGATAAAGTAATGATTTAAATCCTGTTAAAAGGCTTTGCTAAGCCTTAACAAAAAATATCCTTTCGAATATTGTTTCGATAATATGGTCAGGACTTATTGAATTTCAACATGTTTTTAATGCCGATTTTTTTTTGTCTGAGGAATAATACATCGTATCTTCGAGAATATTGAAGATATGATACTCCGGATCAGACGACAATAAGTGGCCCCCTGCGTGGTTAGGATATGACGTCTTGAAGTAGGTACATCCTTGTTATAAGTCGTAAGAGGGATGTCTGACACTATGATGTCCTCATCTTACATAAGCGATCTAATAATGCCAATAGAGTAGGTCACACGATGCACCACCTCGTATGTATTTAAGAGTTTAACATCGAGATACTCTGTCGGGTTGTTCCTGCAAGTACAATGGATCATATGATAACTTGAAATGTAGGAATAAGAAGTAGTTAATGCTATATACAAAATACAAAATATTTTTTCTTACAATATGCTGGTAATCTTATAATAATTACTTTTGATATTTACATAAATTTTATTTTTATTGTGTTTTTTTTATGCATTGTTGAGACTTCTTAAATTTAAATTTTGTAACGTTGATAATATGAAGGCATTTTAATGTTATGTGTATTTATAGAAAGCTTTTAATTGAAAATGGAAAAGAGATTTTCCAAAACGCAGTCAGAAGTTTTCAATAAACCGAATCTAGTTTGAAAGGTTTTTATTTTTTCATTTTCCTAAGATTAAACAATGAAAGACAAAAAACCTTAGTGGTAGAAGAAAGGATATTGTAGAGGAACCCTATCTTTATCTATTTCACTCTGTATGGACACTAAAAAACTGTCGAGTCCTATTTGAAACATTAAGCCAGTAGGCAAACAGAACCTTCCCAATGTATTTAGTGTACAAGTAGAACCGACGGTTGCATTGAATTAATAAGTGTGCAATGGGAATGCATTGGGCTACTCCTGCTGTTAATAACACTGCAAACAGTCCGCAAACTGGTCCGAGTTGAAATGTCCATCGGAAGTGCGTTGCCAACAGTGACTGCATAATGAACGGGGCCGTCCAAACAGCCATAAACTCGTCCCTAATAGACGCTATTTAAAAGGTTGTTTGTCATCGGATCTGTGTTTGATTAAAAATGGACACATTTAAAACTGGACCGCTTACTAATTAAACAGAGACCGCAGCGGGAATTAACGAAATCATATTATGAAGGCGGTGTGTGGAGATCTGTTTGGCCTGCAATCGAATGCACCCAATCAAGTTGCCTATTGACTCATGTAACAGTGAGTGAGCCATCGCCGCATTAGTGTTCTCTCTAATAGCCTTCCTCTCTGATGAATTTAACAATTTCAATTCCGCTCAGCTAACTAGTGCACTTCACCTATATAGCCAAAAGCCTCTATTGATCGGTAGGTGAATGCCATTGTCTAGTGCTTCAGGTTCATTTACGAAATAATTTCCTTAGTCATCAAGTATTATTCAAAGCAGTATTCGATTATGGATTACTAGTATACCCGAGCGAGAACTCTCACATTAGACATCAATCTAATCCCAAATACATTAGAAGTATAAACGATATCAGGGAAACATATTTATTCGTATAAACAATATAATATTACCAACAAAGTTTATTTAACATGCACATTTGGTAAAGCTATATAGTTTGTAATGACTATGCTGAAGTTACAGGCCATACTTAATAAGTAATTAGCTTACCCCACTGGAAAACATCTCTTCAATTTAACAGTTAGGCAATTAGCTATATCATTTTCTATATGTAGTATTCATATTTAACAGTGCCCTTTAGGGTTGGACATGGGAAACAATATATAATTTCCCACTCATTAAAAGTTTTTGTAAACAGACTCAAATTGATATAAAGTTGCCATGACGACACCTACGCAAGATGGCACAGGGCCCGTGCGGACCTATACCATACGTTCTCTTGAAAACGGTTCGTTTTAAGACTTTACGCTCCTATAGAACGTATATGGTCTTGATGCCCGCGTCAAAATCTTTAAAACCCTACTTATCCCCCGTCTCGATCCGCCGACTCTCAGTCGTCAAATCTTTGAAACCTCCCAGTTTTTTCATCACTTTTATTTAAGCCTTAGTAAGAATTTGACAATTGAAATTAGGATTCGTCACTTCTCCGTGAAATTCCCTTTCTTTTGATACCTCACTCATAAAAATCAATCGCTCCTGAGAGCCGGAAAAGGAATATATACTACCGTAATAATATATAGTATAATTATAATATAATTATAGTATAAATATATCTTTCGGGAGGTGGCCCGGATTTAGGTCCCGGGAAATCCTAAGATGATCTCGATGGATTTATTGGAGCATGGTATATTAATGTGTAAAACCGTATATCAGATGTACGATTTGCGGTGAATTGAAATTCTTTAAAATATTTACAAAGACGAAACTGAATCGGATGACCCTACAGATGATTTATTAAAATCAGACACTATATACAAGGAAGTATCATAAGATTGAAACTATAAATGAAAATATAAGAGTAATTACCTTAGATTGTCTAACGTGACTGTTGGATGAATTGGTTACAGAAGTCGATAATGCACTTTTAATTCCACACCTTCACAGCCCTTTGCTAAACTACTGTGCAACTTGCGAATTAAAAAAGATGTGACTTACCATTAAAATCCTCTCAAAAGTAAAATTAAAATAAAAGAGGTCTGTGGAAAAACAAAATTTAACTAATTCGCAAAGAATAACAATCGGGAAACATGGTATAAAATCTAAAACACGTGAATTTAACATTAATGTGGCTTAAGAGCAAAGGCGTCGTTATACCACGAAAACTTACAAGCGGCCGTAACAGCATTCGAAAGAGAAGAGGCTTAAACTAGAGAAGTGATTGAGTACTTGACACGTTACATACCCATACCCACAAGGCGAGAAAATTTAATTTAAATTGGTATATATATATATATATATATATATATATATATATATATATATATATATATATATATATATATATATATATATATATATATATATATATATATATATATATATTTACAATATATTTAAACTTATAAAAATTATTGTATGTTGGCACAAAACATAGGATTATTATAAGTCCAAGATAGAGAAGTTTTGAAAAGGTGAGTATGTAGGTTGTCTGGCGTTACTATTCGGTGAATTGCTTGAAGAAGCATTTCAATATAGAATTCCTTACGCGATTCCTAATAGGCTTTTCGGGCCTAATAGCTTCAACGGATATGAACTCGGAGATTGTTAAAAACAGCGGCTTTTCGTGGCGGGACCCTCCTCCCCTCCCTAATCTAGCGAGCTTACCTAAATAATTTTCAGATCTAATTTCTTATACGGGAAGAAGGAGTCGACTATTAAAGTAGACAATATTCTAATGTCCCTCTACTCGCTAACATAGTCCGTTCCGACTAATAACAAGGCAGGATCTATCGGAGCCTGTATCAATGTTAAAAACGACTATTTTTGTTACAAGGACCTCTCGAAGGACCTCTATCCTCGCCAAAACTAGTATTATTTATAGAGCGTTACAATATATGTATACATTTAGGGGCAAGAATTTTATTTAGAATGATATATTAACACATATAGTTATTTTCTGCAAATTCACTTCAAGATATATAGATAAACACCTTTACTAAAAATAAATTTGCATCCCCTCTTTCGTAACACCTTTAGTGATATGTTATAAAACCGTCTGCCAATAGTTTCCTTTATTGTATGTACACTTATTATACAATAAGAAACGGAATAATTATTATACATGAAAAAACATAGCTTGCATATGTCCTTTTGCTGATAATTTCTAAATGATGTACATTATAAATCGAAAAAATACAATACAAAAACAACCAATTTATGTTTAATCTCCATGGTTTTGTAATTTTGGTTTGCATGCAACAGAAGAGCATTTTGCATTATTTTCCCGAATCAAAAACATTCTGTACCTTTAAGGAGTCATGCGCTACTGGAACAATCAGTTTTATTATGGTCCTAAACACTTCAGAGTTTATTACGGTTTAGCAATTTTTAAAAAAAATACTTGTCATTGTATTCTTGCAAAATAGGGCAAACAGCTGTGCAGTGATAGACTCGTATATCCTCAATTATATTAAAATTACAAAGAGTACACAATCAATGTTATTCACTTCTCATTTTATGAATGTTACCGTTTAAATCCTTATAATGCCCATGCTAATCAGACAATCTGCCGTTCTTCATCATATCCACATTAAAAATTATTTTTTAATTCAGTCATAATACATGAAATTATTTCATTAGTTGCATGATTTAATGGAATATTTATTCTATTACCGAGTTCAGAGTTTTCTTTGTGCGAAAATATTTTATTTTTAATTATTTTCTTAGCCAAAATTTTCGGCAGTCTTGACTCTGGTAATAAAAATGACCTTTTTACATAATGCAAATGTAAATATAAACTATAAAAGGATATTTTATTAAAATTAGATTCCAGATATAAAATGCAGAGTGATGAATTCAAAGGAAGGGAGAAAAACTTTTTTATAAAAAAATATATCCAGTTTTTCTACTTCTTCTAAACATCATGTTTCATCATGGCATCATCATGTTTGAACAAGTAGATATATTGGAAAAATTTACTTTCACATGCATTTATCGTTTTTATACGTTCTCGTTTTTAGTTAGCATTCGCCGCTCCTACAAGAACATGGATCCGACAAGTTGCCGCCGAAAGAGGAATCCGACCCCACGAGCGTAATAAAACCGATTAAGAAGAATGAACAATGGATACGAAGGGAGGAAGAATGACAAAAATGCCGACAAGAGAGAGGAGCTATCATTAGAGGAAGATATGAGGACAGAAAAAGAAGTGGAGGGCTAGCTAGGTGGTCAGACCGGGTGAGCCACGGCCCAGCCTATGTGATGTGAGTGTCATATCGTCTCCACTTCTATATGGTCGGCAATTAGACACCATCACTTCCCAGAAACCATTTTTGCCTTCTTCCACTATAGCCTTCTTCTGCACTTCCACATATACCACGCTATTCCCGGTAACCGAGGATATGCAAGAAACTCCTTTATAGGACGGGCCTCTTCTCCGGGCGGCCGCTTGGGAAAAAACAGTTATTTGCGTTGTATCTTCTTGCTCCTAGGTGGCTCAAGTATTTCAATGCGTACAGAGAATCTTCACCGGCAGACATTAGGATCAATATAAGTATTAGGATCAATTCCAGTACCATCAACCTTCAAAAGTCATTTACAAAGTACTATCACTTTAAGCGCGTATAAATTAAAATATAACCAATTCTAGTATTAGAAATTTTATTTTATTTGTCTCCCTCTTGTAATATATTGTTTAAGTTATTTGTATGTGTTTTAGATTCTATTACAATAGAATCTATAGTTTTATATTTCTATACAATAGATATACTATAGCACTACAGTGCTTGTACAGAGTATATAAACCTCACTTATATGTTGCAATTTTTATTTTTAAAACTAACAATTACAGATGAAAGAAAAAAAAAATTAGCTACTGACGTTTTACGGGTATTAAACAAAACCCTGTAGAATTAAAACTATCTTCACTCTTTGACGTTTGGACCTATTTCTTGTCATTATAAAAAATCTGATTCAACTTTATACATTATTTATCCCTGCAATAAATAATCTATTTAATAATAATTTTCTTTATATTTATTGTCCTCAAAGGGATTTTGTATTACAAAAACATCATACTGCAATACGATACGATAGGATGTTGGATATCCAATTATTTAGAATAATAAATGCTCATAATGAATTTTAAATGTTATGCAATGCAAATTTTGAATATGTTTTAATCATTATTTATCATCTATATATGTATATATATATATATATATATATATATATATATATATATATATATATATATATATATATATATATATAAATCAGTATCATGTTTTTAAAATACAAGGTGTCACAGATATCCTGCCCTCCTTTAAATTCTGGAATGTTTAGGATATCAAAATGAAATTTGAGGGATCCCAATTGGGTAACTTGAAGTTAGTTTAAGGCGTATTGCCGACTTTTTAACCTAGCCGAGTATTCCTCCAGCGACTCCTAACTCTGGAATTTTCAGTGGGATAGGGTTATTTTTTTAAAACAATTCTGATTAGAAATACAATTTTAAGGCGAATTTATTTTAGATATTTTTTGATCCGATGCTAATTGCTAATTGTAAAAAAAAAAGATTTTTAAGGTTTTTTGTAATTAACAAGTTCCAAATTTATTTGAAGGATTTTTTTTTTTTTTTTATGAAACTATTCAAGTAAACTTTAATTTAGTTGAATTATATTACTTTGTTACTATGTTTGTTACTTATTATTATGTAACTCTATTTACTATATTATGTTAATTAATTTTCTTCAGTTATGTTCTCTAAATTAATAACTTTTAAAAACATAATTGAATTTATACCTTATTTTTTTTACAAAAAAAAAAAAAAAAAAAATTTAAAGTTTCTTTGTTTCAAATCTCTCATTTAAGAAAATTGATTTATGCGATGAAATACCGGAGTAATCAATTTTACACGTGGCGAAAAGAGATAAAAACGATTTTGTCGTAAGAAGTTTGTCATTTTATCAGAGAATAATAAAGAGTTTTATTTTAATTTTTTTTTTTCAGAATTTATTTCTCATGCTTCTGGTAATTCTGATCGCCGGGGTGAAAGGTAGTAAGCTTTGTTTAAATGTCCTCGGAAGACGCCATCTCACCATTATCTCCAAGGCCGCTATAAATAAATAATATATTATATATGTGCATAAGGACAGACAGTAAATAACAATGTCACGTCAATTAGTATAACTCAATGCTGATACTCTATGGCAGACAAAAACTGGTTTGCACGAACCCACGCTACTGATTCCGAACTCTAAATCGAAAGCGCTTACTTAGTACTGATCTTGCATTGTAAGTTCATAATTTTTTTTTTAAACTTTATTATTTCCTTCACGATTGCTTAAAAATCTTTCATAGTATGGAGGCGGGAGATATGTGTTAAACACATTACAAATATTTTAGATGCTTTTTCATCACATAAGAGTTGTAGAGTTTGTGCATCGAATAAAAGTGCAAATTTTATAGTAAAAATATTTAATATTTGAACGGAATATGTAATTACTTATTTATTAAATTATAAATTTTTTTTAAATTTGTATATTCTGCTACTTTGATGTTATTATAATACTAATTTCATACAGATATGTAATGTGGGTTAAATATTTTTCAACAGTTTCCAACTTTTATGATTGTAATGACTAAATTGGTAATTAAATCTGTGAAGTTGACTATTGAAATACGATCGGTCTCTTAAAGATAGTTTCTATAAGTAAGGGCATGTTTTCTAACAGTGTTTCGATTTTAAATCCTAAAGAAAAAAACAATATTGCTCCTTTAGTCCTTAGCTTATGCTTACTTTTATCTCGAGTATCTTAGTTTATTGTCAATTTGACAAAATTTTAAAAGCAATAAAAATTAAAGTATAATTAAATAAATTAACTTTTCTGTACGAATCTTTCTTGTTTTGTGGTATTTTCGAATTTGTAAATTTTAATAAATACATAAAGTTATAATTATACAATAAATTATATATTTCGAGACTAAAAGACTCAAAAAGAAAATTATGGCAGCAGAATATTTTATAGAATTTAAATTCATTCGATTTCATTTTAAAAACAGTTATAAATTAATAATACAAAAAAATACAGAAATATTCAAGGAAGATGGAATACAAAAAATATTTTTATATTTTTCTTCGCGAAAATTTTCGGTTTTCACATTTCAACGGAAATATCCATTTGGCCCATCCCTGAATCCATTTTGACTAGTTTTGTCGTGACATCTGTATGTACGTACGTTCGTTCGTATCTCGCTTAACTCAAAAAAGTTAGTCGTAGAAAGTTAAAATTTTGTATTTGAGATTGGTGTAAGATTTAGTTGTGATCCTCCCTTTTTGGTCATTTAAAGTTCCATGGCTTTAAGCTATTTAATGTTCAAGGGCTGGAGACTTTCTAAATGACTCAGAGCCACTGGATGAGGAAGAAGTCGAGACAGCCGTTATGAGGATAAAGAATAGCAGGGCACCGAGAATAGACAATTTCAGGCGGAGATGCGATACGGAGGTGAGGAACTCATGGAGGAGCTTCACAACCTTATCCTTACAGTGTGGGAAGAAGAATGAATGCCTGAAGCTTGGAGACGAAGAGTTATTTGTCCACTTCATAAGAAGGCAACCAGATGGAGTGTGACAATTATCGAGATATCGTTCTTCCGTCAAGTGCCTACAAGTTGTTATCAAACATCCTCTTTGAGAGACTCTCCCGTGCAGAAAGGGAAATAGGTCGCTGATAGACCAACCGGGTCTGTGGTGAACTAACCACAGACCAGATTTTCTCCTTGAGAATGATTCTCTAGAAGGCAAAGAAATACAAAATGGTTAAACATCACCTTTTCCTGGACTTCAACGACAGCGTAACCCGACCGGAGCTCTACCAGGTATTTGAAAAAAATGAATATATCTCATAAGTTGATCCGTCTGGTACGGATAACAATGTTGGGCTCTAACTTTGTAGTTTGCATTGCAGTTGACCTCACCGAACCTATAATGACTAACTGTGGTGTAAGACTGGGTAACGCCCTGGCATGCCTCCTTTTTAATTTGGAGAGAGCAGTGCGCCGATCAGGTATTCAAACACGGACCACACTGTTCAATAAAACGGTTCAGCTGTTGGGGTATGCCCACGATTTCGATATTGCTGCCCTCACAGAAGCGTTCCTTGCCCTGGAGGAAGAAGCTAGAAACTTGGTCTAGCTATCAACGAAGCCAAGACGGAGCATCTGAGAACAGGAAGAGCAGGGGCAGGCGCTTGCCTGTTTGGCGTTGGACCCAACAGTTTTGAGACTGTGCAAAACTTTGTATACTTAGGTTCGGAGATGAATGCCCAAAACGATGTTTCTGCCAAACATTTCAGGAGTAGGTTCCTTTCAAACAGGACCAAGATCAACCTTCATAAGACCTTGGTACGCCCAGTTCTCACATATGGGTCGGAGACGTGGGCATTTACCAGAGCTGATGAAGCCAGGCTTCTGATATTTGAAAGAAAAATATTATAAAAAATATAGAAAATAGAAGAATTTTCGGCCCTGTTCGAGAGGAAGAAATCTGAAAAGAAAGTATGTGGAGTTTTTTGGGCTGTATGATGACATTGATGTGGCCAAGTTCATCAAGATCGGGAGACTTCGATGGGCAGGCCACATGGTGGCGACGGGAGATGGGCGAGATACCCAAGAAGATCCTTACAGATGAGACGAGTGAGTCGTCCAAATGTAAGATGGACGGATTTCGTTGCGGCGAATACTCGGACGCGCGGGTACTTCTTGGTACCCGAAACTGGAGAGCTGCTGCAACAGATCGAGCCGTCTGATGAAATCTTTTGGAGAAGGCCGAGACTCAGTGACGGGTTGTCGCGCCACTCATGATGATAATGACGAAAACTTGTAAATCAATATAAATAATATACTAGATTTTGGTTAAAATTGGATAACCGGAAGTGGAACTTTATCCGAAACTGTTTTTTGTCTTTTTTAACAGATCTTAGAAGTTTTAATAAGCACGTTTCATGGTCCGTAGTAACTGTTTTTAACATTTTTATAAAGGTGTGATAAATCTATCAATATCTATATCTATTGACTCACACACACCCACACACACAAACACACAAACTGGACGCCAATAGACGTCTTGGCGCCGAATGTTGTTTTGAGATACTTTTGTCTTCGGAATCTAATAACCGAATTCAGAATCACTTTTTGACATTTCATAATTTAATAGGCGTACCTACTAGGAAGTCATGCGGTGTCCACATCAGATATTTTCTACACTAATATCATAACCACAAAATGAACAGTATGAATTAAGGTAATGCGGAATACCTAATCGTCACGTTAAAAACACATCCTGAACTTGTTAGAACTGCCCTTTTATGATCCTGAAGTTAAAACGCTGATGTACCGCAAATCCGTCACGATTGTTCGCTAAGTTGAAGTATAACAAGTTGTAAATATATCAATTCCAACCTGATTATTAAGTTGGATATTTCAACTTCTGCTTCTGAAACTGTTCTTTAAAATACTTTGTGATTTACATTTCTCCTTGCCAGTTTTCTAGTTTTTAAGCGATTGTCCGCAGTTGCCCCGCCAAAACATCGTAGTAAGCGTAAGTTCAGATCTCTGCTGTGGGAAAAGCGCGTGTGGTGTACACTTATCCCTCCTATCATGATTTGCTCCGGACCAATACATTGAAATAAAACTTTTCAATACATTTATTCAGTTATGTTCCACATTCACTTTTCAAAACTGTCACTGAAGGTTTAATGTGAGTCGCAGACATGTTTTACCTTTTTTCGATTATTATATAAGTATAATAATCCTAAAGAAACAAACTACATATTTTGCACTTGCCGCACTACCACTACTGACCACTTGAATAATGAGTCCTCCTGATATCTTGTACGCATTTACCCTTTAAAGCAGGGGCATGTGCGTATGAAGTACTACTAAAATTAATTATTAATCTCATCAAAATGGACGTTGTTGAAACGTGGGCTTGAATATAATATTTAAACATAATCGTCTAAGTTAATTTTTAAAAAATGAGAAAAAATCCATCTTTAAAATTATCGAATTTACAGGCATGTAAATTCCAACTTTGTGAAATCTAGCGTCCACTTACCCCACATTGCCTTACTGTTTTAAATTAAACGCCAATAGCTTATTACATTTCACTGGTAGAGAAATTTTTAGAATTGATAGTTTTTCTATACATATAATAAAAGATTGATATGTATAATCTAAACAATTTTAATAATGGTTTAGTATCTAGTTAAATGTGGTATTGTAAAAAATAAAGTTATAATGAAAATTTTAATTTTTATGCTGTGGATGACAATATCAAGTTTCTTGGCTACTGCAAATTTTGTGCAGCGATTTTAAGGAATCTTATTTACCTCTATTGTACCATACAATCCTATGTGTTCTTCTATAATGTTCATTCTTTATTCTAGCATACTCTGATGGGAAAAAATTATATACAGTGGTTAATTTTAATTTCTATATTTTGTTTAATATTTCTAATTAATTTAGCGTTCGGCTTTGTTTACAAGTTAACATCAAAGGGTTTTAGAAAGCCATAGTTAATTTCATTTCAAGGATTTACCTTTTAAGAGGTTTTTCTTTTGTAATTTAACCGCTTTAAAGTTAAAAGCCTGTTACAAATTCCACACCCAATAGATATAAAACCGACACCGCATGACAAGGAATTTTTAGAATGATAGACATTTTAGGTTTTAGTTTGAAGCGTTAAAACGTCGCATGGAGATAAAAGAGGCCCTCGGAAGTGTTTTCCTCAAATGAAATCTAGGAGTCGTGATTTTTAAAACCTTCATTTTCCCACATGAGATCCTCTGTGGCGCCTCGGATGGGATGGGTTATCCGTCAAAAGAGTTTTGGAGATTCCTCAACTCTCTGGAGGGTATGGGGGTCTAAAACGCTCCCGAATTCCTAAAGCCGAAACCCGGGGTTTTGCAATTTGTATGATAATGGAAGTTGAGAACTTTTGAAAGGCCCGATAATGGGTTTGAGTCTAAATGCTCTCTCAAAGCCAACGTCCCCGCCCGGGCATAGAGAGCATGTCTTACTGTCGCTCGCTCTGATATGTAGGAGAATCCTTGGCTAATTTTAAACGGAGAATATATTTTTAAAAAAATATTAATGTTTTTTCTTTTTTTGAAATATAAAGTAGGAAATTTTATTTTTATTTTATTATTTTATGAGTTTGAAAATGACTGATTCCGACAAATATTCTGCTGAGAATAATTTATATGAAAAAATATCCATTTTTGATTACTACTAACAATGAAAGACGGAAAGAATTATTTAAAATAAACAAAATTAAAAGTACTTCAGAGGAAGCTATTCTGATAGTTCGGCATTTAAGCCCTGCCATGAGGATAAGAAGTAGCTGTTATTAAATTGCATTTAATTGTACATTGATAGAATGAGTTTGATCAAAATTGTTTGAACTTTTTTCGAGAAATTAGGAGAATGTGTAACATGTGTAACATCCACGATATACAGAGGCATTTCTGGGAAGTCGATTAAGACGAAAAAGTCGCTGGTTTAAGTACACAATTTCAGTTTCGTACAAGTTCTTGTTTTGGAGCTAAACTTACCACACATACCCACACACACGCACGCACGCTCGCACGCACGCACACACACACACAAACACACACAAACTCTTACACATATACACATTTTGCGGGACTTTATTTGTTCATTTGTTTGATCTTTGGATTCAAGGGATCTTAAAACGTGTATTTCCGTTGAAACCTCGGTTTCGAAATTTTATTCGATAACAATATCTCGTATATAGGTAAGTAAAAATAAAAATGTATGAGTCATATTCCAAATTACCTCAAAAGACACTCGAGAAAGACCCAAAAAATTAAAAATTATGAATTGCACCTATTAATTACTATACGACTTATACCTTAATCTTAATTTATCATATTTTCCGATATTATTTATTTTAAATAGAAGACTATGTAAAAAAAAGTGAGTTTAATTAATAGTAATAACTAATAAATAGACTGTTAAAATAAATTTTATTACTCTCAATAGATTAATTGTTGATTTACAGGATTATTCTGGTATTTACTCGGGCCTAAAGATTCACACTAAGGGGGACAGCTTAGCAATCGAACCTTCAACTAAATCCTTTCAACGACATATCCTTCGAACATTAGCTGCTGCTCAATACTTCGTGACCATTTACTCTTGATTATTACTAGAATCTCAATATTTAATATATCCTTATCGACCTAATTCCTTTCTAGATGTCTCCAGAATGAGACATTTCGCACTTGTGCAAAGTACAATAAAAATGTCGTTGTCGTCTTACTCTGTTATTAATGACTTATCCATCTCTTAAATTGCTTAAATTAATGCGAGAGTAAAATGCAGTTTATTATCTATTAATTTTATTATACAAACAAACTCATATTTATTAAAATTATAGTAATATAATTTCCAGGAAATTTAGATCCTTTTAAACTTCTACATTTTATTCTTCAATTTATTACATTTGCCAACATACACTTTGACCATTTGCAAGACTGTTATCTTTTACAAACAAAAAAATATTTCACATTAATTTTATATCTTATTTGTAAACATCCTTAAAACAAACCTAAAACTATTATTTAATAAAATCATTTAAATACGCATACATTAATGTCATAAGAATATTTCATTAAAATAAGAAATAATTTAGAAAAGACCAAATCAACATTTAAAACATATTAGGGACTTGAATAAGTTCTCGCTGTTTTTTCGTGAAAATAAATGCTTTATTTAAAAAAATTAGTAAATGTCATTGAAAGTATTGTCCATTGCTAGCCACTACTTTCTCCCATCTTTCTGGCAGCATACGAATACCATGTCGAAAGAACGACTCATCTTTTAAAGTTATCCACGAATCGATCCATTTTTTGGCATCTTCATAAGATTGGAAGTGCTGCTCAGTCAGGCCATGAGTCATCGATCGGAACAAGTGGTAATCGGTAGGAGCAATGTCCGGTGAATACGGCGGGTGGGGTAGGACTTCCCATTTGAGCGTTTCCAAGTAGGTTTTGACCGGTTTTGCAACATGTGGCCAAGCGTTGTCGTGCTGCAAAATTACTTTGTCGTGTCTTTCCTCGTATTGAGGCCGTTTTTCCTTCAATGCTCGGCTCAAACGCATTAATTGTAGTCGATAGCGATCTCCCGTGATGGTTTCGTTGGGTTTGAGGAGCTCATAATACACTACACCCAGCTGATCCCACCATATGGATATTCCGCTTTGCCGTCGATTTTGATGCATGGCCGGGCTAACGCCACGATTTTTTACGCTTCGGGTTATCGTAGTGTATCCACTTTTCATCGCGTCACGATACGATGCAAAAAACCTTTCCTTGTCTGCCGTTGGAGCAGCTGTTCACATGTGAAAAACGCCGTTCGACGTCTCTCGGCTTTAATTTGTACGGTACCCAATTTCCTTGCTTTTGAATCATTCCTAATGCTTTTAAACATTTGGAAACTGTTGTGTGATCAACTCCTAATGATTCTGCAAGTTCATTTTGCGTCTGAATTTTTTCGGTGTGCCCGAGCGTTCTATATCTTCAATATTAAAATCATTATTTTTAAAGCGTCTAAACCAATCTCTGCATGTTGTTTCCGACAGAGCATGGTCGCCGTAAGTCCCCACAAGAATTCTATGTGCTTCAGATGCAGATTTTTTTTTAAAAAAGGAATGCAGTAAAATTCCTCGCAAATATTCTTTTTTTGGCACGAAATTCGACGTGTTTAACGCTATGAAAAAGTATGTTGTTTACACTTCGGCGGAATAACATATACTGTGATTTCGAGTCTAATGGTGGAGCTTCACGATAAAGTTGGCTATAGTATTGCCTGATGCAAAAAGACTAAGATAATACCATCTGTTGGGAAACAGCGAGAACTTATTCAAGTCCCTAATACTATTTAATATCGTTGTATTATATTTCTATATTTACTTTATTTATATAAATTTCTTGGAAATTGTAAATTGCCTAAAAATCTGGTACTGATAACAGCCAATAGAATTAACATAAACTAAGAAATTCTACAATATTTATTCTAGTTTTGAATTATTAAAAACTTTATAATATTATTTTTTAAAATGTATTCAGTACTGAGTAATGAAGCTGCAGTTACTTTTTAACGAAAGTAAACATTAGATAACTATTTGTAGGTCGACAAGGAATGAGATTGTTTTATTTTCCACTTATATGTTAGAAATAAAGATAGCCTGTGGATTAGGGATAAGAATCGTAACACGCTGTAAAATGAAAAAGTAAACATTTTATAGAGAAAGGGCAATTAATGACTCATATAAGTACTAAATATTGTAATATGGAATGAAAATATGTAAAAACTGAATATTTCTGGTAAGTTTCTAAGGAATACGAATTTTAGCCGGAAGATCGGATGTTACTCCCCTTGTCCGTACAGGGTATGAACAATATAAGCTATACATAAGGGCGGTAGTAAAAGGGAAACCAGAATGCAGATTTACTGCTCGGTCTCTGACAAGGAGCTTGGATTACTGCGAGAGTATAACTCCACTCCCCCGGGACCGTGGGTGTGGCCAAGTCCTTTTCTTTATTGTCCTTCCTAGGAGTGGACACTTTTATTCCTTGCCCGCGGTAGACAGGCAGAAGGACAGCAGCCGGTAGGAGTATCTCCCGGGAAGAGGGAGAGAGGGAGGATTGTAAATCTCCATCCTTGTAAATATTTACCCGAAAGGGAAGATTACACCCGAGGCCCTAATTTTATTTTATTGCTAATGTATCAAGGGCCGAGGCTAAATCAGCCGCTTCTATTCTCGGTCCTCTCTCTATATACACTCTCTCTTACGAGGCGCACCGCGGGATATCCCAATGTAAGTGTCTTCTATTAGGTTTGATTATATCGAAGGTCTAATGTAGTCTATGTCTATAAACAGTCCCGCCGTTTCTTGTTTGTTGATTGTCTTCTATATAAAAGACGTTTCAGGACTGGTTTTATTGATTGAAAAATGGTAAAAAAAAATAATAATTTAGTATGTCATATCCTCTTCATTTTACCTGCATAATATAAATTGAGAATAAAACGCTGAAGACTAATGGCCGTTCTTTGGGACAGCAGTTGGGATTGGTTTTAGACTGAGTCCGCCCCAATCAAACCGTCATCCACGAAATAGACTTCCAGATTAAAATGAACCTTTAACTAATTCAATCGTAGACTAAACGGAACCGGAATACATTTTATGTAATGTCCGGGAGAAAATTTGGCCAAATCCATATCTATATTGAATCATGACTCAATAAGTCGCCTTAAGGTCTTTTAGCTTCTCATGACAGTGTAAATATTTAATTAGTTTCAACTGTTTTTATACAGTATAGTTGAATGCAGTAAATGGCAGACTTTCAACTTGTCCAAATTTTATTAATATTGAAAGTTTCAATGCATACTTTTGAAAATGAGTTAATGAAAAAAATGAGTTTAGTTCTATAGTATAGAGTATAGTTTAATTAGCTAATCGGTAGTTAATTTAAATACATTGATAAATTTAGAAAAAAATCATACAGAAGATAATGAATTTATATCGATTTTCCTGAGTGGTCAGATTAATTATTTATTCAATTGTTTGATAATCTGCATCTACCCTTATGGATCATTACTTGGAAATATTAATTGACATTAAGCATACCTCTTAAACTTAAATCCCAATGATCTTTCATTCCTCACTCATCGCCGCATGTTTAAGCCTTAAATATATCTAGATATAATCTTCTTTAAACATATATCAGTGATTTTTCAACGCAGTTATGTGCTTAAAAGTCCATTCTTTTTAAACAGACTAAACGTGTTGCGGAAAACCCTTCAACTTTGCCGAGTATATTGGCTCCATGTACAATTAAAGAATAAAAGTTTAAAATTGCCGAGGAATGTAAGCGAAATTATTCGAGGCAGTGCTTAAGCAAGGTGGAGTCATTAATGGTTTGAGAAACCATCAACGGGAACTTTAATGACTGAAACAGTAGGCCGTCATAAAAGTTGGTCTTAAACTGTAAAATAAATCCACTTTCCTACCAGACGGGCTATTTAACTGCCCTCGAGATCTTCCTCGAATAAAATAAGGGAACTTTGTAACTACTGGGCCCTCTCCTCCCAAGGTATAAATGGGGATCAAGGCACTAGGAATAAAAGGAAAAGGAAAAATAAAATGGAGTAGAAGAAGTGGATAGGAGGAAAAGAAGAGTGGTATGGAGGTCGAGTCTGTTTTAGTGCCCCCTCTTTAACAGTCCGAGCCCACTGAGCATTTGAATATACCTCTGGCTAAATCGCTACATATTCATGTATATGTTTCGAACGTAGTATTTATTTATAGTACTAACAGTAGTGTTGGTATGTAAAAGAAATATTATCTACCGTAAAGCTCTACACAACTCCCAAAATAATGAAGATCATATCAGTACTAGCTATGTTTGATTTGCAACGTATCCAACATTTGGCTATCCAAACTTTTATAACTTATTATATACAATTCCATATACTTTTTATCTCTCATTTTGTGTCTTTACAGGTGTTTAGATCTTAGTTCTGCGGTATTATTTATGTTGTATATTTATCTGGTTGGAGGTATCTCTATATTTTGTACCTAATATAAATTTAAATATTCAATACTAGATTAGTCTCTCGCAGTGACAGCTCGTTTATATGAACTGTGGAATTGCAGCATCCCCATTTTCACTTGATTTTAACAATTGATATTATTATCAATAACATTCAATTTAATGAGTCCTTTTTTCTTTAATTCTTTCTTTATGCTTTTACAGTATTTAATACTTAACCATTATGTCAGTAACCATACCACATACAGTTTATGAAAAAGTTACAGAAATCTTTCAGTGGAACTGTGCGCTTCACAGTTTCACCGACGAGGATTTGTGGCTGTTGTGCACATGCGCACATAGGAAGCTGCACTCGAGGATCCAGGCAGAAAGGACACTGTTGGTGGAATGTAACTTTTTTTTATTTTACGCTGCGTGTGTTGTGCTTAAAAACCATGTAGGTACCATATTCTGTATTGTAGAAGTAAGTTGCAATCCTACTTCTAGCTATTCTATTTGATTATTTTCGTGTAAATTAAAACAAGAAGAATGAACTTCATTTTTAAATATATTGATCAAGCTTAAACTGCAGCAATTCATGCTAAAATAAGTAAAAAAATGTTTGACTTAGCGCCTTCAGGATTTTAACAAGTTTCTGGTTAAATTTTCTTTTAACACGTTATACGTTTGTTTCCTTTTACAAAATTTTAAAACAAAGGCAACATTTCGAGTAGTATCCCCATTAATTTCAACTACGAGCCGCCACTGATCTATCGAACTTAGTTTATTAAAACCGACATATTTTCAGCCATCTTCTAGCATTTTCAAGACTAAAACTTACTAAGAACTCCCATTCTGGGATAAAAATTAATTATTAAAAGTATTGTTAAAATAATTAATTAAACAATAAAGTTGAACATTTTCGGATCCTATGATAGGGTTTCATGAATTTCTGATGCAAACTATTAGCCCATATGAGATCATACCGCAAGTCGAAAATGTAATTATTATTTTTGGTGCTAATTTGGATTTTTACTCCACCGTATACACAATAATAGAAAAAAAGTCCGTTAAATTTTTATTTTACTTTCTCTATTACATAAGGAGCATTTACAGTTGGTAATAAAAAAAAATTCGGAGTGCTGAATCCGGGCAGTTTGCGAACCTTAGTTTCACAAATGTTTGCATAAGCGAATTTTTCGTTATTTTTTCTTTATCCATTTTTATGTGTAATATAAAAAGGATTAAAATGGATTTATTTATGGAGGAATTCAATTAATTATTAATTAAATTAAATTAAACTAATACCGGGAGCGGGATTCGAACTCACAATCTTTAGGTGTGTAAGTAGATACACTTTTGCAACTGTGTTGACCCCCTCGGCTGAAGATGAATATATTGCAGAATATTTTTTTTTTTTACAAGTTTTTTTGGGTTTCGAAACCAAAATGTCAAAATAATTGTGTTTTCAATATCATTATCAATTTTAAAATCTTTAATTATTTCTTGGATTGATACCTACTCATCCAAATTTTTTAGACCAATTTCATATATTTTGTTTTAATTTAATAACATTGCTTGAAAAAAAGATTTAATTGGGCAAGGATTTGAAAAGCATGTGATTAAAAAAGAATTAACATTGTTTTTAATTTCCATTAAGTTTGGACTACTTGTTTTACTAATTTCATTTTCCGTTTCAATAATTTCATTCATAATACACTGATTTCTTATTTATTCAAAATTTCGATATCACTTGAAGCATGATTTCTCATCCTGCCTTAGATGAAAAAGATTTTGTTTAATTTATGATTTGTATGAATCAATATTAGGCCCCGTTATGAATTAAGGTAATCTTAATGACCTCTAACAAGATTATCAAAATTGTTAATCTTACAACGGGATCAAAGTATTTGATATTTATATATGTATATTATATATATATATATATATATATATATATATATATATATATATATATATATATATATATATATATATATATATAATGGTCCCGTTATATTTTATATAATCCACCCTTTTATATATATATATATATATATATATATATATATATATATATATATATATATATATATATATATATATATATATATATATATATATATATATATATATATATGTGTAAAATATTGGTATATTTACCACGCAGTTTCTTTTTTTTGTTGCGTGTAATATTTATGATACCTTTATTTTTCCTATATGTATATATAAATAATTATTATTAACTTAACTAATAATATCACAATGCCTTCTAACATCTCACATTAGAATAGAGCCACGGGACCATTATGCCCTACAGGAGATGACTCAATCTTTTTTTTTCTTTGACTCCTCAGCCCCACTTAAAGGGTTGTAAGCCTACACGAAATTAAGTAACTCGAGTTCGTTAATCCACCCTTTTATTTTTTTTTTGTAATTAATTATCCCTTTATTGTTTGGAAAACATTCGATTTTTTTCCTAATCAAACCTTAACATCTCTTTAGAAAATTATAGAGTTAATTGGATTTTTTCATTTATTTTCTTTAGATGAAATTTGAAGTTCGTAAACAACCGTATTGCAAGACATCTCACTACCTTTGTTCTTCTTTGTTCTGCTATTTCAGCATTACATTATTGTTAAGCATTACATTATATTATTGCTTCAAAAAAAAATGTATATATATATATATATATATATATATATATATATATATATATATATATATATATATAAATTTTGTATATATAACAAAATCTATGAAAATAGTCTAAAACATTTGATTAAGTAGGTATCAATCCAAGAAATTATTACAGATTTTAAAATTGATAATGATAATGATAATGAAAAAACATTTCTTTTGAGATTTTAGTATTGTCTGCAATATATTCCTTCTTCAGCCAACGCTCGTCCTAGACTCATCAGCCATTCGATGCCGTGCCAGTCAGGAAAGCCGTAGTAGTTTTATTAATATTAAATAAAGAGCATAAGCCAGATTGCTATTTCAGTATTGCATTATTGTTTACGTTAAAAAAAAAAAATTAAATATATATATATATATATAGTAGTCAAGAATGAATTGAAATATACTTCATTATTTTCTATAAGTTATAAACAGAAATCTTTCATACCTCGTCATGCAGAGTGGTTTAAATAAGACGAATAAAAAAATCAAATTATGTTTTGAGGAAACTAATATTCACATTATAAAACATATTCTAGCCTATAAGAATTAATTTTATGCACCATGTTTTATTAGGTATTATTTATATTACATAATATTTTGTCCAGTGGTATTGTAACTATATGTTTATTTGATTCAATTACTTTACTAAGTCACTTGCTAAATTTAGATAAAAGGAAATGCTATCAACATTGGAAAATACTAACAAATCATTACTAATTCAGACTTTTAATCTGTCCTCCAGTTTATATGTGCAACAAGCAAAGTCTTCAGACACATTAGACTTACTTTAATCGGAGGTATGACTTCCGGGTGCGCTTATTAAAATGAGATGAAAGACATGCTTACTAAAATGCATATGGAAATACGCCACACAGAGATACCGTTCCTAAAAATGATATTATATATTATCTATATTTTATAAAGCTATTAAGACTAATTACAAAAGTTCCTTGGTAGGTAAACGAAAAAAACTATACATAAACTCTATCTACTCCAACCCAGGGTCTTCCAAGATATTACGCGCTAGTGGACTACTAAAAACAATGCACCTCTAAGATATCCTGAAAGATAATACTTTCTATTTAATTTAGAACAGGTTATTTGTGTCATGAAAAGACTGAATAAAAATAACTAATAAAAAAAAAAAACCTATTAAAATTGCCGTTCCCAGAAGGCTTGCGCACTGAGGCTGCAGCCCATCTAGTTCAGTGGTTAGGGTGGTCTTGCCCCAACCAACACAGATATATATATATATATATATATATATATATATATATATATATATATATATATATATATATATATATATATATATATATATAAATTGAGGAGTTATCTATCAAAAGTTAATATATTCACTTTTCAACAAAGATGGTTTTGAAGAATGAATATTCTGCATCTAAATTTCAAATTTTAAATGTTCCTCTGTCAAATAGGTGTTGCACATCAACAGTTTCCAAGAAAACTTGCTTTGTCTCCATGAGATGCCCCCTTATAATTTTTTGTAATAATTTTTCAAAAGTGGATATATTAACTTTTGATAGAAAACTTGCACAGGTATACTAACCTGTATTACTACAGCCCATTCCTACAAGAGTCTTGGATTCAGTAGTTGGTAGGAAGTACTGTTGCTTGACCAAAGTCTTACAAGTTGGGCAATTACCCTCCGACCCAGTGAATAATCAGGTACCCACTTTATAGAGTCTGGATGTGATCCAGGAGGGTTTCCCGAGTCCAGAGTCGATCCACGATTAATGTAACAGGACAAATAAATTATCTGTCATAGCCGGACTCGAACCTAGGTCAGAAAGTTAGCCCTCTCCTCTGAAGTACACCAAAAGATATGGCTACAGTTGACATGCCCTACAATGGATGAGATGGATAAGGGATCTCTATTGCTATCCTGAGGTAACTGAATAAAGTTCGGGAAGTCGTGGTGTTGAATAACATCCTTTTCCTTTATATTCCTTAAACAGTCTATCCTATTTTTCAATCAAATATGACAAATGCGAATAAATTCTTCATGGGAATTGAGGGTATTCATCAAGCAAAATAGCCTTAATTAATTAATTCAACCATTGTTGCTTAAACTTCGGTATTGAAGGAGAATATAAATGTTCATTAATACCGGTACACGGTACAATTAAGCATCGATTAGCAAGCAATTGGCCAGCAAACAGAGCTAACACCTATTGTCTGTTGGCAGTCCATAACCTAATGGACTCAACCGGATGCGCCAACACTCCAATGCTTTGTCCTAGTTGGGCACGGGACTGTTTCTAGGCTGAGTTCCAATGTTTGCTCCTCTATGCACCAATTTATAACTTAATGTTAAATAAGTTTACAACAAAAGTAAGTGCTTCTAATCATTCTATTAAAAGTTAGGAATTAACCTGTCAACGTTTAGCCGAATTCTAACATCTTCAGAAATTATTAATTGCTGCTACTCCATATTCTGTTATATAAAATCAATAAAAATAAATAACTAAAAATTTTCAAAATAATTAATTTATATACGAAAACATATTTAGCAGAAATAACTGCTATTATCTGCATTGGATATATCTGCCGCTCATTAAAAAAACTATAAATTTTCATTGCCTTTTCAAGAAGAAGTTAGAGCCGATACATCGTATAAACGATGGTAAAGGAAAAGTGACATTAAGATGACACAGATATGCAGGCAATATTTCAAATGGTAACTTTCATTCATATGTTGTGGAAAATCTGGATGATATCGCGGAACATACGCTAATATGCTCTCTAAAAACTAAATGCTAATTCTATTCAGAGAAAAAAAAATAATAGTTTAGTAGATAAATAAAGTAGAAGATTGATATTGACCGTATCTTAATTACAATGTATGAATGAGTGGATGAAAAAAGATTTAAAGAAGAATAATGCGTATCTTTTGAGATATGAAGGGGATGACGGAAAACAATCGGAGAACCTGCGGCTGGCTAATAGTGTGATAACTCAAAAAAAAAAAAATTATTAAGTCTATGTCAGCTTGGAATGTCGACTGCATGGGAGAACACTTCAAAATGCAGGAATAAAGAATGAGTGATACAACCGTTAAGTTTGAAGATGCACGAACCCGAGCATAAAAAAATGATTGGAACAAAGAATATTAATTTATATTAAGATAAGGTGTCCGAATTCCGCCCCGCCCATTAAATTCGCTCCTTTCCCCTTCCAAATTACCTATCTAATATATCGATAGTATAGTTACCCACTGAAATACTTCAGTACCGCTCAGTTGACTATAGACAGTAAAATAATTGCGACGGTTTGTGTTCTGGCTCAGTATTTTTGTAGAAAATAGTAAAAGTGTAGAAAGAAGAGACACTGGTTATAGTTTTTGTTTAACTTCAGAACGCTATTCTGGCGCAAGGAGGAAAAATATTTTTTCTTTATTTATTACTGTTCTTACACTAGAGTGTTGTTTTCATGTTTATATGTTAAGGTAGGGAAAGCTGCTATCGTTTTCACAGATTTTCTAACGACAATTTCAAATTTCAAACGAGGAGAAAAATGGGTTAAATGGACATGTTTCTAATGGTGTCACGAACAGTATTAATTCTAACCAAAAGTAGAGAAATTAATTTTGATGTTTATTTTGGATGGATTAGTCTCATTTTTTAATAAAATAATCAATCGTCATAATGTTTCAAATATCTTAATGTAATTAAACTTCATTGTGGGGAGTTATTTGCTTTAATTAAACATCCCTGACTTGAAATAAATAGTAAATTGTGAATTTAATTGGTGAACGAAATTAGGCCACTCATTTCTAAACCCAACACTCAGGTTATTGTTTCTGTAAGCTCGAAGGAAAGATTACTTAGTTCTGTCAAATTTGTTGGCATAAAGCAGAGCTGCTCGTTTAATTTTTTTTGGAATTTTGAGCTTTAGTTTAATATTTGAAATATCGAATTTGGATTAGAGGAACGATATTGTCACCTTCCTTCATGGGAATCAGTTAGTGGTTTAGGACGCAAAAAAACCATGAGTGGGTTCAAGTAGCTAATCTACAGTCCTTGCAAAATATAAGTAAATATAATTTTCTGATATTGGCATATTATTGGTTTATATTTACTTTAATTTATTTTTAATTAATCTTGGTTGGTAATAAAAGTAATATACACTGATTATTATACGGATTCCTAGTCAGATATTACTAAAAGACTCAATGGGTAGGAAAACGAACTTAAATGATGAAAATAATTCACAACCGGTGTCTCTGCCAATGGTTCAGAGGTCAATTTTATCCAATATTATTAACATGGTATATTAATATTAATTTATATCTATTAAGAGTCTTTCTTTTCCGGATTTTTCGGCCACGTTGGAGAACTGTAATTGTGCTACGTACTTGCGAGCGGACTACACCCTAACCGCAGCTACCTCACGCACTGCCGTTAACTCAATGTCCATCACCGAGCGAGAGCAGAGGGTTATGGCCCTCACTAGTGCCTTGTCCAAATGGAACGTTTACTGCGTTCGTCCGCGAATTTTGGAGAGGGAGGATAAGCGGGAGGGGAATTTTTTATACCCCCCTTGTTAGCGGATGAGGTATAAAGACCAGGGTTGTAAACAGACCTTGGAGCACTCCTGGCCTAATGCGAGGCCTGGGAGTCGTAAGGGGAGCTGCTTCAATTACTTCTTACTGCTTGCCCAGCAATCATAGTCTCTCTATCACTCCCTCCTTCCTATATTCATTATTGACTCTCAACTGCTGCACATTGCCCTTTGCCTAGTGATTTGATAATTTTCATTGGATTTAATGTTATTTGGTACATAATAGATATTTATTTCATTAATTTACAATTTCATTCCATATTTTTTAAACCATCCGGCATATTATAGATTGCTTATTAACTGAATTGTTCGAATTTCAAAAATTGGCAATTTTAAGGCATAATGTGTATGAGCAAAAACATTACCTTTAACATGAAAACATTATCCGTTCAAAATAAAATGGGAGTGGAGATGGACGGTGGAAATTCATTTCTTCATTCAGTCATATCTAATCATTTTCGTGAGAAAAATGCATATACATGAAAATGGAGACAACTCTAATTATTTACGAACAACAGTAACTAGAAAAAGATAAATTTCAAGAAGAAATAAAGGCGGAAAATATTTTTTATTTCTCAGTTTTAAAATTGCATGTTCGTACCTTCTTTCCAGAAACTTAAAAGTTACAATTTACAAAACAATTCTCCTTCATAATGTTCTTTACGAGTGCGAAACGTGGACCCTTAGTATGAATGAAGAACAATGCCTGAAGGTCTTGGAATCGAAGGTATTGCGTAGACTATGTTGGCCGAGGAAGGATGAGTCCACCAGAGAATTCAGCAGACTATACAATGCAGAGTTGCGGAACATGTACCCTGTTAATACGGTTGAAGCAATAGCACCGCGACGGTTGAAATGGGCATGTAAAGTTGTTGGGCTTAGTAACGAACGAATACCTTCAAAGTTCATTAGCCCTAAGCCGAATGAATAGTTGGCGTCCGAGCGGTAGACTCAAACGTCAGTGGGAACATTGTTTTAAGGTTGATCTCGGGCTTCGACGGTGGTCGGTGGACGAAGGTATACAAACGGCGATTGGTGGAATCGGCGTCGAACCTTCGGGTCCTTATTATTAACCGAAAACATTTGGCACGAATTAAATGAAGCAATTTTCGGATATTGCTCCATTTGGAAGCGATCTCAACTTTTGAGAAAATCATGTTTGGCGTATTTTCTTTCACATTAACTAGAAATGTATGTACTAAAGCGACTATAATTTAAAAATAACTTTATCGCCTTCAAATAAAAAATGCCCGTTTCCCATAACATGTTCTATCCTTTTCCCATCTTTGGATGAATCGCTTATCTCCATATTTTTTTCCTTGCACTGGCCTTTAGCTGGCAGATATATTTTCGCCGGACATGATCTATAGACTCAGCCATTCCTCTCCTCCTATGGTAGAAGTGGTCCCCACACTCCAAAGGCCGCCTCCTTACCATGGGAATGGCAAGGAGTGAAGACGATGTCTTGTTAGAAGTCCTTCTCCTGTAGCCTGCATAATGCCCGCTATCTACATACAGGGGCACATTTTATTTAATGCTATCGATAAATCGAGTGTAAAAAGCCTTCGATTGCCAGACTGCCTGGATTTATTACCGAGCTTCTGTACAGCTGACATCATCTCCTCACGGCTCACTCACTTCACATGTAGGATCACTCAATTCATCTGTACTCTTGTGTATGAGCCACTAGTTCTTGTGATGAGTTGTGATTTCTCATCATTATTATGCCAAAAATATTTCGATTTAACTCTGTTTCTTCATACTTCTGAACCGCTATCAACCTCTAGCAATCCCTCTTCATTCTCTTTATTTCTTAACAAACTTTTACCTGCTTCAAAAAGATTTAAACCTCGTTACAGTAAAATTTAAAAATAAATAAATACAAAAGTAGTTTTAAATAACCTTTTAAAGTTTTCCTTTCTTATATTCGAAATAAGATTTCGTAGCTAAGTATTGCACAGAATCATGGCAAGTGGTGGTTCAATCATACTTAAATGGACTCTTTTACTATGAACGTGTAAAAAAATAAAATAAAAAGTAATTTTATATTCTTATTAGTTAAGTCCAATCGTGCAAGTTAATAATGGTTATTATTTAATTTTAATGTTTTTTGGTGGGGAGAAAAAAAAGTCTATGGATAGGTTTTCCCCTTGTTTTGTAACAAATCTTAACTAAATATTGTTTAAGAAGGAAAGTGAAGAGAGTTGGTTCTTGAGCGTCGCCACGATTATCAATTGGTCTATACATTTCCTTTTACCAGGATCTGTACAGATTTCTTTTAATTGTTTGAAAGTGGTTTTAGCTTTCCAATTTTACATTTCTCTCCATAATTAATTTTTATTTAAGAGTTATTTTTATTTACAAAATATCTTGTCTATCATTTCATCGCATTCTTTGATATTGTATGATGTTTGATATTCAAACGGCTTCAGGACACTTATGTATGATTCAAAACACTTTTTGGTTAAAACAATTTCCGATGTAGACAAAATATCGAAAAGTTTTGTTTTAAATTTAATTTTTGTATCAACGGGCTCAGCATCATATGATGTCACCGCATCAAAAACAAAAAAAAAAAATTCTCCTTCGGATTGTGCATTCAGTCTCTAAACTGTAATAATTTGCTAATTCCGCATGTGTTGCTATGACTTAATGTCATAATGATTTAATGAAATAAATGTCTCGAAAGCATCTTCACAACAACGAAAAACGAGAAATTCAATTGTCTTTCTCATGGCAGTTTTTGCTGATTCCATTTCCATCTTCTTCAATTTTAATAATTTTCTTGCATGACTGATTTCTGTTGATACCTCTTATCAAATTATTAGGCAGCAAATTAATTTGTAATTATTTGCAGCAAATTAAAAAGTTGTCTGATTTATACTTACATCGTCCTATCGAATGACCTATTTTAATGCAGAATAAATGTCTTCTAATCCGATTTTCAAAGCTCTATCCAAATAATCCATTTTTAATATAAGAATTTATGATCTATTTTGGATATCTTTTAGGCGCCTTTTTAATTACGGCACCTGTGCCACTATTTACCACTATCCACAATGAGCAATGCAGTGCGCTCTGATACTTCTTCTTGCTCTCTTGTAAAACTTTGAAAATGATACACAGTTCACCTCTGACGTAAAGAAGTAAAAGATGGACGATATACCTTAGATACTTGACCTATAACCTAGATGGAAAGAAAACTAAGAATATCCTATGAAGAAGATGGTCCGGGGGGCGGTCAAGAATGAAATAAAATAGTTATATCTATTTAGGTTATTCTTTATTCAATAGTTACAAATATTATATTTTATTCTTGACGACCGCTCGCATCATCTTCTATCTGATATACCATACGATTAGCTATCAATATACAAAAATAAAAATATGCTACATTTGGTAAAAGTAAATTTTTCGAATTTCAAGCAACAGAGCTCATAAAATAAAAAAAAATAGTTTCTCAGACCAATCTACCCTACTCAATAAATTACAACAATTATTAGAAAATTGTCTGTATCGAATGGCTGTGGCACAATTTATAAGTTGATGAAAGACAATTACCAGATATAGAGTAAATCTCGGAGGAGAGCCAAATATCCTTGATCGGATGACTGGAGCTTGAGGAGTCGCGATAAGGACGGAGCCAGAGGATTAGTGGAATCTGTTCCAATTATAACTTCTGATTGGCTCTCCGTTTCCGCAGGACCAAGGATTATCTTTGGGATCCTCCTATTGTACAGCCTTCATCCTTCTTGTCATTGGAGCAATAACAATTGCATGTGGTTGTTACTTTGTTTTAGCCTGATTGAACTGATTGTTGGCCGTTACTGATAAAACTTTTAGAGTAATAAGTTGCTGTGATCTAGTTGGATTTAGGAGTATTTGGCAATGTAATACTTTTCATATTAGCTATTTATAGCATGTTTCCAGTTATTAAGACAAAAATATGTTTCTTGACCAGAACTACCTTGTCCCAAAACAAATCGAAGGGAAACAAATTGTAACACTGACAACTACTATTTAAATTGTGTATGAAATAGCTGGCCAATTTATTCTAGAATATGATAATCAGGAGGACGGAAAAAAAAATACTGATAAATAATTTGTGACGACGTTTCAGCCCATTATTCAGGCCTTTTAAGATATATGAGGATCTCACATAGACTGTATACCTGAAAAATATCGTTACTGTTACTGAAATAATAGGGACTTTTTGCATGCCTGCAATTGTCCAAGTACAGATATTAAAAATAACTATATAAAAATAAAAAATAAATGAAATTTCATTATTTGTGTGATTTTTTTTTCAATATTTAGTTGTCTGATGCACACCCTTAATGCAAATTTATAAAAAAAAAACCGGAATGCGGTTTTCATTGTCTTCATGTGTGTCAAATCCTGGTATATACTTTGCGTAGAATATTGATTAGTTTATTAAGGATATTTGGTAGAAAAAAAAAAGTAGATATATCTTTGCTCATGTATTTCACAGCTAAAAAATCTTTAAAAAAGTAATTAAATTATAATAATCGATATTCATTGAATAACTATAAGTGTTTTTTGTCTAAATTATTTGTCATTTTTATGGACAACTTATGTCCCATGGTTTGTCAACCAAATAGACGTGTACAGTTGTGGCTCCATAGGTGTTGAATATATGGTCGCACGGCGGTGGGTTTGGAACAACAACCTGAAAATTACAATGAAATTTGATAAAGTATATGTATGCTACATACACACACACACACTCACTTTCTCTCTATCTCACTCACACAGAGTATTTGCATGCTAAATAAAAATAGCTAATAATCTGTTTTGCTTTTTAAATTGTCATTTACTGTTTTTATTTAAATTTTGCGAAACTCTGTATTTAGGGCAAGCCTAGTTTGATAGAATTGTATTTTATAATAATATTAATAATCACGCTTTTGATGGATTTGATTTGAATCGATTAGTAAATTTTAAATTTTATATCTTCTGTCCCAGCTACATTTTGTTTTTTAAACTACCAATACTATTAACTCCACAAATTTTTGGAGGAATAGCATGTTTGGTAGATTAACCAACGGTTTATTTAATCATAGTGACATGTTTTGCATTAGGTTTTATTAGTAGAACGTGTTGGTTATTCATATACCTAAAAATTGGTGTATGTCCGTCTTTACTATAAGGTTGTTTTTAAATACAATGACATGTAATAATATAAAATCCATATAATTATCCTTATTTATCTATTAATACATTTGGAACCCATAATGCACAGTCCATATAGCTCTGGTGCAGACTGTTGCAACGAGCTAACTATGACTCAACTTATACATAATAAATTTAGTCATAAACATTTTCTTCTTTTTACTGAATTAAATTCTAACGAAATATCCGTTATTTATATTGATTTAATATTTGTTTTCTATATTAGAGATATCAATTTAAGTCTAGAGCTGCTATAATATTATACTAGAGCTGCTTCTATTCAATTGTACTAAATCGATCTTATCCAATCAGTCTGTTGTCCACAAATTTATCGGTAAATATTTACTACGTGAAATCTTCAAAAATATAAATACTTTTGCTTTAACTTTGCATGATTCTTACCTTGCTAACTTCTGCATTAGGCTTCTCATACCAGTCTCTGAATTGGCCCTTAAATCCAGACCCGGGTACAGCAATACCGAACCCAACCAAACCGCCTTGTTCGTACAATGGAAAAAGGGCGTAGAGTTTCTTGCAGTCAGAATCCTTATTGTATTTGTAGAAATAGTGTTGTCCTGTAAGGGTCAATATTTAAATTTCGAGGTGGAAATAAATAGAAAAAAAGGGAATAATTGTTGCAATAATTGTTTCTTAGTTTATAATGGTTGATAAATTATAATTTTATTATAAGTTACTATAATTTAAACATAATTACCCATAGCTGGGTAGCAGCCCTGCCGGTCGAAGTCTCCCATTTTCGGTCCAGTAGGTTCCTTCCTTTGGATCTCTACCAATTTACCATCCAAATATGCCCAGAGGCCTTCCGCCGTTTCGTCTGTGTTTTTACGGCCTGCCACAGTCAGTTTCTCTGGAAAAAAAGTAATTGCATATATTTATTCTTTTAACTTTATATAATATTTATATCATTTCTTAGGAAAAAAAAGAAGGATATCCTGGATATTGAAAATGTCCAAATAGCAAATAAGAAATTGTCACTTTTTAAGAAAATATTAAATAAAACGTATTTTGTTCCTCGGAAGTGGACAGACCTTTTCTTATTTTTTTGTATTCCTTATCAACTAATACATTTTATTTTTCCCGTTTTTTTTTAATTATTTTAAGTACACTATAAATATTTATTAAGTAATTTATAATTATTTGAATTATTTTTGAAGCTGCCAACTGGTATAATGCTGTCTTGAATATATTTTAATAATACTAGAACTGAATTTGCACGTTAGTTTAAGTTTTAATAAAAAAATTAGGAATAATGAAATTTTGAAATAAATCGACATTTACTTGCAATCACATAAAGTTCAGGTACGTTCAATTATATGTTTCTGTATATTTTTTCTATTTGTTTATTCCAAGTATGCCTCACACAAATATTTTGTTCACAATGTTTTTCCTATCTCGTTCTTCGCTATTAGTATACTTATATTAAAAATTCCCTCCATTAAAAATTGCCTAAATTCAAATTCTCACCTTCTTCCTCAGTCGGTAAAGATAATAATAATACGACTAATCTGACATATAAAACAACCACTACTTAATTAAGTTAAAAATTAAAAGACCAATTGGACACCAATAAATATTTTTTATTCAAACATAGACATCGTTTCGGCCATCTTGAGTCATCTTCAAGTCTGTAAGAAACAATGTTAATTTATTTAGTCATTGTATATACATATATATCTAAATATGTTTGATATAAAAAAGAACTCTTTATTAAATTAAAAAAAATCACCTAACTATTATTTATTATTGTATTTTTGGCTACCAACGATGTAACGTACGTTATATTTTTTTAATTAGACATGAAAAACATGTCTCGTCATTTTCTTTAAATTTTTTCTTTCTGTGTATTATACATTTTATAAAGCTAAAATATCACAGAATAAACTAATATTGTTTCTTGTAGACTTTAAAATGGCTCAAGATGGCTGAAATGTTGTTTATATTTGAATAAAAAATATATATTGGTATCCAATTGCCCTGTTTTATTTTTTAACATAATTACCTATATTTAATCTTTTGTGGACCGATATTCTAATAAATTGATTAGGAAGAGCGGAATTCTGAAAATAATAATTTCTCTTACCAGGGTTTGTGAAGTACACCCTGCTGGAGTAAGCTGGCTTCTTGAAGAAATTCGTCTTGACGTAGTTGGGGTTAGCTTCGTAGTCATAATGTTCTTTTTTTATTTTGCCTACATCTTCCTCAAGGAACTGGTTTGTGACAATAGCATTAGTTTACTTTTATTATTAATTATCTAATCCTAATTACATTAGCTATTAATTATTCACCAAACAAAAAAGGCAGGCATCATTACTTATTTGAAAATACAGTAGTCCCTCTTTAACACGAACTCGGTGTGGGATTGAATTCTTCAGTTCAAATAAAAATAAAAAAACGTGTTAAACGATATTTCGTTTGATCAATTATCCAATTGATTAAAAGTTTCAATATACATGTTTGCTCACACGAATTCATTTTTTTTTTCAAATAATTGATCTCACAATTCATATATACATTTTACGATGAAATTAGTAATGCACTGTTTTTAATATTGGTTGTTAAAGTTGTAATTTCGGAATATTAATTTTTTTAGGTATTCTTGTATTCGATATCCAAAAATTACTTCAATTAAAATTTGTAATTTGGTTTTTGGATCATTAGATCTCTACGGCACCAAACTCTCGATAATACCTCTTTTACTTTAAAGTTTCCAATTATTACTACAATTTTTTAAATAAAATTGAATAGAAATTTTTTACGAAAACGGATGATTCATATACAGTGTGCTGTAAAAAGCTAGAAGGGGTTCTGAGTCTGTACGTCGCAGGTGAGGGATTACCAATAATAGTTTACTAAATATTCGTACCTAGTATAAGTTCGTGTTACCCGAAAAATTTCACCCTACCATTGCCTAAAATAGTTCGAGATTCGTGTAAGCCGGGTTTTAAAAATATCCAGGAAACACATTGTTTTTGACAAGGCTGTGAAATTAGTTCGTATTATCCGACGTTTCGAGTTAATTGCGATTGCTGTATAGGGATAAATTATTTGAATTTTACAATAATTATCTAAAAATTATTTTTGAAATATGACCTCAGATCTCTTAAATCTTTTCTAATGATTTTCGTTTTTCCTAAGATTTTAAGCTGCCATTATGTCTGGATCTTCAGTATCAACGAAAATAGATACTTACCGATATCTGAACTCCTGCTACCTCACCCTTCTTATCGTACATGAAGCACACCCTCGGGTCGTTGTTGTGGCAGTACAAGTCCAAGGGGAACGGGTAACCTTTCTCTGGTTCTACCCTGACGAAGTCTTGGAACAGCGGACTGCTACTCGTCCTGGGTATCTCGAAGTAAGCATCGGCATTCTTCAGGCCGTAGGCTGCTGTTTTGACTTTTAGGGAAATAATAAAATATATTATTCTGAACAGATCTTAAATCTTAAAATAATCATTTAATAAAATACTGTTTGTGTAAAAAATGGTATACTTCTAGTGTTTATACATACTCTTTATATATATATATATATATATATATATATATATATATATATATATATATATATATATATATTTAAACACAATTAATAAATATTGTCATAGATATACCAAACCATTTTTGATTGCTTTGATTCACAAATAGTAGAATCAAATTATAGAAAAAAAAATAGGGAAATAGAGTTCGATTTGTATGCAAATGAGATTTATAATTTTAGATATATCTGTTATTCGCTTATGTACCATACTGACACAACTATTTTAAGTTATGCTTTGCATTGTATTAAAAATAAACATCATTGAAACTTTGTTTTTTCTTAAGAATAATTACGCGGTTCGTTGAATAAGTTACAGCTTTATAATGGATTTGTGTGAGTAGTGTCGTAACCGAATTTTTCGTGACTGCTTGCGAACAGTGGTAAAGTGATCCATTAGTTATTATCGACCGTGGTGAGATAAAAAAGGTTGCGCGAGGATGAATATGTTTTTATAGTATAACAGAACATTGCAAAATCATATGACAAAAAATAACCTCCAATATTGAAAAAAATAACGTTACTGTCAGAGCTTCGTCTAATAAAATTGCCATTTTGAAAATATCAAAATGACGGCGGTGGGAGAAAGTGGCGTACGTAATGGGGGATCAGGGAGATATTTCCCCCGAAATTAATGAAAAAATATTATTTTCATATCCATCAACATAAAGTCTTACTTTGAAAAGTATTTTTTGCATTTTTAATAGTAATGTTTGATCCAATTTTCATGCTTATCCTTAAAAGTTACTCCCCTCCCTCTCCTCGCCCCTTGGCGATTATAGACAGGTAAATGATAGCTTCCCTTCTTCTTATCAAATCCTCTCTGAATGAAATTTAAATCCCCTACCGAAAAAAAATTCTGCGTTCGGTTGGAGGAAAATGTTGAAACCCTCCTCCCTCTCCCCTTCCCCCAAGACAAATCCTTATCACCAACTCAATGCACCCAGAAATTTTCAACCCTCTAACTCAATTTTTAGGGATTGTAGAAGTGCGCAAAACCTTAAATACCGTGGGGATGGTATACAAAATTTGAGACCTCCATAAAGCACTTTTTTTATACCAACTCAATATAGAAATTTTTCAATAAAGACTAAAGTTTATAACAGTATATAAGTAATATTAGGCTGATCGAAAATAGGATAATTTCTGGCATATTTAGAAACTTTTTTTTTTAAAGAGTATAAGTTAAGACAGATTCTTTGCTCCCACTACTAAAATGAGACAAAGCGATTAGCCCGATCTATACGAATATGACACTAAAAACAAAAACCCTCGTGGATTAGTTTGGAAACGGCTGTGCTAGAGGAGGGACGTAGGGAAAAAGTAGAAATGTTTGTGAGAGGGAAGGGACGGTCCTGCACCAGTGGCGTGGTTTCTTCAGTCTACTCGGTTTTAGAATTTCGTAAATCAAACAGAGGTGATAACACGGTGAAATAAAAACATTAGGTCATAAGATTCCCTTTTTCGCCGCCTTTCTTGGTTATTCTTCTTTGAGTTACATTCCATCTTCCATCATTTCTAAACTATCCTTTCTAAACTATTTTCTTCCAGTAAACTTGATAAAAGCGGAATGTTTAATACTTCCCTTTGATACTTAAATTTTTTTTTTGCGCCCTCCACGGCTGATTCTACTGCACCCATTCAAGTTAGGCCAGTGTTAGTGAATATGAATTTTTTATTTAATCTCTTTTTCCTTACCTCTTAAATCATTGAACTCCCGCCAAGCCGTTGCAACTTCCAACATGAATAAGACTGCTAACACCTACAACATGTAATAGATGAATGGTGGATCTTGTAATAAATAATAGCTTTATAATGGATACGAGTAGTTATGGCACATGTTGATATGTCAAATTTTCATGTTTGGGGCAAAGTAACTATTTTTGTGAAATATAAAATCCCAATTTTTTTATGGTTAATACTACTTATATTCGAATTCAAGCCTATACAAAAATAGGATTGAAAAACTTCATTGAGCTATTTTTACGAAAAAATGTTACTTTGCCTAAAACATGAAAAAATTACATATCAACATCTGCCACATATTCTGGAACACGTCTCTTTAGAATAACAATACAGGCATAATATATGGGCTTTAGATCCTTAGAGTACAATAAATGAAAACAAAGGAATTAATAAATAATAAAAAAAAAAATAAATGAAATTATAATACATTAAATCATAATGAAGTAACCTTCAAGCCTTCAAACAAAAACAAACTTATAATATTAATAATTTAAAAAAATTAAAAGGCTGTAATAATAATTATAACCTTAAAGCCTTCAAACAAAAAAAAACTTATAATATTAGTAAAATAAAAAGAGGAAGAGATAATAATTAAAAAGTACATTAATGCATATTTATTAATGTTGATAGTAAGGAACATCGATTTATAATTCTTATTCCTCGATTCTTATTTATTAATTTTATGTTATGTTGCGTTTGAAACTATTTTAGTGTAGAATAAATTCATGACGTAACATATGAACAATTATTTAACTCGTTCGACAACTATGATTTAAGCTTTAAAGTTGAGAAAATATTTCCTGAAATATTGGTGAAATTAAAGAATTTAGGAGACTGATTAAGTTTTTTTTTTTTGTAATTTTTTGCACTGTGGCCTATTATTCGTCACATTTACATTTTTTGTAGGTATCGTTTTAATTTTATTTTTCATTTTTAAGATTATACTTTTTTGAACGTGAGTAGATTATTTTTAAGTTTTATTTATTCGTAAATTATTAACAACAATATATTTATTTTCATTGAAATTTTTAAATAATTATATCCGTAATTTATATTCTAATTTTTCAAGTAATCTCTTAGTTACTAATTTGTTTTTTAATCAGAGTTATTTATAACATTAATCCTATGAGGAAAGTAACTGCTGAACGATTTAAGGGTCATCTACCCTGGCTCACCTTGAATAAGTTCCTCCCAATATCTCAATTCAAATTCAAACAGCTGTTTTCCGTAAGAATCGGAGGCAAAACGAAGATTGTTCATAGATTTTAACAAAGCATATTAGTAAGGTTTCTTTGTATGAGCGAAAGATTAATACATTTTTTATATTAAAAATAATTTAAAAATTATCGTATGTGAGTGATTCTCATAAAATTTTAAATTTTGAGTCCGAAAAAATCTTCTGCCTAATGTGGCATAATATTGTAAAACTTTAAATGTCAGCATTTTAAGCATATCTATTTGCTGCATACTATAAATCACATTGGAAGTATTTCTGTTAAAATTAATTTAAGCCAGAATGTCCCAAATGTCACTGCCTTCTCTTGTCCCAAGCCACAAAATATCTTGTTCAGTGTTATAGCACTTAAAAGCATCACATTATTTAAAAAATAATATTAGTAAAGTGTTACCACATAATAATCTATATTTTTTAATCTGTTTTAAAAAAATATAACCAACGAGGACGCGCCACAAAATACCTGTACGTAGGTTTGGCCATCATTACTTTAAGTGCATTTTCCTTACAGTAGATGGTATCTAGAAAATAGTTTGAGTTATAAATAATTTTTAAAAAAATTTCCAGGAGCCAGGAGTAGATCAAAATGTTTTTAGCATTTGAGTGAAACAAGGAAAAAAAAAAAAAGTAAGAAAATGCGTTGTGTACATTTTTGTCGTCATTACACTCCCCCCTTTCAAATACATTACTTTTATAACCAAGCAATTTGAATTGATTTTATCTAATAAATAAATGATGCCAAACCACATTAGTAGTAACATTTGCATGCAAAGGTAACGTCAATTAAAAAAATACCAGATAAATTACATTCCCCATCAATACATTACCGTAATGATACAGTCAGTAATAATAATTTATTTAAAAAAAAATAAAATAAAAGCTTCTTTACGCTTTCTCCATATTTTACTACGACATTCGGGGAATAAAATATTTAATTTAAAATCATTGCGAAAAATTTCATTTTCCAAAAATTGTCTGATGATTCTGGAACTCTTTACCGAAACAAAATTGTGTTTTCTATTTTTTCACCAAAAAACGGTTTTCCGCTTGGTACTCCCTATCATATCCTGTTTCTTTTGGAATTCATCTCACATTCTGTGCAAAAACCTTGCTTTTCCGACATAGGCGTACCTAGAGGTAGAGAGATGGCGGTCCGGCCGGGCCCAGTTACTAAGGGGGCCTCATCGAGGACTTATTTTGAATTTTCGAAACCATCAGTTTTCTAGCTCATTCCATACTCTTGGACGGCCGGTAAATCCTTTCGAATCCATCCGATCTTCGTACGACCTTCTTAATTACTTGGAATTGACCTTGGAATTAATTTTCGCTACTTTTACTTCGGCCTACTATAATCACGATTTTGCGGACACTTGATCATATTTCATAATTAAAAATGATTACTTGTCGAACTTCAAAATATATTAGATCCATTTTGACATTAAGAAATTCAAATACTTTCTGAAAACACCCAGAGGCGTGGAGAGAAACCAAGGCCCCATGGAAAAATTTTCTCGGGCCCCATTGATAAATTTTCCCCGAGCCTCATGGACAATCTTCCCGTACCCCAAAGACAAATTTTCTCAGGCTTCCGTAAAAAGTAAATTCACCATTGGAGCCAAGCCTCGTCCTTGTTTATATATGCAGCAAAAATATTATGGGCAGACTCAAATGTTATAAAATTTTCTTTACTTTAAAAAAGGTATTCATTATGTTTTTCGCGCAGTTGGTAGTTTTCAAGATATTTATGGTAGAATGAAAAAGCAATGAAAATTAACTTCTTATTATTTAAATATATCTGATTATTTAAATATCTATTTTTAAAAACATTTACTATGCATTTTGTACAGTGTAGGCAGAATAGTGGATCATTTATTATGCTTGATTTTCTTTTTTTTTTTTTTTTTAGACCAAAAGCGGAAACTTTCAATGGGTTACCTTTTTACTTCTTGATGTACGAAGAATTTTTAAACCCATCCATTGTAACTGAGTTACTAGTTTTAACCTATTAAAATTAAAATTCACTGGACTACATGTCTTCTTTCAGCTCTAATGAACAGGATTCTCAATTAATGTTTGGCTCAACTTCAAAACTAAAATATATTAAGTAAAATATATTAAGTTTAAGCACTTTATTTCATGCATAAATTGAGTTTCATTTTTTTTTTTGCCTCAAAATTTAAGAGTACCAGAGAATCACTCATATGGTGTGTTAATTAAATAATTATAAAATCCCCACAAACTTACACCATTGAGCATTAATCGTTCAATCAAATTTAAAACTTACTAATCTTAAAAATATAATATAATTCTTTCAAATATTAAATTAATTTCAAATGTAAAATAGAATGAAAGTCTATAAAATAAAAAAGAATTACTCCGCCAACTGGATATTTATTTTATATTTGATTTCTTGTCCAATTTCTATGCATAAATGATAAATCGTATATATATATATATATATATATATATATATATATATATATATATATATATATTATATTATATTATATTATATTATATTATATTTATACATATGTATAAATAATTATAAATAAAAACATTGCAATATAAGGCGAGAGCTTACCTTGGATACCACTCCAGTCGACTTCATATTTGCGAATGAGCTTGGAAGCGAAGCTGGTCCGAGTTAATAAACAGGTTCCAAGATGTGCGTCATTGCCCCTTGGAAGAGTTGAAGGTTGACTGCTTTGGACAGGAGAAATCATAGATTTCTTATCTGTCAATTATTAGTATTTGATAAACATTAATTGTTTCTTATTTTTTTTGGGGGGGGGGAGAGGAGGAATTATTATGAATGAATGGATTATTTGATTTTATTATTGATAAGCTTTCTTTATTAACCCTTCTTTTATTTTTTTATTGTATTAAAGCATCTACCCATATAGGGTCATTTGTATAATAAATGGATATTTTTACAATTTATTTTACATCTTGTTTGATTTCTTAATTGCTTGATTTGTTTTGAGTTCAGTTTTTCAGATAACATACTTTTGAATGATCTATATATGATTATATATTTAATTAAAAACATATAAACTTTTAACAGAGATTTCACTGTCATCTTGAGCGATGTCCAGCTTGTTGCTAATGCCGAATTCTTGTCTTGTATCCTTCGCAATAAATTTTTGTATTTTTTTTTTATGAAGACGAATCTATCCTAATATTATCAGGTCAGATAAGCCCAATTATGTAAAAACTGGAAGTGGTAGGGAGTAGTGACATTAAATCCTGGGAACCTGTGGTCCAAAGTGACCGGTCCATACCTCCGTCGCCGTGCATCCCCCCAACCCCATCCGCTCTGCCAACAAAAATGGTATTTTTCACTTTACGATCGCACTATACATACTATAATTACACAGATATTGTCATTGATTTTAGTGAACGTTTCTGCTAGTGGCTAGCCCCCTAGTCCCCACTACAGTTTATATTATTTGACATTCATATAGTTATTGCCATTGAAAAGAAATTCAGGATAATTATTTTAATACTTACGAATATTTGGAGTCCAACAACTTTATACTTCTTGTCGAAAAGGAGAAAAAAAAATTGGGTCTTGGCGCAAGCAGTAAATATCTATACTATTGTAAAATCTTGCTTCTTGTTAAGAAAATAATGGTTGTTATTTGGTTATGCACGTAAATCAGAATTTTTGGGAATGGCTAGGCCCGGATCATTCGATGGATCGATTTTATACAGTTGTCCAGAAAATAATGCAGGATTTTGGTTTTTAAAAAAAAAAGAATGATTTACAACTGTTTTATTTAATGAAAATAGTCTCCCCTACTATCAATACATTTCTGTCAACGTGTTGGCAACTTTTCCATTCTCTCAGAATAGAATTTCCCGTCTTTAGGATTGATAAACTCCAAAAACGCACTTTCTAAGTCCCTTTGTCCATTAAATTTTTTGTCACGTAAGTAGTGATCCAGGTGTCTAAAAAAATGATGATCCGCGGGCGAGAGGTCCGGAGAGTAGAGTGGATGTGGCAGAGTTTCAAATCCAAGCTCCAACAGTTTTTGTGACGTCACACGTGAGACAAGTGCCCGGCGTTGTCATGCAACAAAATGGGCCCCTTCCAATTGACCAAAGATGGCTTCATTATTGCCAATTTCTGATGCATTGCATTAATTTGGCTACAATACGATTTGGCATTGATGGTTTATCCAGTGTTTCAAATCAAATGAAGCCCACCAAACAGTAACCATCACCTTTTTTTGATGAGTTGGGGGCTTTGGAAAGTGTTGTGCTGCTTCTCTTTTGTCGAAACACTGTCCAGAACGTCTACACGTTATTCTAAAGTATCCACCTTTCATCACAAGTAACAATTCTGAACAGAAAAGAGTCGTTTTTTTTTCGGCAAAGAAGTGCAGCACAAACTTCATAAAGCTGTTTTTTTGGCGGTCGTTTAATGAGTGTGGAACCCAACCCTCAAGATTTTTTACCTTTCCAATCGCCTTGATGTGGTCATTGATGATCGATTTGCTAAGTTTAAGTTTCCCTGCAAGTTCTCGAACAGTTGTTCAGGGATTTTCTTCCGCCAAAGCCCGCAGAACTTCGTCATCAAGAGAGGAAGTCCTTCCACGACCTTTTTCTTCAAGGCTGAAGTCTCCCTCCCGAAATTTTTCGAACCACCGTTGAAGAGTGCACTCATTAAAGCTGCTCTCGCCCCAGACTTGATAGATGTTTCTGGCCGTCTAGGTCCCGTTCCGGCCAAGTTTAAACTCGTAAAACAAAACTATTCGAAAATTACGCGTTAACATCTTAGTAAAGACTGAATTATTTCTAAGCAGTGAAATGCTACAGAGGTAAACAAACATTATCGTTTGGAAGAGGATTAATAAGTGTTGACATTCTTACAAATGAATTATCCCGAAAAGGTAAACAGTTTGCTATATAGTGGGGTATTTTAAACTCAAAATCCTGAATTTTTTTCCAGACAATCCAATATTATACCTTTTTCATGCCTTCATAAACCAATTCTATGATCCAAACACGTCGAATCTAATAATGTTCATCACCTGGCTTGTCTACATACAGTGGCCTTTTGTTCATTATTTATTTATTCCTTTTTCTTTAATGGCAATATTAATGTTTGTGCAACTACACTTATACATCTCCGTGTCTTCAGCTGTCTCATTAATTTGCACTTCGTTAATTAGAATTCTGTGTATTCTTATCCTGGTTCATCTTTGTTCCTTTTCTTTCTCCTAATAAACAGAATACTGGTACAGAAGTACCAAGAAACAATTCATCAAATCGTAACTAAATTTATTTTTGTACCATTTCCTTGCAGAACATGCTCTTTCTGTTCTTTTTAATTCAATCATTTTTTCGTTGGCCCTCCATACTGCCCTCGGGGTCTATTTCTCTATTCCGCACTTTCGGTTTCACTTTTTTAAATTCATCAATTCCCCTGTCCTTGGCGGGTGTTATCATGCCTTTGAAGGCTCCTTGGTTCTTTTCCTTATTGACCGCACCTACTGTTGCACAATGGATGGTGTATTAATAGGAGTGTGTTGATAGGAGGTTTATATTACATTCTTAGTTCAGATGATATTTAGAGATATTGTTAAATAAATTTTTATTTTAGTAATTAGTATTATCGTTTCTCATTTAACAGAGGAAATGGTATAACTTCATATATAATCATAATTTACGTATAATACAATTGTTACAGTAGATAAGGATTCGATTGGCTGTAAATATCTTATTCACACATTAGTTCCATAGGAGAAAAAATGAAGTAAGTCTTCATTTTCGTGCTATTCCTAGCGCTCCAAAAGAGGAGCCCCATTCCAATGCAGCCATCCCTCTCGGTCTCTGCTAAGCTGCCTCATTTATTGTAGAGTTTGGCCTCTTTTTTCCCTATCTACTTGTCGGATAGGATTATTACTCCAATTATTATTAATCCAATTATTATTAATCCAATTATTATTAAAATAGAATTATTACTCCAAGTAGGAAATTCTGGGACGCCCTCGCGGCCTCCTCCCGGTGGGTCGAGCTTCCATTGCCTTCCGTGGCTCTCTCTCCTCCTCCATTCGACAAACGTGCCCTAATCATTTTAGCTGTCGGCCTTCAAGCGTGGACTTTAGATCCGTTACCTTCAGCTCCTTTCTTATCCGTTCATTTCCGATACGGTTCCTCCTGGTCTCTCTAACTGCTCTCCGCAGGAACTTTATTTCAGCACTTATAGTCGGTTGATAACTGATTGCTTATTCAACGTAACCCAGCTTTCACTTCCATGTGCCTTTTAATTTCCCTACCAACATCTTTGTGCCTCACTATGTTGTTGCATATAGGATAGTAGATCTGGTTGGCTTGGGATATACTATTTGCTACTTCTGGGTCAATCTTCCCCGTGTTGCTAATGACTGTCCCTAAATAAGTTAACGCCTGCGCGACTTCAAGTATCTCCGCATTACAAATCAGCTGGACGTCCACTCGATCTTCTCTTGATATAACTACGATTTTGCTCTTGCTAGGTATTAATAGTCATTCCTTTGCGAAGGAGTTCCTGCTGCCATTCCGCAGGACTAGTTGCAGCTTGTTTTCTGTATCCGCAATCAGTACAATATCATCGGCAAAAAATTGGCTTTGAACCATAACATTGCTCATGTTCCATTTCCCGATGATCGTCCAAGCAGTTACAAATTTTATGGATTTCATCCATAAATATGACGAATAAGAGGGGGCTGTCTCCCTGCCTCACACCTCTTTCTGTGGGTAATTAGGGAAAGTAAGGCCATGAAAATAAATAAATAAATTGCAGAATTAAAAGGAAAAAATAAATATTGCTTTAGTAAAAAATAAACTATTAATAAGGTTGATAATTACAAAAATGAACACGAGAAAGAGCACACACTGGTACAATGCTGGAAGCCTAATGCATTAGTGTCGAAAACTATTTCCAGTCAGCTAATATTTTTAATTTTTTAAAACTTTGTAATCTCCTCATCCTGATTAAGGCACAAGTTTTTTACATTTAGTTATTTGGAGGATTTTAAGAATCGGCAGAAAGGGGCCTGATTTTGAATGTTGGAAATGTTTGATCTTCAGGTCTGCTTTGCTATATTACATTTTAACTGTAAAATCGACATTGGTTTAAGTTTGAAAGTTGTCAACTAAATCAGTTAATAACTTAACGAGTGTCAATCAAGGCGTTTAGTGTAGCCTGCTGATTGAACTTGGATTGTACTATTACTTAGTTCTATTTTTCTTTATATAAATCATTTTCCTTTAGCAGAATAGTTTCACAATACGAAACACGCTGCAAATTATTACACAATGATTTATTATTTCCAAATAATCATTTTTCAAAAATATCTGGTGTGTCCATTTACATGACGTTCCTTATCGCTTTGTTTTAGAGACAATTATATTATCTTTTAAATGAACATCTGGAGTATTCCGGTAGATGTTATGTTTTCGAGTTATCAGATAACAAACCAATGGTGAACCGGTTTTCATAGGAATAATTTATAAAACATATGTACCAAATCCAGCAAAGAAATTAACTGCAGGTGGTGGTGCAATGTACCATTAATGGTAGGTGGGGCAAAGTAATTAGCATATCAGAACTAACTAACAGCTAATTAATTAGGTCTCTAATCGAAGCTTCACGGGACTTCTTTTCTGTATTGTTTTCCTGATATTTTCGGAAATCTTTATGTCGGGCCTCTATAGTTTCTTCTGTTAATTGCTCGATGGGCAAAATATGGAATCTCAAAATCTCAGAACTATGGAAAAAAAATTGTGAAGAATTAATGGCATTAAATACCAGGGATAGAAACTTAAATATTGTGATATTGTGCTAGAAACATACTTTTCAAACTGCTTGATATTGATCCGATGCACTGAAAATAGAGCATTAAGGATAACCCCTAACCGGTCAATAAGAAACCTGTCGACTCCAGCAATACGAGCACTGATGGCACAGTGTTTGAAGAATGTTCTAGCATAGAATGTTGCCACCATCATTGCCTGAACCGAAATGAGGTTTCGGTTTGTCCACATGGAGTCCTAACTGTAATTTAAATTGATTCTGTATTTCCTTCTTTTTTTTTTTAATGTTCTTCTTTTACGTGTGGACAAATCGAATCCGAAATGTTCGCTTTTGATGTTATTGCTGGCTTCGTTCATTGTCTATGGAGTAGTTCCACAAATGTAGCATGTTTGGCTAGAACGATTTTTTGTTAAAATATTGCAGACTTTACCATCTACCATTGTAAATAGGATCACATGCTCAATTTCTATCTATCTATTATCAACTAGCAGTTTAATGGATTTTAGCTCGGATATCTCTTTCAAAATCAGGTCTGTTTTACGTTGAATCATTTCATCAGTTTCCTTTTCGAATACAAACTATAAAACTCCTCATCAGACGGCAAAATCTAGTGGAAGCTGGGGATATGCGCACAATTTGATGGACATTTCTTAAAAGAATGCAAAATATGCTGCTGAATGAAAACAAAAATTGCCTTGGGATACCCAGAAGGATATTTTATAGAATATAGAAGTATAGTTTATCTATTTCAAGAGCTTGATCTAAGCCGTTTTTTAAAAGCAATTGTAATAAATATTAAATTGGAAGATGATATGTTAATCTTGTGAGAAAGAAACGTAATTACCTGTATTAGCAGAAGCCATCTTCAGTGATAACTCACACAAACACTAATTTGAGCAATATATAAAATAATGTTGATGATATTTGTCAACAGGTGAGACTGGAGGCCTGCTTGTTCAAGCCTGGCTAATCCGTATCAGTTAGAGTATAAACAGAGTTTGGGATTATACATACATACATTTTTTATAAAATTATTCATAATACATTTTTTAGGTCATCAACTATCAATATAAAAGGATGCTTTGTTACATTTATCACATGTTTAAACTTGTTTTTGTCCTCCTAGATCGGCTGTCGGACACTACGAACTGTTGCAACTGGCGGGGAATCACACTTCTTTCTGTGCCAAGCAACGTTCTGTCCAGAGTTATACTCAATATGATCAAGGAAGCGATCGAGTCAAGACTCAGAAATGGGCAGACTGGCTTCAGGAAGCACCGACGCACAGTTGATCTCAAAAACACTCTGAGGATCATCGTGGAGCAGAGTGGTGAGTGACAGTCCTCCTTATACTTAGCCTTCATAGACTTCAAGAGGGCCTTCACTTCGGTAAACAGAGACTATATGTGGCTTACCTTGCAGAAGTTCTCATGAAGATCATAAGGATTATTAAGGAGATGTACAGGAACTTCGAATGCAGGGTTCTGTATGAGGGAAAGCTATCAGGTCCCATCAAGACGGATTCAGGTTTGTGCCAGGTTCAGGTTGCGTACTGTCCCCAAATCTATTTACCACCGTGTTCGATGCCAATGAGAAGAGTATTGGTTCGATGGAATCGGGCAATCCAGTGGACACTAAGCCAAAGGCTGGAGGACTTGGAGTTTGCGGATGATGTCTGCATTATGGCCCAAAGGTTCTCGGAAAGCTAAATTAAAAAAACTCCTGAAGGAAGCAGGAGAGGCTGACCTCTCAATAAAAATCAGAAAGACGAAGGAGATGCGGGTAAACTCGAGTGTCGAGGACAGTCTCCAGATGGGTGAGGAAACTATTGAAAGAGTGCAAATCTTCCCTTACCTTGGTAGCCTCGTCTCAGAGAAAGGAGGGTCAGAGAACGCTTTCGGAAAGCGAATACTGGGTTCGTTCTTATCTACCCTTCTTATCATCTACCCGCTTAGGAGAAAACGGAGTGTCTCCATGCGTGCGGAAACTGAGGCCCTTCACAACCAATGTAAAATCTGTACGTCTGTATGGCTCGGAAACTTGGAAGGTCACAAAGGGTGCCACCTGGAAGCTGCAGGTATTTACCAATCACTGTCTCCGCCGTATTCTAAACATCAGATGGTCCGAAAAAGTCTTAAATCAAGAGCTTTGCTGCAGAGCCGGGCAGAGGCCGATTGAGCAAGACATAAGAAGAAGGAAGTGGAACGGGATTGGCCATACACTCCGAAAACAGTCTGGAGCAATAGAAAGATCGGCATTTGATTCAAACCCACAAGAAGTACGCCGGAAAGGACGACCTCGCATCAACTGGAGGAGATCTGTACCAAATGAGGCGGAGCAGGCAGGAAGGACTTGGAGTTGGCTAGGTATAGATGGAAGTTGTTCGTTGAGGCTCTTTGCTCCACTGGTAGCTATAGGAGTTGATAGAATAGAATAATAGATCGGCAATGGGCCCTAGTGTGCGACAGTTTAATGATAGTCAAAACTCCTATTGGAAGATACCTAATAAATAAGATCGTAGGACTTTCTTATTTTTTGTAACGTTAAATCCAAGGATAACAAAAACTTTATGCATTACAAATCTGTTCCAACGTTTGCCTAAATTTCTCAGCATTGAAGCTCTGTTCTTCTACATGAGATTTAGAGAAAAAAAAAATAGAGGATTGTTGCAGATTTGGGGAAAATTTAACATATTAGTTTATATATATATATATATATATATATATATATATATATATATATATATATATATATATATATATATATATATATATATATATGTATGTATATATATGTTTTATATGGCTTAATGCTTGAGGCCTTTTGTGAAGCACTAGATACTTTGTGTTATTAAGGGAGAGCAGTTTGTCATTCACAATTTGTTGGAATATCTCTTTCTTTTGTGCTTAATCGTTTATGTAAATTCGTTGAGAAGAGATACATCTTGCCGCGGTTTTTCCTGAAGACCTGATATAAACTGAAGTGCAGTCTTGGGCTCAAATGAGTCTCCTGAATACATGCTACGTTAAAGGCCAGTAACGTTTTCTAAGACTTGAACCTAATCCCTTACTCAGTTCCTCTGTGTTGGCATACTAGGAAACCCCCTCCTAGTCTTGTCTCTTTCGATGTACTTTTGTTAGAATAAGATATTCATTCTGTCTGTAGATTTGAGGTAGTATGAACCATCACTTGTAACTTATTTTGGACAATAAAGTTTTTTTTAAGTTCTCTATTTGAGCAACTCTTTAACTGACGCCCGAACACAGGGACTGTAAGCATCAAGAAATCACTGTTCCCAGGTATCTTGAATCATCTTCGCAGTCTGAACTCTGAACTCTGAAGAACTTTGATATTAAGGACTCACTATCCGAGGTAGCTTTAATATCACTGCTTTTGGCCCACTCTCCGAGGTACCAGAAAACTCCGACGATTTTAGAGATATTCAACTTAGGCCATCACTCTACCGAGGTATTCTTCGTTGCAGTTCACTGGACTTCACTGGTTGCAGGTATCCAGCAGAACTTCGAGACTCTTATAGTAAGAATTTAGAATAACTTTTATTGTATTTTATTTTTATTTTTATGCCTACTGGCCCGGCATTACGTTGTATTAGTGAACAAATCGAACAATTAAAAAAGGTAAAAATGGCAGACACTTCATTCCAAATAAAAAGCGCGGATTACGATCATATCCCACACTTTGATGAAAATCCCCACAATTTATTGAAATATGTAAATGTGGTTAGGCAGGTTAGAAATATAGTTTGCGCTTCTAACAATAATTTCAAACAATTAAACGAGAAAAGACTTCTAAGTAAAGTATTAGTAAGGCTAACGGCGGGAGCGGATTACATTAACGATACGTATGAATTCGAAACTGTAGAAGAACTTTTAACATATTTAGAAAGAACATTCCGTGATTCTCGTTCAATTGAACAATCAACTTTTGAACTTTTTAACACTAAAATTAAAACTAAACCCGTTAGATTTCTTACAAAGAATAGATAAGAATCGTACGTTAATTATTTCAAGACACCGAATAGATAAAACACATAACCAAGAAACGGTGATCGCACATCTTGAATGTCAGCTGTTATATCATTTTTTCACTAACATGCCTTTGCGTGTTAGAACGTATTTGATGACAAAAACGGATCAAGAACCTCGACGATTTAAGGAATCTAATTCAAAATGAGAACCACCTACTATTCGACGATCTGATCTCATCAGGATCAATGAATAAGGCAAATGATAAATCAGAAAATAATTTTCAAAATAAAAAGAAATTTAATGATCAGCATAAAAATCAAAGAAAACATTATATTAATAATCATTACAATAATTATCCGGCTAATGATTATAACCAACCAAGAGAGGTTCAAAATAATTATAATCAACCAAGAGGTTCATAATCGCGAATGGAATCCTCACGATCAACAAAAGTTTTTTAATAAACCCAATTCAGGGCAATATAGACAAAATCATCCAAATAACCAACGAAGACCCTACAACGGTACAACAGGGCAAACCGTTTCGATGAGAAGTGCAAATTCTCAGCCGCACAGGCAATCAATATATGAGATAGAAGAAGAGCCGGAAGAAGTTCCGAGAGACGCGAAAATAAGAGATCTAGAATCTCAGTTGTCCCATTTTTTAGGAAATCCCCCAAACCAAGGCGACAACACGTAATTTTAGAATTATTTACTGTAAATTTCAACGAACTCCCCTATGTAATAGATCACGCTAATAGAAAATGGCTTCTCGTCACCGGAGCAAAGAGTAATTTTATAAACCCCGATATTATTCCTAAAGGCATGCCCCGCGTCAAAGAAAAATTCACTATAAAAACCGCAGCAGGCGAAAAACACGGTGATAAAGTATTATATACTTATTTAGACACAACATTTTTAAAAAATCCTGAAAAAATTAAATTTTATATTTATAAATTTAGCCCCGACTATGACGTACTTTTGGGTAATGAAATATTGGACAACATGGATTCAAAAATATTAATAGGATAATTACCACCAAATATAGTTCATTTAATTTTCATTTGCGGGATGAAAAATGCCCAGTAACTTTAAAACAGGTTATTAACTCCGTTCCATTAAACAAAAACGGAATTTTTTACGTTGAATTAAAAAATGACGATATTGAAATTCCCGCTGGTATTTACGAAAATAATTTTACAATAATTAGTAAAAATCAAAATACATTAGAGTTAAATTTTCAAGAACTTCTTGGTGAAGAAATCTCTCCCATTTCGGAAAACATATTAGAAGAAATTCCAAAATTTAATTCGCGGTGATCATCTAAGTAAAAAAGATAGGGAAACTCTTGTATTTTTGTTAAGAAAATATCCCTCAATTTTCAAAACTGATAAAGATGAATTATCCGCAACTGACATATTAGAGCATAAAATTAAAACAAAAACTGAAGAACCGATATATTAAAAAAATTACCGGTATCCACACCAATTTCGCGAAGATATTAAGGAAGAAGTAACTAAATTATTAGAAAATAAAATAATTCAGCCAAGTAACTCTCCGTACAATTCACCGGTATGGATTGTACCGAAAAAAATAGATGCATCGGAAAGAGAAAAATTCGAATGGTTATTGATTATCGAAAGTTAAATCAACAGACCATTCCCGATAAATATCCCCTTCCAAACATAGAAGATTTGCTTGGAAAGCTAGGTCGTGCTTCTATTTTCACAGCTATGGATAAAAGACTTTCAGAGCAGAAAAAGACTCAATCCCTAAAACCGCGTTTTCTACAGACCAAGGACATTTTGAATTTCTAAGACGGCCATTTGGACTTTCTAACTCACCTGCTACCTTCATGAGAGCCATGAATATTATTTTTGCGGATGTCCCCAATACTCTTATCTACATGGATGACTTTATAGTTTTTTCAGAAAATATGGCGGACCACATGAAACACGTAGAAACCGTGCTTCAAAAACTCGAAAAACATAATTTAAAAATCCAGTTGGATAAAACTGAGTTTTGTAAACGCGAGTTACTGTTTCTAGGTAACATTATTTCGGAAAAGGGTATACAACCTAATCCTGCCAAAATATCAGCCATAATGGATTCTTAACTCCCCAAAACCGAAAAAGAAATAAAGAGGTTTCTAGGTTTGACCGGCTTCTATCGCAAAATTATCCCTAACTATGCGAGATTAGCATCCCCTCTCACTAAATCTTTAAAAAAGAGAATAACAATCGACCCAGAATCTTATATAGACGCGTTTAATAAATTAAAAGAATTAATTTGTAGTAGCCCAGTCTTACAAGTCCCTGGCTTTTCTCAGGACTTCTATTTAACTACCGACGCAAGCAATCTTGCTATCGGCGTCGTGTTGGCTCAGAAAAACAACAACGTTGAATTACCAGTTTGCTATGCGAAGAGAGCGCTCAACAAAGCCGAACAAAACTACTCTACAATAGAAAAGGAATGTTTAGCTATAATATGGGCATACAACCATTTTAAGCCATATCTATACGGTAGAAAATTTTATATTTATACGGATCACAAACCTCTAGGATACATGAAAACATGTAAAACGCAAAATGCGAGACTTATCAGATGGAAAATCATGTTGGAGGATTTCGATTTCGATATCAAACACATCGAGGGTAAAGCTAATAAAGTAGTGGATTAATTATCGCGGTCCCCTATTGAATATCAAGACCTTTTACATATTAGCGAAACGGATGAAGAAAGCCTCGCAACCGTCCATTCTGATGAATCTTCTTCAGAAAATAGGATTATGATAAACGAGGATAAACAAAAACCAATTAATGTAGAAAAAACACCAAATAATAGTAAAAAAGGGTTTTTCAGAAACTATAAATACCCAACCGTTCGACACAAAAACCAGAAGTGAAATATTCATTTTAGGATATGAAAACAAAACGGATCTAGAAAAATTACTATTAGAAATAATAAAGCCTAACGTAACATACGGAATCTACTGCTCGATAAATAGCAATCAATATACGATCAGAAATAGAATTATTATAAAGAATGTATTTTGAAATTAGTGAAATATTTAGAACAAAATTCCAAACTAATCGTTTAAAATTATACTTTAATTTTGTTACCGATATAACTGACAAAGGTTAACAAGACGAATTGATCTCCGACTATAAGTAAAACTCACCATAGTGCAGCGGAGGAAACATACGAAAATTAAAAACACAATATTACTGGCCCAATATGTTGAGGAACATAAAGACTTGGATTTCTAAATGTGAAATTTGCCTGCAAACAAAATATGATAGGCACCCACTAAAACCTAAATTTAAATTAACCACTACACCTGTTAAACTGTTCGAAGAAATACAAATGGATACCATACATATCCATGGAAAGTATGTTCATTGCATCCTCGACGTTTTCTCAAAAAGAATATTCACGTGTCTATCTGAAACCAACAACCAAAGAGATACAAAAAATGCTCTCATAGCTTATTTGAATATTTATCCTAAACCGAAAATAATAACAACGGATAACGGTCGCGAATTTGATAACCTTAGTATTTAAAGATTTATTAAAATATTTAAATATTGAAAAACATGAAACGACTCCTCAAAATTCTAATTCACTAGGAACTTTAAACAGAGCAAGGTCCACCCTTTTTGGACGAATGCTTGTGATTCATTTAGAACTCCCGGATAAACAGTTTAAAGAAATATTACAATTAGCTACTATCGTTTATAACAACTCGATGATTAATAAATTAAAATTCAATTAAATTAAATTAAATTAAAACACCTAATGAAATCACTTTCGGAGTAAATACAAATATAATAAATAACCATCCAATTATACAAGAGCAATTAGTTAACGGCTATCATAAAAACTTAGAATTAATTCATAGAGCTATAAAAGAAAAAAATGAAACAAATAAGCAGAAATATATTGATAAAGAAAATGAAAGACGCGATGACATTAGTGTCATATCCTCAGGAGAAATAGTATTCAAAACTCCCTGGCAGGTTTCTATAATTGATAAAAAATACCAAATTAGTTAAATTAAAGGCAAACGAATTAAAGCTAGAAAAACTTAACGAAAAAGGTACACGTGAAAAATATTAAAAAGCAAAAACGCGATGAAAAACTACAATCGGAACTCGATGAAGTAATGAGCGAGTCAAATAACAGAGAACGTTCATATCAGTCTCTTGTTACAGATGTGGGTAGTCCTCCGGATTTCAATGACCTTATCGCTGTTGACGCTTCTGATTCTGAGAACGACATGTTTGCGTATTCAAATGCTGTCGACTGGACCAGCTGCAATGATTCTTTCAGTTAACAAAACCTATACAATTAGCGACTTCTGCTCTTTTTTAGAATATAAGAATTTAACTTTATTATTTACAGAAATTATGAATTTGAATAATAATATAAAGGAACCTTAAAGCCGAAAAGTAATTTAAAATATTGTATTCAATTTTGACATATCGATATGAAAACCTATTAACTTGCATAGCTCATTTAACCAAACAAAAATGTGCCAAAAGAGGTCTTTTTAATGATATTGGAAAAAGCACATGCTCAATTTCTAACACTGGCATCATTTACTATTTCTTATGAACTCGCATTAAATACAAGTGGAGTTCTGTCGTATCTCGCTATGCCATACCCTTATGTAAATAACAATATAACTTATATCATACATATTGAAAAAACTACTATCATCAAAAACAATAGCAATGTATATCAACCTACTAATTGTAATAATTATAATAATGAATTATATTGTAAGAACATAGCACTATTAAATAATAAATGTATAAAAGAATTAGTTTATAATGAACCCCTTAATGATTGTAAGTTGCTGATTGTAAAGTCAAATCCAATGATAATGTATATTCCAGAAACCCAACAATATGTAACCCATCTAATTAAGTATATTGAAACGAAAAAAGATAATTTAGTTCGTAATATCCATATGTATTCTACCTCATTAATCAATCTAGAGAATAAGGAACAATTTGTAAATAATACCAACTTGCCTATAGCTTATAATGATATTGTACATTTACCTATTATTTCTGAACATTTACCTCAACAACAAGTTGTAACTAATTTTACTTTAGATGATTTAGACGTTATTAAGTTAAGTCCTATAGAAATAGAACAATTAGAAGATATACAATAAACAATAATGATATTTGGATATATGTAATAACTTTTGTTTCATGTTATTTATTATTTATTCATGTTTATACCAATGTTAAATTAATATTTTATATTTGTAAAAATCAAAAAATTATTGTAAGCAAAAATCCTTTGCAACCTTCACAATCCTCAACACCTATGGGATATCCTCCAGAGTTTGATGGCAGGACTAGAGCCTTGCATACCCATATCCACAATATTTCCCAAAATTAATATGTTCCGAGGACGTCACACTAAATGAGGGAGAAGTTAAAGGCCACTAACCTTTCCTAAGACTTGAACCTAATCCCTTACTCAGTTCCTCTGTGTTGTCACACTAGGAATCTCCTCCTAGTCTTGTCTCTTTCGATGTACTTTTGTTAGACTAAGATATTCATTCTGTCTGTAGATCTAAGGTAGTATGAACCATTACTTGTAACTTATTTTAGACAATACATTTTTTTTTAAGTTCTCTATTTGAGCAGCTCTTTAACTCAATGGATTCTTCTTGCAGTCTTTTAGTAAATGGTATTATTTTATTATGCGAATACTACAATTGAATCAAGAAGTATTCCATTGTAGTATTCGCAAGGGTTGTGTTAATGGTTTTGGATTGCCAGTAGTATTCCTCATAGTCCCTGACTCCTCGACTGGGAAAGTTATCACCGGTTGCATGAAGGCGCCTCTTCCGATTGGGGCCAGATGCTCCATTCGCTCGGTGGGATTTTGCAAGAGAGACACCTCGTTCACTGCGTCTATGTCCGATTTGAGCCATATTGGGAAGTATTATGTGGCAACTTGTTTTCCAAACTATCGTGAAAGATGTTTGGATACTATTTTGCGCATTTCGGCCAGTTGCCTTCGAATTCGGCGGCATTTTTAAGGGTTTATTCCCTCGCAGTTCTTCGGCTTAGCCTGTTGATGTCTTGGCCGCTTTCGACTTCATGCCAGTACTGGTGGTTGCTGTTGCCCACCACCAGGAATGTTTATTTATTGACTTTCCAGTCTAGATCCGTCGTGTTTAGTCGAGAGCGTCGAGAAGTTGCGGTTCTTCACCGCGCACGATTGGACTTGGGCTTACATCGTCCTCGAGAACTCAGCCTAAGCTTCACAGTTCTCTCAGCAATTCCCCTGAGACTGGATTCTAGTTTATATGTATTATTGCTACTAAATGTTAGCATATGTCAAAAAAAAAAATATACAACTTTACTCCCAAAAAAATTATTGTTCCTGTAATTACCGATATAAAAAAATCTTAAAACTGTATAATGATTCAAGCTCATTGCTTCAAATGCGTTTAAACAAACTCTGACTTGATCACAAACGCTAAAGGAACTTCTCGGAGGAGAAACCCCTCTTGCTATGATATGTTAAGTCATCGCCAAAATTAAATTCTGTATCCGTTACTGCACAAAGCTTTAGAAGACAGAGAAAGATGTTTGAAACTAAAGCTTAATTTTCATTCAAAAACCTAAAATGAATTATTAATAATTATCAAATGCTCAAACTTTACAAAATAGTGGTAACATTAACAAGTACTCCAGTTGATGTTGAGTGTAGGATAGGAGTTATAGTACCTTTTCTGGGATAGCAGCCTTGGATTTTAAATGTTCTTGCTACAGGTACGTTCGGTTGTCACCTTGGGATCTCTATCATTTTTCCGTCTATCGAGGTATAAACGTCATCAGCTACTCCTATTATTATATAATAGATATTTTGACGACCGGCATCTGCAAGTTTATCTAAAATCAAAGTATAGCGTCCTTGAGTGAAATATACTCTGACCGATTAACATGATATTCCAAAGAAGTGGGTGTGAACGAAATCACTAACTGCTATGTAATTCTATGTAGGTCTTCAAGAATCTACGCAGAAGGCAATAGAACGATAATTAAAAACAAGCTTTTATAAATGTATTTAACTTGACTCCACCTTAGTTCAAAATATTTTTCGGATAAAAAATGAAACTGAAGGTTGCCCCATATTTTAAAACAGTCAGATCGAAAATATATTATGGCGCCGAACATCAAAGAAAAACTATTAGTAAATCACTAATTTGGCACTTGCTACGATCCCAAAAATTCCCGCTAAAAAAAAAGGAGAAAATATATCCCCATCTTTTAAGTCTTAGAGTATCCGACTTCATCCGGCATAGAGTTAAAATTTATTCCAAATTTCCGATCTCAACATTGGATCCATTATTACGATTTTTTACTGTTATATGCAATTAAGAGTTAGTCATACTTACTTCAGATTGAATTACATTCTGCTGTGTCTATTTCTTGTATCAGAAATATATTTACTACAATCTGTGAAAAAAAATTCATTAACTTATTTCATTCAATTATTTATTAATATCTTAATGTAATTTTTCCGATTAAAAAAAAAGAACGTAAAAATGTATCATTTTTAAAGTTAGCTTTTGATCCTTAGTACAATGTTATTTTGAAGTATGGGTATATGCATATATATATATATATATATATATATATATATATATATATATATATATATATATATATATATATATATATATATATATATATAAGTTATGCGACGGCGAACAAATTGAATTAAAAAAAAGGAAAAGGACTGAGAAATAACTATCACGACTTCTGTAACAAGACTGTTTATTCATAAAAGTAATCCTCCTTATATACAATCGGAATGTTGTTTACATTTCAGGATGGTATTAAGGTTGATACTGCCACGCTCCGGTCTTTAACTCCCCCCCACCAGTTTACGAGGATCTCCGTAAACTCTATATTCAACCCTAACTTGTTAATCTCCTCACCTCACAGAGCGGAGCGGCCAGTCAATCTTAATACCTTACATCTGATCTTTTAATAAAACAACCAACAAAAAGAAAACAACTCAAAAGTCCTTCTGCAGCATATACAATAAACAAAAAGAAAATCACTATCACTGTTATCAATTATCACTATCTTATACGTAAGGCTCACAATTCTTCCTATTTATTATTACAAAAACAAAACAACAAAAAAAAAAACAAAAAAAAAACAACTTCTTCTATTTACACACTACTTATTCACAGAAATTAAAACAAAGGGTTCTTACAGCTACACTTGCACTAAAAAAAAAAACTTTCTTATGCTCTGGTACAATTACAATTGTGTTATGGTTACAAAAAAAAATCCGTGTGCAGAGACGGGGGTGCTCCCGTTCACACTGGTTTTTCGGGTTCTACCAAAGGGAGTTTCAATTGTTCAATGTGAACCGTTCGTCTCTTTCTGGGTTCTTTGACGCTCTCAATGGTTACTATGTTGTGTTCCCTTATAACTATAACCCTAAACGGGCCCTCATACCGCGTCAATTCTTTCCCTCTGTTAGACCCCATTCTCCGGTATACGATTGTCCCTATCCGTATCTCTCCCATCCTGTCTCGTACCTTTAGGTTCTCTCTCTCTACCCTCTTCCGTTTCTCCCGTTCTATTTTCCCCCGTACTTTCTCCCAAACCTTCGCTATCTCTAACCTATTACTAACGATTGCCTCCGCCGTTTCTTCATCCGCGGCCGTATTCCCGCAATCACGTCTCCACCCTCGCACTCCGAACAAAACTTCGATGGGTGAATACCCTGTGATCGAGTGTATTGAATGGTTATATGCAGCTACGGCTTTTCTCATAGCTATATCTGCTTCATCTCCCTGTTCTCCCTGATACACACGTAGATGGTCACTCAGGGTACTATGCAATCGCTCGATATTTCCCCTGCTCTTGGGATGGCCCGGAGTGTTGAGATGCCACGCTATATCCAATCTTTTCGCTTCCTCTCTAATAGCGACGCTATCAAATTCCCTATCTCCGTCGGATGAAATTCTGTCGGGCACCCCGTAAAACTGAACCCATGTTTGTAGGGCCTCCAACACTGCTTCCGAAGATCTGTCGCATACCTTATACGCCATTGCTACCTTGCTGAAAAGATCTATCATGGTGACCCATTTGAATCCCCTCCACGTGAACGTGTCGACCTGCAGCTCTTTTAATGGTGTGTATCCTGTGGGTGTCTCTTCTTGTCTCCCTCTTGGAGGATGCCGGTCGTACTTCGTGCGCATACAAACTTCACACGCCCCTATAGTTTCCTTGATGGTCTTCTTCATCCCATGCCAAAAATATTTCCTCCGCAATGCTTGTAGCGTCTCGTGCACCCCCCGATGGTTTGTTTTTCCCTGATGATACGCTAACGTCACTTCCTTTTGTTGCTCTACGTCCATTATCGTTTCTACCATGTATTTGCATCGGATAAACGTTCTATCCACGCCAATTCGTTCGGCTCTCCAAATTCTTTTAATTTTTTCCCATATCGTGGCATTTCCTACATAGAGATGATGGGTTTTTCTCGGTTCTGACGCGTCCCTTAGTGCCCTACAAATTTCGTCTTCTCGCGCCCCTAGTTGTGACCAGATCGTATTAATTTTATTCCTCCCATATTTGCTATATGCTATTTTCATCATGCCCGAGGTCCTCGTCTTCCAGATCACCTGACGCCGTTTGTCGTTAATGATTTCCTCGACTTCTTCCATTTCTACCGGCCTCTCTTCCGCAGGGCTCTCTTCTTCTGGGGACTCCTCTCCTCCCTCCGTCTCTGCCGTGCCGTGGTCACCCTCTTCGCCTGGCGTCCATTCTCTCAGAAATTGCCGTATGTTTCTTGATGTTTCGCCGCTATCTTCTTCGATGGCGTTGACCATGATGGCTCTTGACAACCAGTCTGCCACTATATTTTCCTTCCCCGGCTTATAACTAATTTCCATGTTGTATTGTCCCAGGAACTCCTTCCATCTCGCGACTCTCGCCGAGGATTCCTTTAGCCTTCCTACCCATTGAAGCGGTCTGTGGTCGGTGTGGACGCGGAACTTTCTTCCAAAAACGTATGGTCTAAAATGGTCAATAGCCCATACTATCCCTAGTAGCTCTCTCTCCAAGGCGCTATACCTTGTCTCCGCCTCGGTTAGCCGCCTGCTAGCGTATGCTATGGGACGCTCTCCTCCCACACCCTCCTGAGATAAAACGGCTCCTAGCGCATATTCGCTGGCGTCCGTGGTAACGGTGAATTGTTTGGTGAAATCCGGAAACGCCAATACCGGCTGCTCTTGCAATTTCTCCATGCATTTTCGGATATTATCCTCCATCACCGGTGTCACGGTTAGTTTGGCCCCTTTCTTTAGTAAATTATTAAGCGGCACCAAATATTCCGCCATTTCGGGTACAAATCTCCTATAGTAATTTAGCGTTCCCAGGAGTCTGCGGATCCCTTTTACATCTCGCGGCACCGTCATCCTCCTAATCGCTTCTACCTTCGCCGCGTCGGGCTTTACCCCTTCCCCGGAAATGGTATGGCCTAAAAAATTAATCTGTCCCTGTCCCAACGTCGATTTTTCCCTGGACAGTTTTAACCCGAATTGCCGCACCCTCTCGAATACACTTCTCAAATGTTGTATGTGCTCGGCCTCGGTTTTGCTGAAAACCAGTAAATCGTCCATATAGACTTGACACACCCCCTCATCTATGCCTCTCAAGAATTCATCCATCAATCTCTGGAAGGTGATTGGGGCGTTTTTTAATCCGAACGGCATTCGGGTAAATTCGTAATGCCCCCTTTCAAAAGTAAACGCTGTTTTGTGTTGGTCCTGTGGGTGCATCTTTATTTGGTGGTATCCCGCTTTGAGATCTAGAGTGCTAAAAATCATCGCCCCACTAAGCCTGTCCAAAATGTCCTCAAACCTGGGGATAGGGTATTTTTCGTCCACTGTATTTTCGTTTAATCGTCTATAGTCTATGACTACCCTATATTTCTCTTTATTTTCTCCTGGCGCGCTCTTTTTCCTTACTGCCCACAGTGGACTATTGTACGGTGATGTGCTATTAACGATAATTCCCTGTTTCTTCAGGCTCTCTAGTTCTTCCCTAATATGCTGTCTCAGAGCCTGCGGATACCTCCTTTCTTTCACATAAGACACTCTGTCTTGCTTTAACGGGATCTCATGGACCGTCCTCCCTGTCACTCCCAACGTACTGCCCTCCTTAAAGAATATATCCCCAAACTCTTTCTGTACCGTTTCTCTCCAGTCTTCGACCCTATTAACCGCTCCTATTCGTGCTTTCTTATCCTTTGCAATCCCCCGGCATTTATATGTCGTTTCTCCTAACCTAATACTCCACTTCCCTTTACTATTCTTTACTCGTGCGCCTGCCTGCCCCAATAGATCGCACCCCGCTATTGCCTGGTACTCCCAAGTCATTTCCCCCACTATGTGCACTCTTATCTTTCCCTTTTTTGCCACCCACCGGTTTAGACCGATTACCGCCTCTCCTTCTACCTTGCACGGCCCTCCCAGTGTGATTAATTTACACCCGCATTTCTGAACAGGGAGTGCCCCTTCTCTGCCACACAGTTTTTCTAGTGCATCTCGGGTCATAACAGTGTTTGAGCTCCCTGTGTCCACCAGGCATCTCACTCCCCCTTTCAACTTAATAATTGGCAACCAGCATGACTTACCTCTGATGTTGTTGCATGTCGCTGTGCGGTCGCCTCTCTGCGGGCACTTCCCTCAGATTCCTGCTGGCTTCCTCCTCTCCGCTACCGCTCGTCGTCGCTCACCCCATTGACGGCTCCTGCCTCCGCTGCTCCCTGGTTCCTCGTCATCTGTCTCCGAAGTTCCCGACGTCTCCGTCGCCTCTTCCGAAGTTCCACTCCTCTGGAATGGACCCGCCTTCCTCCGCACCTTCTGGGTGTTGACCTCCATCGGCTCTGCCCTTGGTGTTTCCCTCCTCCGGTAAATGTATGGGCATTGCCTCGCAACGTGCCCTTCTGTGCCGCACTCGAAGCATCTAGTGCGCGGGCACTGGGCCACTAGATGTCCGGGCCTCCCACAGCCATGGCACTTCCTCTCTTCTTTTCGAGGACCATTCCTCGCTTTCGGTTGTCCCGACCTTCTCTCGCCTACCGAGGGTCTTTCTCTGCTCGTATACGCGGGTTCTTTCCTCCTCCAGCCCATTGGTGTGGTTCTGGGGCGTCTATCGGTCACTCTGCTCCACCCCGTTTCTTCCACCTCCATCCTGGTTTCTTCTTCCCTTGCGCTCGAGTCGATCATCTCCTGGGCGCATTCGATGAATGAGCGATCTCTCGGCAAGCCTTCCCTCTTTCCCGTCTCTTTCGCCAATAGGACCTTGAGGATGGTCGCCAAGAATGCCATCCTACCTTGTACCTCGCCTATGCTCAAGGTTTCACGCATTTTTTCCGTGATCTGATTGAATCGTACTAGCAGCGCTCCTGCGTACTGTCCGCTCGTCTGTCGAGGAGAACGCCTCTCTCTAAACATTTGATAGATGTCCTCTTCCGGGGTCCACCTGCCACCACCGAAAGCTTTCTTCAGCCTCTCCTTAATTACCGGCCACGGTGTCTCCTCATCTGCTTGGATTAAATTTAGCACGTTCCTTTTTACTCTGCACACCAGAGCTGCCTTCAGTGCTTCGGCATCCCCAGCGTTAACCAGATTCTCCGATGTCTTGGCTTGTATCCTCTCCATAAGGCGATCACCACCCTTCAAAAAATGGTTTAACTCGCCAATTTCGCCGCCGAAGCGCTCCAGATCAGAAATCGCCCTCCGGAGGTCCTGCGATGTCGCTGTCCTTAGCTTCATCCACTCCAGAGCGTTGGCATGAGCTTCCGCCATGGTTTCTCGTGGTAGTGGAGGTAAGTCAGGTACATTAAGCACTGCCGGTCTTACTATGCCTTCTGATGCCATCTCGATTTTTCTTCGTCTTCGCCTGGTTCGAAAAGTAGCAGAAGAAAAACGAGGACGGGATATAAAAAAATTTCCGAAAAGCAAAAAAAAAAAAAGAAAAGAAAAAGGTCTCGCGTTACGGCTCCCGGGTTTCGGCACCAGTTATGCGACGGCGAACAAATTGAATTAAAAAAAAGGAAAAGGACTGAGAAATAACTATCACGACTTCTGTAACAAGACTGTTTATTCATAAAAGTAATCCTCCTTATATACAATCGGAATGTTGTTTACATTTCAGGATGGTATTAAGGTTGATACTGCCACGCTCCGGTCTTTAACTTATATATATGCATATATCCATGAGCTTTTGATCCTTAGTACAATGTTATTTTGAAGTATGGGTATATGCATATATATATATATGTATATATATATATATATATATATATATATATATATATATATATATATATATATATATGTATATATATATATATATATATAGGTCCATACAGAAAACCAACAGCATTCACAAATATACTTTATATTCGTAAATATTTATATTTAAAAGTGAATGTTGCTCTAAAAATTTTCTTTTTTTAAATAACTCTTATTTCTCTGTTTTTAATTTTTATAGAAACATTAGTTAGGTAATCTTTCAAGTTATTTTTTGTGTTCATAGTTAAATATTTTTCCTGGCTCTATATTTAGATATGTCCTTGCTTGTTATGAACTAATTCTTTCAATTTTGATTTTTTAAATTTTTTTCTTACTATATTTTCCATTTAATTTTCGATATTAAGATTTTTACAATTAATATTTTATTATTTTTTATTAAGAAAATTCAACCCTCCAATCTTCAAAACTCCAACCCTCCAACGTTTCGAGCCAATTTGGTCATCTTCAAGTTCCAAATATATAATCAATCATATCTATATCTATATATCTATATTTTCATTTCATGCTATTTAATTTGTTAAATATAACCTTAAATAGGTTTATATTAACAATTTATAAAACTAAGAGTAAGCCTTATTACACTTTTTTTTTGTATAAAGAACTACATTAAAATATTTAAAATGAATAAAAATCATAATTTTCATTGACACAATCACCTTATATTTTCTAGTCCCTATTATTGTCATTATCCACAAAAAAAAATTGTATTTATCTTTTTTGATCTTTAGTCCCTTATTATATTTCTGATAGCATGCTTGCCTGGAGAATCTCCTTTTTGATAATTTAATTATTAAATACATTGTGCAAGTGTATTATATTAGTGTAAAGTGTATTTTATTTTTTATTATGTCAGAATGTTTTCTGTAAAATAAATATTTTTTTTATTTTTTGTCGATATATTTGTTCTCATTTTTTCTTGATATACTCGGACCTCGCTTTAGGTTTATCACGCCCCCTAGAGGGGCGCGCCCACACGTTGAAAACCACTGCTTTAATTTAATCTTATCCTATTGTTGTTATTTATTTATTTAAGTATTCTATTATAATAATTAGGCGCTAACTTTATAATGGATGTCGACATCAAGTTTTGGATAATTACGTTATATTTCAATAATTGGGACTGGAAAATACAATACATTTATGTAAATGAAAATTATGATTTTTTTGGTAATTTTTAATTTTTTTTAAATGTCATCGATTTAAATTGAAATGTGTAATATCGTTTCTTGTTAGTGTTGATAATTAGAACTAATGTAAAATTATAATTAACAAGTGAAATAGCATAATTTTAAAATATATAAATATGATTGTAGATTTGGAACGTCAGGAATAATAAACATTTTTGATGTTGAATAGTGAAATACCGTTAAAATATTGTTCACCTCTAACGAAATCAAATAACATTTATATTAAAATTGAAAATTAATTTTAAGTGTTATTCGACTCAGCTCTATTGTTTTCGGCCGCCATAGACATAACCAAATACTTTTTATCGTCTTACCCCGAAAACCGCCACCATTCCAATCGGCTTCATGATTCCAACTGTATAGCTCTTGGAAACCCAAGAAATATTTAAGAAGTTCAGTCGAACAATTACTACATATGAACACGTTTTAGCTACTTATTAGTACTTGTGGTTCTAAGATAACAATTTTAAACTGAAGACACGATTCTCAGTCACAGTGACGGTAATTATGATCTCTTATTCGTTATTATTATTATTTTATTTCATTTGTTTAAACTTACTGAATACCAATTTGCATTTAATTACAATTTTCTGTGGTTAAAAGAATAAATTACAAAGTTATAAAGATTATTCTTTCTTTCCAGTTTTTATCGTTATTCACTTAATTATGGAATTGCGATTTAATTAAAAGCCATACAATTAAAAATGGAAACAATATAGTAATGAAATATATAATGCATGAAGTATGTTCACTTTTGTTAATGTACAAATATTTTGAAGGAATAACAAGGGAATAAAAAATATATATAGGCGTATATGTACCATGACTGAAGGTATTATATTAATACATTACTGAAGGTAGTGATATACTTTAAGGCCGTGTTGCTGATGCCATTTAGAGTAAATAAAAATCGAATAAACATATGTCCGCAAATGGCATGTGCTAGGTACAAATTCTAACAAAAATACAAGTATTGAAAGGTAAATATTTAAAGAAAAAAATAATAAAATATAATATATGCCATTCACAAAAGAAACGAAAGACATTTTACTTAATTTACAAATTTTGATCAAAATTGCCATTCTGCTGATTCAATACAATGTCCTCCCCTAGGTATAAGCGATCTAATAGCTTACTCCACCATTTAGAGAATTTCTGAATTGTGTTGCTGCATCCATAATTCTGTTATTGCTCATCTGTAATTAGGCAATCGCCTATGACATCCTACAACTGCCTGACTTACATTTCCATTTGAATAACCATAAATATAATGAATATTGGGATATTATTTGGTTAAAAATAGCATTTTACGAACGCCTAAAGTAAATGTACTAGCGTGTATAAACTGTACTAGAAATGTACTAGAATGTACTAGAAAATATAAACGATGCTAAAAAGTTTAATCGATACTAAACTAACCGAAAATGTAAACAAGACCAAGCTGATAACAATGCGAAAAAATAATAGAATTGTATTTCTGTTAGGAAGTATTTGCGGACATACATATGTTTATTCGACTTTATTTTACTCTACTAAATGGCTCTGAAAGTAAAGACCTTCAGTCATGGGATATAGCTAAGGTATAATATGAAGGTATATATGCATTAAATTGAGCCGAAATCACGACTTATTTTAACGAATTTAAATCAAATCGTAATACAGCGGAAAAGTTTCGAATTGGGGAGTTAAAAAAAATAAATGCAATCCATATTTTCCGATCGCTGCTGGGCTCCAATGGTTGAGAAAATTTACAAAACTCACATTTTTACGATAAATTTTAATATTTTTGAAAGTGCCTCTATCTGAATGCAGGACCACAAATAATTATGTATTGTTACAAACGCTTAATTCATCAACGTCTTTAGCTCGTTCCTCGGTGATTTACTACATAAATGAAAAGTTAAAGACCTTTATGACCAATAATTTAGGCAAGTTTAATAAAAATCGTTAGAGCCGTTTTCGAGAAAAATAAGCTAATTCCAGTTAGTCCGATGCGCTGTATCTTTGCTAATACCGATCCGATTTTGATGATTATTTTATTGTGCTTTAGATAATTTAATTACCTTTCATATATTTCTATACATATTTTATCGTAAAATGCATACTTTTTAAGCTAGGCGCAAATAAAATATTATTTTCATCATTACTTTTTTCCCTGCAATTCCTCGGTGATTTACTACATAAATGAAAAGTTAAAGACCTTTATGAACAATAATTTAGGAAAGTTTCATCAAAATCGTTAGAGCCGTTTTCGAGAAAAATTATAAAATCGATTATATAAAGTGGCACTTTGAGGTCGATTTTGACGAAAAAGTCGCTGTAATATCGCAGCCATATATAGGTAAGGGAAAGTAAAAATTTCCTAAAATATTCTATCTATTTAATTGGAAATATTTTAATTTTTACTTTCCTTTATCTATATATGAAATATATAAAGTAAGGAGAAATATTGTGATCCTGAAAATTTTCGAATTCGAGTTTTCAATGGAAATACACGTTTTAAGGTCCCCTGATCCCAAATAACTAAGTCTCGCAAAAAGGTCTGTGTCTGCATGTCTGTGTATGTGAACAGTCTAGCTAAAAAACGAAAAGTTGTACGAAACTGAAATTACGTCTTTAGGGTAGTTACACGCATGTAATGTTACAGCGACTTTTTCAGCAATTTTTAGAAATTGTGCGGGTCGGTGAAGCCAGCGTCACATCTATCCAACTCTGGCCCATCGCTGTACATCAGTGGTAAACACTTTCGAAAGTGAACATAATGAAATCTTCATCATGACTAAGATGGTTTTAAATTCTTTATCTGTGGCTCACAGATCGGGCTTGACAGAGTTTTTTTTTTCGAAAAAGATCGGTTTTCAACCACTGTGCGACGCAATAAGAAAATACCCCGACGTTAAACGAGCATTGGCCCTTCAAGGTCAAAAAACCTAGTAACGAAACGAGGTAAACTGGTACGATGTTAACTGATGTCATCTGAATTTGGTTGGTCGTTGTCAGACTGTTGATGTGAGATGAGCCATCTTTGGTCTGCTTTCATAAGATCACCTTATGTTATCTACCCTGATAATGCCTTAATCGGCGAAATATTGACTGATAAGTTATTTAATGATTTATTTTTAGACTTCAAGCCATGTGTTGGAATCTTACAGTAATATTCTATACAAAAAAAAAATAAGTTTAGCAGATAAAGAAAAAGTTTAAATATTAATTTTGTGTATACCATAAATAAAGCATTAAGTTTAGCTTTGGTACTAATTTATTCGAACGAATATTTTCAGACAAACAATATTAAAAATATTCGTATTAATCTGAAATTTGCTTTTTTTCATTTCATAATCTTCTTAAATATCCTTTATCATAATATAATAGATAATTAGCTACTATTACTAGAATTATTTTTTTATTTTATTTTAATATGTTGCTACTGTTTGTATTTAAAATATATATATATATATATATATATATATATATATATATATATATATATATATATATATATTAACATAATCGTTACATTCACACCTAAATGTTGAGTAGCCTGTTAAAATGGGAGGTTGACGTAAGATCTGAGTGATATCCATGTTAATATGAAATACGCTTCTTTTCATTTCATTATTTTCATATATATATCCTTTTTATCAATTATTACTGGAATAAATTTTTTTTTTTAAATATTTTATTACTTATATTATATATTTATATATATATATATATATATATATATATATATATATATATATATATATATATATAAATCATAATATTTACATTCACACAAAAATGTTGATTAGCCTGTGGCAATAAGTAGTTGATATTAGATCCGAGTGATATAATTAGCATGCTTCGTACCTAGTCATTTCTTGAAATTTGAAAAGATTTTATTCCAGTAGATCTCTTAAGCAGCTCTTCGACTGGATCGCGGACTATCTGAGGTGTTTAGAGGAAGAACGTTCGTACCATCAGTCTTAAATGATAATTTGCCTTTTAATATTTAAAAACAGTATTAGTTCGGGTGTCATGGCCGCAACTGAAGTAATACTTAGTTATTGCTCTGTACTAATTCAGTAATCATAGTGGTATTAGCTCGTGTATTGATCAGCAACTTTGTAAACATCGATTTTATACAAAGGTGAACAATGTTTTAATAACTTGAGTGAGGTGAGTGCTCCGTAATTAACTTTAATAGTGAGAAGTTGTGCTCATAGACCAGAGAGATCACCCACGTGGCAGAGCTGCCTGTTCCTGCTCGCTACTGGTCTCTGGTCTCTATCATTGCCTTGAACAGTCTGTTATCACATCTCTGGTAGCTCAGTGGACTAGACGTCGAATACCTGATCTCGTCGTCTGGTCGTCACGAGTTCGAATCCATATACTTATTACTCTTTTTTTTTTTTTTTTTCTTTTCCGTAAATCCATAGAATGTTTTATTTTGTATTATTTTGTTTATTTATTTTTAGAATTTAAATTTTAATTTTATATTTCTACAGTTTATTTATATTAATTAAAATGGATAAGTCCTCGAATATGGACACAGATGAGGAGACGGCCTTTTCTGAAATAAGCGAGACTGACTCGCAATATTTAAAGAGACGAACCCTCCAGAAGCGTCAACGAAACGCTGCACCTGGCTCTGCTGGGAATTCGCCAAATAAAAAAAAAATAAAAAAGTAAAAGACAAACAAATTTCACCACCTAACACCCGCAGTAAATCTGCAGCAACTAATGAAATAGAATCTTCATCAACAATTCCTGCCATACCAACAAGCAACAAGTTTGCAGCCCTAAATAATATAACGGAATCTACCACTCATCGGCAGTTCTCTGAACCAGAGCCACCTCCAATATTTGTAAGCAATATTCAAGACTTTATGGCGTTTGGCCATGAAATTGCAAATTTAATTGGACAAACCAATTTAAAATGTTTTTCTCGATTAGAAGACATCAAAATAAACACTACAAATAAAGATAATTATAAAAAATTAGTCAATCATTTGACAGAAAAGAAGTACGATTTTCATTGCTTTCAACTAAAAGGAGAAAAAGCCTATAGAGTCGTCTTGAGGGGTCTTCACACCACCACCCCCACTACCGCTATCAAGAAAGATATAGAAGAGTTAGGGCACAATGTGAGAAGCATCTCCAACGTGTTCCACCCTACTGAAAGATATCCACTCCCATTGTTTTTTGTCGACCTTGAGCCAGGACCAAACAATACTGAAATATTTCTAGTTAATAGGCTAGTATACTCGTGTATACGTTTCGAAGAGCCGAGGCAGAGAGCAGAAATTGTTCAGTGCACTAAATGCCAAAGTTTAGGTCATACCAAATCCTACTGTCATCATCAGGCCAGGTGTGTTAAATGTGCAGGCTCTCATGCACATTTAACACTTGCCAGAAGCCTCGGGATACCCCAGCAAAATGTGCTCTATGTGGTGAAAGCCACCCAGCAAACTACAAAGGTTGCAGTGTTTATAAAAACATGCAAAGACAAAAAATTTTTGTTGCAAGAAATTTGCAAAGGAATGCAATTCTTGAAGACCAAATGCCTGGCCCTTCAACGAGGAATGATCCTGTGAACCTGGGGATTCCAGTAAACATAGAAGAGCGAAGACCGACGAGCACCAAGAGCGGGATAAGAACATATTCTAACGTCACAACAAAACATCTACCTCGTCCACAGGCGCCTCAATCCTCCCTACCCCAGCCTCAGACCTCTCATTCTCAACCTCAGACCTCTCATCCTTATCCTCCGACCTCCCATCCTCAGCCCCAGACCTCCCACTCTCAATCCCAGACCTCCCTTTCTCAGTCACAAACCTCATATACTCAACCTCAGAGTTTACATTCTCAGCCTAAAATACCTACAAATGAAATTTCATCGAAAAACGCATCCCTAAGAGTGAAGTTACCGCCACAGATTCCACCACCCTACCATCCCAAACATCCTGATCTATCCCAGTCGCCCTATCCTTCACAAGAAGCTCAATTAAATGTGGATCCCATACAACGATCCCAAAGGAGGGTTCAACCTCCACCAAGGCAGATTAATCCTCCACCTCACGACTCTGCCTTCTACTCCTATCCTAGCCAAAACCCTTCCGACATAACATCAATCCTATCATCATTCCTTCGTGATCTTCAAGATACAATAAGACCTCTTATCACAATACTTACCAGAGTCCTAACTGAAATCCCGCTCAATATCTCACGATGAACAAAAATACCCTAACTATCCTTTTGTGGAATGCAAATGGCCTACAGAATCACAGAGACGAACTTGACATATTCCTCCACGAAAATTTCATTGACATTGCTCTAGTTACAGAAACCCATTTCACGACGCGTTCTTTCTTTTACATACGTGACTACATTACATACAGATCAGATCACCCAGACAACACATCCCACGCAGGCTCTTGCATCCTTATACACAAATCCCTACCTCACTCCCTAATTCCTTCCACTCCAACCGACATCATTCAATCAACATCTATAACCTTATCCTCCCACCCATTGAACATTACATTCTCAGCTGTATACTGTCCTCCTGGTAATTCCCTTTCCTATAACCACCTTGACGCCTTATTCCGATCCCTTGGTCCGCGCTTCGTTGCTGGAGGGGATTACAACGCCAAAGACCAACGGTGGGGATATCGAACTTCCAATACTCGAGGCAGGATTCTTTCTTGTATCAGGACCTCCAATAGTTATTCCATCCTCTCTCCCATGAACCCTACTTATTGGCCTACATCTCTTAAAAAACGCCCTGACATCCTAGATATATTCGTTACTTCCCAGATACCCTCCTTCCAATCCACAATAAAATCCATAGATGACCTATCCTCAGATCACAGTCCGGTTCTGCTTCTCTTGCATTCAAACCCTGTTCCTAAACCCTCTCCTCCTTCACTGATTACAGGACACGTAAACTGGGACAATTTTCGGTACGATCTAGAAAACAAACTAGACTTAAAAATTCCGTTAAAAACTAAACCACAGATCGATTACGCTATTGAGGAATTCACAAGAGCAATAGGAACCACTATTTACGACAACACAACACGCCACAAAATTAGAAATACCCGAGAAACCAATTTACCACATCATCTCCGCATTTTATTAACTGAAAAGCGCCGAGCAAGAGCGAGGTGGCATAGAACAAGGTACCCATCAGACAAAACTCATTATACAAAACTGACCAACAAATTAAAAATAGAAATCAGAAAATTCAAAATTAAAAATTTCCAGAACTTTTCAGAGAGCCTAACTACTAACGATAAATCATTATGGAAAACTACAGCAAAGCTACTAAAATTCAAAACATTTAACCATCCGCTCCTCACTGAATCTCAGACCTGGTCAAGATCAGATGAGGAAAAATCCCAAATATTCGGTGAACACCTATTCAAAACTTTTAATCCTCATCCTGAAATCCTTAATCCAACCCATCTTGAACATGTTGAGGCAGAACTAACTGTTCCACTTCAGATGTCCCTTCCTCCTAAAGCGTTTCATCCTTCCGAAATAATTAATATCATTCAGAAATTGCCTTCCAAAAAAGCTCCTGGCAATGATCTCATCACACCATATATCCTAAAACAGCTCCCTCGAAAAGCTGTCCTATTCCTAACCTATATATACAATGCTTCACTCAGATCCACCTATTTCCCTGACCCTTGGAAACTGTCTATTATAAAAATGATACCGAAACCAAAAAAACCACCTGAATGTCCATCCTCTTATCGTCCTATTTCCCTCTTGCCCACTATGGGTAAAATCCTAGAAAAACTCATATTAAAACGACTGTACCCAATCCTAGATTTAAATCAAGTGATTCCTGACCACCAGTTTGAATTTCGAACATCCCATTCTACTATTCAGCAGTGTCATCGTGTGGTGGATGTGATATCCTCCACATTGGAGCGCGGAATGTACTGCACGGGAGCCTTTCTTGATGTAGAACAAGCTTTTGACCGAGTCTGGCACCCGGGACTGCTTTACAAACTCCGTCAATTCCTTCCCCCAACATATTTCCTATTAATCCGTTCCTACCTCACCGATAGAACCTTCAAAGTAAATCATAATCTTGCCTACTCATCACTATTCTCTCAGTCCGCCGGTGTACCTCAAGGTAGTAATCCTTGGCCCCATCCTTTACACGGTGTATACAGCTGATATCCCAACCCATCCTAGCACCATCCTCACTACTTACGCTGATGACACATGTGTGTTATCAGTGAACAATGACCCATTTATCGCATCTCAAACCCTGCAGTCACACATCACAGCCATTGAAGAATGGTGTCAAAACTGGAGAATTAAAATAAATCCCAACAAATCCCATCAAATCACCTTTACCCTACGTCGTAAACCCACTACATCCTGTCCTACTGTATCCTTTAATAATATACCATTTATCCCTGTCGAACAGATCCGGTATCTAGGACTCCATCTTGATAAACGCCTTACATGGAACCCTCACACAAGACTGAAACGACAAGAAACTGCTCGTAGATTTCGACTGCTACAACACTTACTTGACAAACGATCCAAATTACCGATATTCTACAAAAAGCTCATTTACATCACCATTATCAGGCCTATTTGGACATACGGAATAGAGCTTTGGGGCACCACTAAACCATCAAATTCCTCCCGCATCCAATCCTTGCAATCCAAAATCCTTCGAAAAATCCTTAATGCTCCTTACTTTGTCACAAATAAAATTATACACAAAGACCTCAATATCCCATTTGTTGCAGATTTAGCCCGAAATAGATATACCTCCTTTAATTCCAAACTCCTTGCCCATACCAATCCTCTTGTTCGTAGCCTTTCATCCCCATGTATTCCTGATAATCCTCTGAGGCGTCTGAAAAGAAGATGGCCACGGGACCTTCTAACTTAAAATAGACATTGAAGTGCTACCAATGGGTGGTTCCTTCACAAGTAATTCTCATGTCTTGTACTCTAACCTCACATTTACTAGTTGTATTATGTAATACAGTTGTAAATTTCATTAATAAAAAAAAAAAACAAAAAAAAAAAACAGTATTACTAAAAAATTATATATATATATATATATATATATATATATATATATATATATATATATATATATATAACACTTTTTGATTTGTATTCTTATTTTTTTTTAACTTTATATTAAATCCTTATCCTAACTTTACATAAATTTATAAATAATTTATGTAAAGTTAGGATGATTCGAACTGCTATATTTGTTTTCATTATATCGTAAAATAAAACATAGGGAAGCCGAGTTTTAGAAAAAAAAATCTGTTGAATGAAGATCCAGCCAAATTGCAAGCGGTGACATCATCCACTTAACACTGGATTTTGCTCAATATTACTCGCTTACTATGCTTCCGCCTTAAATCTAAATCGAAAAATTCTCTTTGGAATGTCTAATGGCAACATTCCCTCTGTTAAATTATACCATTTCTTAATTATTTGCATTTATAGGAGCTGGGTTATGAGTGTCTAAAAATTACACACAAAGCGTCTTCAAATTTGTCAGTCCTAACACCCAAGACGGAGGAACGTAATTCAACGTAAATAAAGGTTCGCTATGGCGATATGAATTTTAGATTCGAATGAAACAGATTTCAAATTTAACGAAAAATATAATGTTGACACCTCAAGACTTCCTTCTAAGCCTATTAAACTATAAATCGGTGGCTTAAAAAATGATCCTGAATTTGGTTACTAGTTTCCGAAGAAAGCAGTATATCAAAAACGTCGCGACGTCCATCCATTGACTCACACAGACACTCATATGCTAGCTCTTATTTCTGGAGGTCTCATTACGTTATTATATGAAGTTTTCTTTCAGTAGGTATTAAGCTCCCAAGATATTTCTTTGTGTTTCGTGGCAACAGTTGAACTGTCTATGCCAGTAGTTAAAGAATTGGAAGCGGAAGAACCCACTTAATTTATATCTTATTCTCCTGCTGCAGACTTGTTCTGCTCGCAAATGGGGAGGAAAACAAGTATTTTACACTCAATTTTAACATTTAAAACAAGTAATAAAATTGTTTACTTGGAGTGAAAAAAAAATCGCGTTTGTAACCTTTTATCACCGAACCATATGATCTTTGTATTTAATGTTAATATAACTTTTTATATTATAATTATTGTATTATAGGTAATATTTCTATATTATATGTTAATATAATTTTTGATGAAAGTTTATTAAGACCTCAAAGTGAAGTACCGCTTCCGGTTTGCCAATTTTGATCAAAATCTATTATGTTATTTAAATGAATATATAAAACATAAATACCAAATTTGGGGTGCGGTCTATGACAAACACACTAATAAGTGTAACTTATTTATTTTATGCCAAAGTTTTGGCCTAAGTTATACCATCACCATGGCGGAGGGGCATACAGCCGAGCTCCAACCTTTTAAAATTTAAAATTATAACAAATATTTTACCATATATGTTACATAAATTTAGTTATGAATGTAGATAAATGGTTTAATGAAATGTTTTATTTAAAAATGTAATTATGTTGCAAATTAATTATACTATGATTCATTCATCTTTGAAAGATTAATTGTCGATTTTGGTTTTGCTGTTCAAATTAATGGTAGTTTATCAGTTCCCTAATTTCTAACTTGATGAAGGGCAGGAGATTTGCCATGGACTATCCACTAAGAAGACATGTAATGAGATGTAGCCATATTTCGATCCCAAGTAACCAGAGCATTTCGGCTGGTCCGGAACAATCTCCTATAAAAAATTTTAATTGTTTTAACATTAACTTTTATTACATCAGTGACATTATTGAAATAGTGTTAAAAGTAACTTATTAGTTTTTCTTTAAAGGCTTTACAGGTTCCATTCCAGTCCTCAAAAATTCAGAATAAATTCTCATTTGTTCTTGAGAATCAAACTTGTTCTAAAATTGTTCATTGTCAGTGATCAACAACTATACAACTAAAATGGCTTCTTTTTTTTTTTTTTGTAAATAATTTAGCATAGACCACATTAATAACTTTAAACAATCACATAAATATTTATTAAATATAATTGAACTTAGTGAATAAATAAGTCCTGAAATTAATTACTGAAAATTACCTCATTCTTGACGTTACGGTATTAAAAATGAGATTGGGTATCCTTATTATTCAATCTAGAAACTCTTATCTAAAAATATTTTTTTCATGCGTAAGAATGCTTACTGATATCGCTTCGGCGGTAGGTATCTCGTACCAATCAGTCTTCAATTTAGAGTTTTTCGATGGGGAAGCGAATCCAAAGCCAACTAGACCTCCTTGTTCGTAGAGTGCGTAGACATACAGGTCCTTGCATGTAGAATTCTTGTTGCTTTTGTAAATATAATGGAGACCTGTAAAGCAGTAAGCAGCCATTAGGTAGGAGATTCCAATTGTACATTCAAAAATACATAAAAAAATACAATATGAATAAAAGTATTAAACAATATTTTTTCATAATAATTATATAATAAAAATTTCGCACAAAATATAGCTTTGCTTGAGATTTTAATGCATAATGGCTTCAGTAAAATATTAATTATTTACATCCAGTAATACTTCTACAGAATGACTGTTATTCTACCTTTCGAATTATTACTCCGTCATAATCGTGGAGGGAGGGTTGTTGTTTTGAACATTAGTCCATCGTCTAAAATATTTTTGTATATTATTTCTCCAGACCTGTTTGAAGTGCAACACTCAAACTAAAAAAACTTCAACTGTCCACTGTCCATTCATGAATTTTGCTACAGTTTCAATCTAATTTGATTCGAGAAACATACCTGCATCTGGGAAAGAGAACATACCTACCCTCTGTATACTAGGTTCTGAGTGATGTCGATCGCCAGAGAATTCTATATTGCAGATGCTAATGACGGTAATTGCTCAATTGACAAATGTGCTAAAATACTATTTTCAATTTAATTTTATCGGTTATTAAGGATTTTACTATTTTTTATTATGTATGAATAATGTTCGGTATATGTGCTGCTTTTTGCTTTGAATTAAGGACTTCGTCTTTCTTTATGGCGATATATATTGATTAGGTACAAAATTTTACGTTCGACTCGTGAACTAGATTTGTGTAATATTTTAACCATTACCAAAATCTATTTCATGTCTAAAATTCTTGGAATGATTTGTCAGAGCCGCACTAGTTTTTGTTTTTGGTTTTAGTGTGCTTTTGTGGTTAAATATTCTAGTTTTGATATCGGTAGAAGCTACACCTATGTAGGATTTTTCACAGTTTTTTACATGATATATTGTATAACAATTTTTTATAATTTGTAGTTTCTAATTCTAGTAATTCTATAATTAAAATAGTTGGATCTTTAGTTTTAGTTAATAGACTTCTTATTGGATGTATTGGTTTTAATGCAAGTTTGATATAATTTTTTTTAAATATCTAAAATATTTTAAGTTTATTAATACATGTTAGGGATTTAAATTTACTATCTTATATGGAAGTTGCTTTTATGTGATTTTCTGTGTTTGGTAATCCACCTTTATCAATTGAAAATAAATTATAAAACAGCCTACCTACAGTTTCGTATTAATACATAGTGGATCATTATTATTTTTTTATCTTTCTATCTTTAATTCATGATTTTCTATAATGTACAAATTTTTGAAAGTCCTATAAATTATTCTATTTGTATGTTCAAAATATATTATCTACATTTATTTCTATTCTAATTTTGTTTTTTATTTTTTTTTGGTGGTTCTTTTTTGTTATTAATTTCGCTTTGCTTATTTTTGACATTTATTTAATGCAAAATCGTAAATTAAAATGTAAGCCATACAGTTAATACTTATATTATGCTGTTTCGTATAGATACTGTACTCATTGTAAATAAACTCCTATTGTGAAGCTTTAATTTGCAAGAGAAGAAATAAAAATAGGTTTTTCTTGTTTATAAATCAACATTAAATAAATTATGATGAAACTAAAAGTTAAATCACAATTTATGCTGAAAATTGTGCTATAAAGAAATGCGTTATCTTACTTATTTTAAATAAACATTGTAAGATATATATTTCATTTGCTGATGGTTTGAGGTATCATGTTTTTTTTCTGTTTGCTGCTATTTAATATGCCCATTATTGATGATGAAAACATATATTGCAATTTTCAAAAATTTATAATTACAATTTATATTTATAATTACCCGCAGCTGGATAACAGCCCTGCCTATCGAATTCTCCCATTTTTGGTCCTGTAGGCTCCTTTGTTTGGATTTCTACCAATTTACCGTCCAAGTATATCCAGAGGCCTTCGGCTGTCTCTTCTGTCTTATGACGACCATTTCCAGTGAGTTTTTCTATTTTACATACCAATATGTAATTAATATGAAAAGTTTACTAATCTCTTTAATATATTTATATATTTTGGCAATTAAAAATACACGAATTTAAAATATTTTTTTAGGTGATTATCAGCTCTTACCGGGATTAGTGAAGAAAACTCTGCTGGAGTAGGCTGGAATATTGAAGAAATTAGTCTTAATAAATTCCTTAATGGATTCGAAGTCGTAATCTTCTGGTTTAACATGAGCCGCATCAGACTTTAAAACCTGCAATATTTATTTTTTAATTACAAACGAATCATATACATTAGGCTCTTACAAGTTTTCTTTTCACTCTTCACAAGGACATACCGAAATTTGTAAACCACCAACGTTTCCTTTCTTATCAAACATGATGCACACCCTGGGATCATTCGTCTGACAGTAGAAATCCAAAGGAAATTTGAAACCTCGTTCTGGCTTCACTTTGTGGAAAGATTTCATTAATGGACTGTTCGTATTTCTTGGTATCTTGATGAAGGCATCCTTCTTGTCAATGCCATAGGCATTAGTTTTCACTATAATATGGATACTATATTTTAATTTTGTAGAAAATTATTTATTTATTATGTTTTTATTATCATTAATTAAAGTATATATTAAAGATAGGCAATCAAGCATTAGGTAGTTAATAGTAAAACATATTTTATTATTGACTTTACGTTACTGTTATAGTCAGATCTTATGTATTGTAAGTTATTTCTTTTCTCGTGCCAACAACATTTTCTTTAATTCGTTTTCATATTTTTTATTTCATTAAAAACTAGTTTTGAATGTTATACATTCATCTTCAGTTCTAAAAACACACAAACATTCCAAAATAAGCAGTTCAAAATACAGTTTGGTATTTTTATACATATTAAATAAAATGTAATATAAATTAGTTTTATAAAACATTCATGAATTATGAATTTAATTAAGACAAGAAATCAAATACAAGTTGGTACTCACCAAGGTTTAAATAGATTATATCAAACAGAAAAGTTTGTACTGGTTTCTTCTCCCACTGAACTAACATTGGAAGAAAGGTGGGGTGTTTACAGGTAAACGGTTTTTTTCCAGTAATTCCGGTGAATAATTGTTTTTTCTGTTATAGATGGGAACAAATTTAAGATTGGACTATTGGAGATATTTATTTGGTCATTTAAGAAAAAATCTGGATTGAATTTGTAGAATTTTATTATTGAAAGTCCTTCATATGTATTAAATTTAAGGCTGCTTTCTACGCGATGTATTAATTTAACTCCTGAGTCTTTGATGAGTTTATGTTTTGTTTTTTTTCATTTAAATGAATTGAAAAGTTGCAAAGAGGTATGTATAACATTAAAAATTAGTTTTAAATAAAAACAAAATTATAGAAGTGGCAAATACTTTATCAATCTCTAATTAGATTGATCCTTCTAAACCACCATGCTGTCAACAAATTAATTGTTATTTTGATAACTGTTGATAATTGTATGACAATATTATATCTATATCCTTATCCATCTATAATATATATATATAGATATATATGCACTAGATATATTACATGTATATGTAATAGATATACATATACATATATATATACATATATATGTATATATATGTGTATATGTATATATCAAATGTACTAGTTTATTTGTTGAATTAAGAATAAATAATCTGAGTGAACTATATGTTCTCACACAATATAGATTTTTTTTAAATGATTTATATTATATATTATATTACATTATATTATATTATATATTATATTATATTATATATTATATTATATTATATAGATGCTATAAATTATTTGGTTTGTTAGTAAATAAGACCTATGTTCTTTTATATATTTTATTCATTTTTTCATGACGATTCTTCATTTCACACTGTTCCTCTTGTTTCTTTACTTCTTTAAGTAACTTTTAAAAATATTTTCATATACTAGCGAACATTTTAGCTGCACTAATGAACCTTTCAATGTGTCTGTCAGAAGTGGTTATATCTATTGAAAAGGTAGATTTTACAAGAGGAAAAGATTGCTAAAAAAAAATTCTGCTGAACGTGATGAAAATTATATCATCGTTCTCATGCTGAACTTATGTGAAAATCAGTACTTTGTATATATATATTTGTGTGTATGTATATATATATATATATATATATATATATATATATATATATATATATTATATATATATCATTAGAGGAGTCACAAAGTAATATTTTCTGATGTAATTTATTGTATTTTTGTTTTTATATAATGAAAATAAATTTAAAGAATTAAATCTTAACGTTTAAGCTCAGCATCTAGTATGATATCCATTTTTTGTTATTTGCCTTTGGATTGAACGCAGAATGTTTTAATATTTTTTTCACTAAAGAGGAGGAATTTTTGAGAGATGAAATATCTTTTCACATAGCATTGCTTAAAGCTACAATAGGAGGCAAGTACATTAGAGTGTTATAGATCGGAAGTAATTTAAAAATATATTTTTAATTTAATAATAACCGTGCAACCTAATAATTATAGAATTAATCACAAAGATTAAGGCCAAATCAAGTCTTTTAATGTCACTTTTCAAGGATATTATTGGAAATCAGGCAAATAAAAGCATGTATGATTCTTATCAGAGATCTATTCCAACTTTATTATTTTTTTTTAATGGGATTGTGAAGATATCTGAATTGAATTGAAATACATTTATTTAAATAAATGTCAGTAATTTAAATTTATCTTTCAATCTCAAATTACCTATAAGATCGTTGAGTTTCCTCCAAGCACAGCATACCTGTATAAGATAGGACAAAGCCAAAACCTGTGACAAGAAAAAATTAATAATTTTTATTTATCTATTAAAAATAAAATGCAGAATGTGCAGTAAAATTTTTGAAAAAAATGTTTGCGTATAAGATGTCAAACGTTAACCTATCATTACGATGAATGTGGAAATAATGCGTAAAAAAGTGAAATATAAATCTTTAAATACTATAGCACAATAAGCGAAAAAATATTAAAAATAATCTTATTTTAGTGAAGTACTATATTATTATGCTGCAGTAATAGTGGTAAATTATGGGAAGTTCCACTTGCCGTCCGTGCCTAGAAGATGAAGAAAAGGCTGAGGACATTCTGTGAGCATGAAAAGCTCTAGCCTTCTACAGACTGTAGTTGCTAAATCAGGCAATACTTAAAACCTGAAGACATCACTAGAAATAACCCTAAGTAATCAATGTGCTTCATAAGAAGCATACGCTATTATAACAATGAATAAAAATGGTATTTTACAAATCAACATTTACGTTTCATTCATCCATATTTGTGTTTGATAAATTAAAAAAAAATATCTTGTAAAATATTTTTTAAAAAATATATAGTTTGCAGAAACTATATTTTTCTATCCGTGGCGTCTGACAATAATAAACGCGACTGTGCTTTCTGAATCATCTAAAATTACGTAGTACATACAATTTTTAAATAATTAATCCATTCTAAGCACGCTATTCCCAAGTAATACATTTTTCTATTTTAATGTGAACCGTCATTTTTTCATGCTATCTTTTGTTTATTTTATATGTGAAAATTATGACCAATATAAAATCGAAGAACTACTTCGATAATAATCATTTCCTAAAGAATTTTCTAAATTATACTTGAGCTGTTATGTATTGTAATGGAAATCCAAATGTAACGTAAATTAAAAATTATGAAGAAATTTATTAATTAAAATAATTTAGTTATTTTAAGAAGAAAAAAAAAAAATTTTCTATATCATTTACATTTTTTTTTTTTTTTACAAATTATTAGAAGTAGATATTTTTTTAAATATAAGAAAGACAATAATATGACTTCAAACAATCTGGTACATGTTTTATATAAGCAGGAAGACTGTGGTGGACCATAGCGTATATCGTATGATCCCACAATAGCCCACAAACTTCTCTAAAAATATTATATAGCGATTCTAGCGGCTAATGTTTTTCAGAGTTATTGACTAGATACCCTCAACACTCACCTGATAAAAAACTCCTTCGTAACTTATCGGAAAGCATAACAAATGCATTATCGAATATTGAAATTTACTATAATAATTGGAAATAAATAAACGGTATCTTTCCTTTCGTCCTATCTCACATTTTAAATAAGGTATTTCATGGTAATAAAAACTCCATAAAAACTAATAAAATCCATAATTATTATGTGTTATTGTTTTGAACACGAAAAATTAAGGCTGAAATGTGCACTCACAAATTCAATTCAGAGACCCTCCCAGAAATTACAAAATATTTTATTTATTCTTATCTGTAAAAAAATAAATTATATTAACCTATCTGAATGTTATTTTATAAATAATATACCTAGGCATAGAAAATATTATATATAGAGAGAGGGCCTCCCTATATCCTCGGTTGGAATGAGTTTCTTTATCGTAGATTCTTGGTTGGACCATTCCCCCTCCCTCGAAACGAAAACGCTACTGATTAAAGGTAATCAATTTACTTCTCGAAGTAAGTATAAATGGCTTGACTCATCCAGGATCACTACTTTCGCACCTCTACTATGTTTGGAAAACCGACTTTTCTCCAGTCAAAAACCCCTATGTGCGCCTATTCCGGAACTAGGAAGTATAGAGTAAAAAAAATAAAAATATATTATATATAATGTTAATATAAATAATATATATATATATATATATATATATATATATATATATATATATATATATATATATATATATGTCCCAAAAGTACTATTGAGTAGCTTACCTTAAAAATTATCCCCGTGACTTTCATATTTACGAATGATCAGATGAGCTGTGATCTGAGCTAATATAACCAATTATGCCCCCACCATTTCTATGTGAATGACCTCCAGGTTCGGTAGCTATTTTTTTTTTTATTGACGTGTTGGTAATAATTTTTTACAATGTCTGATCTCGGCATCAAGGATATTTCCTGTAAGGAAAAATCTCATCAGATACAATAGGTTGAAATTATATAAAGCCACCGAAGAGACAGTAAAGGATGAAGTTTTAAATTTAGAATAAAAAATGGCTGTGGTTTCTAAAGCTCAGAAAGTGTTGGTAGTCACTATAGTATAGTGATTTAGTTTTTAGCTTAGCTTTTTTATAGCTTTTTTTTCTCTCTCAACGAGGAAAATGTGCTAAAAAATCGAAGTAAAGATGAAAATTTGAATTCAGCGGTATTAGAACACGGAGTTAGTTCATATTTTGGAGCCATCTACCGCTCGCTACATATTAGGCTAGAAGCATCAATATCTGATGTATTATTTAATCGTTTTAAGGCTTTGATTTATTCTAAATATGTAATAACTTGATAATAAAATGTCCCGTCAGAAAGATTAAGAATGGAAAACTTAATTTTCTTTTTTCTCAATGTTTTAATGTACCTATTTTATGTCTGATTAATATTATCATCTTTTGTAGTTTTATTTAATTGGGGCTTGAAGATTTCGTTTTCTTTGGTAATGATTCAATGTACAATTATTTCACGATTTTTATCGCAATGTTATTATAAAAATTAAATTTTTAATATACATTTTTTGTTTGAAATAAATCAATTAATTGAGAATTCTATTAGGTATTACTTTGAATTTATTTTTTGGTTTATTCTCATTGTTGGACAAAATAATTTTCATCGTGTATATAAAAACAAATACGATGAAAAGTAATTTATTAATACTTATAATATTTATATTAATTACTTATTAATTACTTATATTATTTATTAATTATAATAAAAAGAAAAATATTTGATGTGGACAACACATGACTTCCTTGTACGCTTATTAAACTATAAATCGGTGGCTCAAAAAGTGATCCTGAATTTGGTTACTAGTTTCCGAAGATTGCAGTATCTCAAAAACGGCACTCGGCGTCGCGACATCCATCCATTGACACACACACACACAGACACACTCTTGTCGTTTTCCTTCAGTAGGTAACTAGTTTCCAAGAGATTTCTTCATGTTCCGTGACAACATTAAAACTTTCAATATCACTTGATAAAGTGCTGGAAATCGACAGTTTCAACATTTTAAGCGAAAGAACCCGCTTAACTTATTATCTTATTCTTCTGCAGCAGAAGTTGTTCTTGTCACAAATGTTGTTCTCGCAAATGCAGAGGAAAGCCAATTTTTATACTAAATTTTAGCACTTAAAACAAGTAATAATAATGTTTAATTAGATTGGAAACAAAATTGCGTTTGTAACCTTTATTTCGGAGACATAGGAGTTCTGTATTTAATTTAAATATAATTTTTGATGTAAGCTTATTATGACCTTCAAGTAAAGTACCCTTTTCGGCTCACCAATTCACCCAAAATCTAGTAAATACATTCATATTGATATAAAAGTTCTATTTACCAAATTTGATATATTTTACATTATATTTTAACTTAATTTTTGATGAAAGTCTAATATGACGTTCAAGTAAAGTACCACTTCCGGTTTTCTAATTTAGACAAAAATCTAGTATGTTATTTAAATCAATATATAATTTATAAATACTAAATTTGAGAAGTTTTGCATAGTATTTTAATATTTTTTTTATGAAAATGTATTATGACCTTCAAGTAAAGTACCGATGATCAAGCAGTGACCAAAAAAAGAGGTTCACAACTAAATTTTACAAAAATCCTAAATATAAAATTTCAACTTTCTACGGCTAACCGTTTTTGAGTTATGCGAGATACGAACTTACATACGAACGTGCATACAAACGTACGTACGTTCGTACGTACATACAGACGCCATGACGAAGTCAAAATGGATTCAGAGATTTTCAAAATAGATATTTCTGTTGAAATCTGAAAACCGAAAATTTTCGCGATTACAATACTTCCTTTACTTCGTACAAGGAATAAAATGTCATAAAATAAATTTATAAATTTATAAATAAATAATATAAATGTCATAAAAAATTTCATAACATAAAATAAAATTGTGGTTAGAGACTTGGAAAGAGGGACGTTAATTAAAACAAACTTTATTCCAGAATATCTGAAATATTTTTTTATTACCTCTAAAGAACGTTGGGAGAAAAAAAATGACTTCCACGTTTCCATTTAAACCATCAAGGTTACTGTGCTGAGAAAATGCGTTGTCCAAAATAATTAATTTTAGTATTATATGTTTGTTTGTTTTTTCTCACAGTTATCCTTCCAATCGGGAATTTTGTTTATTTTGGTCTTCCATCCATATCGCAAGTATTTTTTCAAGATTCGTATACTTCTTTCTAACCTTAAGGAATAGTTTGTCTTGTTTTTTACTTTCACTTGTGAATATATGAAATGTGTGGTTAAGGAAAAGTACTGCGATCGTGAAAAAATTCTAATTCGGATTTTTAACGAAAATACGCTCTTAAAGTCTCTTGAGTCCATATAATCACGTCTCGCGAAAATGGTGTGTGTGTGTGTGTGTGTTTGATCTAGCTCCAAAACGAGTTGTATGAAACTGAAATTGCGTATTTAATGTAGGTATAAACCCGTGATGTTGCAGCAAGTTTTTCATCAAAGTCGACTTGTCAGAAGTGCTACTTTATATTGTCAGTTTTACACATTTTAATATGATAATATTCTTGAAAGAAGCTCTAATCAAACTCGTTTTTATTAATATACAAACTCGATGCCTTATCCTCATTGAAATGTTCTGACAGGGCTTAAATGCTGAATATTCAAAATAGTTTCCTCTAAAGTACCATTAATTTTCTTTATTTGGAATAATTAACCTGATCTCATTATTAGTAATAATCAAAAATTGATAAATATAAACTATGAAGGAATTTGATAACTTAAGGAGAAATATTTTCCCACTTTGAAAAGAATATGAGTAGTAGTAATATGTACCTAAGATATAAAGTGGTAGAAAGTAATAAAGAGTGACAAGGGCGTATGAAGAAATTTCTTTAGAGGGGAGCCGGTTCTAGAAAAAAATAGCTGACATCTGGAATATAGGTAATATTCGTAATTTCGCCTTTATTCAACGTGGTATTCGTATCGATTAATTTTTACTTTTCGAATATTCTCATAACTGAGGTCCATTGGGCTATCGAGGCCCCTTATTATGAAAACATTTTCTATTTTAAGATAGCGCACATAAGTACCGATTTATTTAAACTTTAATGATATCCACGATTTGGTTTATCGGTTCATTATTGATTTACCGGTGGCCTTTTTTATGATAATAATATCGACTTTATCATTGCGCACTTACGTATAATTTATTTTAGCTTTTTGGACCTTTTTAGATTGTAATTAATTTTATTTTGTTAGGATAAATGTAATATTGTGCAATAAAATTTTATTTTTGGGAGATGTATTGCATTGGTTCGAAAAATAACTTATTCTACGAATAGAAAGTAAATGAGAGATAACAAATGTCCATTGTTATATCTACATTGGTCATTAAAATCTTGATATGTAAAAAGCATGTTTTTTCAGTAACGAATATAAGTTCCATGTCTTTCTCAAAACCCTATATTATTTAAAAATTGACATTTTTATTTCCTTGTACGCAGTAAAGGAAGTATTATAATCGCAAACATTATCAGTTTTCAAATTCAACCGAAAATCCATTTTGACCACTCCTGAATCCATTTTGACTAGTTTTGTCGTGACGTCTCTACGTATAATACGTCGTGGTGCGTGCGTTCGAATCTCGCATAACTCAAAAACCATTAGCGGTAGAAAGTTAAAAAATTGTATTTGGGATTTTTGTAACATTTAGTTGTGAACCTCCCTTTTTAGTTACTACTTGATCCACGGAAGTGGTAATTTACTTAACGATGAAAATAGATTTTCATCAAAAATCAGAATTAAATAAATATAATGCAAAACTTTTCAAATTTGGTATTTATGATTTATATATTCATTTAAATAACATAATGTATTTTGATCTAAATCGACAAAAACCGGAAGCGGTAATTTACTTAAAAGTCTTAATAAACTTTCATCAAAAATTCTTCCTCTTAAAATGTCGAAATAGTCGATTTTCAATGCTTCATCTAGTGGCATATATCTAATGTTACCACGGAACACGAAGAAATATCTTGGGAATTTGTTACCTACTGAAATAAAACTAACGGAATGAGACCTTCAGAAATAAGAGGTAAAGTGTGTGTGGGTCTGTGTCTGTGTTTGTGTGTGTTTGTGTTTGTGTCTGAGTTTGTGTGCGTGCGTGCGTGCGTGGGTGCGTGCGTGCGTGCGTGTGTGTGTTTGTCAATAGATGGACGTCTCCAAGTTTTGGAGATACTGCTTTCTTCAGAAACTAATAACCAAATTCAGGGTCACTTTTTAAGCCACCGATTTATAGTTTAATAGGCGTACAAGAAATTCTTACGGTGTCAACCAACATTATATTTTTCGTAATATTTGAAATCTGTTTCATTTTTATTTTTTACCTGAATTAGTGAAAAATGCAGCCTCTGACTGGTGTATTTAAGAAGTTTGTTTGGCTATAAATATTAATCGCTGAATAATTGTAATACACATGTCTGACGTTTTTAAAATCTTCTGTGAGCATCTGAAATTTAAAATCTTATTTAAATGTATAATAATTATAAGCATTAACGTTTTAATACGTTAAGATATTTATTTTATTTTATATTGTATATTAATATTTTTTTTATATTACTAATTTGATTTTATATTTTAGTCATAAAAACGAATTATAAACCAATTCATTTATTTCTTTTAATAAATATACTCACAGATATTTGACACTCTTCTATTTTTCTCTTCTTGTCTTACATGAGACTCTGGGATCTACTCTGTTGCAATAGAAATCGATTTGGAACTTGAATTCTGGTCCAGGTTGGGATTTCGCCTAGTCCTTCATCAATGGACTGCTGGTTGAAATTCGTATCTCGTAGTAAGCTTCAGTAATATCCAATCCACATTTAACGGTATAAAAAACATATTATTTTTTCTTTAATTGTATTTGAAATTTAATTCTGAACTCATATATGAAAAGCATATAAATTTACTATCTTCTACCAAAAATGATATTTAGAGGCGACAATATAAAAATTCATTTGGTAATCAATAATAAATAATTTCAGCGATCTATAAATACACCAAATTGATTCTTACTTCTAAGACTATTGAATTTCTTCCAAGAATGAACAAACTGCAGAAAGAAAACCAGCCCCACTACCTGAAAATTAAAATTGCTTTTTAAAAATGTATTCTCAGAAAATATTAATACATGTTTTTTTGATGCACTAATGTTATTTAGAAATGAGGCTTCCTTTAAATAATATTTATACACATTAAGGTAAAATAGGGATTTATAAACAAAAATAGAATGACATATTTTGAAGACTTAACGTTTACATTTATCTTAATTTGATCCAAGCAGTCCAGTTTACTATTATTCTCATATATTCGCTTATTTTAAATGTTTTCCGTTTCTATAAGTTGAATTAAAAGTTGAACAATTTTTTTTCTTGAATTCTTTAAAGAATTCAAACCTTGTCACGGTTTCGGAGACCTATATCTATATAACATAGATTTACGTGTAACTTAGATCATATTTGTAAAATTATTGCATCTGTATATTATCTAATTGTAATTTTTAACTTTAATTGTAAAATTGAAGTATTTTGTATATTTTGTTTAATTGTCAATATTTTTAAGTTTAATTTAAGATTCAATATTTTTGTTTTGACTTTTTTTTTTATGGTGTTTATTTTGTTTTGTTTTCTTATTTTTTTCTTCATACTGTTTTCTTCATGTGTATTTTTATATTTCTTCAACAATCGATGTTATTATTACATAATGTCACTAAACCACTAACATACAGGTAGTATGCCTATTGCAGGATGGAATCTTTACGTTTTATAAATACACGATTCTCCCAAAGGGTTACTATGGAAGGGAAAATGAAAAAAAAAAAAAGGCCAATCAGTCTTTATAGTATTGTTATTTAAGAATTAGGATCGAGATTTTATATTTGTATAAAATTTGTATAAAATTTATATTTGTATATATTTGTATATTTATTATATTTTATTTATTATATATATATATATATTATTTATTATTATATATATATATATATATATATATATATATATTTATATATTTATTATATTTTATTTATTATATATATATATATATATATATATATATATATATATATATATATATATATATATATATATTATTTATTATTATATATATATATATATATATATATATATATATATATATATATATATATATATATATATATTTGCTTATTTTTTAAAATTAACCAAATACATATATTAGATTCTGGCATCGATGACTATCGACGGTTATAATTAGTCTGACTATTTCTCTATTTATATAGAGATTTATATATAGATAATATTTCTTACGGATAAAAAAATAAAATAATAAAGGATAAAGCAATACAATTCAGTAAGTATGAACATTAAATTTCTTAAATTTAAATGTAGAATATATAGCGATCCAAACTTCAAATTCATTCCTAAATAAAGCAGCAATACCTACACACTTTTCCCATTAAAAATAAAATAATTTTTAACTAGGATTATTATTCCAGTTTTTTTTTTTTAAATCTCATAGCTAGTTTAAATGCAGTAAAATTTTTCGGATAAGGATGGGTCGAATGTTACAATTATCAAATTCATCTAAAAAAAAATTAAGAAAATGGTAACATTTATGAAAAAGAAACTTAAATATAATATTTAAAATTGAAAAAAAAAAATGTAAAACTATATCAAAATTAATAAAACTAAATAAAATAAGAACACCAGTTGGGTTCTTTCCATTAAGTTGACTAATTAGTTCTTAAATTCCAACAATAATTCGTTTAAGGTCTTGAGCCAAGTCCTTAGTTCAGCCTCGTAAATTCAGTTTACAAGTAAATATGTACATATATGTAAAAATAGTAATTTATATCCACTCTGTTCCGAAAGTGAATCAGGATTTATAAATTTCTTAGCTATTGTACTATAGTAATTTAAAATATCTTTTGGCAATAATTGCATATTTAGAACATTTTTGATACGCATCAAAATTATTATTAATGCATATCCAAATGAATTTACTAACTACAATTACCAGCAATTATTACCGAAATTTGTGATATAGCGTTATGTGTGTGTGTGTGTGTGTGTGTGTGTGTGTGTGTGTGTGTGTGTGTGTGTGTGTGTGTGTGTGTATACAATATACAATACTCGATCTGTTGTCATTCCATAGATTGGATTTCGAAATCCAATAATGCTTCGATATGTACATATACAGTGCATGGGAAAACTTAAATGAATTAAGGTTAAACGCTGCTAAGACTCAGGCTATTGTCATTGGTTCAAAATCCCTTCTCAAATCCCTTCCAACTACCAACTTCCCTATCCTACACCTAAACGACCAACCCACCACTTTTCGTTCCTCTGTTAAAAACTTAGGCATAATCATTTTGACCAATCCCTCTCATGGAACCACCATATCGCCCACATCTCCCGAAGTTCGATTTTTATCCTAAAAGTATTTCATCTCTTCCGCTATCTCCTACCCATATCCACCGGTAGACTCGTAGTATCCTCTCTCAGATTTTCCTATTTTGACTATGAGTGTGTGGTGTACGGTGGAATCACGGGAAGTCTCGGTGATGCACCCCTCTCCTCCCGTTTCACACCAATACGCCCAATTAGGATGGCTCTTCCTCTCGTTCCGTAGACAGTGTTTCCTAAGCACATTCCTATGTCTGCAACTCTTCCAATTCAAGTCCTATATCCATTCTCAGTCAACAATATCTCGGCCTTCTGGTCTTTATACTCGTACACCTTTCCATAGACCTGCATCGTTCCAACATTCCTTTATTGCTCGTTCTCCTACTTTCTGGCATTCTTTCTCTCTTAAAATCCGACATGCCCCTTCCTTAGCCACTTTAAAATCATCCTTTTCCAATTCCAGCACACAACCCAGTCGGACGCTAGCGAACCATAGCATTATACTGTAAAGCATAAGTTTTCATTATGTACGGTTTATATACAATTCATTTCATTGTTCATGTAGTTCGTTGTTTGATTTATAAATCTCAAGGGTTCTTTTCTTATTATTTATGAACTATTTTCTCTTCAATGACATTTACAACTTGATTGTTAAGTGATTCAAATATGCCCTTAAGTTGTTAATTTTGTATAATGTTTTTTAGATATCGATTCTCTTTCTTTCTTTATTTTTTTATGTGCTCATCTTATTTTATTATATTTTTTCTGTATCATATCACCATGGAACTATATTTTGGCTGGCAACATTTCTAAAAAATAGTTGAATTTACTGACTGAAACTGAAGACCTAAAAATTTTATAAATATAAATATAAATGTATATATATATATATATATATATATATATATATATATATATATATATATATATATATATATATATATATATTGCTTGTTATGTTCTCGACTATTAATAATATAAATTTTTTTGAGGGAATAAAGACAACTATATTTTGGAAACGTCGCCAAAATATAGTTGTATTTATTAACTGAACATCAAGACCCTTAAAAAAAAGTATACATATGTAAGTCATAAAAATTGTCTATTAATTTTCCATTTTTTCTATTGTCTGTTATCCGGTAGTAAATAAGCAATTTGCGTCCTTGATAACCTGATAAACGAATCCTGTTCCGAAGAATTACGTAAAAGTTAATTATCTAATTGCTAATATTAATCGAATTGCTTGGTAAATCAAAATTAAGATCTTCGAAAACCTAATATATTCTTGCTGTGTCATTGAAAATGCATCTCCCATATCCAAATAACATACCTCAATATCAAAGAAACCCAAAATGTTAAAATAAATCGATACGTGAGCGCGTGAATTTAAAATCGATACTTTTCATAATTAGCATCATTCTAATTATAAATCTCAATATCAAGAAAACCCGGAATATTAAAATTAATCTTTACGTGAACGATCGATTTTAAAATCGATACTTTTTTCATGATCCGCATCTTCGAAAATCTATTAGTGGACCTCAATATCAAGGAAATCCGAAATGTTATAATAATTCGATTAATGAGCGCGCGATTTTAAAATCGATACTTTTTTCTAATTACCATCTTCGATAACCTAATAAAGGACCTCAATAACAAAAATATTCGAATAACCTTAATATTAATTCTCAAATAATAATAATTCAAGATTCACTTTAATTATTTGACTATCAATTATTAGTTATTGAAAATCATATCACGACTTTTATTTTCCCTGGTCAAAAATAAATGTCATGATATGTTTTTTTTTTTTTTATGCCAAATATAAAATTCATTTTATTACTTTTATAACTTTACGTTTCAATGAAAATATTTAGTGAATGAAATTTAAAGTATGTTACCTTGAAAAAATGTTCAGTTTATTAGTGGCTTAGTGAAAAATAGTTTTGTGCCTCGCAAATGCTGAAAAGCTGTAGTTATTGTCAAGAATATTTCACTAATCACTTCCAAGGAAAGTGAATATTGATTTATTTTTTACCATTAAGGTAATTTACGTCAAGTTTCAGAAGTTATCTTTACGAAATGAGTCTTTGAATAGAATTTTTACCTATTATAATGGAGTAGAAACATTCACATGATTGATAATTGTGAACTCTGAAGACTTAGAGAGCAAATCATGTGTAAAATAGAATTAAGGCACGCACCATGATTTGGTATCAAATGTCGTCTGCCAGCTAAGCTGGACCACTTGGACGCTTGGTCGAAACTCAAGAGTGGACTGCATAAGTATCTTAATGTTCCCCTAATTCGTCTCCAGTTCTCAACTGTTCTGCTTTTCAAAGTGTTCTGACAGTAAATTGCCATTTTATTTGAGCGTGAAGGCTTACCGGAATAAATAAGAATATCATATATAGATTGTGATGTAGACGATTTTTTTTTTTTCAGAAGAAGTATAGAGTAGGATATATGAAATAAAAAAGCCAATTATAAGCTTTAATCTAACCAGTTACTTCATTTTATCGGGTTTAAGATGACACAGCTATATTACTTTTAAAATTAACATGATTTCAGGTACTTTCAACCTGAGGTACACTTGAAACCTAAGTGGTTTGAATTAGTTGGAATCTACAGAGGTGTAATGTATATATTATAACAATATAAACAAGATTATAAAGAAGCAGCACAAAAATGTCCTTAAAAGCCGCAAGGTAACTTATAACTTTAATAGTAATGATAATGTTTAAGACACTAATTAGATTTATTCACAATAAAAATATAATTTACGGAAGAATTGAATAAAATTAGAAAATGAAACAATCTTTTGTAGCTTTGATGAGGAGATCCTGAAGGACAGATCTACTTAATCTGTTAAAAACAGAAATAGTATTGTGCTAAAACAAATACAAATTAGTGTTTCTTCAACTACCTGTAATAATAAATCAATTTTACATATCTTTAATTAACTTAAATAGAGCATACATCGGCTCCGTCATAGCTATGAGGAAACTCCTCAGCTGTGTAAATTGAATCAACAAATCCATTGATTTAATTAATTATGTGTTTTATCTATCCTATTAGAAAATGTACATTGGCTTAAATATTCCAACGAAACGTCAATAGCTACATCGAGAATGCATTATATACTTTTTTTCTGATTGAAACCCGCAAAAGGTTATATTTTCTTTTAGATATTAAGGTATGTTGTTTCGCTAAATATGGGCTTGATTCTTTCAGCTTACACCGCCACCTATAAAATGACCTATCTTAATGCATCTTCTATTTCAATTATCACCTTCATGATAATGATTGAAAAATATACTTTTCTTTTGCCCCTCTGAAGTCCATCGTATTATTATGAAGCTGCCAGATTTTAATAGTAGTAACTCGTGGGCTTCATATAATATCAACCATTCTTAAAAACACTAACCAAATAAATCTGAAATCATCTTTATTGAACCTGGTTCTCTTCTCAAATCTGTTCATATCTTTTCTAGCTTTTCTATAATCTTATAAACTTCTAACTAAATTCAATAATGCTCCTTCGAAAAAAACCTTGGATTCATTTTTCAATAAAACCTTTCCTAGAACGATGACATATCTTTAAACTTAGTGTACAAAACATCATGATTTTTACGAGCACCCTGAAGAGAGCATGATAAAAGGTAAGGTAACAGTAAACATGATTTATCTCCAATATCTTTCCATAATTGGTAAGGATTTGATGGGGGCATAGTTTAGTGTTGAAATTTAAGCCTTCTACGTGACATGTATAATGCATTAAGTAGTAATATGTTATATTTCGCTGGTACTGCCCGCGGTTGCGATTGGTAAAGCTTGCCAATCGTAGCCGCTAACTGTGCTACCATACTCTGTCCTACGGGAGTGGACAATATTGTGCCGTTAACCCAGTCGCGACGCCAAGGTTCGTTAAAAAAATTAATCCACAACCTTTCTACTCACCAAACCATTAAAAATAAAATACAATTATATCTCCTATCTGTCAATAAAAAAATAAAATAATTGAAATTCGGAGGTCACACTATTTTAAGGAAAATAGTGAAACCCTAAAAGAATAATTCATAACAAAAAAAAAAAAGGAAACATATACAAAAAAAACAAATTAAAAAATTATAAAATATATACCAATATAAACAAATTAAAAAAATTATAAAATATATCTAACCAAAAAAAAAGAAATCGTCTGTTATTAAAATTATTTAATCGTCTGGCACAAAAAAATAATTTAATTAAAAATTCTCACAAAGACCCTTAAGTCTCTTAAAAAAAAGTAATAATAAAAAAAAATTTATTATTAACAAAAAAAATCCTGCTGGAGGTAGCTTTGAACTCAGGGCCTCAGTGTGACCCTCTATTGATACCCAGTAAACCCCTTGAGAGACGTAGTTCACATGAACATTCCTAAACTTTCCATGATAAAATATAATAATATCAGGATAATATAATAAACGAAATAAAACACCTTGTTTAAAAATATATAAACATTAGTCTTTTATCAACCAAAAACAAAATAATAAAATTAAAAACAAACAAAAGAAACTATTTCAGCCAGACTCCAAAACAACAAAATTATTATCCTTAGTTTAATGTATAAAAGAAATAAAATACAAATCTGAAGAATTAGATGGGGCAGCCAATCCTATCTTCTTGGTTCTTCCTGCACTCCGGTGACGTCCTTCTTCCGGTGATCTTCTTCTCGGGAAATTCGCTATATCCTCTCGTATGACGCGAAGCCCTAACGTTTTGGACGCACCCAAGAAAATATCTGGTTAAACCGTACAGAACAGAAAGCAAATTCCGCACCTCGTGCACTTCGATAAAGGTCCATCTCTACCATCACCTGTCTGCCCCCATCTGGCGAGATCTCTGATCTCTGCATATCGCACAGCTGTTTAGGGATGGAAATTAAGTTTATAAGCAACTTACAATTATGTACATTACTTCTAATATTACGTCCCCACTAAGTCTCTCAATAGTAGCTTGTAATAATTACAATTTTAAAAAAAATAATAAAATAATTTCTATCTGTAGTTTAGAGCATAACGAAAACTCAACGTAACAACTGCTTCTATATTTCGCTGAAACTGCTCACTGCAGCGGCCCACTCTTGCATGCCTTGTTAGGTATTTTAGACAATGAACAAAGTTCATCTTTCGAGGTATCTTTATTGTTTATTAATCAAATATTAATAATAATGTGTGAATTTAAAAATAAATTAATATGTTTTTCCACTCATTATATTTTACTATCACATTCCTATAGTCCTTTTGTTTGTGGTCATAATTACCTGAAACTGGTTAACGAAATCTAATAGACTTTCGTCGTCATAATTGTTGATTTATTTTTTATTAAGCGACATTGTTTTAAATGGCAAGCAGGAACCGTCGCGTCTGAGGCAGTATGACTCCTTCTAGAACGGTCAGGGACGCAGCAGTATAGGTATAACGCCATACCTAGACTGCCGGGCAATGTCAGTGAAATATATTTCGCTACCTACCTATTCAGTCAAAGAGGTAGTAAACTGCCCGCAAACTTTGCCGGCCGCAACCGCGGGCAATACCAACGAAACTGCACCATTAGATCGCTAGCTCGCTACGCGCTGAGATCACAGATCACCTTGATAGGTCGCGTTCTATGTGCCTGAGCCTTTATTGGAATCAGAACATCACTCACTCGGACTTGTATAATTTTTATATGTATACTTATGTAATTTTTACGAATATTTGTAAAATTGTTACTCGATCAAAGTAAGTTATTATTTATTATTAATTATTATGATCTAATGAGCTCTATGCTTTGTGAATTAAAGTAGTTCAACAGAATAAATAAACAAATTCAATTATATTTATTCTTTTCTAATTCTGAAAAAAAAAAAATTATGTTGAACACATGGTGAAATTTGGTATAATTTAAGTATTTGCAATGACAATTTTAGTACATATTCATTCACAATACTTCGTTTTATCCTGGTTTTTCACTAGTTTCTCATTGTTAGAAATCCATCAATGTTCTGTAAAAACGTGCCTGCTTTAATAATTACGAAAAACTTTTGTTTTGTTATTTAATTTTCAACACGTTTATAAAAACGTACTCTATTCTTGAGCATTCCACATTGCTTCACTATTTTATTGATTTTATCTATGAATGTAATTTTGTTGTGATTGAACTTAAATTTTGCAAATTATCAATGCTCGTAAGCATAGTACAGAATGACAAAAATAATTCAAGTGGTTTAAGAGCCCAAAATCATTAATAAATAATTAATTCTAGTTTTATGTATATAGGCAAGAATGTGTTCAAAATGACTAATTTTATGTTTACTTAACTTGAATTGTATTTTCCTTGGTTTTTTATTTATTATGATTATTATAAGTTTTATCTACCTAATTATTTTCATTTGTGATGTATATACTTTTTATTTCTATTTATCTATTCATTATTATTATTTTTTCAATTTGTATGTAAGGTATGAATGTGTACTTAGAGCCCTAATACTTCTTGTGCTTGTATGTTCATTCAATAAAAACTTTTAAAACTTTTACTTATTTTTTTACTTCCTTGTATGAAATCGCGAAAATTTTCGGTTTTCAGATTTCAACGGAAATATCAATTTTTACCATCCCTGAATCCAATTTGGATAGTTTCGTCATGACGTCTGTACGTACGTTCGTACGTGCGTATCTCGTTTAACTCAAAAACGGTTAGCCGTAGAAAGTTGAAATGTTGTATTTAGGATTGTTCTAAAATCTAGTTGGGAAGCTCCCTTTTTGGTCACTGCATGATCCCCGGAGATGGTACTTTACTTGTAGGTAATAATTGATTTCCATCAAAACTTATATGAGAATATAAAGCAAAACTTCTCATTTTTTTTTTTTAAATATAATATCTTTGTTTTTGAATATTTACAATATATAAATGAGGTTTCAAGCCTTAAGAGCTTTTATACATTCTACATCAGAACTACATCAGAAAAATAAAAATAAAAACACTCTCTAAAAGAGAAATGAAAAATACACATATGAAGTTAATTTAGAGTACAATTTCTTTAATTCACTTGTCTTAAAAAAAAAATAAATGATAATAATAATAATTAAATAAAAATAAGATATATGCATATATTTAAATTTAAATAAAATAATAATAATGAGAAAATAAACACATACATACACATAAATAATTAACTTATAGTACAATGTGCTTGAGTCTCTTATGAAGGTTAGCCTAGAATCTAAGTAAACTCCTAAGTAGGTGACACATTTAGGCCAAGCTAATTGATTTCCTCAATGTCACAAAACTGTCTATTACAGGTCTGCGCTTAGTAAAAATTATGTCTTCTGCTTTGAGATGGTTGGGTCTGATTTCCCGCTTATGAAAGAATTTAAAAAATTTTGATACGACTAGAAAGATGGTTTGCTATTTTATCAATTTTGAACGAAGAGATATAAAGACATACATCAGCTGCAAAAAGTGCAATATTTGTTTTCCCTTTAATTAATGTCAAATCATCAATATAAAGATTGAAAAGGGTTGGCCCAAGGACAGATCCTTGTGGTACGCCAGCCTAAATATTTTTTAAATTAGGTTTGGATTCATTAATTTGAACAAAAAACTTCCGATTAGATCAATAATTATTTATTAGAAAAATTAAATATTTAGGAAATTTATTAATTACTAGTTTAAATACTAGACCTCTATGCCAAACACAGTCAAAAGCTTTTTCAATATCTTATAGTGCCATACCCGTGTGTTTTTTCAAGTTGAAATTGTGAGATATTGAATCGGTCACTCTGGCAATTTGACTAACAGTAGAATGGTTACTCTTAAAGCCAAACTGAAAAGGAGAAATCAAATGATTTTCTTTAATGAACAGTTGCAATGTTTTTAAAATAATTTTTTCAGTTACTTTACTTAAGCTGCTGAGCAATGATATTGGCCGAAAACTACTAGAAAGTGATATATTTTTCCCAGATTTAGGAATAGTTATTATTTTGGCTGTTTTCCATGGTTCAAGAAAATGGCCAAACATTAGTACATGATTAATTATTTTGGTTAAATGGATTAGTGATTTTTTTGATAATTGCTTTAAAAAATATTACATATTCCATCAGCACCCGAGGATTTTTTGTTGACTAATTTGGCCATAGTATTTTTTAGTTCTTTGGGGGATACAAGTTTACAGTTCTCTAATTTCTTGCTAATGGGAATCGTGTAGTTTTTGGTTTGCCTAAGAACGTTACAAGTAAAAAATGGTATACCAAGGTCTAAATTCATTTTATGCACATTTTCAAAATATTCAGCTAGCAAATTAGCTTTGTCACCGTCAGTGAAAGCATAACTTGGTATCGAGTTCATGATTTTTAGTTGCTGAGTAACCGATGATGTAATTAGTGGAGGAATATTTGTAGACCCATTTTGAAAGTGATGAACTAATTTAAATAGTTTATTATTATTATTAAGAAATTATTCCATCTAATTGAATCTAATTTTTTAAATATGTTTGAGTTTAGAAATATTTGTATTAAGCTTATTTAAAGTTTCCTTTATACAGGAGTAACGATGTTTACAATAAGCTTTTTTTATTTTTTTCCTAGTTTTTATTAACCAAGAGAGAAAAGGTGGAATTGAAATTTCATCAGTATTTGGTATGATTAAGGATATTGATTGGTTAGCCGCAGAAATGATAATATTTTGAAAATTAAATATCAGAAGGCCTAGTGAAGGAAGGATTAATATGTATTTGACCATCAATAACCGAACGAAATTTAGTCCAGTTTGCAAGGTTAAAGTTGAAAACTTTTTTAAGTGGTTTATTTTTTAAATTTTGATCTGCTAAAAAAACGATTGGGTTATGATCCGAAGGAAGAGCTGAAATTGATTTAGGCAATACAGAGTAGGTTAGATTTTTTGCTAGAGCATGGTCAATGATGCAAGGAGAACAATAAGTACGGTCAGGATAATAGGTAGGTTCTTCAGGAGCTATAATTCTAAAATTAATTTTAAATGTCAGATTTACTAATAGTTTTCCATTTCTATTATTGATATTACAATTCCATGGTATATGCTTTGAATTCAGGTCACCTAGCAGTATTACATGCTTATGCATTGAAAATGATTTTTCAAAATCGTTAGGTACAATGGCTTTTGATGGAGCCTGATATGCAGAAACCAATAAAATTTCAATAGAACCAAGAGTGCAGTTAAGCATGTTAGTCAGAGCAATTAAGCATGTTAAACTAGGCAGTACAGCGGGGTAATGAGACATTTAATTTTTAACTAAAAGGGCAACTCCTCTACCAGCATCACACCTATAAACCTTAAAATCTGGTGTGTTGAATTTATGTTTAACATTTAAATTAGTTTCGCTAAGGGCAGCAATATCAATATTATTTTCTCTGATGAACTGAGACAACTCACTACTTCTTCTTTCACTTCTCCCTATAGTGCCTTTCAGCGTAGGGAAGCGTACTGCCTGGAGTCGAACTCATCTCGGTATCTTGCTAGGTTTCTGGCCTGTTGGAGATCTTTTCCTCTTTTTATACTTAGGCGATCGATGAATTTAATAGTACCAGATAGGACATCCTTGGGCGTCCTCGAGGTCTTTTTCCATTCGGCATGTAGTCCATCGTCTTGAGATGATCCCGGTAGTCACTCATTCTCATAACATGGCCGAACCATTTCAGTTGCCTGATTTCCAGGAGCTCTTTTAGCGGGGCAGTTTTCAATTCTTGTCGAATCCTCTCGTTGCGAACGCATTCTCTTCTTGTCTTCCCCGACATTCTTCTCAAATACCTCATTTCTGACGCGGTAACTCTGCTTTCCTGTCTCCCCATCAATACCCAGCTTTCAGCTCCATACAGTCCATACAACTCACTACTCTTGTTTAAAATTGATCTGGAAGTCCAGCTCATTAATTTACAGTTTTTAAAATAATTTCACATAGAATATCACAAATGAATTTTGCTACAACACTTAATTTAGTTAAGGCATCGGGTGTTCTTTTAAATTTACCCAAAGATGATTTTCAATTTTGAACTAAATTAGAAAAATTTAAGGACCAAAACTTGAAAGAGATCCTTTGATTTCTTTAAAGAGATCAATAAAGTAAAGCTCAGAAGAACTGTTATTATTATTATTGCTATCGCTGTTGGGATTTAATCTGCTGTTATTAGGCTTGCCCCAAACTGAAGGATTAAGAGTTGTTGGCGGAAGTGAAGGAAAAGCAGCTTCTTCTTTATGAAAAACAGTCGCTGCATTTTTTCGTAAAGTTGTTGGTGTATTTTTTATTCTTTGTTCAAAAAATCGGCACCCGCGGTAATTAGCTGGGTGTGGGCCATCACAGTTTGCACATTTAGGCACTGAATTTAGTATTACCATTAGTACAATGTATTTACTAGATTTTGTTTAAAATTGGTGAGCCGAAAAGGGTACTTTACTTGAAGGTCATAATAAACTTAGATCAAAAATTATATTAAAATTAAATATAGAGATCATAGGATTCGGTGATAAAGCTTACAAAAGCGATTTTTTTCCAATCTAATTAAAAAAAATCATTACTTGTTTTAAGTGTTATAATTCAGTGTAAAATACTTGATTTCCTCCCATTTGTGAGCTGAACAAGTCTGCAGCAGGTGAATAAGATATAGTATAAGTTAAGCGGGTTCTCCCGCTTAAAATATCGAAACCGCCGATTTCTAATGCTTTATCAGTTCTAATGTCGTCACGGAACACGAAGAAATCTGTTAGGAACTTGTTACAGAAAGAAAACGACATATAATAACGGAAACAGACTCAACGGAAAAATCTGGCGGTTAGTGATACCATTAGTACTCAAAACAGATTCGGACCCTTATCAAATCTAATATACGGTCGTAATAAACACATCAAAAATTATATTAAAATTAAATACTGAAATCATATGTTTCGGTAATAAAGCTTACAAACGCTATTTTTTTCACACTAATTAAAAAAAATCATTACTTGTTTTAAGTGTTATAATTCAGTGTAAAATACTTGTTTTCCTCCCATTTGTGAGCTGAACAAGTCTGCAGCAGGAGAATAAGATATAAGTTAAGTGAGTTTTTCCACTTAAAATGCCGAAACTGTCGATTTTCAATGCTTTAGCTAGTGATATTGACAATTTTAATGTTGTAATATTAAATTGTTCACGGAACACGAAGAAATCTCTTGAAAATTTCAGTTATCATGAGACCTCCAGAAACTAGAGTATGTCTGTGTGTGTGTGTGTGTGTGTGTGTGTGTGTGTTGTGTGTGTTGTGTGTGTGTGTGTGTGTGTGTGTGTGTGTGTGTGTGTGTGTCAATAAATAGATGCTGCGACGCCGAGTGTCGTTTTTGAGATACTGCAATCTTCGAAAATTAGGATCACTTTCATAATAATTCAGGATCACTTTTTGAGCCAGCGATTTATAGTTTGATAGGCGTATAAGGAAGTCATATGTTGTCCACATCAGATATTTTAAATAAAAATAGAAAATTTTCCAAAAAAAAAATTTTTTTTTATTTTCATATAGCGATACGAATTAATAAAAAAAAAATACGGATGTTTACATCGAATAAGAACAGAAGGAGATTATGATTGTTAGATAGGCCTTCTAAATATTTGAATGAATGTTGTCTACTTCCTGAATACATGAATACCCAGGCGTGGAAAACTTCATAGTAATACTTATAAATTGGCTGTTTTGTGACATAAATTTAGCTACAGCTGAAGATATAAACGAGTTCCTGTTTTGAGGACAGGTGTCACTCCATAAAATGTTATCAGTAATTTCAAGGCGTGCTAAACTAACGTTGGACAATATTTTGACTAATGCACTTGCAATGTCAATTCCTGAACGACCACACGAACCTTCATGCCAAATGGCACAGATCCCTTTCTTATCTCTAGAACAATGTGCAGTTATGCACGTTTATTTTCCTCTTGTAAAAAAATCAACTTAAGTTAGCACGAGAAAAGGCAATCACAATGTTCTGAATGTTGATTTGCTTGGTAAAAAAAAATAACATCTCCTTGCTCTTCCTATCATTTTCTTCATCACACATGAATTTTGTTTCGGGCAAATGATTCTCATACTTCAAAATGGGCAGGGTAAAGCATTTTTAACGCCAACAGACCCAAGCAAGCCCCTCGAAAAGGATATAAAAGATAGATGGCAGTCCATGTGGAATGAAATGCCACCGAGTAAATTAAAAATTATGAAAAAAGAAGTAAATCCTTGGGGCTCATCCAACCGTAAATGTCGTAGGGAAGTGGTCTTACTGACTAGATTGAGAATAGGCCATACCAGACTTACTCACTCCTACCTCATCACAAAACAACCACCTCCGAAATACCAATATTGTAACAACTATATCAGAATAACCCATATTTTTCAGTAATGCCAATATTCCACCTCACACCTCAATAGTTTTGGTTTAAACCCTGATCTATCAACAACTCTCAGAGATGGCCATATAACAATAGAATAAGTCTTCAAGTTTTTAAAATCAAAAACCTATTATCAGACTTTTGGCATAGAATTAGATAGATAATAGATGATTAGAATAAAAATCTTAGTTACCAAATCTCTTAGTGTGTGTGTACATAGGTTTAAAAAAATAAAAGTTATAAAATATATATATATATATATATATATAAATTAATAAATGGCGTTGATGACCAAAGCAGTTTAACACCACAAAACACGAACGAACGAACGAATCCAGATTGTATTCGTTGTTGAAAATTGGTCTGTACTGTGATATTTTTATATGTTCGAGATAGTTTTGTCTACACAATCATGCGTACAAGTCATATATTTAATTAACATTTAACTCAGAATCGAGTTATTCTTCTTTTAGTTTTGGCTCTTCATTAATGAGAAGGACTCGATTTTGTGGCCTTACAAAATCTTTTGTAGCGCCAGATATTCAATCTCTTGTTTTTTACATCTTTCATCACTTTTAGAAATTCTATTTATTTCGTCTTTGCTAAAGTGGGAAGTATACATATTTTTTGACTAACTAAAACAGTTTCTAAAAAGAATTTCTTGCTAACTCTAATTTTTTTCTTCATTCAAATAAAAAAAGAAGAAAAATTAATTTTTCTTTTTTGAATTTTCTTTGGATTTTACGCTTAAAGGAAGTCGTTTATGTCGCAATCTTAGAATATAGCGGGTTTTTTTTATTATAAGAAATTATATGGAAACTAATCATTAAACTCTTCCTATCATCGTTGCTGATTTTTTTCCAAAACAATGGAACTTACACAGACAGTTTATATGTTTTGCTTTCTTTTCTGGTACAATTTTACCTGAAGTACTATTATATTGTTTATCACTTTATCGACTTTTTTTTTCTATTTTTTGGGGGGTTCCTTTTTATTTTTCTAGGTTTTCTCTTCCACATCTGATAATTCCTCAGATGCTTTGCTATTTTTCGAATCTGATTCACTTTATGGAAGCAAACTATTATGTTATTTATGACGTAGTATATTGAATGTAATCAAAGTAACTAGTGAAGCAGTCGACAAATCTTGAAATGTAACTTCAGAACTTTAGCGGTCATCTTCAAAGAATCAGCAGTTTTTCTCACATTTAACTGTCACAAAAGAAGCAGTTCATTTTTCGTGACGAAATTCCTTTTTTTTCCATAATAATTGAAATGAACTTTATACAGACACACACTTTTTGATATTACAGGTTGGTTTAAAAACGGTCTCGATAACTAACTTTTGCGTCAATGAATTTTCCCCTCAAGTCCTCGCTGACTTTTACTTGTGCTATCAATTTTATAACTTGTAGTATGTACTTTTGTGTTTTGTTATAATGAAACAAAATTGTACAAAGTACAAGACTAATAGTATTACTTTGTACTTTATTATGAAATAGGGCCCAGGCTGTAAAACGAGAAGTGCTGAGAAGTAACAACGACTAAATGGTATTTAAAAAAAATAAACTAAAAACCTTACTGAAAACATTACTTCATCAACCACTGTCGAGGAAATAATGATTCTACTGATTCAGAAGATAAATTATGAATGAAACATTAAAAATCAACAAAACTAATAGCTAATATTTTTCAGAATATTCTGAAGAAGTAATAATGTTTGAAAAAACAGTTATGATCGAACTATTTAAACATATTCCTTGAACATCTTAACGAATATTGACAAACGGTTTGTGGAAGGGAGAATTGCTTCTTATACAGCTTATGCCAATCGCATTCTTCACTGAAAAACACCATGGTAGTGAATGCGGTGAGCAAGGTAAGTGTTTTGCCTTCATGTATCGAATTTTGGATAGTGTTCCAGATGATAACGTAGATCACTGTGACAAAGAATGAAATTAATACTTTAAGTAAATTTTAAGTGCTTTATTATAAAATTAAGTTATATACTTAGCAGATTCAGAGAAATAAATGATACAAATCATAATTTTGAAAGTTATTATTAATTTTTAGATTGTTTTAAATATATATGAGGATATTACAAGTGTATACATAAATTTAAAGAAATTGAAACCATAATTCACTACTCAATATCAATTAATGAATTACCTCATTTGTTGTCATTTTTGTGATTATTATATATCATTATTATCATATATATATATATATATAATTATATATTATATATAAAAAAATATGGATAAATAATAATAAAAAAACATTTGCTTATTTTTTATATCTTGACTCATATCATATATATATATATATATATATATATATATATATATATATATATATATATATATATATATACACATACATACATATTTTTCTATTATAGTTCTTTATGCTTAATAATGACAAAAAGTTAATTGTTATTGAGCAGTGAATTATGGTTTCAACTTATTTAAATTTAAGTATGCAATTGTAATATCCTCATAATTATTTAATTTTTGTATTTAAAACTATATATATATATATATATATATATATATATATATATATATATATATTTATATTATAATTATAATTATATTTATGCAATTGTAATATCCTCATAATTATTTAATTTTTGTATTTAAAACTATATATATATATATATATATATATATATATATATATATATATATATATATATATATATATATATATATATATATATGATATTAGTCAAGATATAAAAAATAAGCAAATGTTTTTTTATTATTATTTATCCATAATTTTTTAAGGAATGAAATTGTAATACATACTTGCCTGAAAAAAATGCCACAAGCCACAAATTTATATATTATTATAAAGCTTTTCAAGAAAATATATATGTTAAATTAAAAAAATCTCAACGCCTTGTTAGATTCTAACACTGGTGTGCTTCATCCATGTGTGTGCAGGTACCAAGATGTGGGATGACCTTAGTGGTAAGCAATAATTTGAACATATTAAAAAATCTAAATTTGCAGCCATAATTCTTTCCTCAAGCTCATGCAATGTTTCCAAATCAACCAATAACTTAAACTACATTTTATTGTGTTTTCGTTTTTATTCTATATTTAAATTCGCAAAAATCAAATGGTGAAAAATATTACTAGCTTTAATTGAAATTCCAAGATTTAAGAGAAAAAAATATTTTGGGAGCTCTGCATTTTAGAAGCTTTATGGATAAAATCACAAAGGAAAAAAAAATTAGATAACACTCTTCATCAAAAAAGTAGCTAGAAGAGTGATTTCTTTTTTTTGTAAGATACAAAATTGAAAAAAGAAAAGAAAAGCAAAATGAAACACATCGCTATAAATTATATATCAAAAATGAACAAAATGAAAATATTTGTTTTTTTATTATTCAATCATAACGAAAATAAAATAGGTTATTTTATAAATATATAAAATCATCCTTCATTATCTTTCAAATTCATTTTATGTTATTACTTCATTTTATGTTATTTCTTCCAGTAATGGAAGTATTGCAATCGAGAAAATTTTCGGTTTTCTGATTTCAACGGAAATATCCATTTTGACCATCCCTGAATCTATTTTGACTAGTTTTGTCACGAGTTCTGCTCTTTCGTTCGTTCGGATCTCGCATAACTCAAAAACAGTTAGCGGTAGAAAGTTTAAATTGTGTGTTTGGGGTTTTTGTGACGGTTAGTTGAGCACCTCTTATTTTGGTCAATACCTTATTACCGGAAGTTGTACTTTACTTCAAGGTCATAATAGATTTTCCTGAAAAATTATATTCAGATGCAACGCAAAACTTTTTATATTGAGTATGTAAAAATTATCATTAACAAACCAGATTTTTGTTAAAATTGGCTAGCCGGAAGTGGTACTTTAGATGAAGGTCATAATGAGCTTTAATAAAAATTACAATAAAATATAATGTGAAACATTTGAAATTTGGTATATAAGATTTTAATATCAATATAAATAATATAATAGATTTTGGTTAAAATTTGCTAGCCGGAAATGATACTTTACCTGAAAATGTTTTTTTTTTTACCTTCCGCTATCTAAGAACGGAATAATAGGAGTCGTGCTAAAATTCACAAATCGATATTTTCATGGATAAGCGCATTTCAAGACCCGTACTAATCGTCTTTAACATTTTTATAATGATGTCTGTGTGGTTAGATGTGTGGAAGTCGTATACACTCCAGCTCAAATTGTAATTAACAAAATGGTATGAAATTATGTATTTAAGTTTCTTTCCTTTATGAGAAGAATTGATTAGATTTTGTTTATAATTGTCCAATCGGAAGTGGTAATTTATTTGTAGTTCTAAAGAGATTATTGTACAAAAAATCTATTTAAAGATAATTAAAATATTCTTTTCAAATTTAGAGTTAGAGAGTTTTATTACATTTCAAATAAAGTATTAAATTTCGGCTGCCAAATACCAAACTGAAGTTGTACTTTACTTTTCGTCCAAATAGAATTTGGTGAGAAAAGATGTCTAAATTTAATTGAATTATTTTCAAATTTAGTTTTAGGGACTTTTCGATCATTGGAAATAACATCCAGTAACGGGAAATGGTACTTTACTTGAAATTTGTAACTGCCTTTTAATATGGGATTGGCGGATGGTCATGTCCTGGTCATATCAGATATTGTAAATGGTTCTCTATCAATTTTAAGAATGAAAGCCTCAAATATATGTTTTAGAAAAAAAAAATGGACGCCAGCAGACTCGCGACGCCTAGTACCGTTTTTGAGATACTGCTATCGTCGGAATCTAGTAACCAAATTTATTATCACTTTTTTAGCCACTGGTTTTCGTGAGTTTTTTCGAATTTCTAGAGAAAGTAAGAATTGAAATGTAAGGAAAAACTTAATAAAAGATTTAATAAATCAGAATGGTATTTTTACTGATGGAATTGTGTTATGAATTTCAAAATGTATTGCTCCGAATTATCAAAGCTTTTCCAAAGAAATATGCTTGGAATTATAGAGATGATATTATTAACATACGAAAGATTAACACAAACTGAAATGTTTTTAAACTAAGTTAAGCCTTTCGAACATATTTTTTTTTTAAGAAGTGTAGATAAAATTATATTCTTTGAAATATTTCCAGTTCGATATGATCTCCTCAAATCAAGAGGTTTCCATCACATCCCCAAAACCACCAGTGACAGTTTGATCAGGGACTACGTAAAGGTTGAACCCGAAGAAGGCTTCAAACTACCAGTCGATTTCTATTGCTACCCCAACAATCCCAGGGCGTGCTTCATGTTCGACAAGAAAGGAAATGTAGTTGGAATTCAAACCTCAGTAAGTCAACCTATATAATTTATTGGTTAAAATATATTTTTACATCATTAAGTAATAGGTGTCCATTAAGGATACCTTTATTTACAATTTTTTTGTCAGGATAGAATGATTACTCAATAAAATTTCAGTTCTTGAAAGCGGATGTGGCCAATGTAAATCCGGTTGATTACAATTATACAGCTGTTCTGCATACTTACCAAGAGACGAATTTCTTCAATATCCCAGCTTACAGTTTCAGAGCGTTCATAACCAATCCAGGTAACTTTCTTTCGTAATAATAATACATCGTACCATTATATTATCATGTAATGAATTAGTTTTTCCTGAAACTATTTCGACTTTCTAGAAATAGCAATGAATAAATAATCATCAACTAGTCAACTATCTAACCTTAAAAGCTAAAACTAGAGTTACATTCTCATTAACTGAAATCTACTAAAAACCCAGTTGTAGTTGGTTTCTCTATTACAATTACATCCTTCTAAATAACAATTAATTAACAATATTTTTCAAATTTTGTTATGAATACTTTAGAAGTTGTTTTTCTTCTAAAATTGGTAACTTCATTATCCAATATTAAAACATAGTTAGATTTATTATTATTTTAAATATACCTCAAATAACAAATGAGTTCTAGGAATAACAACTGTGAAACGTAATAAAACGAAAAGCTATATTAGATATTTGTGATCAGTTTTAAATAATTGACAAACAAATTATGATGAGGGGAATAGATTAGATAATCCTTGTATATTAAATTATAAATTATAGATCAGGTAATTTAAATTAAATTATTATAATGAATGTAATGATTACTGTTATATAAAAGATGTTGATTTTGGTTCTGAAAATGAAGAATAATACCTTGAAACGTTAACGACGTTATAACATTGGAAATAAAGCTAAATTTCAGAAGTAACACTGCCATTATTATAAAAAAAAAATAATTGATATAAATCGTGCAATAGACGAAGCAGAAATTTTTGTAAACCTTATTATTATAAAAGTTATTAAACTTATTTAGTGTTTGAAGGTTTCTGTAAGAATACGTATATACAGAAATATACAGAAGTATATATACAGAAACCATAATATGCTAGTATTCATTTTTTATTATAAAAAATAGAATTACATAGATTTATGCTATAAAACTTTCATTTATTTAAAGATTAAATTTATTTAAGCATTTTAGCGAGATTTTGACATAAAGCATTGAGTTTCTTAAATAGCAGAAAAAATAACTAACCAACTAACGTTTCGTCAATTCAAGCATCATCAGGATTCAAAAAGATAAGATCACATACATCATCTGTTTTGTACATAAAGATGTGTTTAGACTAGCGAGTTTTCACTCTCGAGATCAAAACTCGTAGGTGTAAAGGCCTCTGCGAGTTCGGGGGTGAGCTCTCCGAAAGTTGTAATGTCATGTCCACAGCAGGTGTAAAAGTTCTCTCTCCCTCCCCCCACTCTACCTCTTAAAAAATATTCTCGGAAAATTCAAACCTTTTTTGAATAATTGATCTGATCTCCAAAAGAAGAGAGGGAGGATTACAACTGCTATGATACGACATTACAACTGTCGAAGACCTCACTCTCGAACGGTTAGGGGCCTTTACAATATATCTACCACTCTCTGAGTGAAAAACTGGCTTTTGTTAACGCACTTCGAAAGAATGAGGCTTTAATTTACTAAAACAGATTTTGTCTCTTTTTTTTTCAGTGGCAATTATACAAATTATTTTTGAATTCAATTTTATTTTAATTTTTTCATGTAAAAAGAAAAACTTACTGAAGATGGTCGTGAAGTCAATCATGAAATCGGAGATGGCCTCTGGGTTTACATGAACGGTAAACTGATTGAGATTCCAAGAAAAATGCCCGAAGGAGACAGATTTGGTGACTTCTACAAGCAAGGGTGCTTGAGGTCTATGGGTCAGTACATTTATAATAATAATTAACTACATTCATGTGATTTTCAGCCGTGCACTTGTTTATACTTTTATATATTTTACAAAGGCTTTTAAAAACACCAGGAACATGGCATACTTGAAAAAAAAATAGAATAAATTCATGACGAAGTTTCCCAAAATATTATTTTATGGCTAATTGTTCTCACTTATAGGTCGATAAACGTGTAGCATTAAATGTACATGTATAATTAAAATTGTTGTAGTATCATTAATTTGAAATAAAAATGAAAAAGTGTAAAACGGTGTTCAAATATGGTTTTAAAAGAAACATAGAAAGTGTGAATAGAGAAATTATTTTATGGTAATCCAATCATTTAATTGTGAGACTTAAAAACATACCAGAACATAAAAAATATCAAAAGATGTTAAATGTATTAATGACTAGAAAACAATTGATACTGATTTATGAAAAGTTTAATTAAAATTTGAATAGTCGTTTTGTATTTGTTCATTACTTGAATTTGATTTTTTAAACTTGATTAAAAAAAAAAATGATTTAATATGTGAAATTTTAATCCGGTAATTTACAAGAATACACGTTGTAGACTCTTCATGTATATACTTGGCACTAAAAATTTTGTATTATCTTCATTGAATAGTATTTATAATATAATGAATAGTGTTTATAATATTTTTTTTTAATATTTAGAATATTTCAGAAAAATGTACAGTAATATATTAAAGAATACTGTTACCGTTGCTTAAATTAAAATAATTTTTACTTTTTTATTTTTCTATTATTTAGGTGATTTTCCGATAGATGTTGATTAAATTTATATATTAAATAAACAATGGAACTGATGACCATGATGTTTTGTCGCATAAAACAAAACAATCAACCAAATTTTTTATGTTGCATAATCGTGTTTCAAGAGAAAAAATAGATGTGAATTCTGATTGGGTCTTCCAATTTATTTATTAATAACAGTTTATTACAAGTACACATACATTCCTATAACAATATTTTTTATAAGACTGTAGATTTGTAAGTCATGTTAATTACATATATAAGATATAGCCAGAAAAACAAAATTTTGTGTATCAAAGAGCAATTATATAAAATTATAATTTAAATAATATCGCTCCCCAGGTCGACATTTCTTCTACAAGGTAGACAAAAACATAAAGGATTGCAGAGAGATCTTCGCGCTTTTCGCGCTTTACGAAGATGGATACCTCGTGGGATATGGTTTGGCTACACCAGGAACTGGAACTGCTGGAAAAAAGAGGGACTGGTACGAGTGGGTACGGTGGGTACCAAGGCTAGCTCTAAGCGTGAGTATCATATTAGCTGTAATATCAGATCATAGGATTGGCATTATTAGAGATGATATTACATTAGATTTTATTATTATATGATATTAGTATTAGAGATTTTTATTATAATCAGTATTGAAATTGTGTATATTATATATTTATATTCCTTTTTTGGAGTTGAACTACATTTTATCTTATTCGGGAGATGCTTTTGTCACAACTGATGCCTATAAAGCCTTTTTTAGGCAATTAATTAATTAGTATTAGATGTATCAATGTCAGTTTAAACTAAATTCTTAACTAATTTGCAAATAAAAAATGTGTTGGTCTTTTGGTCTCAATACAATTGTTTTCTTTTTTTTTAAAAGTTGAATTAATCCATAAATAAACATTTATTTAAAAAAAAATAGTTAATTCTCAGATAAGATTACACATTTAAAGTTATTTTATGACTAACGGAAAAAAAGGTCCTGCATGAATTCATATCAATCAATTAAGTTTGTTGATTACCGTCCAATATTTGCCTGCAGTTGTGAATGCGTCCGTAAAGTCAAATTTCGGACAGATAATGTCTAACAATCCATTTTGAATAAAATTCAATGCTTCAATTCTTCAATCCGATGTGAATGCAAAAAAGTCCCTATTGTAATAAATTTAATCCTCTACAAGATTGGGTATTATACATTTTCCCCTATCCATTCAAGTTTTTGTTTTTAAGAATAATGCCACATTAAACTTATTATTCCACGACAAGAATGCCTGTAAAACTTTGTAAATGCTTCTGACATATTTTTTTAAGAGACAAAAAAAAACAACCCCTCTGAAGGCTTTAAAACTTAAACGTTATTACAACTGGTCACAATCAAGTGATAAGGCTGATAATTTCAAAATTACGCTCTCCATTTGATCTGGAACCTTATATTTTGTTTGAAAACATTTATTTTTTTTAAAAATGAGACTTAAAAGGTTGTGCAGCTATACTGTCGAATGTTTATTTATATCGTCGGTGCTCTGTTTAAAGGGCGAATTTTCGGGTTTATAGAATCACGATATCAATAGCCTCCGATGTGTAAAAATGGCGAATCCTTCACTGACATGTTCCATCAATTATATGCACATCCTCCTTGTAGATCCTCTAATATAACACTATTTTCTAAAACGTCTTGTAAAATATGCACTCGTTAAAAATAGTGAATCGTTGGATTTTCTCTTTTTACAGCACACCGACGATATCGACGTCGTTTTTTAAAAAAGGCTAAAGCCCCAAAAATTAGAAATTTAGATTTCAATTGATTGAACACCACCTCTATCGATTTCCGCTCACGATATATCGAGAAAAAAAAAATGGGAATGGAAAAAAAAATCTAATATTGATGACGTAAGCACCAAATACTAAGGGCTCTTAGTCGTCATTCTGGCCTTAGCCAGTGCTGGAAGCATTAAAAATATGTTATAATTATAAAGATTTTGCCAGGTTAATAAATTCCTTCTCCATAGAATGAAGAGTAAAACTTTTAAAAAATATATCTATTTATTTGGGGAAAAACCATTACATGTGTTTGAAAACATTTATTTTTTTTTAAATGAAACTCAAAATAATTAAGGATATAATATATTTTCAACTAAATTTGTCTAAAAAATAATGATTATTATTATTAGACCTCTGAATATTAAACTTTTTGTGTTTTTTGACGTCCTGCAGAATTGTACGTTCCCGTATCTAAGTAGTTGTTCCGAAATTTGGAAAATGCTAAGTATATAACTTACAGGAAATTTGACGTTCTTTAAAATCGGCTATGTCAAAGTTTTATCCGAAATGCATTTGGAGCGAGTTACTGAGGAAAATCTAAAAAAAGTGAAGAAAAGAGAATTCATTGAACTATGAAATTTGATTGCAATCGATCAAGGATAGCTGATCTTCGTATTTGCAGTCTATTATGAGAGTACTTTCGGCCTAGACGATCAAAAATTTTCTTGATATCAGACATGTTTTAGCCTCCGTTCCCGGACTGATAAGCATTTCCCCTATCCATTGAAAGTTTTGTTTTTAACAATAATACCACGGCTCACTTTAAACTTGTTATTCGACAGTAGGAATAACATCCTAAATGCATCTGACATCATTTTTTAGGAGACAAAAAATAATTCAACCACTCTGAAGCCTTTAAAGCTTAAACGTTATGACAGACAAGTGATAAGGCTGATAATTAAAAATTAAACTCTCCATTTGATCTGGTACCTTGTTTTGTTTTAAAACATTTAATTTCTAAGAAAATGAGACTCAAATGGTTATGCAGGTATACTGTCAAATGTTTATTTATATTTTCGGTGTTCTGTAAAAAGAACGAATTCAACGAATTGAGTATTTTCAGATTTATAGATTCGACTTCGTTGTTTGAAGAAGGCTTAAGCGCCAAAAATTCAAAATTTAGATTTCAATTGATTATGGGACGTAAACACCACCTCTATCGATTTCCGCTCACGATATATCGAGAAACATGAAAGTGGTCTAAAAATCGAATATTGATGACGTAAACAACAAATACCAACGGCTTTTAGTCGTCATTTAGTCCTTCTCCATACAATAAAGAGTAAAAATTTTAAAAAATATTTGTATCAAAAGATTACACTTTGAATGGAATATCTTTTAAAAGATTATAAATATTTTTATAATATTTAGTTTAGATAGTTTATTCAATAACGACTTATTTTTTTTATTTTTTAACCCCATATTTTTTTAAATAGTTTTTAAATCATTTCAGTTTATTAGTCACATATTTTCACTATGGTTTATTAAGTATTAGGTTCCCAGTTATATTCTATTATTGTACAGGAAATTTTTACAAAGAATTAAAACCGTTTTTCTGTAACTTAAAAAAGGAGGTATTTCTGATACCTGATAATAATAATACTTATTGATAATGATAATTTTTATATTGTAAATAATGCCTTATCCTTCCAGATCATCACACCCAACAGGCCTCAATGCATGGACCACTTGGCAAGCAAATACGGTCAAACTTCCATGCACGTCTACTTCGTGAAAAGACCCTGGGACATCTCATGCAACTGCTTCGATAAGCTTATCAATGTTCTTACAGATTGGATCCCAATCTAATTATAATTATTAAATATAATTATTTTCTATATCAAATAATTGTAATGGAATAGTAAAGATATTTTTTATTTAAATTATCCATTGATTGGCCCATAGTAGATCCATCTATTAATAAATAGATACAAATAGATTTGTCAATATAATATATATATATATATATATATATATATATATATATATATATATATATATATATAAATAATATTTCGATTAAGTGTATTTTTTATTACCTGAAATAAAGATTAATAAAAACAAAAGGTTCTTAGACGGCATCATGTAGCGCATTGTTGGTATCATTGGCAATAATACTGAAGACATTGTAAGGATTGGATAAATTTGATGTTTGAGTATTTGTGTGTGCTCTTTATTACAACCCCATTGATCCAAATAGGTTTTAGGATGGTCTTCTTCATGTGAAGTTTGTTGTATATTAACAGATGAAAGGGCCTATTTACTAGTCTGTACAATTAGCAGCACCATCGGTTTAGTTCTTACCTTTTAGTTACTGGTAGGTCACTTGATAGAAACCAAGATAATGTACTCCGTCAAATATTGAAAAAGTAAGTGATTGTGTTTTACGCTGAAGTGTAGAATGTTAATTCGTTAATTTTCATTCGCTCTTATTTGCACCAACCTTCTATCTTGGAAGGGTGTCTATGATTGTAATAGTAAATAATTTGAGGATAAAATCGCTGTAAATTTTGCAAGGAAGGTATCAGAAGTAGGGATATTTGTTGTGTAGAAGGTAGGTAGGTACCTGGAACCGTACCAACTTCTGCTGGCTAGCAGTTAAACAATAACAGAAATAGCAATATCAATAACAATAGCAATAACAATCATTTAAAATCGATGATTCTACAGAACAAAAGGGGAAGGAGACCGAGGTGGCAGAGATTGTTAAGGCGTCACCTTAGCAATATCTCAGAAAAAAACAAACATCATGAATTTGGAATTTACCGGAAACCCACCCACACGGATGTCGTTATAAACAATGAAGCCAGGAGACCGATAGCACATAAATTCGCGGCCTCTAATAGCATGATTTACCGTCTTTTGTACGTAGCATTAAATGAAAAGAACTATAATAAAGAAATTGAAATAATATATTCCATAGCAAAAAATAACGGTTTCAATAAAACCAATAACAATCATATTTAAAAAAAAATACAAAAAAAGACAATTAATGATATCTATTTAACAAGCCCCGAAGATAGCCCCATCCCGAAACATTATGTTTTGATTCTATATTACGGCCCTATATCCACAAAAGTCGGAAATCAATTGAAAAAACTTGGATTAAACCATGCATTTAAAATAGAAAAAACCCTATTCTCATATTTCTCTTCTCCTAAAGACAAAATAGACCCTTTCCAAAAAAGCCGAGTATACGAACTAAATTATAATGATTGTGCAGCCAAATACACGGGAAAAACTAGATCACTAAATCAGAGATTAAAGGAACATATACGTGCATATAATAATAAGACAGAGAATTCCAACTTTGCAATTCATTTAAATGAAAAAAACCATACATTCATCAGAGACTCAGGAGTTAAATTAATAAATCACAGTGAAAATAACATTTAATTATGCCTCAAATTAAATATATATGAAGCTCTTGAAATAATAAAATCCTTCAAATCCAATCCAGATTTTTGCTTAAATGACCAATTAAGTATCTCTAATAGTCCAACCTTAAATTTATTCACATCTATAACCGAAAAACCAATTACTCACCGGCATTACTGGGAAAAACCGTTGACCTCTAAACATCCTGCCTACCTTTCTTTCATTGTTTGTTCAATGCGAGAAGAAACCAGTACAAACTTTTCTGTTTGATATAATCCATTTAAACCTTGGTGAGTACCAACATGTATTTGATTTCTTGTCTTAATTAAACTAATAATAAATATAAAATAATTCGTAAATGTTTTATAGTACTGATTTATTTTATATCTAATTTAATATAATAGCAAACTATATTTTGAATTGCTTATTTTTGATTTTTTTGTGTGTTCTTAGAACTGGAGATGAATGTATAACATTCGAAACTAGTTTTCAATAAAATAAAATTATTGAAGTGGGAAATGATTTATCAATCCCTAATTAGCAATATCGAGTCTGCAGTTTCAGTTGGTTAGAAATTTATTTCGTTGCGGACCCACGGAATGAATCTCAATCTTTTCAGATCGGAAACCTGTTGGAATAGCTCGTTCTGTTTGCCTTAATAAGGGAAGAAAATGAAGTTAAGCACCAATAAAAAACATTATGTAATATACTTTTAATTCACATAATCCTCACACCTTCAAGCTCCCATAACACTTCAAGCTCCCATTACAAAAATCAAGTCGATCTGTGTTATTTATCAATTATAATGATTTAAAATGGGCTATAAATAATTGGTAAACGAATAAGTTTTGTGTGAAGGAAAATTAAGAGGAGGGGTTCACCAATGAAAATGGATAAAGAATCCAAAAAACAGATTATATGAAAATTATGGATTTAATAAATGAAGCACAGGGGGTTGGTACAATTGGTGTGTATTCAAAAAGTAATTAAAATACTAATATGTAATAGTAAAAATAATTTAAATAGATCGATAATATTCAAAGAATAAATCGAAAAACGCGACAAAATATTCGGGAAACCTTATCGTTTTAATAAAACAAATGACTTAAACTTGTTTTAACACGTAGATTTCAAAGCTCTTCTTAGATTACTCTTTATAATTCACATAGACCACTGCTATTGCTGTTAAAGGCAATGTTTCTGTTATTGTTTAACCGCTAGCCAGCAGAAGTTGATACAGTTCCAGATACCTACCTTCTACATAACCGATATCCCTACTTCTGATACTTTCCTGGCAACATTTACAGCCATTTTATCCTCAAATTATTTCCTATTACATTTAAAGACACCCTTCCCAGATAGAAGGTTGGTGCAACCCAGGGGGAATGAAAATCAACGAATTAACATTCTACTCTTAAGCATAAACCACACCTACTTACTTTTTCAATTGTACATATCTGACACAGTACATTATCTCGGTTTCTACCTAGTGTCCCGGTAGGCAAGAACTCAACAGACGGTACTGCCAATTGTACAGAATAGTAAATAGGCCCTTTCATCTGTTAATATACAACAAATTTCTCATAAAGAAGAACATCCTAAAATCTATTTGGATCAATGGAGTTGTAATAAAGAGCACACACAAATACTCAAACATCAAATTTATCCAATCCTTACAATGTCTTCTGTATATTACAATGATACCAACAATGCGCTACATGATGCCGTCTAAGAACCTTTTGTTTTTATTAATCTTTATTTCAGATAATATAAAATACACTTAATCGAAATATTATTTATATATATATATATATATTATATTGACAAATCTATTTGTATCTATTTATTAATACATGGATCTACTATGGGCCAATCAACGGATAATTTAACTAAAATATATCTTTATTTGTACTGTTCCATTACAATTATTTGATATAGCAAATAAATTACATTTAATAATTAGAATTAGATTGGGATCCAGTCTGTAAGAACATTGATAAGTTTATCGAAGCAATTGCATGAGATGTCCCAGGGTCTTTTCACGAAGTAGACGTGCATGGAAGTCTGACCGTATTTGCTTGCCAAGTCGTCCATGCATTGAGGCCTGTTGGGTGTGATGATCTGGAAGGATAAGGCATTATTTACAATATAATAATTATCATTATCAATAAGTATTATTATTATCAGGTATCAGAAATACCTTCTTTTTTATGTTACAGAATAACGGTGTTAGTACTTTGAAAAATTTAATAACTAGTTAAAAAATTATAGGGATAAAAATAAATTGTTAGTGAATAAACTATCTAAGCGGCATCGATATTAATCTGAATTTTGCAATGGTGTTTAAACATTGAAAAATATTTATAAGCTTTTAAAAGATATTCCATTCAAAATTTTATCTTTTGATAGATATATTTTTTAAATTCTATTAAATAGAGAAGTGAAAAAACTTATTTAACTCAATGTTAATATATCTCAGGAAGATGGAGTTGACACGAAAGTTAGAAATTTCCTGTTTGTCAGAAAAAAAAAAAAAAAAAATCGGTTATGGTTTTATAGAAAGAATCTTGCAAACATATCGATGCCATTTTTGAAAAAGGCGTGAGCGCCATTTAGCAAACTTTATAGGAGACACATTTTCCCCAAATAAATATAGATTTTTTAAAATTTCTACTCTTTATTGTATGGAGAAGGAGTTTATTAACCTGGCAAAATCATTATTTTTATAACATATTTTTAATGCTTCTAGCACTGGCTAAGGCCAGAATGACGACTAAGACTAGCGGTTCTTAGTCCTCATTCGTTAGTTGGTGCTTACGTCATCAATATTCTATTTTTTTACCATTTCCATTTTTTTTTCTCGATATATCGTGAGCGGAAATCGATAGAGGTGGTGTTTAAGTCCCATAATCAATTGAAATCTAAAGTTCGAATTTTTGGAGCTTAGGCCTTTTCAAAAAAAGACGTCGATAACGTCGGTGTTCTGTAAAAAGGGGAAATCCAACGATTCACTATTTTTAAGGAGTTCATATTTTACAAGATATTTTAGAAAGTAGTGTTACATTAGAGGATCTACAAGGAGGATGTTCATATAATTTATGGAACATATAAGTGAAGGATTCGCCGTTTTTACACATCGGTGGCTATTGATATCATGATTCTATAAACCCGAAAATTCGCCCTTTTAACAGAACGCCGACGATATAAATAAACATTCGACAGTATAGCTGCACAACCTTTTGAGTTTCATTTTTAAAAAAATTAAATGTTTTCAAACAAAATAGGTTCCAGATCAAATGGAGTGCGTAATTTTGAAATTATCAGCCGTAACACTTGTTTGTGACCAGTTGTAAAAACATTTAAGTTTTAAAGACTTTAGAGGGGTTGAATTTTTTTTTGTCACTTAAAAAATTATGTCAGAAGCATTTACGAAGTTTTACAGGTATTCCTGCTGTGGAATGATAAGTTTAATGTGGCATTATTCTTACAAACAAAAACTTGAATGGATAGGGGAAAATGTATAATACCCAATCTTGTAGAGGATTAAATTTACTACAATAGGGACTTTTTTGCACTCACGTCGGATTGAAGAACTGAAGATCGATCAGTAATCAAAATGGATTATTAGACATTATCTGTCCAGATTTTGACTTTACAGACACATTCACAACTGCAGGCAAATATTGGACGGTAATCAACAAACTAAATTGATTGATATGAATTCATACAGGATCTTTTTTTTTTTTCGTTAGTTAAAAAATAATGTTAAATGTGTAACTTTATCTGAGAATTAACTATTTTTTTTTAATAAATTTTTATTTTTGGATTTATTCAATTCAAAAAAAAGAAAAAAACCAAAAGACCAGCACATTTTTTGTTTACAAATTAGTTAATAATTTAGTTTAAACAGACATAGATACATCTAGTACTAATATATTAGTTGCCTAAAAAATGCTTTATAGGCATCAGTTGTGACAGAAAGCATCTCCCGAATGAGATGCAATGCAGTTCAACTCCAAAAAGAAATAGAAATATATAATAAACACAATTTTAATACTGATTATAATAAACAACTCCAATAATATTATCTCTAATACTAATATCATATAATAATAAAATCTAATGTAATACTATCTCTAATACTTTTACGAATCCTATGACCTGATATTACAACTAATATGATACTCACGCTTAGAGCTAGCTTTGGTGGGTACTCGTACCAGTCCCTCTTGTTTCCAGCAGTTCCTTTTCCTGGTGTAGCCAAACCGTATCCTACGAGGTATCCATCTTCGTAAAGTGGGAAAAGTGCGAAGTTCTCCCTGCAATCCTTTATGTTTTTGTCTACTTTATAGAAGAAGTGCCGACCTGAGGAGCGATTATATTAAAATTTACAATTTTATATATTTGCTCTTTGATACACCAAATTTTGTTTTTCATTGTTTATATATGTAATTATCATGACTTACATACATATATATATATATATATATATATATATATATATATATATATATATATATATATATATATATAAGTTATAGTCTGGAGCATATCACTATTGTACTTAATACCCAAATCTACTATGTAAACAATGATAAATGTATATAAGGAGGATTATTAAGAGGAATAAAGCAGTATTGATTGAGTCTCTGTGCGTGTTCTTTCTATAACCTTTTACTTTTTTTTATCAGTTTTAACTCGTGGTCACATAACTGGTGCCGAAACCCGGGACGAAGTACGATCTGAGCTTAACCATTCCGAAACCCATTTTATTTTTTTTTGGAGTTCTCAGTTTCGAGACCGGACGACGTGATCAGGAAAGGAAGATAGAAAGATGGCAACCAATGAAATACTGAGACCACCAGTATTAAATATACAGAATAATATCCCACCAATGGCGGAGATCCCACCTCTACCAGAGACCACCCTGGCGGCAGCACATGCGAATGCATTGGAATGGCTGAAAATCAAAACAGCGACATCACAGGACCTGAGGAAGGCGGTATCGGACCTGGAGAGATTCACTGGAGAAACAGGTGAGTTGAACCATTTTTTAAAAGGAGGCGACCGCCGAATAACAAGGATAGAGGCAAAGGCGTCGGAGAATCTGTTGGGCCGAGAGGATGCGGAGGCATTGAAGGCAGCCCTAATATGCAGAATAAAAAGAAGCATATTAAATCAAATTCAAGCAGATGAGGAAACGCCATGTGTATTTGTAAAAGAGAGACTAAAGAAGGCGTTCGGAGGAGGGCGATGGACCCCGGAAGAAGACATATTCCAGATGTTCCGTGAAGTCAGACAGCCACGACAGTCGAGCGGGCAATACGCGGGGACGCTTCTAGCTCGGTATAATAGAATCACAGAGAAAATAAGGGAGACGTGGAGTGTGGAAGAAGTAGAAGCCAGAATGGTCTTCCTGTCAACAATCCTCAAGGTACAACTGGCTAAGGAAACAGGAAAGAAAGAAGGCCTGCCGAGAGAACGGACCTTTGTTGAATGCGCGCAGGAAATGGTGGATGTGAGCGCGAGAGACGAGGAAGCCCGAATGGAAGTCGAAGAGACCGGGTGGACTAAGATGATATATAGACGCCCCAGGATTACACAAACTACCTGGAAAAAGAGAGAGTTCGGAGATAGCAGAAGAGAGAGTGGCACACTGGGAGAGAGAAGACCACCAGGACCATCAAGGCCAAGGAACAACGGCAGGAAGGAAGACCGTAAGTGTCACGGTTGCGGGAGAACTGGGCATTTGGTAGCCCAATGCCCACGCACCAGATGCTTTGAGTGCGGGACGGAAGGGCACATCGCTAGGCAGTGCCCCTACATCTACAGAAGGAGAGAGACAGCACAGCCGGAACCAATGGAGATAAACGCCCAAAGGGTTCGGAGAAGAAACGACTCACGGAGACCGAGCGGATCATCAGCGGAATCAACGGAAACATCCGGGAATTCAGAATCAGAAGAGGAAGTAGAGGACCAGGTCAATGAAAGCGGACAGAGGAGCGGAAGGAGCAATTGGAGGCGAATATCGGGAGGAAAGAAGCACCGAGAGGAAGTCTGAGGAGAGTGGCGGCAGAGAGGCGACCGCAGGTTAGTAAGTTATAACGTGAGAGGGAAACACAGCGGTCTGCCTATAATTAAAGTGGAAGGCGGATTGAGATGTCTGGTTGACACTGGGAGTTCTAACACCATACTGTGTCGAGAAGCGCTGGAAAAGCTGAGTGCTGGAGGGAGGACACTCCAGATCCAGGTATGTTGCTGCAAATTAATCACCCTGGGTGGCCCATGTGAAGTAGAGGGGGAGGCAGAGATAGGGCTAGATAGATGGGGAGGTATGGGGTCTAATTTAAAAGTACATATCGTGGGGGGTATGCCCCGGGATTACCAGGTTATTATAGGGTGCGATCTGCTAGGGAAAGTAGGCGCGAGGATTAGACATAGCGGTGGGAAATGGAACATAAAGATAGGGGGGGGAGAAGTTCAAATGTCAAACTCTCGTAAGGGACCAAAAAGCGCGAATAGGCTCGATCAATAGAACGGAAGATTGGAGACAGACGTTAAGAACGGAATACGGGGATGTCTTCTTCGAAGAAGGCGACGTATTGGGAGCGACGGGAAAGACGGTACATGAAATCCCGCTAAAACAAGAGAGAGTGACTTACGTCAAGGAGCGGAGATACCCGCAAGCGCTACGTCACCACATCCGGGAAGAGATAGAGAATTTAAAGAAACAGGGGATAATCATAGATAGTACATCTCCCTACAACAGTCCTTTGTGGGCAGTGAGGAAAAAGAGCGCGCCGGGCGAGGAAAAATACAGGGTAGTAATAGATTACCGGAAATTGAATGAGAACACGATCGATGAAAAATATCCGATTCCCCGATTCGAGGACATTTTAGACAGGCTGAGCGGGGCAACGATATTTATCACATTGGACTTAAAGGCAGGGTACCATCAAATAAAAATGCATCCGAAAGATCAACCCAAGACGGCATTCACGTTCGAAAGAGGACACTATGAGTTCACGAGGATGCCGTTTGGATTAAAAAACGCTCCCACCACGTTCCAGCGCCTCATGGATGAGTTCTTAAGGGGTATAGATGAATCCGTATGCCAAATCTATATGGACGACCTTTTAGTTTTTAGTAAAACCGAGAATGAGCACGTGAAACATTTAAAGAGCGTTCTTCACAGGATGCGACAATTTGGACTAAAGCTATCCAAGGACAAGTCATTATTGGGCCAGGGACAAATAAATTTTCTAGGGCACACCATTTCGAAAGAAGGAGTTAGACCCGATGCGAACAAAGTTGAGGCTATACGGAAGATAGCGGTGCCCAGAGATGTAAAAGGTATTAGAAGGCTATTGGGGACGCTGAATTATTACAGGCGGTTCGTGCCGGAAATGGCTGAGTATTTAGTACCTCTCAATAATCTACTAAAGAAAGGGCGGAAAATAATAGTTACTGCAGTAGTAGAAGATAACATCCGGAAATGCATGGAGAGGTTACAGATGGAGCCGGTACTCGCGTTTCCGGATTTCGAAAAACTGTTCACAATCACGACGGATGCGAGCGAGTACGCGCTGGGGGCGGTGTTATCCCAAGACGGAGACGGGGGGGGGGACGGCCCGTAGCTTACGCCAGCAGGCGCCTCACGGAAACAGAAACTAGGTACAGCGCCCTCGAGAGAGAACTATTGGGAATTGTGTGGGCCATTGACCACTTCAGGCCCTACGTGTTCGGGAGAAAATTCCGAGTACATACGGATCATAGACCCCTACAATGGGTTGGGAAGCTAAAAGAATCCTCCGCGAGGGTTACTCGGTGGAAAGAATTTCTAAGCCAATACAACATGGACATAGTATACAAGCCGGGCAAAGAGAATGTGGTAGCGGATTGGCTATCCCGCGCGATAACGGTAAACGTAATAGAGGAAGACGAAGGGGAACCATCCAGGAACGTGAGGCAATTTCTGCAAGAGTGGACGCCAGAAGGGGAGGGAGAGCATGGCACGACAGACGAAGGACAGGAACTTTCAGAGGATGAGAACCCGAATGACGAAAGACCGACAGATATGGAAGAATTAGAGGAGATCGTCAATGACAAGCATCGACAAATTATCTGGAAAACCAGGACCTCCGGGTTGATGAAAATTGAATATACGCGGTACGGGAATAGTCGGATCACGATCATCTGGTCGCAGCCGGGAGCTAGAGACGACCAAATCTGCAGAGCACTGAAGGATGCATCCAAACCTGGAAGAATCCATCACCTCTATGTCGGGAACACCACCATTTGGGAGAAAATTAAACGCATATGGCGATCCGAGAGAATAGGGGTTGATAGAACATTTGTCCGATGTAAATTGATGGTCCAGACACTTAGAGATGCCGAACAACAGAGAGAGGTAACGCTCGCATAGCATCAGGGCAAAACGAACCACCGCGGGGTGCAAGAAACATTGCAAGCGTTGCGAAGACGGTATTTTTGGTGGGGCATGAAAAAAACGATCGACGAGACCATAAGGGGTTGTGAAGTCTGTCTTAGCACAAAATATGATAGACGACCACCAAGGGGGAGACAAGAGGAGACACCCACCGCTAATGCACCGCTGAGCGATCTCCAGGTTGATACCTTCACGTGGAGGGGATATAAATGGGTCACCATGATCGATCTTTTTAGCAAAACAGCCATGGCATATCAGATTCGGGAACGATCGTCAGAAGCATTGTTAGGGGCCCTAAATATGTGGTTCCAATTCTATGGAGTTCCCGATCGGATCTCGTCCGATGGAGGAAGAGAGTTCGATAACGCCAGCATCAGAACGGAGATGAAACTTCTGGACGTGGTGTTGCATCTCAACACCCCCAGTCATCCCAAGAGTAGAGGAAGTATCGAACGGTTGCACAGCACGTTGAGCGACCACCTGAGGGTGTACCAAACGGATAAGGGGCTGGAACCAAACGTGGCGATGGCGAAAGCTATAGTGGCATACAACCATTCTATTCACACAGCAACAGGTTTTTCGCCATTCGAAATACTTTTCGGATTCCGCGGTCATCGGCGGGACTATCGGGGCACGACAGCGGACGAGGAGGAGGTAGTAAATAATACTATTGAGAGGGAGAAATTGTGGGTAAAAGTCCGGGAGAAGATAGAGAAAGAGAAAAGCAAAAGGGTTGCACGAGGCAATCTCAACCTCAGGGACATGATGGGAGAGGTGAAAATTGGGACGATAGTGTACAGAAAGTTAGGCACTATTCGAGGTAAGGAGTTACTGCGTTACGAGTGGCCATTCAGGGTGGTGGTAATTAGAGAGCACAACATTGTCACCATTGAGAGTGTTAAGAAACCCACAAAACGTAGGACAGTTCATATCGAGCAATTAAAGGTCCCAATGATAGCAACACCGTAGGAAGCTGGAGTACCCTCGTCGCAGGCACACAAACAAATGTGTACATAATAAAAATTTTATTTTTTTTGATATATTTTCTTTTTCTCTTAATGTTGCTTTGTGATGCCAAGTGCGCGAGAGTGTGGTAAGTGTGTTAAATGGCTATATAGCCACAAAGGTTTTGTTTACGTTTCTTTTTAGGTAGATAACTGTAAGAAAGTTTTTTTTTGTTTTTGGGTATTGTTCTGTGTTTTTTTTTAGTAGTAAGATGTCAGTAGACTAGAAAATTTGTGATCTAATTTTTTTTTATATATACATATAAGGTATATTTTATCAAATGTATATTTTCTTTTGATGTAATGTTAGGGTAAACAGAAAAATTGTTTTATTTGATTTTATTTTTATTTTTATGAAAGAAGTTTACGAGGAATTTACGTAAACTGGTGGGGGGGAGTTATAGTCTGGAGCATATCACTATTGTACTTAATACCCAAACCTACTATGTAAACAATGATAAATGTATATAAGGAGGATTATTAAGAGGAATAAAGCAGTATTGATTGAGTCTCTGTGCGTGTTCTTTCTATAGCCTTTTACTTTTTTTTATCAGTTTTAACTCGTGGTCACATAACTTATATATATATATATTCTTATAAAAAAATATTATTATAGAAATGGTGTAGTAGTAATAAACTTTTGTTAATTGGAATGCTCAATAAGAATTCAGATCTATTTTTTCTCTTGAAACTTAAAATATGTAAAAGTATAAATAAATGCACGGCTGTAAGTCACACGAACGTATTTTATTATTATAAATGTACTGACCCATAGACCTCAAGCACCCTTGCTTGTAGAAGTCACCAAATCTGTCTCCTTCGGGCATTTTTCTTGGGATCTCAATCAGTTCACCGTTGATGTAAACCCAGAGACCATCTCCGATTTCATCATTGACTTCACGACCATCTTCAGTAAGTTTTTCTTTTTACATGAAAAATTATAATAAATATTTGTATACAAGAGTAGCGTGAAACAAATATTTCTATGTGTAATAGATTATCTTTAAACCACAATGTTGATTTAGTCAATTTTTTCTCTTAGCATTTTTATCCATGTATATTGTTTATCAGTGCAGTTATGGTTTATTGATATTATGTTTAATATTTTAAACATGGTTTGATTTATACATCATTTCATAGCTGTGTAAAGAATTAAAATATAATCGAATTTAAAAATAAATTGTATAACTACCACTGAAAAAGAGACAAAAACTAGTTTAGTATATTAAAGCCTTGTTCTTTCGAAGTGCGTTAACACTAGCCAGTTTTTCACTCCGAAAGTGGGAGATATATTGTAAAGGCCCCTAAGCGTTCGAGAGTGAGGTCTTCGAGAGTTGCTATGTCGAATTACTTCTGTTGTAATCGTTCCTCTCTCCTTTTGGAGAGTAGATCAATTATTCAAAAAATTGAATTTTTTGAGAATACTGTTTAAGAGGTAGAGGGAGGAGTGGGGGAGAGGGGGAGGAGGGAGGGTTAACGTGTACACCTGCTGTGACGTGACATTACAACTCTCGGAGGGCTCACCCCTGAACTCGCAGAGGCCTTTACACTTGCGAGTTTTGCTCTCGAGAGTAAAAAATCGTCTGTCTAATAACACCTTTAAGTGCAAAACAGATGACGTTGAGATCTTATGTTTCTGAATTCTGATAATGCCTGAATTGACGAAACGTTATTTGGTTAATTATTTGCTGCTATTTTATATCATAAATATTATTTAAAATATATTAGTATATTAATCATTTTGATATAAGAACATATTTATTCTTACGATTGGTAAAAATCTAGAAAATATAATCATCGGAAATTACTAATTTAGTTTATGCTAAAATTACAACATTTAAAACAATTTATAATTGAATTTATTTTCAAGATATTGCATTATACAATATTCAATGTACTTAATAATGCAGTATAATGAGGAATATAACCTAGCTGTTTATATCATATTATTATGTATAGCTGACTCTAGATCTTATGCATATGCTTTTGAAATATGTTTAAAAAATAGAACCATTTCTGTAATTTGATTTTTTATAATACAAAATAAATACTAGTATATTACATCGTATGCTATCGTATATTTCAAACAATAAACAAATTTAATAGCTTTTATAATAATAAAATTTACAAAAATATTTTGCTTCGAATATTGTACGATTGGTTAGTTTTTTGCTGCTATTTAAGAAACTCAATGCTTTATGTCAAAATCTTGCTAAAATGCATAAATAAATTTAATTTTTGTCTAAAAAATAAAACTATTTCTGTAATTTATAGTAAAAAAAAAATCTATGTAATTTTATTTTTTATAATAAAAAATAAATACTAGTATATTATCATTTGAAAGTACTATTGTTACAGAAACTTTCAAACAATAAATAAGTTTAATAACTTTTATAATAACAAGGTTTACAAAAATGTTTGCTTCGTCTATTGCACGATTTATATGAATTATTTTTTTTAATATAATGGCAGTGTTACTTCTGAAATTTAGCTTTATTTCCAATGTTAATACGTAGTTAACGTTTCAAGGTATTATTCTTCATTTTCAGAACTAAAATCAACATTTTTTATATAACAGTAATCATTACATTCATTATAATAATTTAATATAAATTACCTGAGCTATAATTTATAAGTTAATACACAAGGATTATCATAATTCCCTCATCATAATTTGTTTGTCAATTATTTAAAACTGATCACAAATATCTAACATAGCTTTTCGTTTTATTACGTTTCACAGTTGTTATTCCTAGAACTCATTTGTTATTTGAGGTATATTTAAAATAATAATAAATCTAACTATGTTTTAATATTGGATAATGAAGTTACCAATTTTAGAAGAAAAACAACTTCTAAAGTATTCATAACAAAATTTGAAAAATATTGTTAATTAATTGTTATTTAGAAGGATTTATTGTAATAGAGAAACCAATTACAACTGAGTTTTTAGTAGATTTCAATAAATGAGAATGTAACTCTAGTTTTAGCTTTTAAGGCCAGATAGTTGACTAGTTGATGATTATTTATTCATTGCTATTTCTAGAAAGTCTAAATAGTCTCAGGAAAAACTTATTTATTACATTATAATATAATGGTACGATGTATTATTATTACGAAAGAAAGTTACCTGGATTGGTTATGTATGCTCTGAAACTGTAAGCTGGGATATTGAAGAAATTCGTAACTTGGTAAGTATGCAGAACAGCTGTGTAATTGTAATCAACCGGATTTACATTGGCCACATCCGCTTTCAAGAACTGAAATTTTATTGAGTAATCATTCTATCCTGACAAAAAAAATGTAAATAAAGGTATCCTTAATGGACACCTATTATTTAATGATGTAAAAATATATTTTAACCAATAAATTATATAGGTTGACTTACTGAGGTTTGAATTCCAACTACGTTTCCTTTCTTGTCGAACATGAAGCACGCCCTGGGATCGTTGGGGTAGCAATAGAAATCGACTGGTAGTTTGAAGCCTTCTTCGGGTTCAACCTTTACGTAGTCCTTGATCAAACTGTCACTGGTGGTTTTGGGGATGTGGTGGAAACCTCTTGATTTGAGGAGGTCATATCGAACTGGAAATATTTCAAAGAATATAATTTTAACTACAAATCACGAAAAATAAAATTAAAAAATCCGTTCAAAAAGCATAACTTAGTTTAAAAACATTTCAGTTTGTATTAATCTTTCATATGTTAATAATCTCATCTCTATTATTCCAAGCATATTTCTTTGGGAAAGCCCTGATAATGCGAAGCAATATGTTTTGGAATTCATAACTCAATTCCATCAGTAAAAATTCCATTCTGATTTATTAAGTCGAGTTTTTCCTTACATTTCAATTCTTAACTATATCTAGAAATTCGAAAAAAAACTCATTTCGAATTGTGCTGCTTTTTAAACTTATTTTTGTTTACTAAAATCATCATTTTTTTATAGAACAGAATAATTGAACTACAACATTCCATTTCTATAATTAAGCTAAAGGTTCACTTCAAAAAATTTATAATCGATCGATATTTTAACACACCTTAACTGCAAGACAAACCTTCTATTTTCCTGAATGTCCAATTTATTACCTTTAAAAAAAATCTGATGCGGACACAAAAAATAACTTCATTGTCCGCCTATTAAATTATATATCTGTGGCTCAAAAAGTGATCCCAAATTCGGTTACTAGTTTCCGACGACAGCAATATCTCGAAAATGATATTCGGCATGGCTAGTCCATTACTTCTGGCGGTGTTCTGAGTCGTAATTCTGAAAGTGGTAGACACAGAATTTTATTTTCTAAAAGATATATTTGACGCTTTTATTTCTAAAATTTCGTCTCTTGGTAAGTATGCAGAACAGCTGTGTAATTGTAATCAACCGAATTTACATTGGCCACGTCCGCTTTCAAGAACTGAAATTTTATTGAGTAATCATTCTATCCTGACAAAACAATTGTAAAATGTTTCATATTTCTTTTTCTTTTAATTTTGTTTCTTACAAACAAAAAAAAAATACATTAGTTACTATTTTGATGAATACTTTTATCAAAAATTTATTTCTTTGTGATTTTAATCATGAAGGTTGTACCCTCTAAAAATGCAGAGCTCCCAGAATATTTTTTTTTCTCTTGACTTTGTATTAAACTTAAAATTTCTAACTTATCTGCGAATTTTTATTAAAACTGGTAATATTTTTCTCCTTTTGTTTTTTGCTAAATTAAAAATAGAATAAAAACGCGATGAAGTATAATCTAAGTTATTTATTTGGAAACAAAAATAGCATGAGCTTCAGGAAAGAGTTATGGTTGCAACTTTAGATTTTTTAATATGTAAAAATGATTTCTTACCACTAAGGTCATCCCACTTCTTGGTACCTGCACACACATGGATGAAGCACACCAGTGCTAGAATCTAAAAAGGCGTTGAGATTTTTTTAATTTATATTTATAACATTTATATCTTCTTGAAAAGCTTAATAATAATATCTAAATTTTTGTAGCATTTTTTTCAGGCAAGTATGTATTACAATTTCATTTCTTAAAAAAAATTATGGATAAATAATAATAAAAAAACATTTATTTACTTTTTATATCTTAACTATATATATATATATATATATATATATATATATATATATATATATATATATATAATGGTTTAATAAAGACTAAAAAGCGATTCTCTGAAAATACAAAAGAAACAACATTAAAAGTCCTTATTTCAGCTTTCTTAGATCTCGCACCAATTAATTTAAAATTAATTGTTCAAATGATTCCAAGTGGATCCACGGCCTACTCTCTTATCTTCTTAGCTATCACAGCTGTCCATCCTGACATCTTGTGTCTCTAGTTAGCACGCTCAGCAGCGGCAAATACAAACTTAAGAAAAGCGCTCTGTGTTTTATTTACAAAGATACATAGAATATTTTTCTATTATAGTTCTTTAGGCTTTTTAATGACTAATAATGAAGTAATTCATTAATTGAAATTGAATAGTGAATTATGGTTTCAACTTCTTTAAATTTATGCATATAATTGTATAATACTCATATATATTCTTTAAATATAATACTCATAATTATTTAATTTTTGGATTTAAAACAATCTAAAAATTAATAATAACTTTCAAAATTAAAATTTGTATTATTTATTTCTCTGAAACTGCTAAGTAAACAACTTAACTTCATCTAGTACAGCACTTAAAAATTACTTATAGTATTAATTTCATTCTTTGTCACAGTGATCTACGGTATCATCTGAAACACTATCCTAAGATCCATATCTGAAGACAAAACACTTACCTTGCACACCGCATTCACTACCATGGTGTTTTAAGTGAAGAATCCGATTGGCATACGCTGTATAAGAAGCAATTCTCCCTTCCACAAACCGTTTGTCAATATTAGTTGATATGTTCAAGGAATATGTTTGAATAGTTTGATGATAACTGTTTTTCTCAACATCATTACCTATTCAGAATATTCTGAAAAATAATTAGCAATTAGTTTTGTTAATTTTTAATGTTTCATTCATAATTTATCTTCTGAATCAGTAGAATCATTATTTTTGTTTCATTTCCTCGACAATGGTTGATGAAATAATGTTTTCAATAAGGTTTTTAGTTTATTTTTCTTAATGACATTTAGTCGTTGTTACAGTCAATTTCTTCTCAGCACTTCTCGTTTTACAACCTGGGGCCTATTTCATAACAAAGTACAAAGTTATGCTATTAGTCTTGTTGTCTGTACTTTGTACAAATTCGTTTCATAATAATAATAACAAAGTATAAAAGTATAACTTACAAGTTATAAAATTGATAGTACAAGAAAAAGTCAGTGAGGACTTGAGGAGAAAACATTGACGCATACGTACTAACGATATTCTAACGTTGGTTTCGAGACGGTTTTTAAGCCAACATGCAAGTGTGTGTCTGCATGAAGGTCATTTAAATTATTATATAAGATAAAAAAAAAAAAAAAAAGGAACTTTGTCACGAAAAATGAACGGCTTCTTTTGTGGCAGTGCTTTTTGGCCTCAGAAATAAGGATGTAAATATATCGATGGTTTATTAAATTTGTTTTTGAAAAAATATCTGTTTTCAATACTCTGACTTTAATATCGATATTATGACGTATTTCTATAAAAATATCGATATGTTTTCAACATCCCTAATTCGTTTTCAAGTCCCTAATTTGTCATATATGATTATTATAAATTAATGTTTGATATCCTTTTTTTTCATAGAATTTATAAATTGTTTCAAATCTATATTAATTTGTTTATTTAAATTTTATTTTCTCTGTTTGTTTGTATTTAATGTTGCAATTAAAATTTCTAGTTCCATTTGTATGGTTTTCACGTGTATCTACATTTCCATTTATTAATTGAGTGATATATTTATCTATGCTTACACACTCAAAACTGATCTCAAAACTTATCTCCCAGTGATAGAAAATTTATTATATTTTTAGAAATCTCTTTTTCTGTTAGATTGACAATTCTGTTTTTCTATATCAGTTTTTATAAAGTTGTAACACAGCATTACAATTATTATTGTGCCCCATTACATTATTTAATTTTATATTTTCTATTATGCTATTTGTCCCTATTTATGGACAAATATTTTATAATTTTTAGTATTACTTTTTTAATTATTTTATTCATTATTGGTTTTTGTGAATCTATATTTCAGTTTATTATTTGAATCATGTCTTCGTCTATGATTACACCCTCAAAACTGAAATTTTCTCCTAGTGATAGCAAATTTCTTCATCAATGGTGCCACTTTCCAAGATAACAATGTCCACTATTGATAGCACAAAACACTGATAAGCTTATCATCCATCATCATCATAGACATTGATTTCAATAATTTTAGGTAAGTACTATCATTTTCGTGTTTCATCTTATTTGCAAACTAGTTAAAATGATTCTGTATTATCTTATTTAGATGTCTATTACATACTTCCTACATATTATTTTCTTTTATGTCTTTATATTCATTTTTTAATTTCAATTATATTAAATTTATCTATCAGATTTTCGAACCAGTGCACTTGTTTGATTTCTACGTTTAAAATTGACATTGAAAATGCGATACAGAAACTAACTTTATTATTATTAATTAAAAATTCATTTATCAATAGTGAATCTACTAGCAAATCTTAGGCCTTCCATTATTACTTTCATTTGATTGATGTCTCTTAATGAAAGCATCCCTTATAATCAGAGCACGAAATAGTTATTTATTTATACTTTTTCAAAAACTTTCAGTTTAACTGTTTTCCAAGAACTTTTATAATTAAAATACTAATATAAAAGTTCTAGACAAAACAACGTTCTGATAAAAAGTTTCTTAAGAATTTATATCATTAGAAGTTTCATAAATCTCCTGTTGAACTAAGTTCTTGATAAAACTTTTTAAAATAAAAATTATGATAACTGAAGTTCCTACAGGAACATTTTAAATATAACATCTCACAAATAAGTTTCCACATATCTATGGAGCACATCTTTTTTTTATAAGCTTTTTTGATAGGATAGATAAGATTTTTTAGATAAAATTTGAATGAAATGAGGAGATGACCACAAAAAATCTGTCAAATAAATATTTGGCACAATTCCATAAATATTCTTAGACTTTAATGGTGAGAACAAAAATAAAATTGTAATATCATTTAGCAGGTTCTAACTAATAAGTTTTATGGAGAACTTTTATAATACTGAACATGCGTATAGAGTTTCAAGACAAAATATTCTAGGAAGAGCTTTTATAAGAAAGGTTTTTAAGATAAAGCTCTCCAAAGAACTTAATCATTATCACATTCCTCTATAAATTCCAAAACTTCATTTAACTCATTATCTGACATGGTCGCAGTAAAATGGCAATATAAAATACTAACGTGAAAATTCACTTGAGGATACAACTTACTTGGAAAACTCAATTCAATTCAACTTTTGGAGATATTTGGCAAATTTCACGTCTGTGAAGTTGTTAGCCCAAAGTAGGGTTGGAACATCGAAAGAAAAATATCGATATTCGATATTTTGATATATCGCGAAACCAAATCTACATCCACCGATCATCGGTAGAAAAATATCGATATACCGAAAGGAAATGGACGAAAAAGCAAAGAAATATAGCATTAAATGAGTTATGAAATTTATGAGAAGGTTATGAAATTATATAATTATTATTTATACAGCAATATTTTTATTATCCATGAATCATTATAAAAAAAGATAGAAAATAATAATACTTTGGTTAAAAAAAAGTATTATAATACATTTTTTTCTTGCAGTTTTTTGCCGTATTTCATTTATTATATCATTCTACAAATTTTTCAAAAATAAAACTTTGTTTTATTTTTCTAAAAAAAAATTGTATCTTATGAAGTTTTCATATATACACTGAGCATTCTTAAAACATTTATCTAAAAACATGCAATTCATCTGATATTTATTTCAGTACAATCAGCATTTATATTATTACCTGTTTGTCTTTACATAAGATTAATTAACAATATATGTGTTTCAATCTTGTCTTCTAATTATTGTTTGGCAACTAAATATTGTTTATTCTCAGATTTACCCGATTATATTTATAAATTAATATGTGCTATATTTTAATCAATGATTATATGCAACAATTTATTTACATTTATAGTATTGTCTATTTTATTTCAATTTGGTGAATGATTGATCCATATTATTTTTTGTTTGGGTGATCTTAAAATCTTAAGTTTATTTGAAGGGTAAGAAGGAAAAACCTGGACCCTATTTCATAGTAAAGTACGAAAGTACAATTACGAGTAGACCTATGATTTACTCTGCATATGACACTCTGCGTTGAAACACAATAAAATTTAAAACTAGTTGTTAGCATCTACCTAATGTGCCACCATTCCTATTCTTGAATATTCTGACCTGTGTCTTCACTATCTAGCAATATTTATAGTAGTGTTCTCTTTTTTTTTTGTAGATCTTATTTTTATTTTAAATTTACTATTTTCATTACGATTATTAGTTCTTTCATTATATATCTATTTTATTTATTATGTCTATGTACTGATTTTAAATTTCATATCGATTTTGAAATTGAGCACTTCTTTTATTCTTCTTTGTTACTATTAGGATTTTTGGAATTTGTCTTATGCTGCTTTAATCTTGTTTTCAAATTTTGGGGCATTTCCCCATATAATACTTTTCATTCTATTCTTTCCAGTGTAGAAAGGTAGAGCATCCTTATAGATAAAATATAAAATAGCATCATTAATTTTTCTTCGTCGTTCGCCTCCTTCAAATTATGCGATATTTTGGAAACTACTTCTTATGTCAGAAGCTTTTGACGGAGGAACTGTTTCATTTACTTCTGATTTAGAATTAGATGGTCTTGCAGAAACACCTGACCCCTGATGGAGACGAAAAAACGTGTGAATGGGAAGCTTTGAGGTGTGACCGTAGGTTTGTTGTGTTTCCCGATGTCCGAAATATTTTGTGACAATATTTGCACTCCGCACTTTTACTGTCTCTCGATCTGAAATGTTTCCATACTTCACTTTTTGGCGGCGACATTTTAGTTTCTGTTTCACTTTAATCACCAAACTAACAACAACAACAAAAACAACAATGAAAAACAGGTGACTGACTGTTAGTGACGCCTACGAGTTATAACAGTGAGGAAGTTACAACAGCTCAAAAACAGTGTCCTAGATTGATTAAATAATTAAGCTATAATTTAAAGTACAGCTTACGGATACAATTAAAAATATGATAAAGAATAAAGGAAATTTCTAATTAAAATAAAATAATAAAGTTTAAAATATCAATATCACCGATATATCGGTGTAAAATATCGATATCATCGATATATCGGGTGTTAGGATATCGATATAATATACCGGTTTTTCAAATCCGATATATCGATATATCGCGTTTCGATATTCCAACCCTAGCTCAAAGTAATTTTTTTTTTTTTTTTTTTTTTTTAAGAGTTTTGATAGCTCCCTAAGAGTTCTATAGTTCTCTAGAATTTTGTGAAATAGTTCTGTTGATAAAACAAAACAAAAAATAGTAACTAAAGATTTAAGAGACCAACATCACAACTTTTATAGCCTTTACTATCAACATTAGAGCCTAATTTAAAAAGGGTAATTTTTAACTCTCAAAAAAACAGGTGTTACCGAAAAAAATTTTGACTTGAAAATATTACAAGTGAACATTTTTCAGAGTTGCACATTGTTTTTATGAGAGTTTTGGTAGCCGCCCGAGGATTTCTATCGATAATTTGTAATACATTTTTGTCTTGGAAGCTAAACCAACAAGTAAAGTCAAGCTTGTAGAATTTTCAAAATATGTCTGACTAGTTAACCTTAGGATCACAGTAACCTTATAATCCTCTGCTATCAACAATAGAGCTTAAGTTAATAGGATAATTTTTAGAACTCTCAGGGGAACCAACAGAACACTCATGAAAAATAGATGTTACAGATAAAAATTTTTGCTAAAATTTAGACTTGAAAATATTGAAAATAAATATAAGTCCAGAGGAGTGAAAATTTTTCAGAGTTACATGTTTTTATGAGAGTTCCAGTAGCCGTCGTTATTTTTTGTTGTTTAAACAACAGAACTATTTCTAAAAATTATTGAGAACTCTAGTACTCTTAGGGGGGCTATTAAAACCCTAAAAAAATTAAAAATATTTGACTTTTGGGGGCTAACTTCACAGTTGTGCAAATTTCTCTCAGCCCAGGAGTAGATTGTATTTATGAATATCACACTATGGTTTAATGTCATGGTTTAATCAAAATGTAATAAACATAACTACTAATAAAGTATATATTTGTTGGAATCAATACACTTTAAGCATCACTTTCTGTTATTTACAGAGGCTAGATCTAGGATTTATAGATCACTTTATCGATTCTTTGTCACAAAACTGTTTATTATTCTGCTCCCACAAACAATTTAATAATTATAGATTTGCTTGTTTCGTTGTACGGTTATGTTTGTCGATTTTTACATTATATTATAATATATTAAATAATATATAAAGTTTTTCCGTGCATTCGATATTAAATAAAATTATTGTTAATGACTCTTAATTAATGGCACACTAATTTTGGCACACTAACCAATATTAGTGGGCTTTGTTCAGATAGAAATCTTGGTTTTACAGATTTTTCCAAGAGACGGTTGTTAATCATTAGTAGTTACAAGGCCTTTTGTGGGCTGTTTATTACCTCTATTAATCTTAATATATACATTTTTAGTCTATAGTTTCGAACTATTGTTCTTTTCCTAATTCGATTATTTCTTCTTTTCATCAATTTCATTACTTCATTAAATTTGAAAATGTATTTTACACATATATTGTCAATTATCAGTTGTCTTCACTGGCTTTATAAACAAGTATAAATACATACTATAGATGCTGAAAAAATATAAATTACTTTAAAAAACTTAGAAGACAGTCACAGAGTCTTATTCTTTTCAGATGTTTCAGAGGATGAAGAGGAATTTTTAATTCTAGTTAGAAAGGTGACAAGCCATTCAATTTGATCATGAGAATATATAATTTTTATTTAATCCAATTTAAAGTACATCTAATGTTCAATAATTATCGAATTGGTATCCAATCTGTGGCTTCATTTATGATATTATCAATAAACTTACAAGCTATCTTCCAAGGTTTATCAACCAAATAGACATGCATAGATATTATACCATAATTTTTGGCTAAATCGTCCAGACAAGAAGGCCGTTGCGGAACTATGAACTGCAATAAAAAAATTGATCAATTTAAATTTTAATAATAAAGTAATAATTTCATATATTTAAATAAAGCAAAGGTATTTTTAAAAGGTGGTTAATATCCAAATTTTTAGACAAATGAATCATACTCTCAAAGTATGATATATTCCTTTATTAATTAATTAAAGTAAATTAATGTTTAGGGAGCGGAGTAGTTCAATAAGACCTATCTCCCGGGCTCTCTATTTTATATATATATATATATATATATATATATATATATATATATATATACACACATATATAGAAAATATTTATCTATTAATATACTTACAAAAATAAATAAAATTAATCTATAAAAAAGAAAAATATTTTATTATAATTAAAAACATACATTCATATTCACTATAGGGATTGAAGAGTTTCTTCCACGTGACAACATTAGTACATACAAAAGTAATTAAACCTATATACAAAAAAAAAAAAAAAAAAAAAAAAAACTTACATTTAATGCAAGCCTAGGTGGTCTTTCGTACCAATCCCTTTTAGGTCCAGTCGACCCTTTTCCTGCTGTAGCCAAACCTATTGCAACCAGGTTGGTGTCTTCGTAGAGTAAGAATAGAGGAAAATAATTTTTGCAATCAGTCAAATTCTTATCTATTTTATAAAAGTAATGTTGCCCTGAAAACCAGAATAATTATGTAAAAACAAAATGATGCATTTTCAAAGGCTATGCAAAAATTATCTGTTATTAATATAATGACATTGGAAAATTCATACAAGTTTGAAACACGGGTTTATGGGTGATTCTGAAAAGAAGGCAATTTTGTTATATTAGGTAGATATCTTCAGGACTATATACCCTAGAATCCTAAGGTTTTTAAAAGAATTTTGGTTATTTACTTATTTTGCTATTATTTAATTGTATATCTATTTATTTTCGTTTGTAACATACATATTTTTTTTTTAATTCTTGTTTCTTTTTATATCATGTTTTTAAATTTATTTTTTTTACATTGGATGTATGGTATGCATGGATTCTTACAGCTATAAAACTCATTAGCCTTGAGTGTGGCAGATTGTATTTTTAAATTTTGTTTAATTTTAAATTTTAGTTAAATAGGTATTTTATTTTATTTCGTTTGTTGAGATTTATTATTTAAAATTATTATAAAAAGTACAGTCGTTGATTTTTTTTTCAAAGATCTCTTTTGAAAATTCGTCACTGAAAATTTCCTTTTCCTGATAGTTACCCTTATCTTTAAACCTATTAAAATCTCTAAATGATAAAAAATCAATAGAAAAACACAAGACGAAACAGGCTTAATAAGCAACAACATGAAACTTGCAATAATAAAGTACTCTTTAAAAAATTCTGTAATAGCCCTAATTTTTTTGTTGTAATTTTTATCATATTTTAGTATAATATTTCTGAAAGATATATGAAAAGATAAAAAGTCAATTGAAGGTCTTACCCATCGACCTAACGCACCCCTGTTGGTAGAAGCCTTCATAGATGGGTGTGGAAGGTTGGTACCGTGGGATCTCGAACAGCTCACCGTCCAAGTAAACCCAGACACCTTCAGCAGTTTCGTTTGTGTTCTGTCTGCCATTTTCTGTCAGGCTCTCTAGATTGATACAAATTCAATTTTTAGAAATTAAAATAATAAACATTTTTTGTAGGTACCAACATTAACCAAAAATCATACATTTTTTCTGTTAAATATTTATGTTAATAATAAAAATAAAATTATTATATTGTTTTAAAACATTTATATATATATATATATATATATATATATATATAAACAATGTTACTGATCCTATAATTTTAAGCTTTCTTACGTTATAAAAAAATATAGTGTTTTTTGATTTAATAGATTTGTATTTTCGATAGTGTACATGAAGAAATATTTTACATGATTTTTTATTAACTCTTCACATTCAGGGTGCAGTTAATGATTTTTATAATAATAATAAAAGAGACATAATGGTAAATTAAATTATTTGGCTTTCTTTGTTTGACCTAACTAAATTTTAAAAAACATTCATCTAATTGTTATATATAATATTAATTTATATATATAAATATATATATATATATATATATATATATATATATATATATATATATATATATATATATATATATATAAAAAGCTTAGAAATAATTCAATTTATATATATATATATATATATATATATATATATATATATATATATATATATATATATATATATATATATATTTACTGTTAACCAACCTGGATTAGTAAAGTAAGCTCTGTAGCTGTATGCTGAAACGTTAAAGAAATTGGTTTCCCTGAAATTTTTAATTTTGGAGATATCATGGTCTTCTGGTTTTACGTTAGCAATATCATCTTTTAGGAACTGAAATATAATTTATGTCTATTAATAAATGAAAATATTAAAATAAATAAAATAAAACGACAATATGCAACAATAATATAGAATGCAACTGGATATCGATTAACAAACGCTGCCGACCTGAAACTGTCTCAAAAAAAGTAGGCTGAGATGGCTAGGACATGTAATCAGAGGATGAAATGGTACGAAGGAACAGGTTGGGGGTGCACTTCCGTGACAAAAGAAAAAGGAAAGACCAAGCAGCTGAAGGAAGTGGAGAAATAATCCAACGAAGGATATAGTAGAGAGATGCGAGGAAGCCAGGAGCCCACAAATAATAAGCCAGGAGGCCTAGGGCCACGCAGACCTGTTGCGGCGAGGAATTAGTCTTCAAAGTTCATTGCACTGTATCTCAGCTAATACTGGTCCGATTTAAATGATTTTTTTTTAATTTTGAAGGAAATTTTTATCATCTTTCGATTGATTATAACAAAAGCAAAATTTGAACGGAAGGATTTTTTTTTATTCGATATTTGGATTTTAGGTATAAACGAAAACCTCAAATTTTAAGAGAAAGTTAAACATTTTTTTTCTTGGTCGATTACAGACATCTATTATTGAAAATAATAAACCAACAACATATACAGATTTTTTGTTTTAATTTTCTTGATCTGCTAATTCCAAAACACCTTACATTTCTCCTCTATCTTTATAAATGACCGAGTTATGGGTTTATAAAATCCTTAATCGACCGCCATTTTTAAACAAACAGATGAATAGTAATATCGAGTTCCGAGGATCACTCTGGGGTGACCTGTGTGACTTTGGTGCCAAATCTCAAGAAATTCGATTCAGTAGTCTCGGAGAAAAGCCGTATCCTTCTTACGCCGAACGGAGGATGACCGACGTACGGATTTGTTTTATTACGTATCTTGAAACGTATGAGTCCCGAAACAAAGTCATGAGAATCGTAATATATATTCGTTGATTCGGAAGTGTTTGTGAAAATAGTTAATTAATGAAGATTCAACAGTTATCCAATAATTGAGGAATAACACTTAATGTTTACGTTTTTTATGTAAATCTTTTTGTTTAAACGTGCAACGAATAAGAAAAAATGAATAAAAAAACTAAAATAAAAACAAAAATAAATGGCACTAATAGATAATAAATAATTAATTGATACAAATTCTAACATAAAGTTTATAAAATGTACTGTGAACACCAGTTTACTATAATTCCTACATTTCTTTTTAATTGGTAGTAATCATGGAATTCCTGTTAAGAAAATAATATTAGTTTACATAGAAGTAATAAAATAAATTTGAAATAAAATTTCATTTTCTCAAAACTTCTTTATTTTTCTAATGGCATAGTATTTATAACTCTAATTTGGTCTTTAACATACCAAGTTAAATGAGTTTATACTCTCAATATGTTTATATAGCAGGAAAACTCACAGAAAACTGGACTCCTGCCACATTTCCCTTCTTGTCGAACATGAAGCACGCCCTTGGATCCTCTGGGTAACAATAGAAGTCCAGAGGAAGATTGAAATCTGCTTCAGGTTCTACTTTTACGTAGTCTCCGAATTCCGGACTGCTGGTATTCAAAGGTATTTTATGGTATCCTTTACTCTTAAGAGGACTATACCTGACTGAAAGCATAAGAAATACTTTCACTTCCGTAAACTAATTTAAAACAATCATTTGTTCAATAATTATGTATTAAATAATAAACGGATTATTTTAACTAAATTTTTTGGTTTACTCGAGGTCATAATTTTGTTTACAAAAACAACTAAATTAATTGCGTACCTCTTAAATCGTTCCATTCCCTGACGGCAAAACATATTTCTATGAAGAACGCCAGTGCCAGTGCCTGAAAAAGATTCGTAAAAAGTTATTCTCAAGTTTAGTTATAAACTTCAAAATTAGTTTGCTATTAATTTTAATAAATGATCATAACTATAATTGACGTTCCATTATTTCAATAACAGGTAACATGGTGCTAGTAGGTATCATATTTTCATTTTTACAGGATGGTATTATTGATTATCCTGTCAAATGATAGCTTCTTATCTAGACGCTAATAGAAATGTTAACTGGCCCATTTAGCTATCTCACAAAGCAACATTAATGAATGTTATCACTTGGCGAATGTTGATGTGTGGTGGCCAATATCATACGTAAAGGACATTGCCACTTACATAAACATAGGATTTTTTTTTTTTTTTTTTTATGAAATCATTAGGCATATATATATATATATATATATATATATATATATATATATATATATATATTTAGTTGTTACGATAATTTTTTTGTTTCGAAGTTTAAATACTTTAAACAAATAGTTTTCTAAATAACAATTTCTAAATAAAGTATAGTCGGTGTACCGTTCATAGAGTATATGGGGAGAAAGAACTAATCACAAATCTCACCATCCGGTAATAAAAAAAGTGTTGCATTTACTTCTGAAATTAATGAAATTCAAGTGCCCCCTCCCAAAAAAAGAATAACTCTTGTGAGTTTAATAGCAAATTTAACAATGGTCAAAAAATTTCCCATAAAGATGAGTCAACAAATGAAATTTTGACCAGTTTTCAGGCAAAAAACATTAAAAAAAAAATGAAACCAGCAAGGGTTATCTTTTTTTGGGTGGGGCATCCTGCATACATCCATTTATCTAAATAAACTCATTTTATATATATATATATATATATATATATATATATATATATATATATATATATATACACATTTTTTTTTATATGAAAGCAAAAACTGTGAAAAATTAGTTGATAATAATTAAATTCCTAATTCTTTAATAATTATTGTATTCAATTTAAGAAAAATAAGAAAAACCGAATACAATATAATATTGACCATAATAAAAATCTATTGATATTACAAAATGATATAAAATACTTATACAAAACAAATACAGAAAAACTTATATTATAATACAAAATATGAATGAGTACACCCAATTAATTTAAATATAAAAATAAGTTCTTGTCCACAATTTAAAAAAATAAATAATAATTAAACAATAAATATAAAATAATAAATAATTTTCTTGAATAAATAAATGAAATTTCGGAGCATTTTTCGAAATATTTCGAAATCACCAGTTTTCTTAGAGAGTAAATTGTTCGGCTCTTTGGCTTTCAACTACATAATGCGGAAAACGGAAGGCACACCATGCTAATTTTTATGTTTAATGATACATTAAGATAAAATCCTATAACAGATCTCCAATATTTTTTTCACATCTACACACCAAATTTTTCAATGATGCTTCAAACCTCATCAGAGCAACCACCTAATTTAAAATATGTAGTCCAAAATTAAATGGTAAATCTCATGGACTTAGTACTAAACAATAAATAATAAAATCCACAGCAGAAAATAAACCTGATCCCACTCACAGTCAACTGAATTTAAATGTCAATTTAATGCTTCTTGGCAAATTAGGTGTATCGATTTTTATTCAATGATTAAAAAAAAAACTGGATTGGGCCTATCCTTTTTTTCTCTAAAAAAAATCGAAAGGGTCTAAACTTTCTGATTTTTGAGTCTATAAATTTAAATCAAATTTGATTCGGGTATTTTTTAGTTCATTATAACAAGGTATTCTCTTACAAATATGTCTTAGAATATTCTTTGAAAAGTTTCCCACTGAAGTGCATAGGGAAATACCTTGGTTTTATTTCAATAGTTGTCTACATGTACTTACGTTTTGATAGCATTCTGTTATTAATTATATTATAATAGTTTATATATATATATATATATATATATATATATATATTTATATATATATATATATATATATATATATATATATATATATATATATATATATATATATTCATGCGTTTGCTTTACATTAAATAAATACTTTAATTTATATAGAATCCTTACCTGAAGCATTGCTGTTCTAGCCATGACTGACAGTCTCCAAATGGTGAAGCCTAATAGTCCAAATTAAAATAAAGATAGCCTCTTCAACGTCACTTCCCCACTATGTGAAATGCTAATCTATTTATATCGAGTAAGTATTTAGAAAAATATTATTATAATAAAACCAATTTATACACAATAAATAATTAAAATTTTAAGGAATTTTATTATGCAATTCGATTTTTTTTCATTATTACTAGGTTTTTAGGTGCTATTTTTCTTTTCTTTTTTTTAATGTAGCTGTTCAGAGATCTAACATACAAATTTATATTATTATAAACCATTCTTTTGGTATTGAAAAGAAAAGACTAGAAAATGCTGGAAATAGAACAAAAAAAATAAGAAGGTTAAATAGAAGAGTCTAAAGATATAACAAACTGAAAACCATTATGCACAAGTTGCGTAAATACTGAATAGTTTAATTAAAGTTAAAATGAAATCACCTCCTTGTAACATGCAAAAGGCAATTATACCATAACATGTAAATATATTTGCTTTGTGGCAACTTGCAAATTTTAATTAATAAAAACGTGCTAAAAAAAAAAATTAAAAAATTCTCATAACACGTTTTCAATCCAATTATATTAGCTCGCCTTGTTAAATTACTTTAAGCATAGAGTTATGTTTTAGTACTGCATTATGCTTTATTTTAGTTTTAAGTTGAGCAATTTAACCAAAAATATAACCAAAAACTCTTATAAATACTTCTTAAAAATTTGTATGTATTTTATTTTCATGAGATAGTATTTAGCTATACCTACTCGACGTTCGTTTCCTCAACGTCGAATCGTCAGGAAACGATATTTTTCCGTATTAACAGCCCAATATCTTTTTTAATTAAAGTTCAATGTCAGATTAATGGCGTTAGGTAAATAAGACCCTTATCACACTAGGCAATTTGGTCGCCGACGACCAGACAACAACCAGAGAGCGACCAAAGTCGGGCGCAAAAGTTCACTTAACCCGTAATGGTCATGTATATTTGGTGATAGCAGTAAAATCAAAGAGGCTTCCTTTTTTTTTGTAATTCATATCCTAATGTAACCTTATTTTAAATACTGAACTAGTCTTTTAAAACAAACAAAACAGCTAATATTTAAAACGAAAACCCCCGGTGATTGCGTGAATTTTTATTCTTTTTTTTAATACCTAAGTTAACCTAATTTTAAATTATAAACTAGCCTAATTAAAAAATATAACACCTATTTCGAACACATCTGCGGGATTTTTTTATTATAGGTATAAATAAAAAACTCTGCTTAACTACTGAAGATAATTAAGCCCTGGAGTCAGTGAGATAAGTTAGCGTACTGCTGCCGTGTATAGTTAACTTTTATAGGGACTGTCGCTCTCTGGTCGTGAGTTGGTTGCCCGTCATCGGGTCGTCGGTGACCAAGTTGGAATAAGGGTCTAAAGGTATTGGCCTCAATTAAAGAAGCTTAATCGATAGGAATTTTGAAAAAAAAAAAATTTATATCAAAATATTAAAGCTGAAATTTCTTAATGTTATTTACTCACTATTCTAGTATTGATGTGTTTTATTTTAGTAAACAAATATTTTTTCAATAAATTATGAATTTTATTACCTAAAACAACCTGAAATATCTAAAAATTATCTTACTACATATTTTAATTTTCATTTTTATTTTTTTTTTTTTTTTTTTTTACAAAATACATTTTAGAATTAAATGGGAAAAATGCGCTGACTTTATTACCACATTCTCGTACTTTGGTTTATTACGCCAATGATTGTTACTTTAATTTTTTTCTTTAGTGATTTTAATTGAAACATTTGGTTCAAAAATGTATATTCAGAGATGAAATCATACACACTATCCTTGAATATCAGCCATATTTTTTTGTTTAAATATGAATTTTACAATGTGATCATTACTTTTTTTTATTGAATTTTAATTTTGGTATTAGTATCAAAACTAGGGACTAACAGTAAGAATCAATACCATTAGAAGAAGTGAAAAAAAAAACTTAAATCCGATCTTGCAGATTGGGTTTAAGTCGAATGAGAAATGCATACAACCCTAAGTGGGGATCACTAAACCTAACTTGAATCGGGTTCGATGAACTTCGTTGTAACAAAAATAAGTAACACTATCATAAGTAATGATAAATGTGGTTTGACTATCATCCTTTTTATAATTTCTGATTATGTGGAATGTAAAAAATTAAGTAAAAAAAAAAAATTAAATATTTTCTTGTTTATTATAGATTTATCTCGTGATTTTACAATATTATGGGTTTTTTTGTTTTTATTTTTTTATAATCGCATGACGGAGATAATTCATGTCAGGTCTGATCAAGCAGGACAACTTATCTCCCACGGATGGTCAACGAAGTAGACGTGGAGTGAGTATAGACCGTACATCTGCACCCAGTTGTCCAAGCAGGCGGGTCTGTTTTCTAAGATAGCCTGCGAAGCAAGAAGACAGTAAGAAAATTGTTGTTCTGAATAGTAATGTTAAATATGCTTTACTTACTCAAATTGAATCAATTCGATTTGGCCATTTATATGGACAAATGCTTGAAAACATTTAATTATAAAAATTGAATAAGAGTGTTCCATAAGTCATGGTAAATATTTAGAGAGGTGATAGTAGACCTCAAGAGCAACCAAAAAGTTCACATGGGCCATGGTCCGATTCCTCTCAGAAAATCAGAAAAATTAATTTGTTTTTTGTTTTTGTTAAGTGTTACGTTTTTTGTTGAACAGGAAGCGATCATTCAAAATAATAGCTTGAAAGCTATTCAAGATAATTAAGTTCCAATTGCACTATCGTGAAATTTGCAAAATTTCCATTAACAAATATAGTTTGTACCACACTTTTTGGAGAACTTCTGCTGTTATTAAGTATTGTTTCCCTGTAAATGAAATCGAGGTTTCATTTGGAATTAGACTAATCAATCAAGACTAGATTAGCTCCTGATTTACCAAAATGTAAGATGTGGAAGCAGGTTTCTAACAAAAAGTTTTTTGAGAATGAAATTTATTAAATTAACTTTGTTTCTATTAAAAAAAAAGAACACAGAAATAGATAATGAAAAGCTGCTTAGTGAAATTAACCAAACATTTGCCCCTCCCCCCAAAAATAAAAAATAGGTAAGTTAATAAAAATAATTTTGGAATTAAATATGAAAAGAGACTGAAACAAAAATGTACCAAAAGAAGTATCACATACCCTGTTTGAAAGAGGGCACTAAGGTGTAGAATCTGTTCTTTTTGAAAAATTATTTTAATAAGGATATTTTTTTAAAGCATGTTTTATATTTTTATTTTTAGTGCTGTGGTAAAATTATTTTATTCATGTTTATGCTTAAGCATTATTTATTTTAATTTGTAATGTTTATTTTATTTTTATTTTCAGACACAGTTTCATTTCATCATTGATTGGGTTTATTTACAGATTTTACTTTTTACTTCCTTGTACGATGTAAAGGAAGTATTGTAATCGCGAAAATTTTCGGTTTTCAGTTTCAACGGAAATATCCATTTTGACCATCCCTGAATCCATTTTGACTAGTTTCGTCTTGGCGTCTGCACGTATGTGCTTTCGTACGTTCGTACGTACGTACGTACGTACGTATTTCGCATAACTCAAAAACGGTTAGCCATAGAAAGTTGAAATTTTGTATTTAGGATTGTTGTAAAATCTAGTTGTGAACCTCCCTTTTTGGTCACGGCTTAATCACCGGAAGTGGTACTTTACTTGAAGGTCATAATTGATTTCCATCAAGAATTATATTAAAATACTTTGAAAACTTCTCAAATTTGGTATTTATAACTTATATATTGATTTAAATAACATACTAAATTTTGGTCTAAATTGGAAAACCGGAAGCGGTACTTTACATGAAGGCCATTTTAGACTTTCATCAAAAATTATATTAAAATATAATGTAAAACATCTCAAATTTGGTAAATAGGACATTTATATTGATGTGAATGTATTCACTGTATTTTTTTTTAAATTGGTGAGCCGAAAACGGTACTTTACTTGAAGGTCATAATAAGCTTACATCACAAATTATATTTAAATTAAATACAAAAATCATATGTTTCGGTAATAAAGGTTACAAACGCAATTTGGTTTTCAATCCAATTAAACATTTTTAAGTGTTAAAATTTAGTGTGAAATACTAGTTTTCCCCCCTATTTGTGTGTAAGTGTCAACAGATTGATGTCACGACGCCGTGTTGTTTTTGGGATACTGCGATCTTCGAAAACTAGTAACCAAATTCAGGATCACTTTTTGAGCAACCGATTTATAGTTTAATAGGCCTACAAGGAAGTCATGTGTTGTCCACGTCAGACATTTTTTGTTAAAAATCTGTTTTATTTCACAAGAAACTTTTTACTCTGTATTTTCGTGGTATTTTACTTCCTAGAAGTGGGGTTCTGTAGTCCTGTAGGAGGACGACAGATTTATCAATAATGATAAATAATATCGCGCACTTACTTTGATCATGATCCGATATTATAGCCTAATTTATTAGTATGTATGTTTTTTATATTTTCAACTGAAACGAAAGTGTTTTCTATTGTTTCTGTTGGCGACATTGAATTTTGACCAGATTATTCAAACTTTCTCAGAAAATAAGGCAAGAATAAGTATTTAATATTAGTAATAATGGGAAGAAGAAAAAATCTAGTAATGTATTAGTGGAATAATTTCTTCCGTATATCTCAATATTCCGTAATTGGTATAGTTTACATAGTCTCACTAAAGTTTCGCGTATATATATAGTATTGTAGACAATTTAAGTATAGAGGTATTTATCGTATGAAATGACTTTTGTGCAATAAATATTTCTGATTGTTTTAATTGTTTATGATATTTGTAGAAAAAAAAACCTTGAGAATGGAGTATATTCCGAAGCGTTGGTGAAACTATGTAAAATATATGTAATGTTTAATATATGTAATATATGAAACTATGTAAAATACCAATAAAGGAATTTTGAGATATAAGGAAGAAATTATTTCACTAATGCATTTTACTAATGTAATAATACATACAGGTACTAATACATTTTACTTGCCATCACTAGAAGGCAAGAATAGTGTTTTAGTGAATTATTGTAGTAAATAACAATAGCTCTTTACTTTATTTCAGTTAGTGAGATTAAATTATGTCATCATTGTTAAGTAATTTTGTAAAAAATAATTGGTTTTTTATGTAAAAAAAATAAACTCTTGTTATAATGTAGTTGTAAGTTTTGTGATCATAATTTCATATTAAAATATTATTGAGAAAAATTAAACACATAAAACACTGAGTAGGGGGCCCAGTATATAATTTTCCTTTGGACTCGGCTGACGGCGGTTCTTCTATCAGGGAGATTTTTTGATGATTTGATGACCCAATTTGTAGTTCTTCGTCTTAGAACTTTAGAGGCAAATCTAAAAATTCTACTATCTAACTTCTATGGATTCTATTATCTCAAACCAACCTACCCTAATAGCCTAAAATCAAACTCGCTCTTTAACATAGATACTCATCTTTTATTCATTCTAAAAAAATCCTTGAAAAAGTATAATAGTCAAAGGCCCATCATTCGAACTCTCTTTTTCGTGATTTAAAAATGATGGAAAATATATTTTTTTTTTTTTTTATAATAAATACAATTTCGTTTCTTCTAAGCCCCAAATGACATTATTTTGGGATGGAATTGTCAGTCATAGGGTATAAAATACTTAAAGAAATATAAATTTATTTCCTGAAATAATGAAGACCTTGAGTGATCCATTTGAGAATTGCATACAATCAATGTAGTTGCGATCCTCTTAGCGCCTTACTGGTTGAAAGGTGAGAAATGAATCGCTTATTTTATTTTATTTTTATTGATTTTTTAATCCAGTTATTACGTGAGGGTAACAGGCATTAATTAGAATGACTATATTCGCTGTTTATTACGAAAAAAAATTAACATAAATCCATTGCCATTAACAAAAACCCATGTTCGAGCGTATCCCTTCTTATATATAAGTAACACTGCAATTGTCACCGTTTCTATCGCTAACCATATAGTTCTACTCATCCGTATTTATTTCGAGTCCCACAACTCTTTACCGTTTTAAAGATGTGTTAACCCAATATTTTTTTATTTAATATCTGGTAGGCATTAAACAATTTTTAAATGTATATATAAAAGGCATGTAATTCGCAAATGGAAAAATAATCTAACAAAGATTATCCTGAATAAAATTTTAAATCACTATCAAAACATGTTGAGTGTTTCGTTGAATTCAATACTAATTAATTAAATGTTTAACTATTTGTACCTGGATTCCAGCCAGAGGTGGCCTCTCATACCAAACTCTTTGAGGACCATCAGAACCTCTGCCGAAATCAGCTATTCCAAACCCTACAAGACCTCCTCCTTGATAGAGAGGGTAGAAAGGAAGCAACTGGTTGCAGGGTACGTCAGAAGCCATTCTATAGAAGTAGTGTTGACCTAGTGGTTATAATGTTTTTGATTAACGAAGCTAGAACATTACATTACAAAAATAGATATATAATAAATGACAAAAAAAAAAAAAGTTGAATTGAATCTCACCCATCCTTGGGAAGCAATTCTGCCTATTAAATCCCGAGATGTATGTCTGGTTTGGAGATGGTTCGTTCCTCTGCAACTGGACCAGGTCGCCATTGAGATATACCCAGAGGCCTTCTACGGTTTCGTTAAGCATCTGACGACCAGCAGAAGTTAAGTTGGCTGGAATGATTTGATGATAATTCTGATGCAATCGATTTAATAGAACACATTAGTGAAGTAATCACACTCACATGGGTTGGTGAAATAAGCTCTGAATGCGTAGCCAGGTTGGTTCATGAGGTTAGTTGGAACGAATCCACCGACAGCTGAGTAGTTGTATGGCACAGGATTGATGTCAGCGACATCTTGTTCTAAGTACTGAAATTAATGGAGCTAGTTTACGATTATGATTTATATTTTCATTAAAATAGAACAAGTTTTACTTCGAATTACTAAACACTTGTGCAAAATGTCTATTAAATAAACATCAATAGATCATTTCTATGAGAGCTTGCATCTATTACATAGTACTTCTGTTTATGTCGACAATACTTACAGTGATCTGTACTCCAGCTACGACGCCATTCATGTCATAGTACCAGCATACCCTTGGATCATCTGGATAACAGTACTGTGTTACTGGAAGTCCGACGTTACTATCTGGCTGCACCTGAACGTAGTTGCTGATTAGTGGGCTGTTCGTAGTCAGTGGGATCTCGTAGAAACCTTGGCTAGGGTCAACGGCGAATCGAGCTAAAGATAACGGAAAAAAATATATTATGAATATAAACCTAAACAAAATAAAAAAAAGCCAAGAAGAAATTACCCAAATTATCGTTTTATATAGCCAATTTATCAAAATCTTAAAAAAATTGCTGAATAAAATTAGTCATTATTAAATTTACATTACTCTATTTCAGACAATATTCCTAGTTTCCCAGTAGAAGTACAGTTTCTGCTAGTTTTTGCCTTTTTTTTTTTTTTTTGCTTTATTGTTTAAATTCAGAATTATTTTAGTATAAACTTATGTCGTTACTATTTTTTTTAATCACGTATCATTGACTTTATAAAATAAATTACTTTATAATTAAATGAACTAATATATTTTATTTTAATGTACATGCGTATTTCAACAAATGCATTATAAGACCCTCGCTGAGTGTTGCCATGTATGGAAAAACATTAAAAACGTTTGTCAAGTAGGTAAATATAGCCTCCTCACCGTTTCTATTGGGTACCTACATCAGAACAAAATAATGCAAATATCTAACGTTAAAAAATTAAATACTAAAAAAATAATATAATTTTTTCGATTCTATGGAAAAAAAATAGTTTTCACTTCCTGTATGAATACAAATAATGCTTCTCCACACCTTCAGTAGTTAGGTAAAAATATACACATTTTAGCAATCATAATTATCAATGGTCAAGCCTGAATTTACTCATAAAATGTTGTTTCATTATATCATTTATTTCGATAAAAGTTTTTATTGAAAAGCAATACAAGCTGCCACTTTCAAGGGAAATAGGTATTAGGGTTATAGGAATCAATTCATAGCCATATATACAAACTGAAAGAAAAAAAACATAAACAAATAAAATAGACATAAAATAAAATAATAATAATAAAATTTATAAAAAAAAATGTGTAGAGCAACTGAAAATTAATAGATAGGCAAATTAAGTAATATCATAATAAGTAAACAACCAAGATAAAGAAAAATTAAGTAAAAATTAAATAAACTATCTTGAAAAGTTTTATTTATTAATCTGTTGTTTTTTGTATGCCAAAATAGTAAAACCGTATTTATCTTATTAACAAAATAACTTTATTTATAAGAAATTTAGAAGTAACGATTTCATCCGTATAACAACTTCTTTATTACAAACCATATAATCCTAATATTTTTGTCTTATTCTCTGCAACAGATGTGCTTAAATTGTTTCTGTTGCTTGAGATTTTCTTAGTTTTCTCTTCTTTCTGTTGGAATTTAAATTATAGTTTCATATTAGACAGTAAACAATTAAATAAAATTTTTAAGATTTTTCAGGAGAAGAATGCCACATACTTTGACAGAACCTTCTACAAATAAAAATAAGCAACCATCAATAAATAGTATCCCATAAATTTCGAGATAGTGGCCCAAGACTGATGCTAAATGCCCTAGCATTGCGCATGATGGACGTCTCATTAAAAATGTACAAGGTACAATAATCGCTTGAGCAATTATCTTGCGCAACCCCCGGCTCAATAAATCAAGGAGAAGTTTTTATTTCCTCTATAAGCCTTTGACTCCGGTCTCTCCTACGGTTTATGTGTAGCTTTTGTCATCGGAGGAATTTGCATATTACACTTGTGGCGGGTTTAATGCTTTGAAAGCATGTAGTTAACAGTTCGTATAAGTGCCATGTTTTATCGATTAACACAGTCCGCGGAAAATTATTGCACTGCACGTCTTGGCGAATTCATCTTCGCTATTGATGCAGCTCATTATTTCTGGTAGGAATATGGAGTATTAATTTTTTAGGAGTTTAAAATAATATATCGATAAATATATCATTTTAAATAGGTCATAAAAAATTATCATTTTTGTAAAAATTATAATAATGAACACAACAAAACATGCAAAAGGATTTTGCGAATTAATTAGATAATGACCACTACATTCGACACTAAGGGATTTTATTTTATTTATAAGTATATTGCTAGATAACATTTACCTTTATTGTTACTTCAAATAAATAAACACTTCAACGCAATTTCAGAAGTTTCTTTTATAATCCTTTATTAAAAAATAACATACCTATTATAAAAAGCCGTAAACTGAAATTATTTATAAAACATAAAAAAGCAGAATCGGCCGATTGCAAAACTATTCTGCTCATAACTCAACTGATCAAAAATATGGGTGAATGACGAATTTGATTTATTTAAACATTTTTACTTAATCTATATATCCCTAACCAGAATGAAAAGCAGATCTTTAGGGCATGGATTCGCCAAAAATGAAAAATCTACCTCCAGAAGTGATATTCTATTTCAATGAAATAGTTGCCTCAATTTCTTCGGCCATTTATTCAGTTTCAAGTAATGATGGGCTTTTCACGAAGCTCGAAGCGATCTGCAATAGGCTAAGTTGAAGACCGAAATCAGTTTAATAGAAGAAATACACGAAAATACACTAACAACTGGCTTCTTATTGTACAATTGGCTTTTATATTGCGAAAATACAAATAGTAAGCCAGAAATTAAACTGTTGGAACATGCTCTTTAGTAGACCAAACGATATATTTTTTTTTTTAAGGTAAAACATTACGAAATTTTAAGTTCAGATCAGCTATTTAGTAGGTGTAGTCCATCAGGATGAAAAACATCTCTTTATTTTGTTATTTTCAATTTTAGATTGGAATGCTTAATTGTTTATTTACACTTATTTATAATAAAACATACCTCTGAGATCATTGTAAGGCCTCTGAGCTGTGATTACTTGAATGAAGCAAACAAGTATGAAAACCTGCAAATAAAAGATTTTTTTTTTAAACCAAATTTATTTGAAAAGCATATTGGAGTATAACATACTGCTGTAAGGGCCATTCTTCGAAAATTGGGAAATCACAACCCCAAGAAGAAACCGGGCTTTTTAGATGCATCTGACGTGTTTTCATTGATTTTGATAAAGCATGGTCATAGACTGCTTTATCAGGAGTTAGCACTCATATAATGCTCTCAAATAATTTTAATTTTTTTCAAATATGGGCGCCAAATAAACTCACAGCCTTCTGCAGCTGAGGAAACCAAATTGTGACCGATTATAAGAGAAGTCTCCATTAATATGCTGTGAATGTGAGATGTTAGGCTAAAAAATGTGCTTTGCGCAGTGACGGATCCACGAGAGGGGAAAGGAGAGAAATTTCTTCTCCCAAAATAACGGCATAGAAAAAAATAAATAAATTACAGCTAATTTAAAATATACCTACCAGCAACAAAATTCGTGAATAACTGTGATAAATTATCATTCATTAGAAAGGAGGGAAATTAACATTGGTTTATCTTGTAAGAAAGCGATTGTCGAAACGGTCAAATGCAATTATATAAGTGTCAATTGTCAATTAATTCAAACAAAAAAATTATTAAACTTTTATCTATTTTTTAAACCTGATCCAAACTCAAAGGTTATTTATGGTCCAGTGGTTTAAGTCGATGGGGCTCTTATAAGTGGAATCCTAATCACGGTTAAAATAGTTTTAAATTGGTTCAAACTGTTTCATTTGTTATTGTGGCATTAACTACAGACATATCATGCCGATCTCTTGTGATATGATAACAGATAAGATATGATAACACAGCTACATAATTCTATATATCATAATTCCCATATTTGTAGTTTTTCAAGTTGTATGGGATTTGGTGTGATGTAAATATATAGGCTCTAAAATTAAGGCCAGATCAGTGACCAATGAATAAGCACAAAAACCTCACGTTTTATTTATCATAAAAATCATTTTTAATTCAATATGTTTAAGTTCAGTTGCTTTATTAACAGGATACAAATAATTTATCTCATAGGCTTTGTAATAATTGAATAATAATAATGTAACAATTTAACTAATAATTATTGAATCTCCATGATATTTCAATACACCCATAATTTTTTATTTTATTATTTTCTTTTAATATTCTCTCATCCTCAATCTCCCAATCCACTATGCTCACAACCTCACACACACCCTCACCCCCTAACTTTTGAAATAATATACCTATATTATACCTATAAATAATATACCTTTATGGAATATTTAAATTTCAGTATTTGAAATACAATTAAAATCAATATATATATATATATATATATATATATATATATATATATATATATATATATATATATATGGTGGTATCTATAAGAAAATCTCCCTATTTAGGAAGAATGACCCATGAAATGGTTTTAATAGATATATCCGAGTAACGAATAAGTATAACTTAAACTGTATAACTGAGCAATGAGGTTCATATTACTAATCATTTATAGGATAGCACCAATTTTTCATGTGAGCAGTTTTTAAACGACTTTTATCTTTATATCTCTATTAAATTGATCAAAGCAATTCATTGATAAATATTACATTTTATTGAAAAAATAAATCAATATTAAGCGAAATGTCTCCCAAATAATAAATATTAATGATTTCAATTTCAAAATAATCTCTTTACTATTTCTCTCCCAAACACCAAACATTCAAACTGAAATGGTGTATAAAGCCACTGATTCGACGAAGCAGAACAAATATATAGTGTAATTATAAATAAATATAATTTACGGAATTGAATACAAATAATTGTAATATTCAAATATTCATTTCAAGACACCAGAATTTTAAGGAAGAAAATATATGCAAGTGCTCAACAATATAGGAATACCGGATTATTTTAGTTTGCCAATACAGTCATAATTAACAATAAAATGATGGAGAAATATCTTAATTTAAAATTGCAAGATTCTTGCAAGATAACGGCTAACATTAATCAAAATTTTCAACAAAAAAATCAAATTTTTGCTTACTAGCCATTAATTTACTGAAGTTACTAAAATATTCATGCGAAAATATGATTAAATATTATTAGATTAATTAATTACTGTGATGAATTTGAATGATTGGGTGTCCTCATTTTAAATGAATTTTTTTAGTTTTAAAAACCTGAATAATATTAGGTTTCATATATGCAAGTAAATTTATAAACATATAAAAAAAATATATATATAATGTATATATATATATATATATATATATATATATATATATATATATATATATATATATATATGTATATATGTTCACCTTTAGCACGTTTCTGGCCTGATCCATCTTTTGGAACAAATCTCTACTGATGTGACAGAAGCAGAGACACAGCCTGTATTTATAGTGAACGAAGTTATTCAACATTATCCTTGGCTTTGAAGATATGATAATTAGCACCATTATCTCCTGTCATTGCCAGACATTCTTCCAATAAAAAGAGAAGAATTTTTTTTTAGTGGTTTGGCTCAGTGACTACAGGTCTATATATATCTTATATACAGGTATATATATAACTTATAATTTGCTTCCCAAGTCGGTTTAAAATGTCAAATGCGACTGACTACAAAAATTAACAGCTATAAACAAAAAAATAATGTTAATATTAACTTCATATATGCCGCAATTCAACTGCGTAACTTCTCAAAAAAAGGTTAATTTTGAGATATGCATGTATTCATAACAATAAAATCAAGATTTATGCAGTTCAACATTGTATCTATGTTAAAGTGCCAAAAATTTTAGTTTAAAAATATTTCGAGATATTACAATACTTAGACCTTGCCCTTAATGCTAATAATGCGTGCATATCTCAATATTAACATTTGTATTGCACTTTCGAATTGGGACAGCGATATATAGCATTTATGAAAGATAAGATAGAATACCACCAATAGTGTTCGTCCATCACTCTGGAATGCGGCAGTAAAGTATTTTTTGTGTTCAAGTTCTGAAAGGATTAGTATCAGTATAAAATTGAATGAAAAAATCAATTTTTAAAATTAGGCGATACTCTAGTGTTGTTGAATGATTTTAAAATATTATTATTTATAAATCATTTATTATTATTTACTTACTTTTTTTTATAGGCGTTCCAACTAGGGTTGCCTTTTCACGTCAGGGCTGAGCTCCAGAGATCACGGGCAAGACAATCTTGCTCCCGAAGACCCGGGCCCGCCATCTCCTCTTCCACACCGCATATCCATCTACTTCTGGGTCTTCCTCGCCTCCGTCTTCCCGGCGGCTGCCAATCAATCCCGGTTCGGCCATCTCTCGGCAGACATTCGCCTGACATGGCCATACCATCTTAATCTTCGCTGTCCAATCCGCTGATTAACGGACCCGAGGGCCTCCATCCTGTCCCGAACGACGTTATTTCTAATTCTGTCCATTCTTGTCACACGCAGGCATCTTCTCCAAAAATCCATCTCCACTGCTTGAACCTTTGAATAGAGCTGTTTGTACATCGTCCACGTTTCAGCTGCGTATGTCAGGATGGGTTCTACGATTGCCTGGTAGATTCTTCTCTTGTTCTCTTTTTTTATGGTGTCGTTCCACAAAACCGGGTGGAGCATGCGTATGGCTTTCCGAGCCTGTTCCACCTTTCTCCGCACGCCAGTTTCTGAGAATCCAGAGGAGTCAAGATAAGATCCCAGGTATTTAAAAATTTCCACCTTTGCACATTTTTCAATATCGACGAGCAGATCACCGTCGTCCCCAGCGCATACGGCCATATATTCAGTTTTTCCAAAGTTTATTTTGAGCCCCATACATTCATAGCAGTCCCGAAGCGAGCACATCATCATCTCCAGGTATACCTTTCTCCTAGCAAATACAACCTGGTCGTCGGCGAAAAAGAGAGACACCAGCTGTTCATCGTCGATAAATGACCCCAAATCTGTGGACACCGACCATACCATCCCTTGACAGACACGTGCAGATAAATCTTGAATAGGGTCGGCGCTATACTACAGCCCTGTTTCAGACCCTTAGTACCCGAAAAGGGCTCCGATAGCCGGTTTCCAAGCTTTACCCGGTATATGTCGTCTCGGTAGAGGCGCCTCAGTGCGTCTATTAGGGCCTCGTCGATACCAGCCTCTCTCAGTGCTACCCATAATCTACTTCATGGAACACTGTCGAATGCCTGCTCTAGGTCCACGAACGCTATATGGAGCTCCTGGTTCATCTCCCGGGACTTCTCTATGAGCTGCCGAAGGACGAAGGTGTTATCACTACAGGAGCGCCCCGCTGTGAAACCCGCTTGCTCTTCCGGGGTACGGAATGCGCCTTCTAATTTTTCTCGGAGCAGCCTTCCTACTATTCTGCTCACCGAACTCTGCACACTGATACCTCTGTAGTTCTGGCACACCTTCCTGTCGCCTTTCTTGATAATTGGTGATATAAAGCCCGTCCGGAGATCCTCAGGTATCCTGTCTCCTCCCAGGACCAGATTGATGGCCTCTAGGAGAATGCTCATCGTCTTTTCTCCCACAGCCTTCAACAGCTCAACCGGGATCCGACCTGGTCCGGGGGCCTTTCCATTTTTTGAGCATTTCAGAGCCCAGGGCAATTCCTCCATGGTCACCGTTACTCTTTCTGGGGTACTGGTCATTCTCTCCTCCGCCATAAACTGGGGTCGGCTCTCCCTTAGGAGAACTTCGTAATGCACCCTTCAAGCTTCGTCACTAATCGGTGAGAGAACATTTCCCTTCCTGGGTGTACGTAACTTCTTTAGGACACTCCAGGATTCTCTGACCCTATTATATCCTAGTGTGCTATCGATGTGTCAGCAGCACCTCTCCCACGAGGTATTTCTCTCACTGATCACACGACTCTTTACCTCCTTATTGAGTGTTCTATATAACACCCAATCCTCGTTTGTTCTTGATGACAGGTATCTTCGGTACGCTTCTCTCTTCTGGCTCACAAGTTCTGCCACTTCGTCCGATCACCAGTACGGCTTAGGGCGCCTATCCTCTAAACCTAGAGCTTCAGCAGCTGCTGCGTGGATGCACTCCTTCAGGTGCGCGTACTTTTCTGAGGCACTCACTCCCACACTCTCGTCGGCTTTCGCTTCCAATCTTCTTTGATATAGGTCTCTGGTGCTTGGGTCCTTAAGTAGGTCCAGCCTATAGTTAAGGATGATGTCTGTCTCAGTCGTTTTTCCGCCTTTTCGCTGTCTCTTCCCCGCAGCCCAAGGAAAGTAGATCTTGGCCCTTAACATATGGTGATCGCTCCCGCACTCCCAGCCTCTGAAAGCATCTTCCAACTTAAATGTGCTTTCCTGTCTGGATATAATGTAGTCCAGAATTGATGACTGGAATCCTGGCTTATTCCAGGTGGCTTGGTGCATCATCTTGTGCGCAAAGAAAGTGTTTTGGATTCTGAGGTCGAAAGATTCGCAGACATCCAGGAGTCGTCTTCCGTGATCCGTCACAACCTCCTCTCCATTCCGTCCAACTACTCGGCTTCCAATTTCTCGACCAACACGAGCGTTGAAATCTCCTATAAGTATGACCTCCTCGTTGTTACGCACCTTCTCTAGGGCAGATCTGAGCTCTTCTTCAAAAGCGTCCTTTACGTCAGAAGCTTCATTGTTTCCTGATGCATTGACTCCCAAGACAGCTATTTTACGTCCAAAACATTCAAGGTCCATCCGCATGAGCCTTTCTGAGATCTCCTCTCAATTTCCTATTTTTCTCATATGCTTCTTTTTGACCAGAAAAGATACCCCTGCCCTGGCTCTTTTGTCCCGTTCAACACCACTCCACATGTGCACATACTCTCCCAGGAGCTCTTGACCCCTTTCTTTGATCTTCGTTTCGGCCTAGACAACCAGGTCCAGCGCCGAACGTTCAACTTCTCTTTGAACTTCAACGCGCTTATTACTGAGACTCTGTACATTCCAGGTTCCCAAATTTATAGTCCGTGTCCGTTTCCGAAATCCTCTGCCAGAAAATCCGTCCGATATATCCAAGGCTCTATATTATTTATAATTATAAATATACTACATAATTATATAATTATAAATATATAATAATATAGTTATAGTATTTATAATTATAAATAATATATAACTATATTATTAATATTATTATTTATAATATTAAATATTATTATTTATACTATAGTCTAGTTTTTAAAAATATTCAAAAGCTTTTCATTTATCATAGCCTTTATTAAAAATTCTCTTAATATAAATCAAAGATATTTTTATTTAACACTTTAATTCAATCAATTATTTATATCAACAAAAGAAGAATTTTTTTATTTTCCAGAACAAAATCTTCAACTCCTCCATCAAACAGTAGCAACATACCTATCAATAGTTGTCAAAACCAATCAATTCAAAAATTTAATTTATTCATGTTTAATTAATTTTTGATAGGTCTATTGCTACTTAGTCTAATCATTAAATGCATTGTAGAGTGCATAGAATATGCGAGAATTTTTAACTGTAGGACTTTGAAGTAGTTAGTATGTAAACTTACTAAAAGTCCTCGCCCTTGAGAGCTGAGCTAGTCGGAAGGGAGCGGAACGTCCCATTTTTTGATTTTTCGCTGATATCTCGAAAACGGTGTACTGTGGTAAATAATGTTTCGAATAAAAATGAAAGAAAATTACATTTCCTATACAATTGTTTATATACATATTTCACGAATTCCCAACAGTTTTCGAGAAATACGTTTTTGAAAATCGATAATTTTCGCGGTGTTTGTTTTAGTATTTTTTATACAAAATTGCATGTTTTTCTGACTTGTTATTAGAGCATTACGGTTACAGTCTACTGGATACTATTACTTTCCAAGCATTGCGTCAGTGTATTCTGTAAATTTGAACTAAAGCATTGATAAAGTTATTGTTTGAGACTCTTTGTGTAATCCCTGTGGCTCGATATGAGCCTGTGCGATCTTTAATTGATAGATTAAATATAAAAAAGGTATGTATTTTTTTATGTAAGGTATTTTTTTACACTTTATATTGATCGAAATACCTCCATCAATCAGAATAAATCATTTTGAAATTTCTTCCTGCAAAAATAAACTTAGTGTTTTGTTGATGTGCTATACCTTATGGAAAAAGTTTGGTCATTTGAATATTTCTCTTCCGTTTCCCTGCATTCCTTTACTTCTTGTTATTCGACGTCACAAGCTTCTCTCCAGATCATACTCCTCCCCTTCGAAGGAATAAATCAATGCCAGAGACACGAGAGGAATATAAGAGAGAGCCGGCGAGGGATGCATGATGCATGAAGGACCAACCACTTCTGTATGAGCCGCCTCTATTAGGTCCTAGCCACTCCCAGATATCGTGGCCTTCCCTCTGCCTCAGGTGTCATCTACTTAGCTTATAGGGTCTTTTACCTGAGGACCACTGCCGCTATTGAGAGGTATTGTGGCGCTACTTTTTAAATTCCTTAATCAAGTTTCGAGAAATATGGTAAGCGACCGAATAAAAATCGTTGGCAACTTGTATAATCTTTAATTTTAAGGGACTCTGAGATTTAAAATTTTATTTTGTGAGAAATAGCAATTGCACCTTATTGGTCGTCGATCCCTGTTTCTGAGGACTCCTCGTTCTCCTTAAGTAATTAATGAACAGTTCTTTAACTTATGTATCTTTCAAGTAGTGCAGGGGCATAAACAACGCTAATATCTACCCTCTCTTAAAACTTATTGAAGTCTAATCTATTGTTTTACGTCAAATTACGATTTTAAAGCCTCTATATCCTAAAGCAATTAGCTAAGGCCAGTAAACTTTCCCCAACGTTAAAAACTGAGTACGAAAGAATCGAAGGCTACGCAATTGCTGATGCCCTAGCAATGAAGAGCTAAAAAAAATGATAATTCTGTGGTGTTTTTTGGCAAAGAGGTACAAGTCATTTTTTTGCGACAATGAGTTCAAAATTGTTTTATTTTATCTTTTGTAATGAACTTTACCTTTGATAAAATGGAAATAAATCAATGAAACAATATCTCATGAATCATATCATATATCAATTATATATCATTATATATCAATGAAACAATATATATATAAACAAAACAACTTTTTCTATGTGAAAACATGCAATCGTTCGGCGACGAACTACGTTAAAAAAATTAAGTGTACTTACCTTCTTCTAGGACTCCAGTACAGGAAAAGGATTGAGAAAATTAAGTGATGTGTTCACATAAACACAAACACGTTGTACCTTGCACAATACCTGGAAGCTTTTCTAGAAACATTGAAGGTTATGTCTCCTTAAGTGGGAACCAACAGTGAGGCCAACACGTACAGAATCAAAGAATTAATACAAGTACCTTCTTGCCACCAAGTTTAAGTTTCGACAAAGGACTGAGGCCCACACTTGAAGACTTACACAAAATGTAAGTCTACACTGCATTTTTATAGATTTAGGTTCAGAACTCCTACGCAATAAGTTAGAAAGGTATGCACTAAAAATAACCAAACAACCAGCGTTTGCAGGTAAGGCAGATAACGAGGAGCACCGAGGGAGACATGACAAAGGACTGAAAAATGCTTGGACAATTTGTTTTTAATTCTGGAGTCTTAACTTTTTGCGATCTCCGATACTTTAATTATGCAATACTTTAATCTCAAGAAATTATTTTAGAAAATCAGAGGGTTCTAATGTGTTTCGTAAGAATTTGAAAATTTATATGGGCATTCTAAATGGTTTGACGTATATTCACAAAACATTTTAAAGAGTTATACCATATTGGCAGATATATAGAAGTGTTTTCCATCTCCTTATCATTATAATTTCACGATTATGCAAGAAAGTGATTTGGCCAGGATCACGCACAAGCGCAAGGTTTAACCCCCAAGTGGCCACGTTATAGAGGCTGGGCAAAGCCCCAAGAGGGGTCTGCTACCGACACTAGGGTCGATTCACGGCTGTATATGTAACAGAATAAATAATTATCAGCCACTGCCTGACTCGAATCTGAGCCCACTCCTATGTTAATATAAAAAATCAAGCCAAATTTACATTTAGGCTATTAATATTTTGAGACACATCACGGAACTACTTCAAATTATTATTTTGTTGAGCAGTATTGCGTAAAACTATTCGTTATTTTATAAAATATTTCCTATGGGCAAGGTCCCATTTGAAAAGGAAAACTCAAAGTGAAAACAAGTAAGACAAAGATTATTTTTAAACTACTTATTTATATTTACAATTAATTAGATTAAAGCTATTATTTAAAGCTATTAAAGACGAAACTATAAGAAATTTCACATTAAAATTAAAAATTAAATCGGGCTTATGAAATTTCTGCTGACTATTTTTTTCCAGAAATTAATTAAATTGGTGAAAATTCAGGACAAAAATGATCACTCCTGATGACACTGGAAAACATTCTTGACTGTCCCGATAATTCACAGCATCGTGTTCTTTGTCAGATGCTAGTCCCTTAAGACATTTATTTTGATTTTTAGATTAATTGAAGAATTTTTTTTTTTTTATGATTCAATTTTATATTTGCTAAACATATATATATATATATATATATATATATATATATATATATATATATATATATATATATATATAGTAATAGTAAATAGTAACACAATTGAACAATCTGAGTTAATATATAAATGAAATTACATAAATTAAACTGACATAGAGAAGAACTCATTGTCAATGAAGATGTTAATGAGATGGGCCCTTGGAAGATTACTGGCTACAATGGCATCTTATCGTGTGTTTATTTATTTTTTGTTGTCAGGATTTTATGACGTTGATACCATGCTGTCTTCCTATTCATGTCATTGCAACCTTCCGTTGGGTGAAAAGAAAAGACATTATGTAAGTAAGTAGAACGAGGTGGCCTTAGTAGAAGCTATAGCTTTATTTTCTATAGTTTTCATTTATTATATTATTTAACATATTTCTTATTCTTATTATGAGTAAATTAATAAGAGATTTATTTTATTTTATTCGTGTCCATCAGTTTTATACTGATTTTATTAATACTGACTGGTTTACAAACACGCTACATTTATAAGATAAATAAAACAAAAATAACAGATGAAATTGAAATAAATACAAAAATATTTAATATAAATGATTCTCAAGATTCTCCTTCCTTCACCGGAAAATTATCGTTCTTCAAGAATGTTTGATTGTGAGCTATCGCTGCGAATATGATATACAGTAGAACCTAGCTTAAGCATATTCGATTTTTTTAAATTATATTTATAGTTGACCATATGGTTAATCATGGAGATGGTTTGGATGGCGGTTAAAAAAGACAAATGTAATAGTGGAAACTATTCACCACTATTTTATTTGCCTTTCTTGAGCGCCTCCCGAACCATCTCCTGGTATTTTTTTCTTTTAAATTATTTTTCTAACTACAAATGCTTTTGTTTAAAATAAACTGGTACGAAATTATTTTATACAATTTTAACTGAAATTCTCAATTTCAATTACCCAATTTAAGATGAATTCATAAAAAAATAAATTACGTGTACATTTTTTTCTTTTTTATCGTACGTCAAATCCAGTTTAATTGTAAAGACATCTACCTAGATAATTCGTATTCAATAAAAATGATGTGATATTTTTAACAGGGAGATATATGTATCTACTGGGAAAGATATCCTAGTTAGAAATAAATTATTTGTTAAAAACTTAAAATTTCAGACATAGTGCTCATCTGTTGCAACAACGTCACAACATGAAATACACGATTTTTCAAGTGATACATCTTTGGCATTTACGCCTGCTTCTTTTGGATCAATTGCTAATATCCATTTATTTATTGTTTTTCATTGTGCGCAATCGGCTGATACATATATATGGTTGATCATTTTAGAAGGACTTTCTTCTATTTATATAGATATTATTGTAAAGTCTGTGAATAACCGAAATGAGTCGGATCATATCGTGTTATGATTCATGGCTGATGATTTAATAATTGATGGTTTTGTGATAAATTCTATGGGAGACTTCCACATTATGACATACAATACCAACTGATCTGGTCCTCTCCAGAAAAATGAAGATTAATTCACGACCACTTAAGACTATTGAAAATTGTCAATAAAAGTGATCTAGTAGGCATGGCAATAAGATGTACTAGCAGGATGCGGCTGGAATATCTTACTGGATGATACACCCTTTGGCTGGGTTATCAATAAACCATAGACAGATCACGAAGGCTTATTTACGACGGCGAGGGTGAATGTGCGGGCTCCCCCCGCCGAGATCCGATTTGTAAACTCCACCTTCTCACATCAAAATATCTCCCACGGGTGTTATAATGGGCGAGGAAGCGGCTGTATAACCCACCCTGCTACATCTATAACACTAGATCCACCGAGGGGAACCGACCGGGAAATATGCACGGTTTATAAAACCATCACCACCTTATTTACATTCGACATTTTATGCTTCCTTGGAAAGCTCCCTATTATATATGTATTACCTCTGATGGAAACATAAGCTGCCTCCTTTATTTTATGATCTTGACAGCTGGTTTAATGCTGTTTCTTCTGCGACATCATAGACAACTGTATCAGCTTTATTTTTGAATTTCATATGAGATAATAGTTTGGATATTTTTACATGTAAATTTAGTTCTACACCAATATTACGGTCTATTCGAGCCCAATGCCGTGAAGAATCATTGATCAAGTTTCATGGCTTATCCATCTTGTGATATCTAGAAATGGAAGTCTTCCACTGACCTGATTGGCTGTTTCTTTCAAACCTCTCAGTAACGATGACAACTAACTTTTTTGAAATTTACTTCTTTTTTTCGAATATACTATTCTAGCATTCGTCCTCAAAATTATGATCAACCTAAATACATATTTCAGGTTAAAAAAAAATTCTTAAGCGCCCCTAGGCGATATATACAATTGCCAATACATTGCTCAATAATATTGCTGGACATCACCACACTACAATATTTTTGCCCATTATGTTTCACGGCTTACATTTCCGTCGTGAAGCTAGAAGTGTAGCCATTGCATTATCTGTAGCTTAAAAAATAAATAAATAAAACATAGATGTATGAAAGAATGGTAAAAAAAAAAAAATAATAATAATAATAAGGAAAGTGCACTCATAAAAATTTGTTAAATGGACTAAGAACAACTGAACCAAGTGATATTCGAAACTTTCTTTGGCTAGACAGTACCTTATATCATCAAGTCTAAATAAGCTTTCTTTCTTCTCCGTTACCCTACTTAGCCATAATTTTTTGACAAGACGACACCCATGCAGAGAGAATTGAAAGAATATTACGTAATAATGCCCACAGACGATTAAATATTTAACATATTGTACAATCAAAATGAAACTCTGATTTGATTGACATAGTATATATGAGGGGTTTTCTATCAAATTTCAATATATCCATTTTTGGAAAATTACTACAAAAAATTAGTATTGGTGCATCTCAGGGAGTTAAGGCAAATTTTTATTGAAATGTTGATATGCAGCTCATATTCGAAAGGAGAAAATTTAAGATTTCAAATGAACTCAATAATTTAAGGTGTAGAATATTAATTCGTAAAAAAAAAAAATTGTTTTTGAGAAGTTTTCTATCAAAAGTTTAATACATCAGACTTTTGCTAGAAAACTCCTCATATACTGGCATAATATGATCTACAGACTGTCAATATATTAATGATTGTAAAATATATTGAAGAGAATATTAATCATCTAGGCCGCTTTATAGGATGTCTGGAATTATAATTCTGGACAATCTAATATTCACTAGGAAAAAAAAATACCTACTTAATCAAACTGGGAGAACCTTTTGATTTTTCTGGAGAATTTGAATAGGTTTCAAATAGCTTCAATTTGAAATTAATCAATATGAAATAAAAAATATAGCGAAGACAAATCAAAATAAACAGATAAAGCTCACTTTTCTATTAATCCAGAATTCCTTGACTCTATGAAATCCAGTTCACTGGGGTTTAGGAGTTGGAGAGATCGTGTAAACAAGAGAAAGTAAATTTTTGCTCCTTAACATTTTTAGAATGAAAAAAAGTAAATAAATAAAAGCATGAAAGTCTTTGATTTTCTACAATGTTTTACGCATTAAAACTAAAACAAACAAGCAACTCCGGGATTAGATACGGATTCAGTGATCTCTGAAAAACCCATGGGAAGTGAATCAAATCTTCAGGTTTGTAATTCTTCCTCTAACACACTTCCTATCGCTGCTGGCCTTCCTCAAGGGTCCTGTCTGTTCAACCCTATTCAACCTCTTTATATCCGACTTCCCGGCTCACCCTAATGTTATGAGGTCCTTATGCGCTGAAGATACAGCCTTGTACACATCCTCCTACCGTATAGACACACTAATAAACCGTCTACAACAAAACTTCAAAACAATCAACAAATATTGCTTAAACTGGAAATTAAAAATCAACCCCACTAAATCTGAGGCTATAATTTTTACAAACGTTGGTCACAAATAGACCACCATATTTACACAAACTCAGCCCACATACCGTGGTCTAAATCTGTAAAACATCTTGGATTAACTCTAGACAGATCTCTAACTTTCACCAAACTCATTAACAACAAAACTGATCCAGTAAAAAAATTAATCTATAAAATGTTCCCTTATTTCAATAAAAAATCCAAACTGAGTTCAAAAACCAAACTTATCTTATATAAATCAGTCATTCGTTCTCAAATCACTTAGGCATCATCCGTGTGGAGTTCGACTTGTATAACTAATTACAAAAACTCGAAAGAGTCCAAAACTTATGCATGAGAATAAACAACTACCCTCGTTACAAAAATAGCCACAATGTTTCAAGACTTGCAACTACCCTTAATTCAAGAATTTGTTTTATCACAAACTGCATATTTTGGTAAAAAACATCCAGTTAAAACCCACTGATAAAAGAGATCGGTAATTATAACAAATGTACACTCAAACGATACACTCATAAAAGGACCAAACATTTATTGTTAAACTAACAATAATTTACATTCACGTATTTTTATTATGTTTTCATTAACTTGATTATAGCTTTAAATGTTTAGATATTGTATATGTTATTTATTGTCATCAGTTTCCTATTTTATTAATTTATTTTTTTATTCATTCACAATTATTATGAATATTGTTTTGTGTGTGTGTACGTTTTTGATTAATTTTTCCTTCTGCTGTTCCAATATATAAAATCACTTATGAGATACGACTTATTCTCAAAAATAAAATTTGTTGATTTTAAGGATAAGTTATCCTTTATATCCTTACACTTATAAGTTATAAGTGTACATATATAAATAAAACTTTCTATCTATTTCTATCTCTCTCAGGTTTGTAACAGATATTCCATAAACAGCAATTTCTTGTACTAAAGCATTTCACTTTATGCTCCGCAATATTTAATATTTGATCGATCATTAGTTGTACGCGCTTCTTAATTCCAAGTTTCTACAAGTTTTGCGGGAATTCAATACTTCCTCATATAAAGAAATCAGGCACGACAAAAGTCGAATTTAGCATGATAATAAAAAAAAAAAGAAGCTAAGAATGTTTTGTTTTTTCCGTAGTAATCATATATTGCATTGGTTAGAATTATATCTGAATGCAGTTTATTGTATAGAATATAATTTAAAATATAAAAATAAAAATTTCTTTAACAGAAATAATAAATTTGCATTATATTTATTAGTATTTCTTATTTATTATTTTCAGGAAATAATTTAACTAATGCTTACTTATTTTTTGGATGTTATAAATTTTCATTCAGAAATTATCCGGTTACCAACACAGGGTTATGAAATGAATTATAGTTTTAAGTAAGCCTTAGGTAAATTATTATCGACACCATAGCCATGAAATTAATAGAGGTATTTGCATGGTGTACGAGGGGCAGATGGAAACAATCCGTGAAAACGACGCCCAACCCCCGCAGATGGGGTGTGTCTAATCAAACAGCCCGAGGCTTATGGAGTTATTAGCCGAATTAAACGGCTGAGAAATGGAATGTAAATGCTTCGGATGATGACTTGAAGTATGTTAATTTAATGTTTCAAGTCTCGAGGGACTTGGACTCAACTGGGACTTAACGGTTTTATGAAGTTATCCTCTGGGAGCCATAAATCCAGCGTCTGGCGCCTCTCCCTCCCTCCGGTTCATATCTGGGATTGAAGAGTTTGATTTCATAATTACTGAACAGATTTCGTTAGTATAGATTTAACTGTTAGTTTTAATATCGTTTGAAATAATATCAATTTAACTGTTATGATATAATTTTATTAGTCTTGTAGATTTGGCATGAATCTAGCCAGTAATTATCGGAATAACATATAATTTTTTTTATTTTATTTAATATGGCCTATTTGATACTTTTTGAAATTCAAAATTTTGAAAGCAAGTAAAAATAGTTTCTTCTTTCACCATCGGTTGTACATACGAGCAGTTTTTTTATTCAAAACTTAGTCAAATGCAGTTCTTTCCGCAATCTTTAATAATCGATATAAAAAAAATTATTCAAATGAACATCTGAAAAAAAAATATAATGTACTTTGTTGGCATAACTACTATGGATATAGATGTTGTATATGTTTATATATAACATTTATATGCATACACACACACACACACACACACACACATATATATATATATATATATATATATATATATATATATATATATATATATATATATATATATATAAGTTAAGGCCCGGAGTGCAGCAGTATTAGCCTTAATACCATATACGGCTGTAAACAACAGCCAGATTGTATATAAGGAGAATTAAAACCTCAATAAAGGCAGTCTTATTTCGGATATTGTGCGTGTCATTACTTAACCTTTTCCCTTTTTTTTTGATGTTTGGAGTTGCTGACGCTTAACTTATATATATATGTATACATATACATAACTAATACATCAAAAATCTTACATCTGAGAAATACAGGTATTAAATGTATTTTTCATTGGATGATTTGATATGGAATTACCCTTACTTTAATGTAGGAGGTTTTACCCTTAAGCATGTTTACTGTAATATGATCTGGTTGGTAAGATCGTATGAATATCACAGATGGATCATTTAAATAATTTATTTTGTCAGCATTTAATATTCAATAATTTGTCAATACCATTTAAAAAAAAATTCTAATTACCGCATGAAGAATAATCAGAACAAAGACTCCAAAAAATGGTACGATTCTGAATGTATTTAGTAGAATATCATATTAATTCTCCTAAAATTAGAACGTTAATATATTATTCTTATATTTATACCATATTATTCATAACATATTATTCATCATTCAACTGTAAATCTGAAGGCATAATTCAGGCGCGATAGTTTATTTTTTTAAATAAATTTACACGGGACTTTCTTAAAGTGATAATTAGGAGAAAAATAGTAGAAACAAATTTTATATATTTTAGATAAAACTGGTATGTAGCAAGAAGGTGAAAAAAATTCATAAAGGTTCCGAAAAATGTTTTTTTCACATTTAAAATGTGAAAAAAAATTTGTTAAATAAAAATAGAAATAGTACCTAATAGCGTTTAAAAATACGCCGAAAATTTCTTAAGCAATTGAAATCGGTCAACATCTTAAAAAAAATAAAAAATAAAAACCGCGAAATATGGATATATTTTATCGCTTTAACACAGGGCTTTTAACTATCCAGGAACTTGTTTTGGAGCTCAAATTGTGGCTATTGTTAGTGCCTAATCATTATAAAAATTCTATACAAAAGTAATGATAACTTTTCCTGGAAATAGAGAAAATATAAAAACGGGTGATCTCGAAAAAAGATGTTGTTCCCGAGGAGTTTCTCTACAACCCTATTTTCATGAAATATATGTGTGGTTCGATTAAATACATAAGAAACGCGTTTGAAAGTAGGACTGTTTCTGGAAACGGACACTAAAGGTGAAGCAGCGAGGGTAAGTGAAGTGTATTTTTCTTTAAAAAAATTTGTTCACGCCTTTAAAGTGAAACAAATATTTTTCGGCACCTTTATGAATTTTTTTCACCATGTTACATACCTACATACCGATTTTATCTAAAGCATATAAAATTTGTTTCTACCATTTTTCTGCTAATTATCACGTTGAGAAAGTACCTAGGCAATTTATTTCAAAAAATGAATATATTTACTCAATCGCGCTTGGACTACCACGGTAGTTTCTCAGATAGTAGATCTTGACAGTTGCTCATAGACCACCCTAGTACATCCAAAAAATTAACCATTTCTTTGGAGTTACCCTCACAGACGGACTGACAGGCATACATTTTACATAATAGACCTCAATTTATCGATTCGCATACAAAATATCCCCATTGGCCCTTGATTGGATTATAGGAACAACCATTAATGGGCCGTGTTGAGCAGAGAGCACTATTAACCAAACTACTAACCATTCTCATAAATTATCCCGTTCTCATTAAATAGTTGCTTTAAAGACCTTTATGCCTTTATTTATGAGGACAATCCCTCACCCGTCTGTTGGAATTGTTTATTTTTCGTTCTATGTTGGAGGGAGGGGGGGGGGGGAGAGAGGAGGGAGGTGGAGTAAATTTATTAATACGATGAATGGTGGTGTTCGGTCATCGGCCGAGGACTTTACAGGATATTAAATCGGACGTTCAGGATCTTGTATTGTCATCATACAATGGCAGGAATAAAACACGGCCGTTTTATTTCCGTTTGATTGCAGTCTATTGGGGATGAATAAATTAACCCCAAATGTGCCGTGATACCGACTACTTTGTTACAGTTTGTTTTGATTTTTGAAAATTTTAAATTGGTAATATCTTTATAAGAAAATTAAAAATATCGAATCAAAATAGTAGTTACATATATCTAAAATATGTATATTTATTATATCTAAAACTTATTTTTGATAAAGCCTATTGAATGGAACAGTGTTCATTTATAGTTTGTTTAAATGTTGGATTATGTTTTACTTTGTTTAGAAAATTCAGATGGTTTCTTCAGGATCAGTCGATGTGATCAATAAAGCAACCAAATAAATGAGTTATTTTTATTAAATTAGTCAACTAACGCAGCGAAGGACAAAGAAACAAAGAAATAAAACATTAATAAGAAAAATTAAATATATATATATATATATATATATATATATATATATATATATATATATATATAGAGAGAGAGAGAGAGAGAGAGAGAGAGAAATGCCTTTAATAACTTTTTATTTATTCATTTTCAATCTATTTAACTTTGATTTCAAAATATTATTTCATTTATTTCCTTGTGCATTCTAAAATTTTCTGTATTTTAAAAGTATTTTTCATTCACACACACACATATATATATATATATATATGTGTATATATATATATATATATATATATATATATATATATATATATATATATTATAGTAAATATTGGTGAGTATGAAAATAGAAATAAGAAAGATTAAAAAAAAAAAGTTGAGAAAAAATAATACATTGAATAAAATAAATAATTGTTTTATAAAGGAATGAAAACAAAAATAACAGAAAAAAGTGGAAACATAGAAGCGGATGAAAAATACTTTTAAAATACAGAAAATTTTATAATGCACAAGGAAATAATATTTTGAAATTAAAGTAATTAGATTGAAAATGGATAAATAAAAAGTTGTAAAAGGTATTTCGATATTAAAACTATGAAATTAAAATGAGCCTCTGAAGCTAAATAAAATTACAACTACACATCGTCGTCCCCATGCTAAACTAACGAATGCGAAAATTACTACTTTTCAGGAACAAAATTATCAAGAAAACAACCTTATACGCAGAAGAATGCAAGCTCCTGAATATTGGTGATTTTCATATTCGTTAGTTTAGCATGGTAACGACGTACTACTACTACGGTTCTTTACAAACATGACAGTGAAGGTAGCGTTCTTTAACTGAATAACAACAACTAAATTAAATTTAAAACAAAATAGACTATTGTATACATGCGTATAAAAAATAAAACATAATCAGTGTTTTTTGTTTTTAACTATTAAGACGGTAATAAAAATATTAAAAATTTATCGTGGATAAAGATACAGCAAATATTGCGTATAATAATAATAATTGATAATATGGTAAATCTTATAAGAGAAATGTGGTGAGCAGAAAAAAAATCAAAATAAAACATGATGGGTAAAAACAAAATCGCAAGAAATAGAAAGTGAGTGAGGAGTGAAAAACCTATTTAAGTGCATAAATAAATTTTGGAAATATACACATCTAATTCATTTTAAGGTAATTATTTTTTTTGAAGCACGATAATTAAAGCAGTATATATTGTTTTACAGAAACGACTAAAAATTAATCGTTACTTAACTTTTCAGTTCATAATCTTTAATTCCAAATTCAGTAGAATATATTCTCTGCCTGTACCCTACCAAGAAATTTATAAAAGCATCTAAATTTTTGTTCTCCGCTTCCAATTATATGATTTTAAGTTTGTTTCCTTAATTTTGATTTTTTTTTTATGCATTAGTGCCGTACGAATCTATTCATACCATATATACAAGTGAAAGGAAATAAAAATAAAATAAAATAATAATGAAAAAATAAAAATAATAATAGAAACAAATAAATGGAAATAAATAAAAAGAGAATTAAATAATAGCAACATAAGTAAACAACCAATATAAAGAAAATTTATGTAAGTAAATACAAAATAAAATAATGTTGAACACATTCATATCTATATACAATATTTACAATCTACCCATACTCTGAACCATGCTTTGCCACCCACATGTGGATGGGAAAGCACGGCTTTCCACCGGTACCACCCCCGGCACTGGCATTGATTTTAAAATACTAGTGATGAACATATGGTCTGAAATTGAGCTTCTTGATCTCGGAATAGTGCAGCTGTCATAAACTGCATACTTTATGCACAACTTCTCTTCTCTTTTCTTTGTAAATTCTTGCATATTTCATTAATAGTACATGTATTGCACGTCCGATTCCTTCTCCTGTCCAGACGCCATATTATCCTCCCGCAGCTTCAAGTCCGAATCCCTGACGACAACGAGGAGACACGGCTCCATAAAAGGCTCCATAAATTTACATACAGGCGGGTCCTTCTGCTGCTTATTGTGGGTCCGGCTATTGATCACTCTTCGGCGACGAATATGGCCGTCCTCATGGATACGTCAATTCCTATCGCGGCTTCTATCTAAAGGTGCTTCCGAAACGTCGCGCGGTTGCCTCCAATAACACAGCGGGACCTGCTTTCTCAATAGCTCGGACCCTTGATGTAATGGGAAAGCGTTTTTCGTATCGCTGCTTTTAATTAAGCCTTTGCGTAATCCTAGTTGCGAAGGATAGTTGCTTCTAGACCAGATCCAGTTACGCAAAATGATTCTACGCACTGCGGTCAGCAATTAATGGCCAGAAAACAAAATCCAATAAAATAAATGTTTCAGTATTTATTTACAGTACGCCAAATGCGGATTTTGAAAAATATACCAATATAATTCACGCCGCATGCTTTCTTTGTGATACTTTCTTTTTTCATAATAAATAATTCTATCTCTGTTTCCAATAAAATATAATCTAAGTGTATGTTGATTTAAATTTAAAGATTTTATAGGAATTTTAAATGTTTTTGTATATCGATCCTTTTTCAGCATCAGCTATAAAATTTAAACATTATACATGTTCAATAAATGAAGCAATTTAGTAAGATTTTTATTCCATTGAATATGTTCCGTGATTCACTTCGGATTGTATATCTTCAGGCATTTTGGTTTTAATATGAATTATTCTTATTTTTAATATTTTTAGAAAAATAATTTAAAAATGCAATAATTTATTTATTTCTTAAATTATTTCAATGTTATTTTTAAGGGACTTTTGCGAACTAAAAATACATCTCATTTCAACACTAAACTATGAAATATATTTGTTCATGAATTAATTTCATGTACTGTAGATTATTCTGTATGATCAGGATTATTGCTAGGCGTCCACGTTGCGCTATGCAATTGTGTATTTCCTTAAGATTCTTGATTACAACTCAAACTTTTACACTGTGGAGCCGATTTCCGACCATTCATTAACTATTTCGGTGAGCTAATTTTTCTACAAACGATTAAATTTCTCTTCAAATCACTAATATAATTTAGTTGATTGAAATTCTAAAAAATATCTACCATTATTGCTAACATTACAGTAGTATTATTCCATGTTCCTCATTTCCTTTTAAAGCGCTATTTAGAAATGTTTTACCTCTACTAATGAACGTAAGAGATTTTTCACTGATTGTTCAATTTTCCTTACTATTAATAGTTTTGGATTGCTTATTAAGTGCTTATTAAAAGATGTAAATATATTTTGTTTTTATATCATTATTTCAATAATATTTATAAGTTAGTTTTTGAGTTATCACGTCTGCTAAATTAATGACTCATATAGGAAGATAATATTGACACCATACCTGCAAAACCTCGAACGTGTATCTGACATAATTTAGTAGGAGCCATATTAACTTACAGATTATTTATTACAACTTGTCTTAGACAAGTGATAACGCTGATAAAGCTAGTAAATAACTTAAAAACTATAGAATTATAGAAATGCAAAAATTTAGACTCACTGGACATTGACCCTAGCACAGTACAATAGAATCCTTTTTGGCCATTGGATTCGAAACACGTCCTTCTGTTCAACTTAGCCTATCAGGGATGTTCCCGACACGATCTACAGCCTATAACATATTTCTTCCCTAGATCGACACACTCCAGTTCTCTGGGGCCCAGGCAGCCGAGACCCTGATCAAACAAGAACCATCAGATAGATGGGGTGAAAGCCAGCCTTACATAAATGAGATCAAATCTTTCACAACTGATTATTTGGAGTACTGATACATAGAGCGAGTTGACTACGGTCCGCTGCCTGCCAATCAGAGCGTGTTAGGTACTTCTCTTCGTCTTATTTGGAAAAGTAAATAAATGGAAGATCCTCTTGAAGATGTTTCAACATCCAAGGAAAGTTTATCTGGAATTTCTAAACTGAGTGGAACATATAAATCCCTATGCTAAGCATAGTATGTAATCCAGTATACCACTTGATAAAAGTTAAGAATAATATTCAACAATACCTCTATCCTGCGGATTCTAGTCATTCCATGCACTTTGTAAACCCATTAATGGATCTCAATATCGAAGATACTTGGAAAGTTTAAATATATCAGATCTTTATCGCCCGATCTTAAAATCTATAGTATTTTCATAAATAAGGCCTCCGACAACCCAATAGAAATGCCAAAATAAATCGATACTAAATCGAATGCCACATGAAAACAAGCCATGTTGTTTAAGAGCATAGTAGGTAATTTAAATAACCGTAAACAACAAAATTAAGGAAATATGATTTATATTAATTTATTGAAATCGAAAATTTAAAATGGAAAAATGTTCAATTCGATTTGGAAAAGGTTTAATTTGACTTTTTGAGAAAATATTTTATTAGACTTGGAAATGCAGATATATATATATATATATATATATATATATATATATATATATATATATATATATATATATATATATATATATATTGTTGGTTTGGAAGATGAATGCGGCAATACAAAAATTTTAGTTTTTCTTCTTTTTTTTGGAAAGGTGCTGCCATTCAAGTAACTTTCTTTGATAAGAAATGCCAAATTTTTAGTCTCAGTATTTATCGCAATAACAATTTATTTCTGTGTTTTTGTGGAAAATTTCCTACAATTTAATACACGTTTCATATTTAAATGATTAAAAAATGAAGATTAACTTTTTAAAAAAAACAATAAATGTAAGTAGTATTGACTAAGAAAATACGCGGCTTGATGTTTTAAGTGAGTTGGAGAAAGCGATAAGCCTAAATAGGCAAACTTTATTCACGTCTTCAAATTCCACTTTTCTCTTCTTCCAATTCAGCGATATATGTTCAGCGAGGTAGGTTAGGGCAAAAGTACACAATCTTGTTATTTTTTATATTTAGTGTTTTACTATTGGTTACTATTTTTATATTTACTATTGGTCATCAATGTCCCCAATATTCTGCATGAAGTATATAAAGTATATACATATACGTATATATGAAGTATATATTTTCACTGTATGCAGTCCATGAACTGCTTCCGTTGGAGAATTTTCAACAGAAACATCGGAATTTTTCTAAACCCTTCCAATGCGAACTTTTACCCCATAGGATAGAGTATAAGGACATCGTGCGTTTAAATTTAAATTTGCGTTTAAATTATGTCTTTGTTGTCAACATGACCCTCTTCTTTAGCCTCCCGGTTCTCCATCCACACTCCATCGTAGTCATCACGATAAAAATAATTAATTTTAAAAACATAAAACCGAAATGAGTTCTTGGATTTTCCTTGTATTTTTATGACAGAAAAGTTACCTTGTATTAGTTTGTGCAGACCTAGTTTGTTTCTAATCTAAAAAATAATTTTTATTTTTTTGGGTACTATAATCATCATCCTTTTTGTTGGGAAATAGGAACTTAATTGAATATAATATTGAAAGACAGAGAAATGAGGGCCTATAAAAATTTATTACTCCTCAAAATTATGCAAATTTACATTTTTTTGTGTAAACTCCATTAGTTTCGTTTGTGACGATTTTTTTAAAACACATTTCTGCAGTCGAGCAGAATGTAGGCTTTGGGCATTCATGAATCAATGAGTTGAACATGTCTTTTGGGAAAATGGGAGCTGTTCGCTCCTTACCTACATAAAAAAATATTAATCTTTTTATGTTTTTTTTGCTTGATTCGGCGATGTGTTTTAACTTGTATACTATTTGGAATCGAACCCATCCATTTAATATTTTTTGAGAGCCCTCAGAACCATCTGACAGTCCGTAAATGATACCTTTTGTGTTGACTTGTCCTTAGACATGCTCGACTTCAGTATCCCTCTACCACTGCAATATGCAAAGCTGCTCAAGTTGTGAACCGCAAAGGTGTCCAAGTTAGTTCTTAACAACCTCCCCTCCACCAGCTGGCCCAATTAGACGAAGAGGAGCTGCGCGGTGATCGAGTTGCGATGACAACCTAGATCGTGAAAGTTCGCCCCCCAGACATCCACACTGACTTAAGCAGCCACGACCCGCCCGTTCCCACGAGCCTCTGCATATTTCTCTATCAACCTCAGTTCTATTGGTCCGCTCTATTCTAGGTCACATTTATATATACTCTTCTATATTAGTTCCACATTAGCAGCCATAGCTCCCTTAATCTTAATCGCTCTTACGCTTTAAGAATAACCGTTATTTTATTTAATATGAATACCGACCCTAAACGTTGCTAAGAAAACCGAATTTTTTACTGGAATTTGACTCTCCTCCTCCCCATCCTACCTTATAAATTGATAAGAATAAATTTGTTGTTTATTTTATGCTGTTAGATCGTTTGAGGCGACTCAGCCACACCACCTATGGAATAGATGGAATAAACTCCAAATATAATTTTTAGCTGTCATAGTTCTGTACTTATTGCTATTATTTATCTAGATATATTAAAAACAGACTTACCTCAATTGTTTTTTTTTTTGTTTTAAATATCCACACCAGCTTGATATAAAAATTGTCAATCAGTGGATAGCCTTTCGAAATCATTTTAAGGAATGAAGAAATAAAAGAACACCTCTGCAGTATTTCCTTCGTAAAATTAGACAACGCAGCTATTGGTAGTGATCTCTTGTTCACGTAAAGGACTTAGTCCTGCCAAAGGAGTCCTTTTCTCTCCGGTTTCTCATAGGTGCAGGTTGTGGCCACCCTTTTTACATGTCTTGTGACTCACATTTAAAGCAAACTTTCTATGATTTTACCGTTTACAATTTTGGTCTCGTGCTTCTTATCGAAGTCTTGACTTCTGGTCTATCATCTCCTTCATATTGGAAGGTGCAGTAAGATAAAACTATGCTTTTTTTGCATATTTAGCAAGAATGGTCCAGTCCATTCCAAGCGATCTATATAAATAAATATAAGTACAACAAGGCTACTGGTCTATCCACTCATAGCCTTGGAAACAAGCATAATTTTGATTTTAATAATAAAAATATAATTGCAACAGAAAATAATAATCATAAATGAAAAATACTTGAGTTCATATACATAACAAAAAATTTGAATAAAGTGTGCAATGTTAAATCTGATACTAATGGTTTGAATAGCACATATCCAAATATAATTACTAAACTGAAATTTTAATTATTAAAATTAATATGAAAATTAGATGTATAAATTGATTGATGATATTTTGGAACTTCATTGTATGTGGATTAATTGTTGCATATTGATTGATTGCTTAGTATATTATTTTAGTTGTCGTTATTGCTTGTAACATGGATGGCATTGCTTTCTTCTTTGGAGTTTCACCTGTGAAGACTCTGATGAATGAGATGGCTCCCTAATTCTTATTTTATTATTAATGGCTCTCTATTTCTTATTTTATTTTTAAAGTTGTAAATGTTAATGATTTCATAACAGTTTAATATGCAAAAACTTTGTAAAATTTTTGCATATTAAACTGTTATGAAATTTGATCAAACCTCAATTTTGTTATTGTGGTTTTTATGATAATTATTTATTTTTTAGTGACGGTGTATAATTGGACTTGGTCCAGATTGGACTTAAATATGGTATTTTAAAATTTTTTTTAGAATGTATTTGGTTACTTATAATCATTTTTAAATATATTTAGCAGTTTGATTGTTATAAATTAAATTAAATAAGGAACTTTTACAGAAATGCCTGAGGATGGCTTGAAGGCCGAAATACTTTGATATGGAATATCTGTGGTGAGTAACTTACCCTTTCAAAACAACGTCCCCATGAATATTTTTCCTTTTTTAGTTGTTTCTACTTTTCCCAATATCTCTGTTAGGGTAGTTGATAACAATTTAAAAATTAGCAAATATTAGGCATCAAACTCTATTATAAATTTTAGCTTTTATACTTAACCCTAAATAGATTTTAACTACCAAAGTGGATTTAGAGGCGGAAAATCAACTATAGATCAGATTTTCTGCCTGAGGAATATCAGATTAAAAGAAACCATCTCTTTATCGATTTTAAATCAGCCTATGACACAATCGATCATGGGAAGCTCTATGAAGCGTTAATTAGTTTAAACATCCCAACCAAGCTTATCAGGCTGATAAGATTAACTATGGAGGAGGTGATTGGTGTTGTGAAAATTCGGGGCAGCACTTCAGAAGAATTCCTGTCGAAAAGAGTGAGCAGGGCGATGCCCTGGCATGTTTACTTTTCCTCCTAGCTCTGGAAAGGGCGGTCCGAGACAGCCAAATTCGAACGACTTTCACAATATTCAATAGAACAGTGCAGCTGTCCGCTTTTGCAGATGACATCGATATAATCGGACGCTCTCGGCAGGTGGTGGCACAATCTTTCCTAGAGCTCGAGGCTGCAGCGAAGAAAACTGGTTTTGGTTGTAAGCGATTAGAAGACAAAATATATGATAACCCAGGAGAAACCAAGACAGGAGGGCGCCAGGGTAGACTTTGGACCCTACAAGTTTGAAGTCTCGGAATCTGCGATGGAGGGACTGTGTGGACAGTGATGCGAGAGGACTTGGAGTTAGAGGTTGGCATGGTGGCAGCACTGGACAGGGCAGGGACGCCTGGCGGTTGCTGTTGGCGGAGGCCATGACTCACTAGCGAGTTGTAGTGCCACACCAGATAGATAGAATAGTCTGAACCTTTTTTGTATATGCTTTGAAATGGTCATAATTATTTTATTTTATATTAAACCTTTGGCAGAGCCCATGACGTTGCCCACGCACCCCCAAATTAACTTAAATTTATCACGCAACCTGTGGTAATCCGCAGAAAAGACTTTGGGAACCGCTGCGCTGGAGAGACGATACCAAATCTGTCCCACCATAGCTGTATTTATTAATTTTTTTCATACTATATAAAAATGATATTTCATAATTCATTTCATGCCTTACCAACTTTCAGTTTTACAATTAAACTAGGTTCATTCACTGATTTTTTTTTTCCAAATATTAGTCGTTGTCTGAAAAATTATCTTTTTTTTTTTTTTAAATCGATAGTTTGCATTAAAAAAAGAAAATAATTCTACACCTAATTTAAGGTGCAATAGTTTGTACGATCCCGAATATAATTAATTACGATGATTATATCGGAATCACCATCAGATCAGAAATTTCCTGGCATTTGTGTCTTTGAGTAGTTAAACGTAGTTTCATGTTATTCAGTGAGCCGAGCATCAGTGATGAAAATTAGTACATTGGGGTTCACAGGAACCGCACACCGCATTTGAATCCGAAGCTGAAATACCGCATGCGCCAACACATATTAATTTCTTCTAATATTTGGTGGTTTGAAACAGGACCATTGGATATTGGGTTTAATTCGGACGCTCAAAGCTCTGTGGTTTTATTAAATACCATGAATATGCAGCGAAATCATCGTAAGTACATGTACAAATACCGAAATCGTTACCTGATTAATCAAATCTATTCCTGAAAATTGTAATAATTTTAATTTTTCAATTGATAAAGCATTCAAATTAATGTTAACTAAAATAAATAAGTTAGGTGAACAATTAATAGTTTTTATGTTGAGGCCAGTTTCAAAAACAACTTTTTCCAAACTGGCAATATTGAAAAAATACATTTGCTAGTCTTTTAGTTCTTTCTAAAAATGTAATCTTTTTTTCAAATTTTTAAAAACATTTTTTGCATTTTCTAACTTGAAATAACTCTTAAAAAAAACAGAAAACATTCCTTCATAAACATAAATATTTGTTATTAAAAAATAATTTTTATTTTTTTTAAGTCTGCCTTATTTTCGAATTCAAAAAAATTAATTTTATTACTAAACTTCGTATTCTGAAAGTAGATCATTTATCTTTTAAAACATCACTCATATACCTCCTCTTGATACTACCTTATCTCGCAAATTTTTTCAAAGCTCCATCCTAAATACATTTAACAGGGCATAATTATACTCACTGGGTATAATACACTGAGGACCAAATATGTCGCCCTTATTCACAAAGAATTGGTTATAGAATATGATACTATAATATGTTGTTCAGCCTTATTTGTTACAGACATTTTCAAGGAACAGGATCGAAACGGTAAAAAAATAAAGTTATATTTCATTAGATTTCACGTTGTAGCTCTTCATCAGGGCTAAGTAAAAAATAAGGGAAAACAACCTTTAAAGTATTGAAATATAGTTGTATAAAACGTAAACATATCTAAGTAAAAATAGGTAGACAGATATATTAAACCAATATCTCTTTAAATTACATCTATGATCAATTATGTGAATACCAAATTTTAAATTTTTCTGTAGTCAGATTGGCATGGGTATAACGCCATTGTGCAGATAGATATAGACAGATGAAGAATCATAACAACTAAAAGTAAGTTGGAAATTTTCCCATTGCAATTTATTTATTGTTACTCATCCACTTCTATGTGTCATATATGTGTTATAACGCCTGACGTCTTCCTCGATAAACGACCTGTCTAGCGCTAAAAGAATTTTTCAAATCGGTCTGGTAGTCCCTGCGCGTTCATACAAACAAACTATTTAGCTTCGTAGATATATAGATTAAAATCGATTTATTGAAATATTTTTATTATAAATAATAAATGTTGAAATTCTAGGTCAGATGTGACAGCTATCCACTTATTTCCACTGATTGTAGTTTGAATCAGTTCTAATCTGATTCCGTCAAACATTCCAGATTAACATATATTAGAAGGTATCTTCTGTCCCGCTGTCATTTACAAGTTCTACTGTCAGTCATTCTTACTCTGTATGTGTGTCATGTTGAATGCGTGTTTGCAATGTTTGTCGGACAGAAGTCGCGTAAATGTCGACGTATTATTGAATGTATCCAGCTTGCTTCCAAATATATACAGATGTGCTGGACGCATTTTACACGTGCCGTTGAAGACACATTATAATTATCCTTACATTTGCTGATGACAGCTCAACAATTAGGACAAACAGTTAAAAAGAATATAATAGAAGAGCATCTATTGAGCGGTGTTGGTTCCTAAATCGGCTAATGGCCCTCAGACACCACGAGGACACGTATTGACAAAATATGATCGGCTGCTGTCAAAGCAGGCGACGTCCCATTGTAGTTAGCTTTGTAAATCGCGGACGGGGAGGAAACTCGAATGACACAATTTAGTGAGCTATTAGCGGGACACGTGACCCACTGAATGGGGGTCGTGTGCCCCTCATGTCTCCTCCCTCCTCCGATCATTAAATTGAACAAACATACACAGAGGAGCGTTATGGCCGCGATATAAATATTAGTCTGATGGTGCCTACGACAGCCAGCATATTTGAGAGGTAATGTATGAGGGTGCCTGCGTGACGATTGACCGATATTCCGGATTGGCAGGAGGTATGAAGTCGATGGGAGGATGAATTTTTCTGGGATCATCTCTCGGGCTAATGTGACGATGTTTGCAACTTATAACTCCCTCTGACATTCGAGTATGAGAAGAGGATTTCCCACAATGTTTTTGTTCTAGCTCTTGGAATATTATTATAGGAAAGCTGTACTCATCTTTTTTCTTTACCTTAAATATAAAACTTGTGTTACTTTTCGCACTATAAGCAGTGAGTGACAATTATAATTTTATCTTATTAAAGGGCAAAATATAAGTGGAAGTTATATTTTGCCCTTTAATAAAATAATTAGAGTTAGACAGGGAGATAGCTTAAGTCCCCTTCTATTTATAAACGTAATGGACGAAATCCACAAAATCTGTAAGCGCCGAACTGACAACAATCGGGAAATGGAATAAGAGAACTGTCCTCGTTCAAAGCCTTTTATACACGGATGACATACTCCTAATAGCCGACACCAAGACCAAGCTACCTACTTAGGGACCGTAATTAGTAGCTCGGGTAAGAGAGACGCCGAAATATCAAACAGAATAAGTAAGGCGAATCAAGTGTTTTACCAGATTACTAATAGCATTATCGGCCACCGAGAAGTAGATAAGAAGACCAAAAATGCATGTATATAAGTCTATCTATGGCGGAGAAAGCTGGACAACACTGGACAGGCACTCTAGTCGCATAACGGCAGCGGAAATGAGGTTCCTTCGCAGATCTGTTGGGAGAACTAGAAGGGATCGCATTAGAAACGAAAGCATTAGAGAGCAACTAGACGTTACAGAGCTTAAAATCAGTCTAGAAAGACGGCAACTCCAGTGGTTTGGTCATGTCTGCCGGATGAACGAGGACACGAATCCTATAAAGGTATTAGAGGCTCGACCCACAGGAAAGAGACCACGCGGACGCCCCAGAATTACGTACTAAGAATATATCCAAAGAATTGGAAGTAAAAGAGGCAAATCGCTCAATGAGATGAAGCGGCTAAGCAGGGACCGGGAGGAGTGGTTACGCTGGATTGAGGCTCCTCGACGCTAGCTAATGGCATAAGAGGAAGATAAAGAAGAAGAGAAGAAGATAAAATAATTACAGGAACTTCCTAAGAAATTATAAAACAGAAGACAATTATAATGATTTACGCTGCTCAATTCTGTCATGATATACAAAATTGTCTATCGAAAAGTTTTCCGTTATGTTTTTATGAAATAATTTAATTTGTGAATAAATTTATTAAAATCATTTAAATTGAAATATTTTATCAAATTTACTAATTAATCTTTATGGCTTAGCAGATAAGGTAGTTATAGTTTATATTATAAACGAAAATTATGCTAATTAAAATTATTATGAAAGTAATTTTTTTATATATTTAAAAATAAAGTAGGTATATTAAGTTTTTTTTTATATATTAAAAAATAGTATGTGTTAAGTATTTAAATTAAATATGTTAAGTATTTAAATAATATTTAAATTAAAATATGTTAAAAATTTAAATAATATTTAAATTGAAATATCGACGGTATTCCTACAAAATCTTGTTAGTGATACATAAACAAATAGGAGTTTCCGAGACTTTGCAGTTATACTGTCGATGTTTCAATTTAAATAATTAACATATTTTAATTTATTTATTGATATACTGTCGATATGTTAAGAATTTAGTAATATTTAAATTAAAATATTGTAGTGTTAAAAAATATTGAAATTAAAATATGTTAAAAATTTAAATAATATTTAAATTGAAATATCGACGGTATTCCTACAAAATCTTGTTAGTGATACATAAACAAGCAGGAGTTTCCGAGACTTTGCAGTTATACTGTCGATGTTTCAATTTAAATAATTAACATATTTTAATTTATTTATTGATATACTGTCGATATGTTAAGAATTTAGTAATATTTAAATTAAAATATTGTAGTGTTAAAAAATATTGAAATTAAAATATGTTAAGTATTTAAATAATATTTAAATTGAAATATCGACGGTATTCCTACAAAATCTTGTTAGTGATACATAAACAAGCAGGAGTTTCCGAGACTTTGCAGTTATACTGTCGATGTTTCAATTTAAATAATTAACATATTTTAATTTATTTATTGATATACTGTCGATATGTTAAGAATTTAGTAATATTTAAATTAAAATATTGTAGTGTTAAAAAATATTGAAATTAAAATATGTTAAGTATTTAAATAATACACATAATATATAGAGGAAAGTTGATCCTTTTTATGGACCTATACTTTCAATTTATGTTTTGTATTTTACATATCTGTAAGGCACCTTAAGAAATGTTTCACCTTAATTAGTTAACATACAACCTATTTAATCGTACTAATGACTTTAAAATGTTTCTACAACCGTTGTCAGCTCTATGGTCTTTGTTTAATTTTTAATGTTGTGAAGAGCCGACAAATGTTTTATAAAGATATGTTTTTAAAGCAATCATTTTTTATTTTAATTTACACAGCCGTTGTTTCGGCCCAGATATTAATCCAAAATAATATAGAAATTAATACAGAATAAGAACTTTATTGTTATATTTTGGATAATTTTCTATGAGCTCCTCTCTGAGGGATTGGTCAGGCCGAATTATCAGTTTTAAATAAATAATAATGCCAAAGATTAATAATTTATTTATATGTTGGCTATTGACTGACACCCGAAGATATATCGTCATTATAAATCTATCAGTCAATCACCCTAAAAATGTTTTAGATCTCTGATGTATTAACTGCTGTGCTGTTTATGTTCTTTCTACAAGTGTCCAATTCAACAATTTCCGTAAGCATTATATTATAGAACAGTTTTAATGGTAATGATTTATCCTTATCATATTTTTTGTAATGCTTGTTTATTTAATGTAGTACCCAAAATAATTTGGTATTTGGCTTTCTTTCTAGTTATTTTTGGATATTTGAATTATTTATTTATTCCGTTTAGGGAAAATAGTTTATTCTCGTACACCATAACAATGTAGGAGATTATCGAAATGTTCATACGCAACTGCGTGTGAGGTTACGGTGTTAGCAATCCCATAAAAGGCACCTCGAACGGAAGTCTCAGTTTGTCAACAAGAGGAGTTTGTTTACCCTTAGATAGCTAACAAGCTATCTACCAATGGGACAAAAATAATATATACCAGTTTTTTTTTTCTCTCTCCTCCGCCGCCTTGCCGACAAGAAATAACCTCTGAAAAAGAAGACACCAGATTTCTTCATTTAGAATAAGGGGCCCATAAATGCCAGGAAATTAGGATTTTATTGGAGGGGGCAGCCTTTTCAAAGAGAACTGTTTACAGTGGACTGGATGAAGTCCATCTGTTCCCTTATGAAAGTTCCTATAGAGCAATAAAGCCGTTTTTGTTGGAGGGAGAGCAAATGTAAGCATCTGCTAGCCTGTTGGTAAACACTAGTTATGGCTTTCTCACTCTTGTCTTGGACCCTGTTAATGTCCTTGTGATATCTGTCTCCTGGGCAGCCCTAGATGTGGGCGGGCGACAGATCCCGAAACTAGATCTCAATCCTAAGATCACTATTTTATGCGCTCACATTGCTTTCTATCTTTATTTGCATATTCTACTTGTTAAAATGTAGGTGTTAACGATAGGTTGCAAAAGATAAACGTCTGCCAAGTAGGCCAGTATTGCTTCTTCACTGTTTCTATAGGCTACTCAAGGAAAACCTAATGTTTTAATTATTTATCTCGGCATATTTCGGAAAATACTCCCAAAAAGCAATCAAGAATCTGATTCAAAAATCGGATACGAAACCCTCAATGACCTAATGTACCATCCCTATTTCGAAGATAACTTTAACAATTAGAGTAAATCGAAATACGCAAGCGTGATAAAAAAATCCGTTTAAAAAAACTGTAATAAAATCTTCGATTAACTAATAAACGATCCCGATAAGTAAGAAAACGTAAAAATTAACAGTAAATCAAATTGCGCATGGGCAATTTAAAATATATAGTGTGTCCAGCCACACCACTTTTCTTACCATTTTAAATAGTCAACAAAGTTTAATGTATCATCGCTAAGTCTTGTAAAAGATATTTGTTTTTGTTAAATATATTTAACATTGTAGAAATATAATAATCTTTCAAATAAGCATCTGGAATTTTCGGAAGATGTGTAGTATTTGAGTTATCAAAAAACTGGAATTACTTTATAACATGTGACTAAAGTTCAAAAAGCTATATGACTGCTAACACTCGTCCGATTTGGACGATTTTATTTTTACTTTGTAGGAAGTTCGATTAACTTTCACTGGAGCTGGCCATTAAATGTACACATTTTGAGTTGTGAATGAACTTGTTTTGCGAATGAACTTCTTGTTTTTCTCGGAGATGTGCTACATAATAAAATTAAAAGTGTTTTAACGATAAGATTTTAGGAATGTTTCATCAAAATAAAAGGAATGTTTAATCAAAATCCGTTTTGGTGCTGCAGTCTATACAGTATCGAGTCCTATATCAAATAATCAGAAATCGAAATAAGAATGAACGGTAATAAATTATATTTCAAATTCAGAATTAGTATTTTTAAAAGCCTACTTTCTCGAATTTTGGGCAAAGTCAGACGAGCCGTTTTCGAAATATAAATTCGTCAAGGAAAATACGTTTTCGCATGCGTAAGCGAAAGTAGTGGATGAAATTTGATAAAATTGATATGGTACCACCTAGATACCGACCCGCACAATCCTTGAATATTTCTTATCTTTTATTTCTTATCGGATTAATGGTTGTAGATGTTATGCCTTTCATTAGGGATTGATCCTTCTTTACCATCATGCGGATGTCAACTGATTATGCCTTTCACATGGATTTTACTACATACAGACAGACACGTGACCAAATTTATTTATTGATATCAAATACGTAAAATGCGAGTGAAAATTTTCGATTCTGAGCATATAAATTTTTTTCAACTCCTGCATGAATTTTGCAAGGCTTTCCCCACCTTCTGCAGTGAGGAAGCATAAGCAAATTTTCTGTAAATATATTATATTTCAAGAAAATTATTACCCCTTACGTACTTCATTTAATTTTAATAACGTTTCGGCCTTATCTTTTCCCATTTTCAAGTTATCAACAACAAAATATTACATATCAATTAAAATAACATCAAAAATATAAATTAAAAATCATTCAAAGTATCATTAAATTTACACATGTAATCAATAAATAAAAACATTTTTTGTACAATGATAACTGTTAAGTTATTCTTGTATCCATACATAAATGCCTAAAAGAAAATTTGCCAAACCAATAGTAAAATTTTATTAACTTTTAATCTATTCACTTTTATCTGCCATTTCTGCATCAGCTTTTATCAAATCTGTTCTATTATTCCATATTTGCATAAGAAAACTCTTATTTATTCATTTAATAGTTCTAAATAAATATTTTTATTATAATTTATTAATTTAGATCACTACATGAGCAATTTAACAGTTTTTATTTATTGATTACATGTGTATATTTAATGTTAATTTGAATTGTTGAAATTGTTAGACTGTTTGCAGCTGATATGCAATATTTTGTTATAATTAACTTGAAAATGGGGAAAGATAAGCCCAAAATGTTGTTAAAAATGCTTTGAATAAGAAGTATATAAGGGGTAATAATTTTCCTGAAGTAAAATAAATTAATAAAATTCTTATATACTATTCCGAAATAACTTGAAAGTGAGATTTCGGAACTCATTTAGAATAATTTTCTATTTCTATTCCTAAGTTAATACATACCAAAAATGATACATTATTATTCAGCATGTTAATTAATAATGTGCTGGCAATAACTAGTAACTTTAATTTATTGATATAGCTATACCATAAAACTATTTGCCATAAAAAAAAATAATAAATAACAATCATAGTTATTTTATTATTTTTTTTTTGTTTTTACTTTTTTGGCTTAGGACTTCCATTGAAGCCCTATACATCCCGTAGTATTATCATGTGAGTTTATAGAGGGTAATGTAGTTGATTTTTAGAATTCTATTCAAGTCATCATAGTTATTGTTGTGGATTTTTGATAAATTATACCTGCACTTACAGATATAGTTTTCCTTTTCATATTATTTAACACTGAGTAGCATGCTAATGGGTAGATGCATTTGTGTACATAAATTAATAATTGTTATAATATTAAGGGTAGAAATAAGTCATATTATATAAGTTATAGTTCGGAGGAGTAAGGTGGTGTGAGGATTATTGCTTAATATTCTCTTTGAATCCAAACCCCGAACTGGTAAGAGCTCTCCTTCATTGAGTATGAATCCTAATCACTTATGTATCACAAATCAGCCCCGAGAGTTCGCTTAGGTTAATTGATAAGTTGTATCTTTCAACATCTGCTGTACAACTGTATCGGTATTTATCCACCATTAAGACAGTCAGTTTTATTTATTATTTTTGCGGTAAGTGGAACCTTCAGAAGCTGTTCTTCAACATTCTTTGTGATTCATATTTCTCCTAGACAGTTTTTTATTTTTTAAGTGCTAGTCCACAACTGCCCCGGCAAAACACGATAGTAAGGGTAAGTGCCGATCTCTGTTGCGGACAAGTGCGTAAGGTGTACATTTGCCCCTACTGTCATGTTTTACCGAGACAACTGCAGACTAGCGCATTGAAATAAAAATTCTTTCTTCCAATACATTTATTCAATTAAGTTCCTCATCCCACTTTCATGATTGTCACCGAAAATTGTATAATGTGAATCTCAGAGAAGTTTTAACTTTTTTCGATGATTACAGTAGCATAAAAATCCTCTGGAAATGACCTATTTTGCACTTGACACACAACCGCTGGTGCTTACATAATAAGTCTTCCAGATATCTTGCTCACACTTACCCCTTAAGGCAGTGGAAACGCCTACTAAGTACTCCCAAACTGAATTATCAATCTCATCAAAATAGACGCGGTTGAAATTTGGTAGTGAATGTAATATACAACATAAATATCTAAGGAGCATTTTTAGAAGTAGAGGAAAATCCATCTTCAAAAATAAAGATTTTACAGTCATTAAAAGTCGAACTTTGTAAAATCTAGTGCGGACTTAACCCACATTACCTCACCTATTTTTAATGATTGCAACTGTACCTCTTCAGTCTTTTAAGTGTTTTGGGTTCAATAATTGAAAGGAAGTATTGTTTCATGAACATCGGTTAAACAAAAGGTAGTATCTAACATATGCCTCCACATTCAATCTCCAGGATTTACTCCACACCACTAAAGAGTCAGGTATCTAAACTATAGTTATTTTGCAGGCGGGTATCCCTAGGGTCGGGAATAACGAATTATGGCTAATTGAGCAGAAAAGTTTGCATTAATTTATATATTTTCAGCTTCATCCAAAAAGAGAAAAATTCTAGCTTCAAAATTAAAGGTATTACAGTAATTTAAGGTTAGAGTTTGAAAAATCTTGTAAAACCCCAATATTCCCTTACATATTTTTGGTAATTGTAATTGCACCTCTAAAGCCCTTTAAGGGTCTTGGGTTCAATAGTTGAAAGGAAGTTTATATTTATTTTCACTTTTTTCTGCTTTGTAATATTTATCAGCTACCTGTTTTTATTCCCGTCTTACCATATTTACAAATGATTTAGGAAATAAGACCTATCTTGAAAAACTGTTGAAAAATCCGTTGAGAAAATTGGCTGTATGGATCAATCCATACCAACGGATTCAAAATAAATTAAGTTGGTTGCTTGATGGTTGCCATTTGAATTTTTTGTTTTACAATTTGTATGTTGATTCCTCTATGTTTCTAGAGATAAAAACGATTAGAGATTTCTTTTTTTCTTTGACCGTTTATAAACGCCAGCAATTTTTCTTTCTACCGTCCATCTTCAATTAATGCTTACATTTGCTATTTCGTCGATAGTTTAATAACTATATGACAGAATGATCAAGCAAACACCACTTAAAACATAATGCTTTAAGCTAAAAAAACTTATTTATTTCATTCTGTATATTTTTCCCTTGAATATGAATATTGCTTGTATTAATTTATAAAAAAAAGTTATGCTCCTGTTTGTACCATTTAGGCACTTTTGGGCTAAATTCGTCAAAGTGTTAGGTAAATCTATTATTTGACACAGAAAATATGTTCTGAATATTTCATTTGAAGTTATATACGGCGCCATTCAGCAGAAGCTGTTTAAAAGAGAAGATATACGATAGAGAGATGCAATGCTGAAAGTAATGGACCCCACCTTTACCATCCCTCAAGCTATATTTAGTTTGACGCTGAGCAGATCCTACAGTCCATCTCATTGTATCAAGCCACTGCCGGACATTGAACAGGCCGATTTTTAGAATATATTCTGCTTTCGTATATTTATTTTCGCTTTCTAATTGATGAGGTGATGGTATTGCTCTGTTTTAAATCCCATTGTCTAAAAAGAATGTGCATAGAAGCAAGTGAGGAAAATGTAATAATATTACGAGTAATTATCGGATTAGTTTAGCTCTAATTTTGATTCAATCTCTAGATTATTAGGAATTCATCTCTCCCTCGTATCTCTTTTAATTGATTGTGTTATTTTGTTGTCAAGTTATTCATTAAACTCTTATTTCATAATCGCTCTTTTTTTCCGTTCTTTAGGACCTAAATAAGGTCCTGTTTCCAATTTAGACGACCAAATAAGGTCCTGTAATGTGTTTATACAGACATTTCTGTTCTTGGTTCTTAGAGAAGTTCTTGGAGATAATTAAGGCGTTGTCACCGAGCTTTATATTGGTGCTGGAATTATGGTGAATTATAAGCCTATCACTAACACAATGACCGTTCACTGATAATTGCTATAACACTCTCAAGTATCATAGATAAATTTTAATTCATAGATTATGAACATCAGGAACGTTGGTACAAATATTATTTTTTGTGGGAGGGGGGAAGATGTACGGGAATGGGATTACAAAATCTAACATTTTCCAACAATTTTGACCGAATTCCTCACAATAATTTTCTTCTCTATTAAAAAAAAAACCTTGTACAGATAAAATCCCAATTTCTTAATTTAAAAGACATTCCAATTAGTAATAAATGTTTATATTTCTTTGTGTAAAATGTTTTACTACAATTATCTAAGTTTGAATTAGATTCTCAAATTTACCAGGTTTTTGGGATTTCAAGTTGTTGAAGGGGCTGACAACCCTGATGACTGTTGGATTACCGGTATTTAAAATATACATGTATGCATTTATTATATGCACTGCCTTGTGTTGACCTAGATGAAGATAAATTATATGACTAAATAAAAACATTTCTGTACAATCAGCCGAAGAGAATGTGGATACTGTAGAAAACCTAACCTATATTATGAGTATACCTGACCCTTCAGTGGTGTGTATAGTGTATAGTGGTGTACTTGACACCAAACGCGTTTACTCCATAACTGATGCCTGCACTTATCCCTATTGTCATGTTTTGCCAGGGCGTATATAAATTAAAAAACTGGCAAGAAGAAATATAAATCAAATTATTTTGACTGAATGCTCTACTAACAGCAAAAAAAAAATTTAGTGGTGGATAAACATCGATACAGCTGTACAGCAGAAGTTGAAGGTTCCAACTTAATCAACAGGCTGGAATTGAAATCTTTACAACTCGTTATACTTCATCTCACCAAACTCTCTTGACTGATTTGCGATACACCAGGGTTTGAACATCATGCTCCCAAAATCTTAAGAGTTCAGGATATGGATTTAAATAATAAGCACAAATAATAACAGACAAATAAGCACTTACCCTCCATTACGTTAATTTTTTTTTTAAACATCAAAATAGTAAAAATGCTCTATTAACCCTCTCAGAAGTTCAGAACCTATATACCGTCGTTGTCATGAGAAAATATCCAGTGTGATATAACCTTACATTTCAGTAGACTCAAAAAACAGGATAACCTATTTTCTATCAGCAAACATTTAACATCAAAATTTTAACTAAAAAAATGCAATGTAGGCAAAGTATTTTTATATATTTTTTAATAAAAGCATCCTAAATATTTAATTTCTATATTACTTAAACAAAGTGCCAAGATAAAACATTGTCATCAAATCACTTTTAATTGAAAACAAAAAAATTAAATTCCTCACAGCTAAATTGACAACAAAAACGTTTGTAGAATGCGGAATTTCGTAAACGATTTTTTTTCAACTCGTTTGGCCCAAATTTTAATTTTTTTAATTACTGCTTCAATCTTGTCATCCACTCTGAAGATATCCGCCTTATTTCCTTGTAAACTCAAATTTAGCTCGCATTAATGCCCAAAAATATCTGTTAAGTTAGCTGCCTTGCGAAGCCTATCAAAATCTTTGAGCTAAGTTTGTTTCTAAAAGAAATACCCAACTTTCGTATAAGGGCTCGAAAAATCTCTGAATAATCTTTCTTTGTTAGGGCCATCGAATTTCAATATGCATCAAAAGCTGTATATGATCACTCTGTATGTCCTTGTATAAGGCTTCAAACTGCTTGGATTGTAGGGGGCGTAATTTATTATTTTAGCAATTTACAAAAGCTTTTTTAAACTTTACGGGCATATTTTTTGCTGTCTGAGCCTCTATGTGAAAATAACAATGAGGCCACTTTTTATATAGTATAGATGTAGCATTATAGATTAACATTAACATATAGATATAGATTAATAGAGATAGATTAACATATAGATTATAGATTAACATATATAGATGTAGCATTCAACTTACCTAATAACCTCCTTTTATAGTTGGACATGGCTCCAGCACAATTTCATCAAATTTCAACACATTTTTTCTATATAATACTAGATTCTGAAATTAACTAATCAATGGCATTGAAAATGTCATCACCTTTTATACGTGTTTGTTATCAAGAAAATTAAAAAATCCTCATAATACTGGTTCTTACAAAAAAAACCTAAAATTAACTAGCATAGAAGCTTTCTTGGATAAGTCCGTAGAATATAGGCACATGATATTTTTCCAGGGGCACATGAGATATTCTTCATCACAACTCACCAATTCAGTTGTGGCGGCCAATTAAATTGAACCTAGTGATTTGGATCGATTTTAATAGATGCCGGTAGTATATAACTATATGGAGTCAAAATATAAAAATCACCAAAATGGCACTAAAGGAACATTAATTATATAGCTAGGAATAGACTTAGGATGTGGTTTCTTGCTCTGCAGACGACCTGACATTCCTGCCAGCCTGGCGTAGAGATATGGATCTCTCCTACGAAACAAGATGGCGGACACGGGTTTTGATAAACCACCCTCCCTCACCATCATCCATACACAGCTAGATAAGAGGATCTATGTAATTTATGCGGGAACAATTGTGAATAATGTTTTAATTAGTAGCGTTGTGTATGGAGCGTGGGAGGAGCCTCCTTGGTAATTACACCGGATCTTGAAATAATGTTGAAACAGGAAGTGGCTATCCGCATGTTCGGTGAGCGCGTCAAACCTCAGATGGCTTATCTCGGAGTTGAAACTCCACTTCCATCTTCGTCATCGGCGGCCACTCCTCCTTCCGACCTCCTGAGGGCATGCCCTGCGGCTCAGTGGTCTTGTCTCGGTTACCGTACGACTGTTCACTTCATTAATTCACTGTGACATTGGATAAAGAAAATGTGACCTGTTATCACAGATATTCTATTTAGTTAGGCAAAACTATGAAGTAAATTTACAGAACATTTAATAAGAACGGTATGTAAAACTATCAATTGACACTACAGAGACTGATATAAGAAAGAAAGTCATGGAATCATTGTCCTCTAATTTCTGTTTCTGTCGATAATTAAATATATTTTATAAGAAACTAAAAAACAAAGCAACCCTTAACCACAACTAAATAGTCCGGAAGTGGGTGGCTCGCTAAAATGTTATTAATTATCGCCAAGCTAAAACTTGGGAGCTACCTAATAACAAGTCTTATTGCTGAAATTTGTGTAGAGTGCAGTGATGCTGCTCTATGATTTGTAAATAGTACTGCCTAGAACTCAAAAAAAACAATTGATTAGTTTTCAATCAAAAGTTATATATCCACTTTTATAAAATAAGATTGTTTTGACGAATTAAAATTCAGCATCTCAAAATAGTTCAGTTTATTTAAATTAAATTATGCTATTAATTAATTATCCATTTAAATTAAATTATTTAGTAGTTCCTTCGTGGAGCGCCGATGGTAGCTAATGTACCCCCGATAGGACGACCACAGTGGAGGCAAACATATAAATAGCCATAGATAAAACTGAGGACAACTGACTGGGGTGATACTGTATTACCAATTAGCCCCATCAATAAAAACGTTTAATCATGTAAATACCCACGACTATCACATGTTCCTCTCCTCAGACGCTTCCTAAAATGTATCGCATGCAGCAAAAGAGATCCAAACCATTCTACGAACAACTGATCAATACCTCATCCCATGGGACTTTAAATAAAAAAACGAAAACATTCAGTTTATTAAAAATATTAATTTTTCCCCTGTCTAATAGGTGTTACAAATCAACATTTCGTTTCCTTCCAAAAGAAAGTCTTTTTATCAAAAATATCTCCATAATAAAAAATGTTGCTAATTAAATCAGTTATAAAATGAAATCATTTACAGATCCCTACGTTAAGTATTAACTGAGTTAATCCTTTTTTTCTGAAATGTTCAGGATAGAATTCTTATGTGTGGTGTGTGGTTGATTACCGTTTCTTTCTCTCATGATGGGGGTCTATCATTGTCGGTTTCAGGACTAATATAAGAAAAAACAAAATGTCGAGGATTAACAAAAGACAATGAATTTGTTTTTGGGGTTCCTTTGCTTTTCGGTGTGAATAAAGTGGAAAATTATCAAAGAACACAATTTATAATATTTTTAATGTACCTTAAGAAATGGTAATCAAACACCACAGTTGAGAATTGTACCCAGACCTTTTCAAAAAAATGATAATTTGGCAGTATGTATTTTTTTATTTTTCAAGTTGAAAATAAATTTTAAAATTTTCCATCCAGTTTCCAAGGAAATTCTATTTAGTTTCCATTAAATAATATAGAAGTAGAAAATATTAACTAGTAAATTAAAGTTACTTTTGTGGAACCTATTTTGAAAATTTGGCAATTAAGCTCTGTCAGACTATTTCAATGAGGATAAGATCTAGCTGGTATTTAAAGTCATTTAATTGCATACTGATATAGATAGATAGATAGATAGATAAAAGAACTTTATTTTGGGACTGAGTCCCTTAAGAATAACATGAAGGAACCAATAAAACAGTAACATTATCTGGCCATAAGACTATAGAATACAGAACAATTAATTTTCACAATATCTTCTGTAAAATAAATAAGCAAATAAGTAGGTTTTTTATCGAAAAAATATAATTGATTTGAGCAAAACAAAAAAAGAGAAAAAACAAGAAAAAAGTAAAAAAAAAACACAGAGAAAATGAAAAATAATGAATTGATTAGCAAAGTTTGTACATTAAAATCTATTATCCACTTCTGATCCAGATGTTAATCCTAAACTGAAATTTCGCAATTAGAGAGCATCATTTTGGAGAGAAAGAAGGTGTTGGAAAAGGAGGGATTTGAATGAGGATAGAGAACAAGCATGGCGGATATTAGAAGGAAAGGAATTCCAAAGGGTAGAGTAGCGGGCGAGGAAGGAGCGTTCGAATGTTTTGGTTCTGTGGGAGGGAGTATGGAGGTCAGAAAGGCGAGATCTTGTTTCCAGTGCGTGGACCGAGGATTTGAATTGTAGGAGGCTGTAGATGTAGGAAGGATGGTGGGTGGTGATGGTTTGGTATAGAAAAGATCCGAGGAAATATTGTCTACGGTTGCAGGGGAAGAGCCACCCCAACTCGCCGTATAGATGGGACACATGGGCCCGTCTCGAGGTGCCGAAGACAAATCTTAAAAAGCAGTTCATGATCCGCTTCAATCTGTCCTCGAGCACATTCGAGAGGCCCCCGTATACCACACATCCGTAGTCAAAGTGGGGAAAGATAATAGAGGACACAAGGAGTTTGCGGGTAGGTTGTGGGAGATGTCGAGAACGATGGAATAATTTAAGGGTACTTATTGATCGTCGGGAAATTTGGGCAATTGGGGTTTCCAGGAAAGGGTTTGGTCGATAGTAATACCCAAGTTTTTGATTGAGGAGCTGAACGTGACGGGGTGATCATTTAGGATTAAAGTAGGAAAGGTGTCATTGGATCTGAGGAGGGAATTGGAACCTATTACAATGGCCTGAGTTTTCATAGCGTTTAAACTTAATCTGTTCAGGTTTGCCCAGGCACTGATTCTATCTAGGTCTTCCTGGATACTGGCAAACGCTACTAATAGCTACTAAGTTTGATATAACGAGTTTACTCAAGATCGTTAGAGACTTTTTTGAGAAAATTGTAAATAAGTTTGAAATCAATGATTTAAAGTGGCACTTCCGGTAAGTCGATTTGGAAATAGTTGTATACCCCAGACATAGACCTACCTTAAATGCATAGTTTTAGTTTCGTGTATATTTTCGTTTTTGAGCAGGACATACTAAATAGACACACACAGGGCATTTTGCGAAACTTGTTTATTTGGACTCTTGAAAACTGCTGAGGTCTTGGAATTTGAAAACTAGGATTCGAAATTTTTCACGATCACACTAATTTCCCATACTATTTATTTCATGTAAATAGGTTAGTGAAAGTAAAAAGAAACATACAAATGTACGCGTTATTTAGTAAAGCTAGAGATGAAAAAGTTTCTGTTCTGTTTTTTGACGAAATACAAACCAATCATTTCTTATTTATTTTTTAAAATGTGATATTATCGACTCTTAATATTTTGTAGCACGACGTGTTGACTAGCCTGCTTTACCTTAACTTTAACTAATTTTATTCTATCTGCTTATTATATCTCTAACACATTTTTGTTTATTCATTCAAATTAGCTCTTCTTGGGATGCGTGATTGATGTTGAAATGAATTTGGTTTAAAATGATTTTGATGAATTATTGTTGATTCATAATTACAATCAATTTGGTAAACAGGCAATAGAGCAGGATAAATGTTTGCACGACCCTCAGATCAGATGTCATTAACAATATCGCTGTAATGAGCCAATATTAGGCTATGATTGTCAATATTATTCCTTAACATTGATGAAGAATCTCAAAATCTGGCTGAATTATCGAGAAACATGTTGCACAATATATATGGCCTTATAAAAAAGGTACATATATGCGAAGTAATTAAACACCACACACACATTTATGCCTATATGTGTGTATATATATATATATATATATATATATATATATTTATATATTTCAACTATAATATAAAATATAATCAAAATTTGAGGTTTTTCGTTTTAAGATACGTGGAATCCAAATATCGAATAAAAAAGTATCCGTCAGTCCGCTGTCTGCCGTACGCCGTCCGTCTTTCCGAGACTACGGAACCGATTTTCCTGAGATTCTGTACCAAAGTCGCAGGGCACTCCAGGATGATCCTCGGAACTCCACATTACCATCCGTCTGTTTATTTCAAAATGGCGACCGATTAGAGATAGCCCATAACTTGGCAATTTGTAAAGATAAAGGGAAAATGTAAGTTGTTTTGGAATCAGCATAGCAAGTCATTAAAAAAAAAGTAAAATTTAAAAACAACTAATCTAACAGATTCTTCTTAACACTTTGGCACCAGTTTGGCACTCTCACGGCTATCATCTTAGAACAAGCTTTAAATGTCTGCTCCATAGGTGCCTACTTCTTTATTTCTTTGCTGAACTTCATTGATATATTTTATATAGTATTTATAGTGCAACAAGATAGTTGAAAAAGTAATTCCGGCCAATGACAGAAGGCTGTTAATGTGCGCCCCATGACAGAAAAGAAAACCGAAAGGTGCCGTTAGAAAAGTGAGTGCTAAGAACTAATTAGTAGGAAGCCACTAACGAGGCCGATTATAATTGGGATCTTTAGCCAGTAAAAAAAAGGACAAGACAGAAGATTTCCATTAGGCCTGGCGGAACAATCGAGCTTTTCCAAGCTTTCCTCTCTCAGAGTTTTAGTGGAAGGAAATGCTCACAGATTGTTTCGGATCGGTTAGGCCTTCCTCTCGTGTCTCTATTGTCGGTCAACTTGGTCCTTTTACCAACCCTTTGCCCCGGTTTCCAATTAGTATAGTCTTTTCGTAAAATGATGATTTAGGAAATTGGACTATTAAGTTCTTTAAGAAAACTTCTGTAATTGCGGCTTCAGTTTCACTGTCCATGTATTAAAGATATTTAAACATCTTCTAGCTTGTAACTGCAATTCATTTTCAACTTTAACCGTCTTATTCATGGATTACGCTGAGAAACATCAAAAGGATCAGTATCATAATAACGATTTATTGACATTAGTTTTATTTATTAAAATTTTCAGTTTTCAAATTCCAACGGAAATATCCATTATGAACATCTCTGAATCCATTTTGACTAGCTTTTACGTGACGTATGTACGTACTATCTCGCATAACTCAAAAGAGGTAAGCTGTGGAAAGCTGAAATTTTGTTTTGGGGATTATTGTAACATCTAATTGTGTGTGTATCTGTCTTTTTGGTTACTACATAATCAGCGGAAGTGGTACTTTACTTGAAGATCATAATAGATTTTCATCAAAAATTATTATATAATTATTTCATAAAAATTATATAAATTTTGGCCTAAAAGACTTTTATGCCAATATAAATAACATGCTAGATTTTTGTTAAAATTGGAAAACCGGAAGTTATAGTTTACTTGAAGTTCATAATAGACTTTTTCTAATTTTCATAATAAATTTTTAAATGGTTCCCTATTAATTTTAGAAATAAAAGTGGCAAATAAAAGTTTTATATAGTAAAATTCTGAGTCTAACTACTCAGGGCACCATTACAAATAAACAAGGCCAATAAACGTCTCTACGCCAAGTGTCGTTTTTGAGATCTTTGGAATCTAGTAACCAAATAGTGATTCAGGAGCCACCGATTTGTAGTTTAACAGGCATACAAGGAAGTCATGTGGTGTTCACATCAAATTTTTATCATGATAATCGCCATTCATTTTTATTTGTATGTTTAATGTTGTTAGTTTGATGATTCTAAGGATGAGGAAAGCTACCTCGAAACGTCGATGTAAAATGTGAATGATGGAAATAAATAAATCAGTAATACACAAATAATTTCTATAAAAAAATTAAATCTTTCCGAGCCATTAAATCTTTCAAATTATTATCATAAAAAAGTAATAAATTACCAAATTCTGAACCCAAGATCTTCCAAGTGCTGTAGGTGTACAGTTTTTTTTCCTTTATAGTAACGTGGATTATACTTCATCCGATGGTATGTTTAAGGTTTTTTTATTTTTTTTTTCCCAGCGTATATGCACCGCGGCCTATTGAGGCCTATGTTTAAGGTTAATCCATCAATGAATCAAAGCGTGGATCATCATTTCATCAAAGAGTTTTGGCATGAAGTCAAGAGATAGCACGAAAAAAATTCAAAATAATAATATAAAAGGGGACTGTTTTTAACACGTAAATCTGAAATCCGGAAGAATGAAAAGAAATTAAAAGTTAATATCTTAAGGAAGAAGTTGATAGGAGGGAGAAGGGGAGGAGGAGGGGTGCGGTCAAAAAGTAATTTAATTCGTGTCAACGTTTCGGCTTAAGTTTTAGGCCAACATCAGGGCTAAAAGAAAAAACAAATATCAACATGAAAACGACAGAGGCAGTACCAGTAATAGTGAAAAATAATAAAAATAGAAATTACAAGTAAGATGAAAAAGTATGAAGTACAAAACGAAAAATATGACACTAAAGTACATAACCTACGGTCAATCAAAACTCACTCCAATAAAAGTTAATAATCCTGTGATTGATGGCCCTCCAGAAAAGTTACAGTCACAGGGGCCTAAATAGTCTAAATAGTTTGGCCAGAGCTATTTAATATATATATATATATATATATATATATATATATATATATATATATATATATATATATATATATAAATATATATATATACATGATGTTGTTACAAAAGTCATTGTGCATGAACACAACTTAATTATTATTTTAAAACATTTAAATTTATTTAGAACAGAATGAAATTATGATTCATGACAGGTAGAAAAAAAAGAGAACAGATATACATTTAAAAAGAAGAGTTATCGAGGATAAGAGATAGAATTACATCAGGTTTATTTTTTTTTAAATTCGTGTATTTGTCTTCGGAGAAGAATATTCACAAATAATATATGTTTCAACATAAAATAATTATATAATAAGAAATCATGTGCAAATGTACTATTAAAATTAAAAAATAAATATAGATAAACCAAATTAAAAATAAATATTTATAAAAATATAAATAATTAAATACAAAAAAAAAAACAATTCTGCTTGGAAATTGATACAGAAAGATAAAATGAAATCCAAATATTTTTTATATATCTAAAGGGTAAGAAATAGAATTTTTTTTAAAAAATGTATAAGGATCATGGAAACATTCCTGAAGGATATTCTAGGACTGAACGACAACAAACAGTATGCCCTTTTATTTAAATGTTTTTTAATGGAAAACAAACCAACTAATCTCTTGTTTATTTTATTATATTTAAAAATAGTTTTAGTTCTTTATCTCATCAGAAATACTGTTAAAAAATACTACAAATGAATGATGAGATGATCTGTACACAGAACTACAACTACCTTCAAGTCTAATATTGTTCCCCTATGACCCCAGAAATCCACTCCAGACCATCAACCGAGGCTTTTGTGAAATGTAATATTAATAACCCTTGAGGAATATGCCCCGAGGCTCCCACCCAACAAGAGATGACGGATGTATAACAGATTATGATGGCACACCGCTGATGACCGCCCCGGGTCATGGCTTGTTATGACGAGGTCGTTAGTGATGGACTTGCTAAGATACACGGTATTTAACAGGCACACGATCCTCCTCGACTTTCTATAGTCATTAAAGTCTCTGGTCGTTATGAGTCACCTTTAGTCGGGATCGAAGTGTAGTATAGATCATCTTGCTGTAGTCAGATTGTGAGAATTCTTTGATATCTCTCTCTGACTAAATATATTTTATATATAATATGAATATATACAGGATGTCTCCTAGGTAACTGGGATTATTTTAAGAGGCAATAGTTGACCCCAATAGTACTCAAAAAGTTCATTTGGATAATGGCCCGATTCCACACAGAAAATTTAACTTTTGTGTTTTTAAGTAAGTCACATTTTTTGTTGAATTTCACAAAAACTATACCAGGTAATTAAGTTCTAATGTACTATCGTAAAGTAGACAACATTTTCTTTAAGAAACATAGTTTAACTTAGGTAAATCCATCGTAAGGGGGTTTTCGGATAGTCCAAATGTAAAAAGTTTTATTTTATTTTTAAAATCACACTTTACTTGTGAATGCTTTATTCATATCCCTGCTGGGCTACAGATACCTCACTTTCAGTAAAACTTCTATTATTAAACTTTAATTTCCTATAAATAAAGTTGAGGTTTCTTTTGGGATTGGTTCAGCAATGGCACCTGATTTGCTAAAAAGTGCGGTGTCGAATTGAGATATCCCCGACAAAGCAATTTTAGAATGAAATTTATTGAATTAATTTTGTTTCTAATCGATAAAATAACAAGAAAATACAGAACAATAAGCTTCTATGAGAAATAAAATCAAAACTTTACCAGGAAATTTATCTGTAAATTATCCAACACAATTCAATTAAATATGAAATGTAAGTGTTCCTAAAAATAAAAATCGAAACATTAAAATGAACAATGCTAAAATTTTTAAAAGAAAAAAAAATTTACAACAGCATTAACAAAAAAATCTTGGGCAAGAGAATAAAGCAACGAGGCGTTTTTTAAAGAGGACAAGAACGTGTAGAGTCCTCTTTGAGCGACATATTTGAAAATTTATTATAATAAGTTATGTTTTATTTCGAGGAGCAGAGTAGATCAGTGGTAAGAAACTGTGTTACCATGCTCCCGGAGATCGATCCAGTTGGATCGGGAGATCCTCCTGGGGATAATCCAGCCTCTATAAAATGAGTACCCTTAGAAACAGTACGGCCCTTACCTCGTACTAGAACCTTCATGGGTTGTAGTGCTATAGGTTTTTTTTTCACAAAGAATCTTTCTATTCTGTAGCTCCGTGTTTTTTTATTGGCTTGAAACAAAGTGAATTTAATAAATTTCGTTCTCGAATGAGTTTTTGTCGGGGAAACCTTATTATTTTTTTAAGGAAACCTTATATTTATACTTAATATTACTAATACTTATTGTCCACACCACATTTCTGACAAATCTATACAGATTCTATACAGATCCCAAATGAACCCTTGACTTCATTATAAGTGTTCCTAAAAGTGGGATATCTGTGACCCAGCAGGGGGGTGAGAAATACATTCACAACTGAAGAGTGGCTAGAAAAATCATCGGAAGCAGCTTTAATTAATTTGGATCATAAGCCCATAAGAACAATATTGTTTTATGTCCAATTACATTATTGTCATTTCCATGTTCCATCAAGTTGTAAATATCGTGTTATTATTTAATTAAATCAAATTTTTCTAATAACATTGTGATCGATTGATTTTTATGTGGGTTATTGTTCTTAATATTTACCCAAATTATAAACATAACAAGGACCCTCATCGAAAATATTATTTTTCTTTTTTTAAAAATGTTCTGGTTTCTCTTGGCACTGCTTTACAAACTATCTGAAGAACGACAAATTACTCTTTGAAGGTTCCAACTGAGGTGAGGTGGCCATCGTTAACATTGTGGCGGTGGACACTCGACCTCTACCTGCCTTATCTAGATGGCGGTATTGAAACGGTGTCGTCTTCATCGGCTTCCTGTCCTTACTCTGGAATGTGAGAGCTTTTTCCGGACATTCGCACCCTATTGAGAAAGTTCTTGAAGTCTTTCGCCTGTCGGCAATGGTGCGATTACAAATTTTGAGAACTACCCAAAGAACCTTTGCAAAGCATGCAGAATAATGTACAAGGGCATCCCAACTTCAATTGTCCTCTGTATCTATTCATGGGAATCTTCTCATTCTAGATCTAGAACAATGATTAACTTTCAATAGTTGTTCAGAACTGCCTGTTGTTTAAAAGTAATAAAACGAAGTCTGTACACTTCGACCTTTCGTCTTAGATAGATCAAAACCATATTTTTTGGAATAAACCACAAACAAATTAGAACCATCAAAATACTGAAAAATGGGGAGGAATCAAACTACATAAAAAGGGTTACTTTTATTGCGAATTGAGTTCATATTGTTTTATTACTCTTAATTTTAACATTCCGAATATGAATTTACAGTAGTCAACGACTGCATTATTTTATTTTAGTTTTTTCTAGTTCAGTTTCATAACTTATTGAAGAGATCAAATGCAAAGCTAAATTGATCAATAATTGCCCCGGAGAGTTAAAATGACTGTTCAGTGATTGGCTCCAGGGTAGTGCAACAGATCTGTGAAAAAATAATAATCTGCAGTTATATTTTTAAATTTTTATCATGTAAAAAAGATATCGTAGATCTATTACAGTCTCAAATAATAAATGCATGCATTACTTTCATAAATTTATGTTTAAATTCTTTATTAATGTGACATTTTAACCATTTTAACTTTTTTGAATGAAACGTCGTAGGCCTGGAGCGAGAGCAAAACAAAAGTTCTCAATCCAGGCCAATTATGGCATGTTAACTACGAATGCGTAGGAAATTCTAAGTAAAATAAATCTTGTCTTCCATTCCAAAGCCGATGCTTTCAAAAATGGCTTAATTTTATACAAGATAAAAACCTAAGATTTTCACTCATTTTTCATTCCGTGCTCAGTATCTTGAAAACTTCCGACCCGGTAAAATATATTGTGCACCTATCTTAAAGAAAATTAATTTATCTAAAATTTGAGGCCTTATAGAGCTCTTTACGCTGACTATTTCCCGACATAATAATTTCCAAAAAAACGAGAAATCACCGTTTTGTGAGTTTATTTTGACAAATTTCATGGGAACTACTGTTCTTACGAAGATAATTATGATAGACTACTTTATGGGGCATTTAAATATATTTAATTTGAGTGATAGTAGAGGTCTTTACATCGACTAGTTCCCGAGATACAGATTTTCAAATAATAATTTTTTTCTCCGATAAATGTGAAATCATCATTTTGTGAATTTATTTGGGCAAATATGATGAAAAACGCTCTTTCTACGTAGGTAATTATTAAATTATGCTTCATTAAGCATTTTCCTAACCAACTATCCAATTTAAGTAGTAATAGACATCTGTACGTCTAATAGTGTCACCGTGAGAAATCACCGTTTTGTTAATTTATTTTGCCAAATATCATGGAAACTGTTCCTCCTACGAAAATAATCATTATATAGTACTTAACAGAACATATAACTAGCACTAATTTCAGTGGTAATCTGTAAGGCTATTAGTTCCCGAGATAAATGTTTTCAGAAAACGATTTTTGATGACAAAAAACAATATATGACAAATAAAACTGGTAGTGCAAAGATTAGACTATATTGAAATACCATTTTTTTATGTTTATGCTATGAACATAACAAATAAATAAATCAAACCCATAAAAAACTCAAATAGAGGATTATGATTGAGATCCTTAATTTTCGACTTATAGGTATTTTTTGGAGACAATTTGGCCAGCATTATGCTCCAATTATCTTTTTCAACCCTGACTAATATACTTTTTTTTTTGTAGTCGGTAACAATTCACTAAAAATGACGCCCAGGCTTGACAAAGAACAGCACACAGCGGTACATCTTTTCTGGTTTAATTTACTTAACTTATATAAGCGGATCCTACATCCAAGTTAGTGTGCTTATATTCAAATATTTTTGTGTCCGTCAATACTCTTGTATAATTTCGTATTTAATTTATCAACCGTCGGAGTATATAAATCGGAATCCAAAGTTTTGTCGTCTGTGATACTTGAGTAATCAGTTTTGATTAAACTGTTTTATAAATTTAAGTTGTCCTGTTTAAACTTCGATTTTTAATGAGTGTGTTATACCAAGTTGGCTTAATCGTTTCCTTCTTTTTGATTAGAGATATCGTCTGAATAACGAGTACAATAGATTGAGCTTCAGGCTTACGGATTGACTTTTTCTTTTAATTTGTGGACCTCGAGTCATTATCCTACGTCAGTCCGAGGTATTTTTCTCTGTCAGTTTTTGGGAATTGGTGAGTTATTGCTGTAAACGTTTTTTTTTATAATGTTTATGTGATATGTGCAACTTTTCTTGGTTCAGTCGAATATACCATTGTTCGCAACAGCTGTACAAATTTGTAAGTTTTGTCAAACTTGTATAGCATCAAGGTATCTAGTGATAACCTTAGTGTTGTCTGAATGCAAAAAAAAATATGATTATGTAATAAAGAAATTTTGAAATTAGAAGATAATAATTCCAGAAGTTAAAATATATATCAAAAAGTATCATCTCATGGTAGCAGTCGGTGGTGAGGGAAACTGATATTCACAGCTTACAAGTCAATTATTCGATTTAAAATTGTTTTTATTTTCAAATATTAATCATATGTTAGATCAATAAATTATAGGCATGAAACCAACTAGAATATCTGATTTATTAAAGAGTTGAAATATAACATTATTTTTATAAATTAAATGCTTTTCTCATTGAATGTAATAAGTAGTAATTTATAAATAGGATATCTCTGTCTCTTCTTAATTTTCATCTTATAGCACTTTTATTGACTATTTTCATTGTAAGTTCATTAATTAACACTGATTTTTCAGTACTTTTAAATTGTTATTTTTTTTACTTTATTTTGATTTATTTTATTTTATTTTTATTTTATTATATTTTATTTATAGTTTATTTTGATTTAAAAAGTCTTAAAATAATGAAGAAATTAAAAAAAAATGTATTTTTACATTTACCACAAGCAGTTATTCCTTGAAGGATTGGAATCATTTCAATGGGAATCATTGGGAATCATTTACCCTCTAAATAACAACTTTGTATTTCTTTCAAAAAGTTCTACAAGAGTTAATACTATTGCTTTTTAAACTATAATTGACATTCTTGTTTTTTATTTCGGAAATCCAGAGGGTCAAATGTCGACGTCGTTTTTTGAAAAAGATGAAGCGCAAGTTAACAAACATTACAGGAGACTGTACATTAATTTCCCCTAATAAGAATATATTTATTAAAGATTCTATTCTATATTGTATATAGAAGGAATTTATTAATAATGCAAAATCTTTAAATTGCAATATATTTTTAAGGCTTTTAGCACTGGTCAAGGCCACAGTGACGACTGAGAATTGTCAGTATTTGGTGTTACTTCGTCAATAGTCGATTTTTAGTGCATTACTATTTTTTTTCAATATATCGTGAGAGGGAATTGACAGAGGCGGCGATTAACTGAAACCTGAATTTCGAATTTTTGGTGCTTAAGCCTATTTCAAAAAACGACGTCGATGTGATTTATGATCTGCGATGTCTGAGCATATTTCTCAAAAGATGCAAAAATGAAAAAGATATCGAATTCGGCATGGATATGAGGAGATATATAAATGATCCAACATTTGTGTGAAGTATAAAAACGTTTATTGTGGAAAATGCCTTGCTAAATCTCCTTTGTGTATAAATAAGTGTACCTAAGTGTATAAATAATTTATTTAGTATATAAACTATTAATTTATTGTTAGTATAATTATTAATAATTATTATTAGCTAATAATAATTATTATTAGCATAATTATATCAAAATTAGTATAGCTATTTTTATAATCGTTCGATTTGATGTTTTATTATCCAATAAAAAAATTTTATTCTACAGATTTTTTAAAAATATTTCAATCTTAACTTTCAAAACTCGTCATTTTATATATATATATATATATATATATATATATATATATATATATATATATATATATATTTATAATCGTTCGATTTGATGTTTTATTATCCAATAAAAAAATTTTATTCTACAGATTTTTTAAAAATATTTCAATCTTAACTTTCAAAACTCGTCATTTTATATATATATATATATATATATATATATATATATATATATATATATATATATATATATATATATATATATAAACAATAAATTTTATTCTACAGATTTTTTAAAAATATTTCAATCTTAACTTTCAAAACTCGTCATTATATATATATATATATATATATATATATATATATATATATATATATATATATATATATATATATATATATATATATATAAAGAATTAATAATAAAAACAGATCAAATTGAAATCGAATAAGGAGTATAAAATAAAGCAGTGGTCGAATGACCCATTCCCGTCCTCCTAGTTTAAAGCAAAATCATATCATCTATCTATGTTCATTGTATACATTGTTTTATCATTATTATTGCAATCATGTTCAAATCATTTTCAAAATTCTATTTTTTGTCCATACAACACTTAGCTTATACCGTTATTAGTAGTTAATAGTTTCAACAGAAAATTAGATTTAACGGGTTATCATGAATTTCATGTCAATTGAGGAAGATAAAAATGTTTTTTTTCAACTATTGATAGATAGTAAGGGAATGCCTTACACCAGACTAAACCCCTTGTAATTTCTATTCATAACATTCTATTACTCATTCTTAATTAGTTTCATATATTGTGTTTCTCTGGAACTTGACAAACGTTTTGTTAGAGATTTTTATTATGTGTTTTTATGTAAATGAATACAAGTTAAAAATGTATACTGCACATTTGTAATAAGTTTTTTGGTCTTACATTGGCATAAAGCATGTTCATTTGAAAATTATCTATTTTTTTAGAATAATCTACAGATGCTCTCAAGTAAATGTTATCCATTGCCACCCAGCACTTTTTTACAGCCTAAACCTCCGACCTCCTAAATCATGCAGAGGTCTTCTTAAGAGCATCGAAAGTTTCCTTCTTCAGGAGGCTTTTCCGTTTGCCGAATCCCCTGGCCATTCCTTTATTTGATTATATCTCTAATTGGATGATTGGAAGTGGATCCCTTACTCAACACTGAGGGGATCTCACTAATTGATCCACTAAGTGGTATCTTGATCCACCGCTGGCCACACTCCTCACGGACAGCGCATCTTCCTTTGTAAATATTATGTCAGCGGCGCTACGAGCTATTCATTGCTGTCCGGATGGTGACAGGCTTTTATTGACTTCGTTGTTGTTTGGATATCCCTATCTTGCAAATAGGGAGAGTGTGAAGCTTCGACGATGAAATAGTACCGAACTGGAACGAGCAATGGAACGAGAGTCGTATGATTAGAAAACAGGTAGTTCATACAGCGACAAGGTGTACAGCTGCAATTCCGTTATGCACCAATTTCATTATCAACACATTTTTATAAATTAAATGGAAACATATCTTTCTTTATGTATTCCTCTTACATTTGCAGTTTTAATACCATAATGGTAAACCGTGTAGAATCTAAGTAACTAAAGATTATAGCAAAATGCAAAATAATTGAATATAATAAAATAGAAAAATAATCTTTATTCTGGGAATATGTCCCTTAAAAATAATAAGTATGTAAAAAAGAAAATTTAGAATGTCAATTACAATATATAAGCAATGAAAAAAAAAAGATTCGTCTGGTTAGAAAATATAGATAATTGCACTGACACAATAAATGAAAAAATGAAGAGAAAAAATATAGTAAATAAAAATAATGAAACAATTCATTATTAAAAACAATTCCTCACTTCTAATTAGAATTTTATGATTGGATGTTATAAAAATGATAAAAATAATGAAATGATCCACAAAGTTGATAACGAAGAATACATTGATAACCATTATTTATTACTAATCGAGATTTTAATCTTGAATTAAAATTTCATAATTGGATAGTGTATTTTTTGGAAGTTAGGAGGAATTTGAATGAGGAGAAAGAAGAAGAATGGTGAATATTAGAAAGGAGGGAATTCCAGAAGACAATGGGGCGGGAAAGAAAGGAAAGTTCGAATGCTTTGGTTCTGTGGTAAGGGGTAAAAAGGTCAGAAAAGCGCAATCTTGTTTCCTGTGAGTGGACAGAGCATTCAGAGTATTTGAATTGTAGGAGGGTATAGATGAAGGAAGGGTATTGGGAGTTGATGGTTCGGTTTAGGAAAGATCCAAGAACTATTGGAGAGAGGAATAGCCACTTAACTCGTCGTAAAGCTATGACAAGTGTGACCGCTTCGAGATACGACAAATCTTAAAAAAACAGTTAATGATACGCTTTAATCTGTTCTCGAGTACAAATGAGAGTTCACCGTATACCACACAACCTGGGAGAAAGTGGGAGAAAATGAGTGAGGATACGCGGAGCTTACGGATGGGTTGTGGAAGAAGATACTGGGTGGAATAATTTTAGAGTAATTATTGACGCCCGCATTTTGGCAACCGACAACCGAAATTAGGGCACATGTTCAGCTATGCGTGGTAATATCATTTAAAACTCTCTATATTGCTCGTTGTATAATCAACTAATAAATGCCGACACCACAGCTTGCCTGCCAATACCCAAAGTTCGGGGTAATGCTGAACGAAGCTGATATTTTACTTTTTCATCATTAAACAAAAACTGTTTAGTTTTATTCCAATATGAAGTGATTAGTGCTTAAGTAAGAGTATAAATATCCAATTAAGGATTACAGTGTTTCAATATAATATAAAATATTTAATATAAAAATAATTGTTGTAAATATTTCTCCTTAGGTAAATGACCATTACCCGTCTCGACTAATCCCGACAATATTGATTATCAATGTATATGTCTACTGCTTTTAAAAGAATTTTAAACTATTAAAATATCTTTGTGGTTTGAGACGGATACCGGAACAGTCATTCCAGATTCTGTCTTCATAAACGTTTTGGTTCCAGTTATCGGGACAGCTTAGTAATGAATTGTACTGCCGGAACCAGAAATTGGTTTTCCCTTTGTCAGGACATTCCTTTTGTAATTGAGTTAGTTCAATAGTATCAGAACATCTTGCGCCATAGAAGGTAAGGATAAATTAACATAGTTGAAGAAAGAAATTAAATGAATATTCAGATGTATGGTAAAAGTGAAATATCACAAAAACACTTTGAACTATCCTTGAAGATGGTTCCAGCTTTAGAAAATTTTGCTTAATCGTAACTAAATGCCTTTTAGTTTTTGTCGAAAATCATTCAACCTTCATGCACCCTTTAATAACTTGTTTGATTTCTGTTGATGAAATGGGCTACGATTTCACCTCGATAAAAAGGGGAAACCTCGTAAATGATGTTCAATAACCATCGTATTGAACATCCAATGTACAAAAACTGAGCACATACTTATAAAATAATTTTTTAGAGATATAATCAATAAAAACAATTTATAATCACTTAATATATTATAATCGCCATGGTATACATGACCTGTTTAAAAATGTGTTACAGCAACTTATAAACTTCAGATTAAACTACATCATCATGTTTTTTACTGCCTCAAATAACATTTTAAGGATTTTTAGCCCAAAAAAAGATGAGTGGAACGAAGAATAAAGGTCGGAGAACACATAAACGCACCGTTGGCCAACACTCGGTGGAGAATTGCCTCCTACAACAGCACTGTACTAACGTCACCACACCGTGCCCGACTAGTTTGGTTTACTTTTTGAAGGCGACGATGCGGTCTAGGATTACGATCTCTTCTCCAAACAGACGCGATACTGATAACAACTGATACTGATGATAATCCGGGACGATTCAGTACTAAAAAATCTATGTAATTTAATGGCTATATTTGAGTGCGTTCCCTCTGAGATAAGTCCCCAAGGGGTACGGTAATAATGCAATCGGTACATCGGTATGCATCGTTAAATCGGGATACCCAATTCGATCGGTAAACCACCTAATTATCGCAGCAGGACTCAGGTTGTTTCATTTATTTGGTGTCTGAACATATGTTTCGTCTGAATCATGATTCCGCACGATGTATCAGGCACAATTAAATTTACTTTGCGTTTTTTAAATTATTTTCAATATTCGTGAGCCATTAATTCGTGAATGAGCTTCCACGAACCCTTTTTTTTTAAATTGGATTATTTTATTACCATCAATTCTTAATATATTTATTGAAAAACTAAGGGTATTTTTTAAACTCAAAATCGAAATTTTTAATTTTTTTTTTTTAAATATATATTTTTTTTAAATTATATAAAACATCTATTTAATGCTAATAAAATAATACACATACAAAATTTTGTGATGGTATCCCAAGAGGATCATTAAAATAAATAAAGTTTTGTGGAAGCTCATTCACCAATTAATAGCTATCTTATAATATTTTTAAAACGGCTCAAATAGTTATTACATTGCTTTCTGGCCAGTTGAACACGGAAACTGAAGTCTGATTTATGATTGAATAATTTTCAAATATACTTAACTCGAAGGATGGACCTAAACTTTTAAAGTAATAGAATTAAAAAGGAATTATTTAGAGCGTTTTTTTTTTCAAATTAAAAGTTTTAAAGTTAAGGTTAGATCAAATCAACACACCGACACACCGGCTTGCGGCTTGGGCAAATGTGTCCTGACCTTATTCATCTTATTTAAATAATTTGACAGATTAATGAGAATTAAGCATCACTATTATTCACGAGTAAACAAGTATTGAATCAAAATATCGTTGACCGCGTCCGATATGAGATTTCCGAAATTTATCGGTTACCGGTGGCAATAAGAATGATTACGGACCCTCCTCCCAAATCCCTACCATTTGTCTCGAGGGCCGAAGCTATTTTTATTATACCGGCAGACTCATAAAGTTATTACTACAATATCAGTAGAGCCTTTATACCCCCTCCATGATTTAAGAGACTGCCTTAAGAGAGAGAGAGAGAGAGAGTGTGAGTGAGTGAGAGAGAGGAAAAAGGGGCAATAGCCGTCAGTAATGGGGCATCTTTCCCTAGATATGTGCTTTTCTATCTCCTTCAACATTTCTCTTCTATATTGCAGGTGATATTTATCTATTGAATTCTTCAAATTTATCTTCTCTTATCTTTTTTTTATTATTTCCTCCTTCTGTTCCCTTTATATTATTTACTATCGTCTTTGACGTTAGTATACAACACGATCCAGTTTGACTTTGAGATTGTGAGCAGCTTTTCCTATCTATTCCTTCAAAAGCATTGATCGTAGTCTTTGATTCATTTTTTATTTTGTACGGCAATTTACTGAAGTGTGATGTGTGCTGACTTGTACACTTATTTAGACACTATTATTAAATATGTGATAACGGTTTTCTTCCATAAACAATCTGAGAAATAAAAATAAATACCCACAAATACCATTAAATAACTCAGCCAGCCAATGTTTTGCCGATTCTGCCATCATCAGGACAGGATGGAGACCAGAGACAACACGCACGATAAGGTATTGTAAAATGACTAACCTAGAAAGTTCACTACATAGGTACCGTAGGAAATGGGAGTCACTTGAGCACCTGATCAGCAATATCATAATAAATAAAATCAACTTTACCATTAATTTCATCTAGTTAAATATAGAATAGAATACAAAGAAAACTATATTCTGGGACGAAATCTTCTAAGAATAAATATGTCTTACAAATAAAAAAATAACAATTCTGGCTTGCATATTAAAATAAACAAATAAGAATCATAAATAATATAAAAATAATAAAAGTATTCTTGTGAAGCGGTACGTATAAAAAGAACAATGAGGGTGAGAAAAGAAACTTGCATTCATCCGTTTAACAAACTTTTATCGTTAAAATAATCATTTACATCTCATAGTGAGAAAAAAATACATAGACATAAATTTAAATTGTAATATGATACAGAAACAAAAAATAAGTTATGCACACAGAAAAAAACAAAGAAAGAAAGAGAATCAATATATAAAAAACATTTAAGTAAAATTAACAACATAAAGAGCATATTTGAATTTCTTAACAATCAAATTGTATATGTCATTGTAGAGAAATAATTTATAAAGAAAAAGAAAAGAATCCTTGAGATTTACAAATCAAACAACGAACTACAATGGCAATGAAATGAAACGTACATAAAACGTACGTAATGAAAGCTGATGCATTACAGCAGCGTTGTAGCCAGTGTACGACTGGGTTGTGAGCAGGATTTGAAAAAGGAGGGTTTTAAATGTGGCTACGGAAGGGGCATGTTGAATTCCAGAAAGTAGCGTATGTGATATGGAGGAAAGCCTCGGAGTATCTTCAACAGACTTTACAAAGCTATTCATAATTCTCTTTAGTATATCCCCTATCTCTTTAGTATTTCCCGTGAGGCCACCGTACATCACACGGCCGTAATCAAAATGGGGAAATATGAGGGAGGATACTATGAGTCTACGTATGGATGTGGGTAGGAAATAACGGAAGCAATGAAGAAGTTTAAGTGTAAAAATCGAACTTTGGGAGATGTGGGCGATATGGTGGTTCCAGGAAAGGGATTGATCAATGATTATGCATAAGTCTTTAACGGAGGAACGAAAAGTGATGGCTTGGTCGTTTAGGTATACGATAGGAAAATTTGTATTGGATCTGAGAAGGGGTTTGGATCCAATGACAATGGTCTGAGTCTTAGCAGCGTTTAACCTTAATCCATTTAAGTTTTTCCATGCGCTGATTCGATCTAGGTCTTATTAAATCTTGGTAAATACCACTAATAGCTCAGAAGGAAAGCAGATTAAATAAATTTGCGGGTCGTCGGCATAAAGGTTATGGGAACAATGAAGAATTGATTTGTGAAGGTCGTTAATATAGGAGCTGAAAACAAGAGGAGATATGCTGGAGTCCTGGGCAATTCCTGAGGACAGAGTTAGATAGGAAGATAAGGTTGATTTGGAATGGTAACTGCTTGGGCATGTTGAGAGAGAAAAGATTGAAATCACCAGATAGAGCTGTTAGAGAAGGATAATGATTTTAGTTTGGAAAATGGGATGGAATAGTTTATAGGTTCAAAGGTTTTGGTGAAGTTAAGAAGCACAAGAACAATCATTTTTTATCATTTATGGCGATCTGAACATCACTGGTAATTTTAATTAGGGCAGATTGTGTGGAATAGCCGGATCGGAAGCCAGTTTGGAGAGAATCAAGTTGATTGGAATGTTCTAGGAAATTGGAAACTTGTGATTGCACCAGTCTTTCTAGGGGTTTTGATTGGTTGGACAGGATTGAAATTGAGAGGAGGATGGGAACAAAGGATTTTTTCCAAGAGGTAGGAAATATTGAATTCTTGAGGGAGAAACTGTAGATCAAAAGGAGAACTGGAAGGATTACACAGTTACACAGTTACTAATTACACAGTTATTAATTTGACGGGTTCGCCATATGGCTAATTTCATTACGGCTAATAAAAGATCTGTGGGGGAAATATTGGAAAAATAAATGTCTTTATCGTTAAAAACGATGTCTCAGAGAGGAAGCAAGAAGGGATGGATTGGTAGGTGGTAGAAGAAATGCTTATTAAGCGTGAGCTTAAGTCGTTAGGTGAAACTGGAAAGACTAGTGACGGAAGGGATTTAGAAGGTTCACAAAGGGAACTTTATTAACAATTACTAATATGTATATGTAGGTATAGTGAAATATAATATGTAGGTGGAGTGAATAAAACTGAGCACGTGTTCATTGCTCAAAAAATAGAGCAATGGCTCCGTTTCGATGTGAATAAAGAGAAGATACTCAATGGAGTACTTACTCACTGATGGAGCAGTTGCTCCAAATATGGGTTGATCATTGATTCGGTGTATCTGCTCATCATTCTAAGAGTATAAAACTGAGAACGTGCTCCACAATGTGAGTAAGTACTCAGTAAAATGCCAATCTGCTCTTTCGTAGACTCCGGTTGCTAGTCTATATTAACTTATAAAAATTATTACGCTAAGGATATGAGTATTGGATTCGCTAAGGATTTTAGATATGCATCGCGCGAGTGAGGTACTGGCAGCTGTCGCTGAATCGGACGATGAAAAAATCAAACGTAAATATTATAGCTGGATGTTGAACTTCAAATGTTCATGACCAAGAAGGACATAGGTTAAGGTTAAAATTCGATGTCAACAAACCATGTCTGTATCTGTCCTTCAGATTTTTAAATCTACGCGTTAATTGCCTTTCAAATGATTATCAAGCCTATCAACATTACACGCCAATATCAACACAATTACTTCAATTATAGTTATGAAGTTCATACGAGTTTCCTTAAAAAATAGGTGGTGAAGTTATATGTTTAACATGAGAAATCCGTCAAATAAAAAGTTAAAAAATTAAGTTTCCAACAGCTTCTGTAGATTTTCTTCTTTCTAAACCCACCTACTATAAATTTAATCTTCCATTTCACACATATTGTGAAACTGAACTGAAGTGATTCCAAGTATTACACTAACAGTTTCAACGAATATAGTATTTTAATTTTACATCTATATTTAATCCTTAATTAGTGGCCCTTGGTCAAATTGACCCTGTTAATGTTTTGACATCTTATCATGAAATCTTATCATACTAGCTCAATGTGTTCCTCTTTTTTTAGTACCCTTCTGTCTTGAGTATCTTTTCCCACCGACGGAAGGTTATTTACCGGTTCGTTTATCCAACAATTTGCTATTAAGGGTCGATTTGACCCTGGTTTATTATGAGTGAAAGAAAAATCGTTTCTGCAAACGATGAGAATTTCGACGAAGTTCAACATAAATGGTTCAAGGAAATTGATGAATGATGAAGATGAAAATGATTTAGATCCACATTTTGCTACAAGTAGTCACGAATTTAGTGAGGTAGCAGAAGATCAAGAAAGTGAATACATGTCAAAAAATAATAATTCTGAGGAAAAAAAAAGTATAATAAAGCAACGATGTGTTATATGTGCCCTTACAAAAAAGATTTTAAAAAATATCTAAGTCGTGCAAAAACTGCCAACTGCCAGTTAGCCTGGATTGCCTGGTGATGGTATGTTCAAAATACCAAACATTGAAACTAGATGTCAATTTTTAATATTCAGGGTTTTTGTACGATTTATTATTACATTGTTTCTATATGAAGCGCTAATATTGTAAAAATGCCTATTTTAAATATTTTTTTATATATTTTAACTTATAAAAATTCTGTTCAAAAATTGAAAAATTTGTGACAAAATTTGATCTTTATCTTTTGTTATATTATATTTTAATTCACCAAGAGGAGAAGCACAAAGATGTACACTAGTTACGTGTTGAACCAACATTATAAAAGAATCTAATAATGACAGGCTAAAAAATTTCTCTCATAGGTATTGTATTGTTAAACAATAATTATCAACAGCATGTAGTATATAACCAATTGTAAATGAAATGCCGAGATCTATTTGTGTTATCTGTTTGCATGCAGAGAATAGCAAATGATTACTGCAACGGTAACGAGTACATACTAGAGTTAATAATGGATTTCGGATTGGAACAAAATGTTACAATCCGGTGATCTGAAATACAGTGTCTCGATGTTATTGGTTGAAGTACACAATGTTGTAGTTTTCGTTAGACTTGAATATTTAAAGCTAGGTTTTAAACTTATGTTTTTATTCATGTTCATTGTTATTTAATTTATGTTCTTCACGTATCGGGGTGTTTTAGTATGTTAACCTTTATAAGACCGATTAGTGCCCAAAAACATTTTTTCTTTTTTGAGTATGGAAATGGAATATGGAGTATGGAAATTGTTGGTTTGGAAAACTTAACAAATAAAAAATTTGATGTATGGCGATTCATGCGAAAAACATTGAACCAAAAATTGTAAATAAAATTATGCTTTTAATTATTTTAGAATTACATTTTTAGAAATAATGTATAACCCGATTACTGCTAGGTTTAGTATGATGAAATATATGAAATTAATTGAATCGTTTCAGTTTCTTTTTATGATATGTCTTCATAAACCATCCATGTTACTCACTATATACTAAAACATAATCCTTATACTGCTGAAAAGTTACTTTTAAAAACTAGAAATCACTTTTTTGGGCATCTACAACATTGTTTCTCTTAACTTAGAAATTGAGAATTAAGCAATGAATAAGTAATTAATTAAAATAATGTAGATCAGTTTGTTGAAAACGTTGGAAGAAACTCATGGACTGAAGAAAGTAGGAGCTCCAAACATTAATATCTGATTTTCTCGATATGAATCAGGGTAACTCTCCCCCTTTCTTCCGTGGACACTTCCTATGTAGTTGTACACTAATAATATAGTATTAATAATATTATCTAGTGTTAATTTTATTGATAATTTTGCAGTTGTTATTGATTGTTATGTAATTTTTCATTTTAATAGTATTTGTTTTAGTCATTTTTAGGTAATGAGCCAAACTGATTTGTATATTTTTCCTTTTATAGCATATTATTATCATTTTAGCTTAATTATTTTTATATTTTCCAACCCACTCTCTTTTATCTCTCGTACTATTATATGTATAATTGACGTAAGATAAATCCTATGCTTAGAAATATTTCCGAGATATTGAATTTTAATCGAATAGTTTTAGAAAAAAAAAATATCAAAACAAAATTTAAGTGAAACGATTTATCTCAAGAATCATAAATTGCTACAAATGTTATACTATAGACTGAGCCACACTAACTTCCTCATAATGCAATCACTAGATGTTAATGAAGATGTAAAGTAATTTATTTTTAAAAAAATACATATTTGTTCAATATCCATTGCCAAGAGAGCCCTTTTGGCGGTGCGGAAGTCAACAGCTATGACTTGTCTAAACCTCAAAAATGAAGGAATGCTATAATAATACTTTTTAAAAAAAGTATTTGAGTTTTTATTTATTTATACTATGTGGATCACTGCTGCCGATATGTCTGTCCATCTGGGGTGTATATGGGGTGGGAGGTGTCTACCCAACAGCCGGGATGGAATTGATAACAAATGTGTTTATTTTATATTTTAATAAAAACGGCTCTCCTAAAAAATTCACCATAAGCAATTGAACCATAGAAATCAAAAACTCACAACCTGATTCGAGTAAACCAAATTTCACAGGGGAGAGTTTGTCTCTTTTTTTCTTTCTTTTTTGGGCCTATGCGAAAAATGATTTTAACTCAATTCGATTTTACCGCAATACTTCTTAATAATTTAAGACAAGTTGTGCACAATTTATTTTGATAAATGTATATAATTTATATAATTGGCCCTCGTACTTGCGTTCCTAGTACGTTACGTACTTTGGGAAGTGTCTTAAGTCGAGTCTTGCTCGACAAAAAATATATACATACATAATTTTATTTTATAAACCATACCTCTCTGTACTTCTCGGTAAAACTAATTTTTTTTCCGATTCCAGTCCTCGATAAACCAGTTTTCCAGCGAACGGAACACTTTTATTACCCATTTTCTTTCATAAAACTGCCTAACGTATATCTCACTTCACGAGAAATGGAAGCAACTGAAGAAGTAACATTGCAAAGCAAGAAAAGAAAGTAATTAGTTGAAATATGTTTTATAGTAAATACTTAATAAAATTACTGGAACGTTCACTAGAGCGCGGATATGAATGTTTTTGGTGAAGCACTAATTGAATTTATGTCTGTTTTGGAATATCGAACTTATTTTCTTTTTTCTCATCAATTTTTTTTTAAACTTTTTAAAATTAATTTAATAACTGGATTTTTCTTATAAATTTATTTTTTAACGGCTTCATTAGATAAAGCCGGCTTCATTAGCTCTTCTTTTATTAAATGTTTATAAAAAAAAAAAAAATTTCGAGCGACGTCAATTTGAATTCCCTCTGACGTAAAACGGTTCCTTGAAGAAATTGGCTAGCGACGTAACTTCTAAACGATTTAAAACGGGGCGACGTTAAACGGAGACTGCCTGCATATGTAAAACTTTTGCCTCTTACCGCTAAGAGCGGTAAAGCGCCCGAGGGATAATAATAATTAGCATAGAGAGTATTGTAAAGAAGGCAGCTGATTGGCGGGGGCGGTGAGGCAGATGTTGAAGCACCTGTTCCGGTGGTAACGGGCCCACGGTCAGCTATCTACTCCGAGGAGATATTTATGTCCGGCCACCAAATGAGATAAAACAAATGATCTATGCCTCTAGTTTTGTTTTATTGCGAGTGTAGTCTTCTCTTTAATCCTTAGGTCTTGGCTATCGTGCCTAAGTGAAGAATTGCACAGTACGTACGTTGATGTCAATATACATGCTTTCAAAGGAAATTATACTCATCGCGAATTCTGAAACGCAATTTAGCCCTCTCTGCGCCCTAAATTTATCACTATAACCGTAATAATTTAAAACCGTTTGCTCGTCTTTTTCAATTTTTTTTTCGCTCTTCTTTTTATTTTCTGCTCTTCCGAAAACACAGGTTTCGGCGACATTATCATTCTATATAAAATAACTTTAGACTGTAATGCATATTTAAACACTTACTAACTGATTGCTGGCAGTTATAGATACTAATCTCTCACACCATTTATCTACCTTAAACGACAATTGCGTTTCGATTTAATTATTTAAAACAAAATAGTATGTATGAATTTTATCATTTTATTTTATCTGCATATTTAATGTTGTTAGTTTGAATTGTAATATTTTCAAAGTATTTATCCATCATATCAAATCCCTTAATACACATATCCATGTTCTTCCATCTTTGGAACTATATCAAAAATAGACGTTGGCAATCATCGCACTTGCTGTGGATCGTCTGAAATAGTTAAATAAATAAATGATACAGGAATAAGAAGATGGTTAAAAATCAATCACTTGTATACAATTGAAGAAATACCAATATTTTGATAACAAATGTCTTCTCGATTCCGTTGAGCCTTCGGAAATTTCGTTTATTAAATTAAAAAAAAAAAAAGGAATGCAATACCTTCAGTTACTGCAACTACTCCAGATTGTCAAACAAAATTTATTTTTATTTTCATCCTTGCCTTAGCTGTGCAGGATTCGGTAGAAATGAGACGGCACTTGTGCCAATTTTCCTATCGTTTACAGAAGAGTGTATATGTATTTATAAAAAATGTATTTATAAAAATAAAAAAATCTTTGAGAAGAGAGAAGAGCATCGCGCGGACTGCCCCCTGTGACCTGAGATGCCGAGGGTGAGCCTAGATTGATGAGCCTTCTAATGGGTGAGGGGCCTGTTGGTGGGCAGTCCTTTTTCTGAAATAATATCAGTGTTATCGACTTCGGCTTCTGGTGATTCCGAAAGTAGGGTTGTGGGTTATTCCGTGGGACAATAAAGGATTGTTAATTTATTTAGATATATTTTACATGAGATGAAACCGAGTGTTTGGGTATAGGATGTATTCTATTATAAATAAATACATGAAAAATCTACAATATAACACAAATACAACCTATTAAGAATTTTGGGCTCAGTAGTTTTTAAGGTAATACTATTTCTTGACCAATACTCACGCTAAGGAGGGTTTCCAGCTCAGATTCTATTTAAAGCTGAAATAGCCTAATATAATGTGAAAGCGTGTCTTATATATATATATATATATATATATATATATATATATATATATATATATATATATATATATATATATATATATATATATATATATATATTATATATATCATGAGAAATACAACAAAACTACAAATGAAAGTTTGACATCATTTAACTGAGGCAAACACCCAATTTAACAAAGCCAGGTAAGAAACTTACCACAACAATTTGTAGCCGAGGCCACACGCAACGCTGACGTGAGGGCTATGAAGACGTCATCACTCCAGATATCTTAACTTGTTTATCTGAACGCTTCAAGAGCGGAAACAATTATCATAGCCGATGATTGGGCGATCATATAATTGATTAATTACAATCTCCAGTTAATGAATTATTGCCATGAATCATTCATGGAGTTGGGCGGTTCATTAGATGCCAGCTAGATATGCAATTATAAATTGTAATGCCGAGTCGCAGGTGTATGGCAAGGACCCACACCTGGGCCCAATGTTAGGCACTGTATCTCACGCTTAAACGTCTGCCTAGAACCAGGGCATATATTTACCAAAAGCAAAATATGGAACTTAGTTCCATAATAATAATATGTAATAATAATATATATATATACATATATATATATATATATATATATATATATATATATATATATATATATATATATATGTATGTATGTATATTAATAATAATAATATATAACAACTTAATATATAACAAATAATTAAGAACCTTCAATAAAGAAATTTAAAAATAAAATGTTCTGAAACTGCCACTTCCTTTCTATGCGATAGTTAATCTTGACACAAAGATCTGTTAAATCAAAATTAGAATAGAAATACAGGACTATAAAAATTCATCACAACCTTACTAATCTTAATCGTTCAACACAATCCATATCCAGCTCCACAAATCTCCCTTAATCCTCATCGAAGACTTATATATCGAAGGTAGTGGCCCCCAGACCTTTTGGACATATGTAAGCTGAAGTTCTGGCAATGTCCAAATTTTCCACCTAAGTCTTGAGCTGCTATAGATGCATCATTCAGCCTCCAATGACATCAAAAGCCAGCGCAACGCGGTCAAGAGAGAAGCGCTGGAACATCCTGGAGTCCATCTTTTTTCTCCGCAAGCTTCTTAGCTGAGAGTTACAGACATAAGTATCTCTGTGTTTAAGATGTTCATTTTATTTTCATTTTTATTTATTTATTTCGAAATTATTTAATTTATTTATATTTGCAGTAATCATGGTGTGAATGAAGTCCCGTATCACTATTAACATTGTCTTTAATTGAGAAGGCTTGTAATATTTTACTATAAAAAACAACTTTTATTTCTCTATAAGTAACACAGAGTCACTACCACTGCATGTGAACAAAATGCCCCTAGATTTAATACGTGGGATACGAGGCGAAGGGAAAAATCCTCATAAATAAATGAGAAGGAGGTTGGCAGCCCTGGGGAACTATCTATTTGGCGGCAACAGACCAGAGATATGACTGCACCCTCGGCATCCGAATCGGTCAACCATCGCCACGGCCGGCTGAATTATGAAATAAGCTCTCAGCTGAATTGGATAGCTAGCGAAGAAGGCCCGAATAAATCTAAGGGTTTATTTTTAAGGCCCCGATTTATTATAAGGCCCTCTCTCAGCGGTAAGCGCACTTTCTTCCGTTTTATACTTCGATTTATGAGTTTTCCAGAGATGGTCAGAATAACCACGGCGGGGGAGGCTTTTCATTTGGGAATGGCAACGTAAAAGGGAACTAAATGTTAGGTGCTCCAGGGAGTTACACCTAAGTTTTATCTAACAACCCAGTTACACTCGAAACCTCTGTGGAATAGTCTTTTGATGGTGCGTAATAATATAAGCCGAATTCGTGCTTTAAAGTTAATTATTTATTATTAAAACACTATTTAATTCTTATAATTATTTTTCAAATATGGACATTTGCAATTTACTTAGACTAACCAACTATTGCTGTAATATGCAAACGCCTCAAAAGATTATCATGAATTCATTGGGATCAATCAAGATTAGAAATCTCGGGATTTAGGTGGGTTTGAGTTTTAAAATGGAAATTGCAAGACAATTCCCATTGCCAAGACATATACATCGAATGTTGTAGATTTTTTTTTTTTTTATTACATATTGTAGAAACAATAATGTGAATTGAATATGAGGAGATTATAATGATTTAGTTATTACCTCTGTCCGAATAGATGTAATTATAATAATTTAGATGTTTTTTTTTTTACGGGGCATTTCCTTAAAAAATTCCTGCTTTTTTAATGCTCTTGCACTCTAACCAGGACAAGAAAGGGGGGTCATCTTGCAGTTTTCAACTTACTTTTGGCAGAGGGAGAAGGTTGTGATTCATTCAAGTATTCCGATAAGAAATAAAAGTCAATCTTCCTCTATTAAAAAGCTAATTATTCGTTATTATTTCCTTTTCACTGTTTACTTTTAAATAATATCTTTGTTTTTTAACATGTTATTGTAACGGAATGTGTTGAATTATTGTTGTATTTTAAGCTAATTAGCTAGAATAATTTCTGCTTAATTGATATAAAATTCTTTATCCAAATGATTTTTATATGAAAAACTTGTTTTCATTTTAATAATTTCAATTATAATAATTATTATAGTAATAGAAATTATTAAAATGGTATTGTTATTATTACTATTTTAGATAAAAAAAACAATCGATATCCTCGTAGATGTTAATTTTTGAAGATTTTAGGATTTTTTAAGATCAGTTTATTGTATCAGTTCTTTGGAACTAAAATGAAATGTAGCTGCCAAATATAAATTGTCGGCGCCTGTGCATTACGATATTTAAGGAAATTATTGATTACATCAATATCGCACGCACATCTAGAATGTTCGGAGTAAATCTCAAAAAATGTGTTTTTATTAAAAAGAACATTATAAACAGGTTAAGTACTACATTGAAGCTCTCAGGGTGTTTCTTCTAACACCAATTGCTGCTAGACAACTTATTCTGTTTATTGTTTTGGCCTGCTTTTTGGGATTTTAGGGTTTCCAAATATTATTTCTGATTTCAGACATTTTGTGTTACGCCTCTTTCTGTTCTGGATATGCTATTTACGTATTAATTACTGGGTTTTCAAGTCTGCTGATTAAGATTTAACTCTAGAATATTCCTTTTCGAAAATTCATTGCGATTAACAGGCCTACTGCATTTTTTTTGTGCAGTGGTCGCATTCCGCTAGATGCCTTGTACAAATTTGTTGCCAGATTTGTATACAGAGTAGTAGAATTTGTTACTAATGTAGTGTATTATTACCCAACTCAGTCTAATTTTATCAAGGATAGAAAGGTAAAATTACCATGTGGGAGTAAAGAATCCGAACACAAATATTACAGCCTTATATTCAAATCGTCTAATTTTATCTGTAGAAAATTGTCAGCGTTCAAATTAGTTCAGTAGCAATGCATCTCAATTAAGAATAGCGCAAACTATAAAAAATATAATTTCTGTATCACCGTGAAAAATCACACAAATAATTAATCGAGAGATGTTAATTGTTACTCTGGGACTCACAATGTCTATAGATCGTAGATTGGTTCGGGATGCCGAGGTGCGTGAGTCACGCGGCGCGGAATCCGGTAGGTGCCAACCGATATTTTACATAAGGCTGTTGGAGATAATTGTAGTATCTGCAATTTACTACTTATCTCATTATTGAACGGTGAATGAATCATTTATTTTTATTTATAATTTTTTTTAAAATTTGTTAATTCATTAAGTTTTGTATATTTATTCGATTCGCTATTTTTATTATTATCATGGAATTGCCAGTTGTTAATTTCTTTAAACTAACAATCAACTTCTCTACAGAGTTGATTTCTTTAAAAAAAATACTGGTTTGGATGAAAAAGTGCTGTTAACTTTTTCCTAATTTTTATGTATGAAAATTGGTATAAACAAAAAAAAATTGTGACACTTAATTCTTTCGAGGAAGCACTTAAATATAACCATGTAGTTGTATTTACCATTTATTATTATTCCTTTATTATTTTATTATTTCAATTTCATTTATTGGATGAAAAACTGGAAATTGGTTATCATCGCTCATGTTCTGTAATTTAGAACTTGAAGCAATTATATTAGGCTGTAGAATCCTATTTCTTTTGCAATGTTATGTGGTAATTCTGATGGCCATTTAGTGCCTCAGCAATAGATCGAGGAATACTCTTCGGTGAAGACTCTTTTGCCATTATTTAGCCGTGGGCAAGGGAGCAGTGTCCTAGTTGGAGCCGAGCGATAACCATTTTCTAGCACGAAGCCCTCTTCTTTAGAGATGGTTTTACAAATCGTAGTTTGTTCGGCGTCTGTTTATACCATAACCTTTTACATTTAGTACATATGATTTTTCCAGAAGGGCGAAAAATTTCGACGTTGTCTAACGTGTGTGCTTCTGTTCAGCCATCTAATTCTCTTTTATATCAATATGGCATCGTATCCGACCGTTCGTCATGAAGTTTTTAGTGTGTGCAGCAGTTGTTATATTTCTCTGATGAGTGATTTTCCTGATTACGTTTATTAATAATTAGTGAATTATTTCCTTTTAATAAATATTCTAAAAAAAACAATCTTATACGGGTTTCTGAAAAAATGCTTTATTTCATTTATTATTATTATCTGTTTATGTATTCGAATTGGTATGTTTATTTTGCTCTATTCCTCTTGTATAGATCCTTTCTTTAGTGATTTTCATTCTTAATTAGCCATATTTTGTTCATAGGTTTGACATACCTACATATTATTTGCTATTTTAAACGTTGCCTCTATTTTGTTATTGTTTTCTAATTGTCTTTGAACATTTTCATATCATCCTTTACTTTTCGTTTTTTTTTGTTTTTTTTTAAAGCTGTTTCAATTTATGAAATTCCATTAAACAAAATTGATAAAAAAATTCTTATTATCCTTTTTATTTAACTATTAATTTTTTTTAATCGGACATGCTTAATTTTAATTGTATTTAAGCATGGAAGACATGAGTGGATGAAGTCGTTATGCTACAAAATGATAAATAAAGTTTTTTTTATAAATACCTAGTTTCTATAGACATGATATATTCAATACACACAGAAACCATGTAATTAACCAAGAATTTCTGGTTGTTAATGTTACAAGTCGAATTTAAGCACCTTCCTTCTTAAGAAAAAATTATTAAATTACCAATGACTAACTAATAATTATTACTAAATAATAATATTAAAGCGTGAATTTGGTTCCGGGACCGATAGAAAGCAACAAACCTTCTCTATACAAAAATTGGAGTCTGGGAGAAAAAAATGTATCCATATATATCAAACTGTCTTTATATACTGTGTTGTTATAATTCTTCATGAGATTCGAAATGACTCTAACGTTAATGAAGTTAGGATATAATTTTTTCTTTCAAAGGAATCAAATCAGTAAAATAATGACGTACAAAGGAAAGCCAGTTCTATGCAATTGAATTTAGATTGTTCGATAAAAAATAATAGCAGCTTATTATTGTAGATTTTAATTGAACAATGGGCAAAGCACATCCAATATCTAACCCAATCAAAATCCTGCTGTCAGAATAAATGTCCATTAAAATCTTTTACGAAGTGATCTAATGTTGTTATATAAGGATTTGAACCCCCCAAGGCTGTCCTGACTGACACCCTCAATAATCCTCAGTCCCTGGCTATAATTGCCAGTGAACACAATACCACCACCATTAGTACTGCCCCTTATTTTCTTTTAGTCTTTCCTTTTTTTTTTTGTTTTATTATTACTATTATTATTTAGTTTATAGTTTCTTTCTTGCTCTTTTTCTCCTTTTTAATCAATAGTAATTGCGAGTTATATTCCTTTACGTCAGTGATAAACTGTCGTAAATCTATTTTTGCATTACGCTAGTTGCATTATTCTGACCATATTCTTCTAATGCAAGTTTCTTAAACAATCCAAAAGAGTAATAAAATATTCAATGCTTCAAATATAAACATTGATCTCTGTCCACAACCAGCTATACAGTGCGATCAGAAACTTCTTTTTTCTCTCCTGTAAATATTTTAAAATGTTTGAACACTTTACCTATGACGTACGGATATAAAATCTTGAATTTGAAATGTAAATATTTGAGAGAAACAAATATTTAAGGTATCACTTTTTGCATCAACCGAAGGAAAATCTTAATAAATTTCCTATAGACTTCCTTTAGTTTACCTAGTTTAACGATTAGTGAAACCGTTTTCACCTCTACATTCCTGCTGCTTGAATGACGCAATTGACTCATATGCAATAAAGTAGAAGTTATGGAACAGTGGAAGAACCATTTCTCACGTCTTCTAAAGGAGGAAGTTCCTCGAAGGCCACTCGAAGAATTAGATTAGTAGATTAGAATGAATTAGTAGCTGGTAACAGGAAAAGTGATTCTTCTTTAGCACCAGATCTTGAACCACCAGACGAGGAGGAAATAATTGACACCACAAGGAAACTAAAAAACAATTTTTTAGCTCCGACTACAGAAGTCTACTCTTATCAGCATATAAAATATTCTCAAATATGCTGTTCGCACGATTAATACCTTTTGCATAGAACCAACTTGGTCCTTAATAATGGAGATTTAGAAATGATAAATCTACACTAGATCAAATCTTCAACTTAAGAACAATCCTCGAGAGAGAACGAGAATATAACATCAAGAAGCACCATTTATTTATTGATTTTAGGGTAGCCTACGACAATATAAACAGAGAACTCTATAAAGCTCTTCATGACCTAGATATCCCTGTAATAGTCAGGCTGGTGAAGATCTAATTGGAATGAGTTGGAAATACGCGCAAGTGAGCTGGAGAAACGCAAGTTGGAAATGAGTTGCGTTGACGCACCAATCAAGATTTGTATAATATACATAATAAACCTGACGTAATAACGTTCTTCAAACTTAACCGCCTGTGGAGGGGTCGTCATATGGTCAGAATGGAAGACAAGGAAATAGCAAAAAAGGCTCTGAGAGAACCGATCTATGGTAAAAGGCGGCGCGGAATACCGAGAGCAAGATGGGTAGATGGCATTACTGCTGATGCCCGAAATATCCTACGAGTCCGCAATTGGTTGTTGGCAGCGCGAGATCGTGACAATTGGAAGAAGTTGTTCCAGGAGGCCAAGACAGTAGCGCCACTCAGATAGTTTACCTAACGAAGAAGAGAAATAATCTGAAACAGGTGACATTTGGGGAAATACCGAAAGAGAACATTTAGTAAATGCCCATATCAAAGAAGTAAGAAAGTAACAATTATGTTTTGAACATAGGCTATTAAATGCGGGCATGCCACCTGTTGTAGGTCTTGCGGCCATTTCCTTCTAACCAGATGGTTAAGCTTTAAGAACAAACGGAATAAGAGCAGTAAGACTTTAATAGACGGTTTTTATGTGTTGTAAAGCAGGATTGCATTGATAAAAGTATCCGAAATATTCATTGAAAATTAATATTGAAACGAAAGACAGGTGCAGCCGAGAGACTTAGTTTTGACATGTAACGAATGTAGGGTCAAATAAGATTCCTATATTTTCAGTTGGGCTTGTTACTGAAAGAAGTTAGAATAATCCTCCTTCGTTTAGAAGATGTGTCCCATTAATTTTCGTTAAAAAAAAATGTTAAACAAATATAAAAGAAAAATACTATTAAAAATAATTTTTACACTTAATAAAATTTATTTAAATTATTTAACACTTTGTGTAAAATATAAAGTAAAGGGTTATAATAGCAGCCTAATTGTTGCAATGTTACCTAACGACCATCTCAGAGCGGTTATTTAGAATCATTTTTTCTAGACTTTCTCTAGAAGGCAAACATCCTCATATAAAATTGTATATTTTTAATGCCCCTAACATCTCTTGTTCATAAAAATGGTATAATATTGTGTTCACAACAATAATATACCATTTGTGTTAAGCGGAAATTTATTTTTTAAACAAACATTAGCTTCAATCATTTTTAATACAATCCTTTTTTTTTTCTAATTTTATCTTCCATGAGAAAGAAACGATTTTATTGTCTTTCCTAAATTAATATTTAAATAAGTTTGAAACATTTGTTTTGCTGCTGAAGCTTTATCGTCGAAAAATTAGTGTGAGAAAAATTTAAATATAAAATCTAATCAATAGAAACAACATTAGCAAAATTAACAAATTATAAATATAAGATATACAAGAGACAGAAGTGGTTTTTATGTAATGATCATTGAGGAATAATAATAGAATATCGAGAGGTAATGTTTTTTAAAATTGTAAATTAAAAGAACAAGAAGGTTTGATGATGGAAAGTAGGATTCTGAAACGTCATAAAAAGATAAAGAGAAAATAAAGTAACATGAAGTATGATGGGGTTTTATTAATTTACAGAAACTAATATCCTATATATACGGGATTTATATTTATCCTATTTATAATTAGTCTGGATTTTTAATGATATTAGGGTAAAATTTAAATGGGTATGCTATTTAAATCGTAAATGACTAATTATTTTAAATAAACACCTCCTATGTAGTGTTACTATTTGAGAAGAAAGATCTAATTTAAATTAATATCCTTTTATTTTTTTTATTTATCCATCAACTCCAACCTTTCAGAACACTTACTAGAATTAATGGTGGAATATTAAATTGAAGCTACATTTTTTTTTTTAAATATATATATATATAACAGAATTAAAGAAGTACGATCTTTAAGATTTTTAAAAATTTAAGAGCCATAAGACCGTGTATGAGACTAATGTTCCTTGTTAAATGATGACGATGGTCTGTAGAGGGATGGGTTGTTGAGAAGATGGCCAGCAATGATCGCGGGGTATTCAGCATGATACCCATCTTATTTCACAGATGCATGCTCCCAGTTTCACCACACATCACCTTAAACACCGATACATTACCTCTTTATATCAAATAATCTTCTTAAGTGTTCCGTGGGGAAGAGCAAATCGTCTACTTTAACCTTAGGTACCTTCCTCTGAGGGCGGGGTGTTTCGGTGGTACCATCTCCACTCAGTCATTGTCGAACATAAATCAGCGATAAGGAGAAGATCTTTGGGAACTTTTATTTTATAAATAAAAAAATTGAGAAAAATACTCTAAGAAAAATATTCCAATCTCATTTCCAATTTCATTTTAAATCTGAACTTGAAAATATTAGAACTTTCAGTTATAATATATGTTGGTTTTTTAACCTAAATAGTTGTCAAAAGCTGCTGAAATGAAATACCAGTTAGAAATGAAATCAATAAAAATTCCATTATTGATAAAAGATAATTATATTACAGAAATTAAAATTGTTTAAGCTATTGTTATATTTTTCAAATACTAGAAGCTTTAATTTAAACATTATTGAATTGGGCACAGAATTTCATCTCATTGGAAGTAGGCATTTAAATTACATCAAAGCCTATGAAAAATAATAATTTATAAGAGAATCGTTCATTTAACGATTCGATCCTCCTATTGTAGAACATCAAATCAAAACAATAAATCAATAAAATTTAATTTAGCTCATCCAAAATATGTAAAAAATTGAAGTTTATACCAAAATTGAAAATTTGTTGCTGTTTTATACAGAAATGAATTTTAAAAAATTTTGTGATCGAACTTTACTTCTGTAATTTTCAAATGTTTTTGTTAGTATAGTACATAACCCAAGTGGTTGAAGAGCCCAAGCGATTGTTAATAAATAGAAAAAATGAATAAAAAATAATGATGAATAAATACAAAAGAAATATTAATATGAGAAGGAATTAAAAAAAATAAAATTGTAATTATTAACGTTAACGGTTATTACTAAATAATAAAAAAAATTAAAACATAACTGCCTTGTTAAAAAAATTACTCGATCCGGATAATCGGATTAAATTGATAATAGGCAAATCAAAATCCTTAAATAAGGATATATATCGTTTATTACGATAAAAACTATTTACAGCTGATGAATCAATCGACGTCAACATTTCGTGACTCTCTAGTAAACTTTTTAAATTCAATAAAAAACATTATATAATTTATAATTTTTATTTTATAATTATTTTTTATTTATAAATTATCTAATAATTTATTGATAAATTTATGCAAGAACAGTTCATTGAATCAAATTATAAAGCGAATATTTGGCATATTCGCGTTCTTGCTATCATAGCTAAAAAATATATAAAATATGTAAACATTAAATTAATAATAATATTTAAAAATCCGATCGGGATAAACGAGTATTTACTGTTGTGTCCAACTAGTAAAATTTCTAGAATATATATATATATATATATATATATATATATATATATATATATATATATATATATATATATATATATATATATATATATAAATGAAAGAAGAGTATCTTGATATAAGTACCGTATGATTAGGGCCAGCTTTACACGAAACCATCCAAACTTTTCGACTTGTTCAGTTTATTTTTCATATTCACCCATTTATATCAAGTTAGAAAAAAGTTGTGGAGTAAATAAATTATGACCATATTAAGGCGGTTTAAAATATGACATGTTAATTGAAAAATAGATTTTTTAACAGATAGTTTTTTCTTTATTTATTTTTTATGAGAAAAAAATGGAGTGCGTTTTTCACAGGTTTTTCCTCTCCGCCTTCGGAAAAATACGGTAGTATTTCACATAGCCGGGGCCAGGAAAGAAAAGAGAATTGGGATCCTATATATACACTATGTATATTCCCCTGAGCTGGAGTGACTGCTCCATATCATTCAGTCAGATTTCTCCCTAACTCGAGATTGTCTTTTATTGCCTTTCCTTGTCTCTTCTGGAAAACTGGCGGAGCTCACAAGAATATTCCATATAGGATGTTCGGGGCGGGATGTTGGTTCCTTGTAGGCACGTACTCCCTGACACATATCTCCCAGTCCCCGGGGCATAGATCCTCGATCAATCCTCAAATATTTAACTATCCCTCAAGGACTTTCCAGTTCGCAATATTCTTGCTGTATTAAAAAAAATAAATAAAAAAGCTATTTTTATAATTACAACGTCCGTCACAAGGACTATTTTAATTACACGGAAAAAATAAAATATAATATGTATATATTCCATTGTAAAAAAAAAACATGGGAAACAGATAGCATCAAACAATAGTTGCCCAAATATATTAAATATGATGACGATAAAGACAGTAATAACCCGTATTTTTTAAGATTATGAAGGTTATTAACAGGGCCGGTGCGTGACGTGTGCGAAATGCGTCAAGGACACAGGCTCGGTAATTAAAAATTTAATATCAGAAATCGAATAGAAAATGAAACAAAAAATTTTTTTTTTTGTTATTTTGATGAAGACGGCAATTGCTACAATGAAGCAGCATTTGAATTATTGAATAGTGTCCTTAAGTCGTTCGAATTTTTATACAATGCCTATCAAAGCATGAGATGAAATGACAGACAAAGTATTAAAGAAAAAGTTTAATTCCTTAGAAAATACGTTAACTGATAAAGAAATTAAAGACATTGAAGCAGAAGAACTCGAAATATAGCTGAAATTATTTTCCAGAAAAATTAACAGCATTAGTAAACCAGAGACGGTTTTGAAATGAATTTTTAAGAGACCTGCTTCAGTTGCTGAGAGTGGAAACCTTTTTCGCACACATAAGAAAAATACCAGGCGCTGGCTCCGATTAGTAACCCCCAAAGTACAAGTTAACCTAATAAATGAAATTATTAACTTTTTCTTTCTTTTTTTCCATCCATACCCTCCTCTCTCCCCCTCCTCCACAATGAGAAATAACAGCAAACATTGATAAACTGTAACCTAATACAATGTGTGTTGTGAACTTGCTTCCACAGTATATGTATATATATATATATATATATATATATATATATATATATATATATATATATATATATATATATATATATATATTTATATATATATAAATATAGTGTTACATATTTTTTTTCAAAAAAAAAGAAAAGTTATTTAACCCAATGTTCAAAGTATATCTCTTTCGTCAGTTGGGTAATTTAATACCTTAGGTTGAGGTTAGTGTGATTCAGCCAACATGGAGTAACCTACACCGTATAGGAAGGATGGGTTTCTATTAAGTGTTACTATTGGACTATTCGGGTTCCAACGGAAGTAATATTACTATGGCTAGTTTTGAAGTCTCTCTGGCATTGTCAAATATTATATAGTATACAATACTATTATTTTTTTTTTTTTTTTAAGAAGCATAAAAGTTTGTTTTTTTGAGATTTGTAACAATATTGAAAGTTACCTGTGAATTTTGGGCCTGAAAGTATTTGATTATATTGTAAGACATTCCTGTTGCCCTTGAAATCCTGGAGACAATTAGAAAAGTCTGAGAATTAGATTCCTGCACCTAGCCATTTCTAATAGACAAAAAGTCAGTTTGGACAATCAGACTTCAGTATAGAACAGTCTCAAATATAATAATTCAAAAGAAAAAATGAAATCAGATCGCCTTTTTTCTTTTTTTTTTCTTTAGAAAAAAAAAACATTAAATCGAAATTGCCCCATATTTAATTGTGCAGCTCACTAAACTAATTTACTTTCAATCGTTTTTTTATTAAAATATTTTTACGTAAATCGATATAACGTCACCAAGCATTGTCCGCTTAAGCCATTGCCAGCTGTTTTAAAGTTCTAAGTGATAATATTAAAGATATTCCTTTGATATGAACTTAATTTTCTTGGAATATTTTGAAAGGTAATTTATATTGTATAATTGGCAAAATTTAATGAAATGGGAGACTTAATATATTTTTTTTTGTAAGTTTAAATTTTTCAAACATCGATACAATTACTTTTTATGAAATTAAAAAAATGATTATTTTATTATTATTTGTTTTAGTATTAAGGCCATTATTAACATTATTAATATATTAGATTTGACTGCTTTTTCAGAGTAATGAATTACAAACATAAAGCCTATTTAAAAGTTCAGTTTTATATTATTGTATCGCTATATTAAATATTTTAATCTTTAAATTAATTTTGAAATGGCTATAATTAGAAACTAAGAAAATATTCTTACCTTTATCTTCCTGGATCCTCCCTATTGCCCCCTACATCTATTTTTGTACAAACCTGAACATTTTTCTCGGCCGTTTCCAAAATAGTCCCCAATTTCTCGGTTGAACAAATGTTTCTGCCTTATTAAAAGGAGATAAGACCTTCTGACTCCATCCTATTTACCATAGCTTTAAACGATTTTCTAAACCGTTAATACAGTGATAAGTTGGGAACCACTTTGTCTTATGTACTAAGAGGGTGAGTTTGGGGCAGATGTCATTTACTAAAAATAGAAATAATGGCTGTAATAATTCGTTAAACAATGTTCAATTTTTTTATTTCAGTTATCATGTTCCAAAGTGATTGAAGTACTCATGTTATTAAATTTATTTTACTTTTTCTGTTTTGTTTTGCAAATTATATTTGTCTATTCATAGATTGATTGATAGGTAAAGTCTAATTGGTTTTGGGAGAAGCCCCATACAAAAAAAAGTTGACCTCTGTACGGAACGTAAAATAACAATGAGCAATGCATATAATAATGTTATATAATTAATCACAAAAAATGAATTATAGTTTGTAATATATCAATAAGACATACAAATCAAAAATATAAGTAACATTAAATGTGATATGTTTAATCAATGAGTACTAAATTATTACTTAATAACTAAGAACTATACGTGATAAAGACAAATATCAGATATTCATTACATGCAATAATACACTACATAAGGTAAACTTGGGCAATTGGAATAGTCTGCTTCAATTCCAAGAAGAAAGATGTAAACTAAGTTGTAATTCACCAGTAAATGAAATGGAGTAAAACTTAGGTTAGGTATATTTTTTAAAAGGGTGTTATATATATGTTTATAAAAGATCTTCCTACTTGTTGTTAAGGTTAAATAAAATTCGTTGCGGCATCTTGCGGAAAACGTTGCGGAACAAAACGAAATGTAGGACGTCAAATGGCAAAAATTGTCAGTCCCAGTAGATTCATTCAGTGTGAGCCCAACATGATCAAAGCATGCACGTACAACTTATCACTTCTACCTTCTGAAAATTTTGAGCCGCAGAATAGATAGGCTTTATCCAGACTTTAGTGGTTCTTTTGATTCACCAATGGGTAAATCATAGGAGCCATTTGACTCACTTGGAAGTGGAACATCATCATGACTTGACGGTTCTTCAATACTAATTGTCTGATTCAACTTCTTTTTCGTTCTTTTCTTGTATTTGTATATTTTCTTTCTTGTATTGCTCTTTACATTTTCTGTACTACTCCTTCCTCCTCTTCCGCCAGTGATATCCTGTGATGTCGATAGAGCAGTTTCCTCCACATTATAGTTCGTTGTATTTTCTGCTCCTGCTTTATTATTTTGGGTCCTCTAGAACGTTCCTTGAAGCTTTATTTGAAGCGGGAGGTAGTGGAATTCGTTTCCATATTATCAGCAACCATAAATCAAACATTGACGTATTGGATTTGGTCATTTCCAAAAAATGAACTGGAAGATATAAGAACAGATTCACGAATGAAAATTGCTACAATTTTGAACCGATGAATAGGTGAGGACCATATTTTTGATAATAGCACAAAATATCAGTTTGAACTTCCATTCTCACGGCTTTGAAGAATTGATAAAAACAAAATTTAACTTTTCAATAAGAACACCGGTGGCAGCTGAACCAACATCCTGATCTTCATGTTAGTGCCTCTTTGCTACAAATGGCGGAAGGTACTGTTAGCTTATTATCACTTACCGTCAAAATATTAAGGGATTACATATTACCACCACTCTCCCCTAATATATACAATAAATGAATAAGGATGAGTAGTATCCTTCTGTCATGATAAGGCATAAATCCGTAACATGAGAATAGAGATTAATTTGTCAGATAAAAAAAACGTATGTCTTTTTATGTTATTTTTGGAAGATCCCAAAACAAAACCTTGTCCTTTCAGACAGTCATTATTAGAAATGGAATATATAATATCACGTAGATGCATATTAGAAAAAGTACATCTCACACCAACTAAAAAATTAAAAAATACCAACCTAAAAAGTCAAAATACACCCCTAGTTTCCTAGGTATTTCTGCATTGTCTTTTTAGAGGCTCTGTCTAAATCAATATCCACACTGTTCATTCGATTCGACGCGATAAACGAGGAAGGGAATGCGAGGCATAATATGTCGAATAATTATTTTTTTTTTATTGCTTATTGAAAGATGATCAATAAATTCTGTTGATGAATAATCGGATGTATGTTGTATCGGATGAATAATAGTCGGAGGATCCTAGTCAAATTAGACTTTATCCAGCGAATTAATTCAAACAAAGCTCGAAATTATTTCAATCAACTCTGGGCATCCCCAATTAAAGAGTATTATATGTTTGGGATGGTTTATGAGGTTAGTTAAACTTTTGGGAACCAAATGTTGGCACTTTTTTCAGTTTTTCAGTCTTATAACATCAGAAGGGTTCATCGCACAGAAAATTTTACTTTTACCTCCAAAGGCCATTCAATTACACTTTTCTTAAAAACTAAATTTGGTTCAGTAGTTTGATCAGAATCGGTAGTCAAAATAGGGCAAAAATTTCCATTTTATGTTATGCTCAGTTTTATATGCCTGTAACTCAAAAATGGTTATTCCAAATGAAATGTGTCAAATAACTAAAATTTTAGTTTAAAAAAAAGCTTCTTTTTTTTCTCATTTAAAAGTATAGGTACGTGCAAAAAACGTAAGCAGGCATAGCGCTGATTTTTTAATGTATATTTATTTTTTATTTTTAACACGCCTAACCTCAAAATCACTGATGTTTGTCTAGGATGATTGCTTATTCATTGTTTTATGAGTGATTCAAGGACTTATTATGAATTTTTTCAATAAAACCCATGAGAACCATCTCATTTTGTTTTCGTCCCTCTCTCATAAATACAGCGTAACTATCCATAGTTGTACAATTTCCAGCCATAAAGTTTTACAGATTTACTATTTAAAAAGGATCCAATCTATTCGAATGATTAAAATTTCTTTGAAACCTAATAAAGTTTGGTAATAAGTAACTTATTTATCACAGTATAATTGAAATAAAAAATCAAATCAAGCAATCAGTTTATCTTAGTCTTATTCCAGTAGTAATCTTTTCTTTTATAAAAAAAAAAAAAAAAAAAAAAAAAAAAAAAATTCAGCTGCTGAATTGATTCTCAATAACTAATCAAATATACAAAGCCAATAAGAAAACATAGCAAAAGAGGTACTCGTGGCTAAGGAAACAGTAACAGTCAGTTTTGAAAGAAAGGAGTGCTCCCCTCGCACATAAGGTATTCAATGTATGCCGAACCCCGGGATTCAATATCTACCTTTAAATAATGTAGAACCAGTTGGCAGGAGAAAGAGATCTCTACCACTATTGGATTTGAGCGGATTGTATAGGGCAGGGGACCTCTAGCCATAACCTCGTTTCCTCTTTTTCTTCTCCTGGATAACCGTCTTCGGTTGAGTCCTCAGGGTCCCTCAGGTGTATTGGCTGAGGGGGTTGGATATTCTATGGGGTGAATATATTGGAGGATAAGTGCGGCCCGCACAGGCACTCAGTACTCAGCGTTGTTCCGATTTTGTGTCGTATTAAAACGACAAAATAAATAAATATAATCAATAATTTTATATCGAGCTTGTTAACAACTACATACAGAAAATGAAAAAAACATCGAATTTTTTAGGATTTAAAAAAAATATATTATTTGTCTTTTAATATTTGCGATTTTTTTACTTTAAAATTTGATTGTAATGTTTCAATTTTAAAATGCGCGCCTATTTTTTGTAGGCTTCTTGCAATCCATTATGAGATATATATCGTCGGTCCCATGTTAAACTTAAGAGTTTGAAAAATTCAATTTTTTGTTTTTGTTATTTTTCGATAGTATTTCGATTGAGAATGCTGAAATCATTTTTACGAAAAACATCTTCAAGCCTGAAGCTTCCATATTAAATAACGAACATGCCTATTATTATATAGGCAAAATAATAATTACACACGAGATAATGAGGTAAAAAAAAAAGGCGCATATTCGATAGTTGGACATGGCCGGGACGATATGTCCAGGTCAGAATTATATAATTATATATTAGATATTAATCTTCAGTATTGGGCGTCGCTACAATTACTAGTAGTTGACTCATTTATTCGAAATACAACAATTAAATCGTTATAAATGATACGATTTAATATTAAAATGGGTGTATTTATTTCCATGGAAACTTTATGAAAAATGAAAATCAGCCTACCTGTCTTTATTGTGGGAATGAATAAAATTGATGTGCATTCTCATTGGGGAGTATAGATCATGAACCATACAGATCTTAAGATTTGCAAAAAATGTTAAGAGAAGACCATGAACAATAGCAAATCTAAAAGATTTATAACAAAATACAGAAGAATTAGAAGTGTAGAAATAGATCGGAATTGAAAAAATTGTAATCAGTAACTTAAGTTAAAAAGAACTTAATCGAAATTCACACTTGTGACTAGTCGACAGTCACAACCACTGTATATTGTTTTAAAAATTTGTAATTCAAATGCAAATGATTGCAGTAGTTCAAAATAAATCATGTTAAAATATTCATATTTTTGCAAATTATAGTAATGTTCGAACTCATAATGAATAAACAGTTTCAAATAAACATGTTTTATTTTGATCTATTAAAAAAAGGGATTTGTTTTCTGTGTTATCTCACGTACTTTCATTTTCGTAAATACATTTCGCAGGGTCACCTGAATTCTCTAAGTAGATGATTTTAACTGTTGCGATAATTAAATAAAATTGTATATTTACCTAAATCCTGTATTATTTTATATTTATTATGGCTAGTATATATATGTAACTAAACGATTTAAGTTCACATAACTGAGTGGTGTTTTACTGCGTATGAGTTTAATTACCTATATCCCATTCATATTCATTTAGTTTCGAAATTATATATTGGGCAACTGTATTTATTTCTAACGGTTTATTACTAAATAAAATAAATTAGCTACGTAACCGAGTTTCATGAAAGTTTTTTGTTCCACTAGTGGTAAAATCTCCATTTAATTATTTTTAGTCTTATAAACAGAAATTAACTTAATTAGACGAAAATAGACCTTTTGTTACAGCAAATAATTTGAAAGGCTTAGAAACTATGCTGGGTTGGATTAGATCACGATCTTACAAAGTTTAAGTAACTGCTAAACCTTTATTTCAGAAGATAGATTTTTCTTCAATTTTTAAAATGTTTCCTGAGATGATTATATTTTTAATATTACATTCAAGTCCCCGTTTTAATCAAGCATTTCTATTAAATTTATAATTCAATAATAATATAATTATAATAATATTATTATAATTCATATAAAGATTCATTATATTAGCTGTAGTGCAGTTTTTGTGGCAAATACAAAATTGTTAGTTTTCATCGGATTATTTTACTGATGTAATCATAAAAAAAAAATTAAAACTTGTCTGAGATTCACATTTTACAATCTTCAGTGACAGTCATTAAAGTGATATGTAGAACATAAGGGAATAAATGTATTGACAACTCTTTATAATTAACCTTAATGAACTTTCGTGTCTGATTTGTGAAACACCGGTGTTGAAAATTCATGATCCCAAAAGGGCAGCTCTTACTAGTTTAGGATTTGAATTTAACGAGACAACAACGCATTGAATCCGAAAGTATACCCTACATTACCTTAACTAACTTACATATTAAGCCAATGTAATGAAAATCAGCCTTAGTTCTTTATCGGAATCTACAGATAAATATTATTCGTGATTATATTATTATTATATAACAAAATAGGAATACAAATTGAGATATTTATCATCTGAAACACTGCTTATCAAGCCCAGACATTTGATTATTATCTAAAACCTATTACGCTAATGAGAGTATCGACTTTCAAGAGTTTCCTTAATTATGAAAAACTTTTGCCAGAGAACCGCCTACGTAAGTTGAGATCTAGTTAAACTTGTTTTTCTCATCTATATCGCCCCCGAGCGGGAAAGCAGCGTAAACAAGTGAAGTTTCTCAGGGCTCTTTCTCATTACACTCTGTACTTACCTGTCTCCCCCATTAAGTGAAAGTACTCCCAAACACTACTATCATTATCTCCATCAGCTGTCTTATAAATCCTGCAATTACACCATTATTCTTCTCTGTTTGCTTTAGCTTTCATGTAAGAAAGGGTGTAATCTCTATTAGAATTACCCTTCGCTATCGAAATCGTTAATAAAAATAAATAAACAACCAATGCACTAAAATGGCAAAAGGCAATGATATTATGGTATGAAAATGATAATCGTGGATTCAATCGTATGAGCTGTTAATGACTTGCGAAAAGTCAATCAAGTTCTTTAATAAATATACTAAATTTAGTTACTCGTTATATGATATACCTTCAACCTTATCTAATAAGAACAGGAAAAAATATTCTAAAAAAAAGTAGTCAGAATTCAAGAAATAAGCACACACACACATGTGTGTGTGTGTGTGTGTGTGTGTGTGTGTGTGTGTGTGTGTGTGTGTGTGTGTGTGTGTGTATATATATATATATATATATATATATGTATGTATGTGTGTGTGTATTTTATAAAAAGTTTATATTTATATAAGTCCATAGACATAGAAGGAAAAATTACATCTGCACTTAAAACAATAAACTGAAATAGAAATGCAATCCTCTATTTGAAGGCCTCGATGCAACAACGATGTAATTCCAAATTTTCTTTTTAATGAATTTTAGCCTGTGGACAATACAGCTGTTTTAATCGGTGCAAGAACCGGGCACAAATGCAACATCAATCGTCCGTTTCGTGAAAAATATTGTGGAAAAGACCAATAGAACTTGTCCAATAGAACTTGATATCCATTGGTGCAAAAAGCAGTCGTGTATGGACTTGTTTTCGGCTGTATGAATGCAAACTATCTTTCTCCTTTAAAAGATTAATTCGAAAATTTGCTGATTTATTCAAAGCCTAATGCTGGAGTTACGAGGTGACTTACTTAATTTCATTTGGCTCGTACGAAAAGTGTGCGTTTCTGGACTTACCAGTTTCTTGTATGCTTGCCTTCGTGAACTAGAAAAATACTCTTAATTAAAAAAAAAAAGAAGCAATAAAAACTTTTAGTTAGCAAAACAAAAAACAATTCTGAATTAAATGAAGAATGATAGATAAATTATACTTAGGCATAGATAATACACGTAAAACCAAACCCGCACAGTATAATACTAAAATTTCATTTGGCCAGCGTCTGACTGCTATTGAGCAGGAATTGGAACAGAAGGGTTTTAGATGCGTTTCATGAAGGAGCATGCAGGATCTTAAGAGGAAGAGGATTCCAGGAACTGGCAAAGCGAGCAATAAAGAAATGTTAAAATGATGCAGATCTAAGAAAAGGAGTATAATGGTCAGAAAGTCTATATTTTGTGGTCAGCGCGTGGTTATAGTCCAGGCACCAAAGGGTTTTCTAAAGAAAAAATTATAGAATTTCAGGTTTGTCGCCACGCCAGCCTACGAAATTCACAATGAAAATTAAAAAAAAAATTTATCTGAACTTTTTTTTTTCCACTTGTAACTAGAAAATTAAATATTTTTTGAAAATGAATATTTTACATAAAATTTAAGTTGACAAAATTTCCTGCAAAATGCGTATATTACATTTATTTTTTGGCAAATGTAGCAAGGAGAGTGGTTGTGCGATTTACCATAAATAAGTTAGTTAATTCCATTAATGTGACCTGCGCATGTTAGGCATTTATAAAAGAATCTCTGGACATTTAGAAGGGCGTTTTTTGCGTTATTCACAGAGAGCGAAAAAGAGACCTTTTTTTTTTAGCGGCGTAGCAGGTTGAAATCTTCCAAAAATGCTTAGTTTTCTAGTTAGAAGTGAAAAACTAAAAAATGTTCCAACACTTTTTTTTTTGTCTATTATTTTTGTAGTAAATGTTAAACTTGTTAAAAATGATTAGTTGTCTAGTTATAAGCGAAAAACTGAAAAAGTCATGTGATGATCATTTAGGAATAAGGCAGGAAAGTTGGTTATGGATCTGAAGAGGGGTCTGGAGCCTATGTTTTTCCAGATTTTCCAGCGTTTGACCCATAGGTTAAACATATTTAATAAGATGGCCCAGGCACTGATTTTCTCTAGTCCTTACATTTTCGCCAACGCTACGAATAATAATAATAATGTATCATTTATACCTAAATTCGTTTAATTTTTTATGTTTTAAAATTAATTATTTGTGATGATGGAATTTGATAAAATAAAATCAGCCAAGATTGGTTTTGATGACATTTTTTTTTAATCGCTTGGCAAAAGGTCGTAATTTGAGTGCCTATATTTTCGCAGAATATCTTGTTTTAGTTATACATATCCTCTAGAAATAGGAGAAAATTTAATCGTCCCTGACATTTTATAAATTATTTTCATTTCCTATGTAATTGAATTCGCTGCATTCCTTAATTAAAGCTACCACTCGCTACCAATAGATTACTGTATTGCTGCCACATCAAGTATTGTAATTAATTCAGGCAAAATACCAGAGCTCTTAACAACTATGGCTAATTTAATCATCCAAAGGACTTTCGTCAACAAAATGTTTTTTTGTTTTTTTATTTTACCATATTTCCTCTCGAAGTAATACATTTTTTTACGGTTACGATTTTTATTTTTGAAATATGTTTTTGTTCGATCTAATACAATAGCCAGTAGAGTCAAACTAGAGTTGGAATATCGAAACGCGATATATCGATATATCGGATTTGAAAAACCGATATATTATATCGATATCCTAACACCCGATATATCGATGATATCGATATTTTATACCGATATATCGATGATGTTGATATTTTAAATTTTTTTATTTTATTTTAATTAGAAATTTCCTTTATTCTTTATCATATTTTTAATTTTATCCGTGAGCTGTACTTTACTTTATAGCATAATTATTTAATCAATCTAAGACGCTGTCTTTGAGCTGTTGTAACTTCCTTAATGTTATAACTTTATAGGTGTCACTAACGTTCAGTTAACTGTTGTTAATTGTTGTTGTTGTTGTTAGTGTGGTGATTAAAGGAAAAATAGAAACGAAAACGTCGCCGCCAAAAAGTGAAATATGGAAACATTTTAAATCGAGAGACATTATTTTATTTTCCACCCTACCCTGCCTAGAAGGCAATACGGGTGTTTGCAGGAGTGTGATGTTATGCATTTCTGCTTAACAACACTGCTGCAAGTAAATCAAGGTTACAATTTGGCCACCATCTTCATCTTCCCCTCCTGGGTATTCTGTCCGGCGGCCTCTCTGGCAAGTTTCCGTCTCTCCTTCCCAAGGAAAAGTGTGTTGGACACACTATCGCCTTCCAACCACACACAAAGGTCTTGAAATGTGGATAATTCATTTCGGTCATCAGCTGAGGGAACTCGCTCTCCGTCAGAACATAGAGCAATGTCTCCCTCAGTAGTTTGGTCCTCAGTGCCTCATAGGCATAGGGGATCGATGTTCATACCATATTTAAAAAGCTTCGCTCTGAGACTCCCATGCCCGGTGAGAATCTGTGAGACCCAGTAATCCGGGAGGACCCATGCCGTTTCCAGTCGCGATCCGACGGTGGGAAAGTACTTCCTCTTTAAGAGGATGGCCTGAGTCTTAGAACCCGCCATCTTCAACTTCTTTCGCTCGCACCATTCTCCTATCAGGCTGGCGCACCGTTCAGCTCCATCTTTCAGTCTGGCCCTGCTATTCGAGGCAACAACAACAGCCAGGTCATCGACATAAGCAGTAGCGGGGAACCGCTCCTCCTCTAGCACTCCCAGCAACTCGTCGAAGACCAATTTCCACAGGAGCAGGACCAAGGACAGAGCCCTGCGGACATCCCCTCTCCACAGTGTCTTCTACTTCGTAGAAGCTACCACGAATCTGTATTGTTCTGGCCTGGAGGTAACTTCTGACCAGGCCATACAAGTTGCTGGGAGCCTTATACTTATGCAGCTGCTGGAGCACGCTCGGCCACCATACGCTATCAAATGCGGAAGTTATTTCGAACAAGAGGAGCATAACATACTTCTCTACCCTCTCCTCGACATCACGGCGTACTTTCAGCAATGCATCTGCGGTTCCCCTACCTTTGCAAGATTATAAATTGCCGTGCATGGCTCGCTCGTGAGAAGACTGGTCGTAGACTCGCAAACATCAGGTTCTCCAAAATCTTGCTCAAGACGGGGAGGAGACATATAGGCCTATAAGACTTGGCTAATTGCTTATCCTTGTCTCCTCCTTTTTAAAGGAGCCTGACGTCAGCAAGTTTCCAGCATCTTGGAAAGTATTTCCTGTCCAGGCAATCATTGAACACGGACAACAACCTTCCTTCAACATAGGGGATACTATTTCTGAAGATTGCCGCGTCAATGGTGTCTAAACCAGGGGCACGACCAGTCTTTTGCTTGTCCACGGCGGAACGGAGATCCCATATGTCCCATGGTGGGTACAAGTCCGTACCAGGAGGGCATACCGTAGTGCGTCCCCCAAATGCTTCCTCTTCATTTTTCTATTCCTATCTTGGGAAGGATCGTCCCTAGGGTGTCTCTGCTATAAACATCTTCGCCGATTCCTCAAGAGTTTTTGCCTGGGTACCATCACGCTTCAACGCTGCAATAACTTGCAGAGAAGTCAGCTTACCAAGAGACACTCTGTATGGGATACCCCAGGGGCTTTTTGATGACTCCTCAACAATGAACTCATCCCACGACTTCCGCTTTCGTGAGCGCACCTCGTTTCGATATGCCCTGGCTTTAGATCGAGAGACAGTAAAAGTGCGGAGTGCAAATATTGTCACAAAATATTTCGGACATCGGGAAACACAACAAACCTACGGTCACACTTCAAAGCTTCCTATTCACACGTTTTTTCGTCTCCATCAGGGTCAGATGTTTCTGCAACACCATCTACTTCTAAATCAGAAGAAATGAAACAATTCCTCCGTCAAAAGCTTCTGACATAAGAAGTAGTTTCCAAAACACCGCATCATTTGAAGAGGGAGGCGAACGACGAAGAAAAATTAATGATGCTATTTTATACTTTATCTGTAAGGATACTCTGCATTTCTACACTGGAAAGAATACAATGAAAAGTATTATATAAGGGAAATGTTCCAAAATTTGAAAACAAAATTAAAGCAGCATAAGACAAATTCAAAAAATCCTGATAGTAATAAAGAAGTATAAAAGAAATACTCAATTTCAAAATCTATATGAAATTGAAAATCATTAGATAAACATAATAAATAAAATAGATAATGAAAGAACTAATAACTGTAATGAAAATAGTAAATTTAAAATAAAAATAAGATCTAGAACAATTAATATTGATATATTGATTGAACTACCATAAATATTGATAGTGTTGATAGATAGTGAAGACACAGGTCAGATTATTCAAGAATAGGAATCAAGGCACATTAGGTAGATATTAACAACTAGTTTTAAATTTTATTGTTTCAACATTTCACAGTGTGTCATATGCATAGTAAAATTTAGGTCAATCGTAATTGTACTTTCGTATTTACTATGAAATAGGATCCAGGTTTTTCCTCCTTACCCTTCAAATAAAATTAAGATTTTAAGATTACCAAAACAAAAAATAATATGGATCAATCATTCACCAAATTGAAATAAAATAGACTATACAAAAAATGTAATTAAATTTTTGTATATGATCATTGGTTAAAATATAACACATGCTAATTTATAAATATAATGGGGTAAATATGAGAATAAACAATATTTAGTTGCCAAACCAGAATTAGTAGATATGATTGAAAAGCATTTACTGTTAATTAATCCTATGTAAAGACAAACAGGCAATAATATAAATGGTGATTGTACTGAAATATGTTTTGAGAATGCTCAATGTATGCATGGAAACTTTATAAAATACAATTTTTTTTTAGAAAAATAAAACAAGGTTTTATTTTTGAAACATTTGTAGAATAATATAATATATGAAATATGGCAAAAAACCTTCAAGATAAAAATGTATTATAATATTTATTTTTTTACCAAAGTATACCAATTTCATAACGTTATACTCATTTAATGCACGGTTTCTTTGCTTTTTTGTCTATTTTCTTTCGATATATCGATATTTTTCTACCGATTATCGGTGGATATCAATATTTGGTTTCGCGATAAATCAAAATATCTAATATCGATATTTTTCTTTCGATGTTCCAACCCTATTTCAAACCAACTGAGCATCGTTTTAAGAAATCAATTTTTATTTATTTTTTTTCATAATTTAGCCGTTTCCTTCTTTAAGCCTCGGATTATTATGTTTGTGTCTATTCGGAAATAGTTAACGTTGTTTGCTTTGGCATTATTTAGAGTTTCTAATTTAACGGATTTTCATTATTCACACTCATTCAGAAAATCTTCTTGAAACCAGAGTTTGTTCTTTTTATTTTCCCTTTTCTCAAGAACCTTTTAACCAATCTCTTTAATATTATCTCTGATCCTTACCTATAACTTATGAATATTTTCGCTATTCTCTAAAGATCCTAAGACTTCAAACTTATTCTAGCGTGAATCTATTTCATATCACTAAAAATATTACTTTAATATTTAAAAGATGCCAATGTATTTTACGCTAAAACTTTGGAAATAGTACGAGCAATTAATAATATTTTAACTATTGAGAAATTATCTCTCCGGTTTTGTTATTGGGATCTTTCTTTTAATATTTATTAATATATTTATAATATCTATGTTATTTACTTGAAGTTTTAATTTAGACATGAATTTTTATAGGATTGAATCGCAAAGTGTACACAAAAAGAAATGTTATTCAAGTTATGTACAACGATGAAGTTGCTTATAGACAGAATGTTGTCTGGTATATAGATAATTTTTATCGTGAGGCTTGGGGTCATGTATATCAGGATATAATGGTGAAGGTAATATCAAATTTATATACAATAGAAAATAACTTGCCTCATATTAATATTTCAACTATCAAACTATGTCTTCGAACTATCAAATAAAAATTTTAATTTACAGAAATCGAAAAAAAATAATTAAAAAATTTGTTGTTAATAACAGTAAAGGAAGCGATTCCGTTCAACGGACTAAACGGGGGGTTCCCTAACTTAGTCACGCGTACCAGTGGAGGCACCGAAAGACAGCAGGTCGTACGCAAACTTCAAAAGTCATGGATAAGATCCTCTATTTAACATGTTCAATGAGGAATAACAATTTTTTAAATTATTATTGAAGATTTCAATTACAAGATGAATATACACGATCGACAATTAATAAAAATCATTGAGGATGGTCACTGCAATAAAGGCGAAAGCAGTTGAAGAGGATTTAAAAATCAAATTGAGCACCATCAAGCCTAACATTGATGATCTGATTGTAAATAAACAACATTATGCTTCCAACTTAAAAAAAAATATATCCAAATTTCTTATTTTTGATGGATAAAATTTTATCTGCAGAATTTTTGGTGTTGGCAATCTTTCTGTTGGTGTTGTTTTGTAAAATGTATGGACTTTATTTTCTTAAGCAACCTTATTGTAATATTTTTTTTTGTTTAATAAACTATTATAAATCAGTTTGTATTTTTTATGCAAAAGAAACTTTAATTATTTTTTTTCATCCTATCTTGCCTCTCGGCATTACGGGTTTCGGAAGAATTACCTACCGATGAGTCTCTTCATCCTTACTGCGTGTCCATTCTTAATTGAGTCTATTATAATAGGTTGGTCCTACTATTTCCTTCCAATCGTATACGAAAGACACAAAGTATGGATAATTTTCCTGATCAACTAATTGAGGAAAATCACTATCTGTAAGGACACAGAGGCCGGTTTTCCTCTGTAATATTGTTCTTATTGCCTCAAGCGCGGTGCAGGTAGTGACGATGTGCTTAGCAGTTTTCTGATCTCCACAACTGGGGCATAAAGGATTAATGTCCTTTCCGAAACCATGGAGCTTGGCACGGAATCCTCCATGTCCGGTGAGAAATTGTGACATCCAGTAATCAGGGAGGACCCATTTGGCCTTCAATCGTGAATGGACGTTGGGAAAGTATTTTCTCAAGGTAGCTGCTTTCTGAGTAGTTACCCACCGTCAAATCCACTTCTCTATCCTCCCGTATTATCATTTTCCATTTCCTTGGATATTACGCAATCCTCTCTCGGAGATTCTCCGGATGACCTGTTGAGCCTCCATGCTTGAAATCATATTTCGTTTGCTTTAACTTTAATACTTTAATACAAATATCATAAAATCATGTACTGGGAGTTATCTAAAAAGTGGAAGTGATATGCAGTGAAATCGAGTCTGGGAATCCTTGGACTAAAGTTTCTTCGCTGTAATTAAAAAAAAAATAAAATAAAGAAGTGAAACATCGGCTTGAGAGTAGCCAGGAAAATTACTGACAATCCAAGACCGAGCAGCCGGTATACAGACACAAATATGTTTTGCCCCCTGAACTGAAGGGTAGTTTTGACTAATGTGACGGGGTCCCTCTGACAATAGGAGAGAATCTAATGGCTCGGGAGGAGCAATTTGGATAATACTCGGCCCCTATTGTGCCAACCCCTTCGCCTTCTATATTATAATTTAGCGGATTGACTGGGAGGGGGTTGTTTTCGCCTAATTTACCTCCCGCCCCTCCCAAATATTCTCCCTAATGCGGATTGCTCCCCAGATCGACGGATATTACCGAAGGGTTAGCATTGATTCGGCTGGTAATTAAACCCTTATATAGGGACTAATCGTCATCAGCTTTAAAGACCTCTAATCATTCTCTCGTCATGCAGCCCTAGCTTCGGAGTCAATGGTGGCCCTGTGATTCATTGCGCGAGATCCCTGGGAGGAATCTCGATGGCCTTATGGGCAACAATTACAAATGTTGTTTACGATCGAGCGTATATTAAATGATATTTATTTTTTTGTTTTGCTGCTTCAAATATTAATTTAAAACATGCTGAAAGTTCTTTATTTTATATCTCGAGTTTTAAAAATGATATCGGCATGGTATTTTCCAGATAAACATTTGTTTTTTAAAGTGCATTAAAGAAAAAAATATAAACATTAAAAAACAATATTTTCTTGTTCAAATAATTTTAAAAAACTGTTTAAAATGTCAAGTAAACTATAAAATTTTTCACATAAAAAAGGATAGATATATCTCGAGTTTTAATATAGATATATAGATATAGATATATCTCGAGTTTTAAAAATGATATCGGCATGGTATTTTCCAGATAAACATTTGTTTTTTAAAGTGCATTAAAGAAAAAAATATAAACATTAAAAAACAATATTTTCTTGTTCAAATAATTTTAAAAAACTGTTTAAAATGTCAAGTAAACTATAAAATTTTTCACATAAAAAAGGATAGAAGATTTGGATTCAGAACTTCAAAAACCAAAAATGTTGTTTTTTCAAAAATGATGAAAAAATGTTTTTCAGTTCCGATGGTGCTCAAAATTTTAAAAGCCATAAAATTACTTTTAGGCTTGAAGTTCTGTACCTCGTCTTCAGTTTACTCGATATCGACGTTCTTGAACGTTAAAAAGAGGAGAGATTCTTTTTTCCACAGATATATAAAACTATTGCATTACCTTAGAAGGTATACGTAAAAAAATTGATTACCATATAAAAAACAATATTGAAGTTTTTTGCGGATAATGTTGGTTCTAAAACATTTAGAAACACAACGGTTAAATCAAACCGCGTAGTTTAAGGACCTTCACCGATGGCCCTAATTTGGTTTGAATCGTTAGAAGGGTTCCTGATTTATGAGCGATTATTTGAATCTTAAAAAAAAATTTGATGGGTAGATGACAAAATTTTGGCCAAACATTTTTATTTTTAGTGGTTTTTTGAAGTGCTTAAACAAAATCTGACCCCAGTATTGATTAAAAAAATTTTGTTAATATACTATACTCCATAGAATACCGTTTTCTTTAAAATTAAGTCAATATACCATTCAGATCGCTCTAAAATTCAATTATATCGTTTTAAAATTTGGATCACTCTAAAATTTACTATTTCTGGTTAAGGAATAATGTTTTTATATTTCACCTCAATACGACCTTAAATGTTCTTATCCATGTACATGTTGTAATATTAAAACATTATTTGTGATTAAGAAATTGTAAATAATACACTTTTATAACACAGCTATAACCATTATCGTTGACAAAAAATAAGAAAAAGTAATATTAAATATTAGGGAGGCGAATTTTTAAAACAAAATAATTGAATTTTAGAGTGATCTGGAGGGTATATTGGCTTATATGTATTGAAAAGGGTTTAGAAATTTCTATGGTGTGAAGTATATTTACAGAATTTTCTTATTCATAACTGGCGTCAGATTTGGTTTTAGTACTTGAAATACTCAATATTCAAAATTTCGAGTGAATCTAAAAATAAAAATTGTTGACCCTAAAAAGTTTACTAAGGATTACCATTCCAATATTTTATAAGATTCAAACAATTCCTCATAAATCAGGAACCCTTCCAACGATTCAAACCAAATTTGAGCATCGGCAAGAACCTTTACCGATGTCTTAAATTTGGTTTAACTGTGGTGTTTCTATCTGTTTTAGAATGTTATCCGCTAAAAAATTCAATTTTGTTTTTATATAGTAATCAACATCTTTTACGCATACCTTCTTAATATATTCTTTTGCAATAGTTTTTTATAAGTTTGAAAAGGAGAAGCTCCACTCTTTCTAACGAGTTCAAGAGCGTATTTTTACTCTAAAAAGCGAATGTACAGATGAAAAAATCATGGCGATATCATATTTCAAATATGAGATATAAAATAAAGCATTTTCAGCATGTTTTATTTTTTTTGCTCAGGCAACCTAGGCAATGCTTTCGGTCGGTCGGTAGTCGGGGGAGGGGAACGGCTCGTCACAAGACCTGAATTAAGAAGACAAATAATAAAAATTATTATTCTTTTGTTTGCCTATTTGCCAATGTTTATCATTAATATTAATTTCTGATAATAAATATTTAGTGATTTGTATTCCAAGTATGAAATCTGTATAGTCTAAGGGAAAAAAAATGCTTTAAAAGTCCCAGAGCTTAATTGCCCAATTTTCAAAATGGTTTCCTCTAAATTATTGTTTGTTTGACTTTTTGAGACCATTAGGCATTTATGCAATTGATTTTTCTTCTACACATAACCAAAATGTTTTTGACAAATGCACTGATAGGCAATATATTATAAATAATTTAATGTTTTTTTTTTTAATATCTTAATATTACCTATATTATCAATTTTATAGAATGAGATGTAGGTATAAAATATTTTATAGTTTTGGTCGGTACAGATGTCCACAGACATAAAGAAATGTGGAGGTACTTCTAAGGTAATCTGAAATTCTGGAAATGCCGAGTTGGGAGAATCGGCTTCCGTATAAAGTTTATGGGAGGATAAAAAGTTCGGAAGGGGGCCCGGGTTCGTTTAATAAGGGAAGTGATTTGTATAATAAAGAATTAGTTCTTGAACTGCTTGGGAAACTGGAGGGCGAAAATTAGAATACAAAGGGACTCATTCCTCTTCCGGAGCGGGGGAGAGGTAATATTTTAATTTATACAGAAGGCACTGGGAGAGGGGGCGGTATTTATCTAGAAGTTAGTAATTTTCATTTGCTGGCGAAGTGGAGTTAGCAGAGCCGTTATTAAGTTTAAACTTGGCACCAGCGCTCAACTCAAATACTCGACCGACTGGAGGGGGTGGCGAAGTTGTGTATGATAATGAATAAAGGCCTGGATTATCCAGAATATAGCCTCATCATTCCAGCTCTCCAGCAGATTGCTTCCCTCCCCTGAAACGATTTTCATATTGAGATGAACCTGTTTATCTGCGAGCAGTTCCCTCCTTTGCTGATTGCAACCCCAGCTGTAAAGGAGGGTGTTGATTTATTAAGAAAAGTGCTAGCTTTTTTTTTTTTATTTATTATTATTATTATATAGATAATATAGAGTTAATATAGATTATATGGATCACGATGAACGTGATTTGAATATTTATCATAAATAAATTACGAATAAACCTTATAATAGTTATAACCTAGGATTTAACTTCAAGCAGGAATAAATCCCACTTTTTTCTCTCTCCTTTAAGAAATCAGCGGTCTATATCATATGGACCGTTACATTTTAATAATTTTAATATATTAAATATAAAAGTGGTGTACGCAGAGGGAGGAATCGGAGAAATATATCCTCCCACTCCCCCTGACTAAATCCTTTTCATTCTAGTAAATGATTAAACTAAAACTTATTTTATAAAATTATAAATTATAAAAGTTAAATATGTTTCAGAATCCTTTGATTATTATATTCCGCAATATTAATAATTATAATATTTACCATTATTTATAAAAATATTTACTTACTCAGGAAAGATTAGAGAAAAAAAGGGACCAAAGGTGGATGCTATCGACCAAGGTGGCGAGTCCCAAATGACAGATGACCACGGCATAATAGCCTGATGGAGCAGCTCTTAGCAGGTTTTTTCTTTTTAGGTTCGGAAAGAGGGGGGGGGTGACAAGAGAGATTGAAATGTATGGGGTCAGTTAGGGGTCCGAGGCTCGGCTTATATGAAACTATAAGCAATTTTTCTTACTTCTCCCTCTTTGCGTTAGACATACCGAGTAAAATTATGGGTTCCTGTGAAAATTTGAAACAATAATATTAGACTTAGGCTTAGGCTTTGATACTATTATCGAAATAAAAATTAAATTAAACTAGTTTCTATTTATTTGTTTATACGATTTAATATTGAAGAGCAGAGCACAGTTTCCGTGTATCTTTTGGCAAGATTCAGTAAAAAAAAAAAATAAAAAAAAAAAAAATAGATCATATAATTTTCCTAAGACATAAAACTCAATCAGAATACTATAAAATAGTTAGAAAAGTTCTTGTTAGTTTGGACGATGTAAACAAAGTTTTATTTTCTTTCTCTCTCTTTTTTTTTTTTTTTTTTTTTTTTTTAATGTCGACTAAATAATTTAAAGGAAATCATAATTTAAAAAGTAATCAAATTTTTTATAATTATAAATTTTTTTATTTACTTATGTTGCACTTTGGTGTCACCTAGCTTAAAAAAAAATGTGATTTAAAAATGGTAATTTGTCGGTGCTATCCCCTATTTCTTCTATTTATGAAGATGCGTACAGTATTTCTCCTATACTATTGAAACGCCATGACGAATTATTGGTTTATTTTTTTCAATAATGAAACTTTGAAATCGAACAAAAAAAATTCTTAACCTCTCCCCCTCAAAATTTGAGGATTTTTGTTTCAAGATACGTAGAATCCAAATACCGAAAAAAAGTCTTTATTTGTTTTTTGTTAATAAAATTCTTTCCAAAAAAAAAAATTGTTTTTGAAATTTTAGAATTTTTGTCCTGAAGACGGGGAAATTTCCCGAAACGTTGAAAAGTATGAAATATAAATATATAATAAATGTTTTTTAAATAAAACGCATTATTATAGGAAGAAAATTACTTCATGGATTCATACCCAAAATTAAATATATTAAAAAAAAATTCTAAGAACAAAAAAAGTTATTAAAAAAATCGTCGAAATCGGACCGCTATTAGCAGAGATATAGCATATTGAACTTTGCGAACTAATTCCCCAGCGCTCGTTATCTTTGGCCTCCTGAATTATCCTTTTTCATTCCTTCCTGTCCTGCGCCTTTCTCTTTCAATCGCGGACTCCCAGCTTCCTCGCATCTCTTTCCACTTCATATTTCCTTCGATTCATCCTCCAGTGTCACCAGACTTCGTCTTGATTTCCTTTTTCCTTTTCCCACTGAAGTGCGCCTCCAACATTTTTCACTGTACCCATTCATCCCCTATTCTGACCATGCATCAAGGTCATGTTAGCCTTCTTGCTAAAAAGAAAGTTCTATGAATCGACACACGAGTTGTTTTTAATAATAAACCATTGTGTAATGATTTGCAGCGTTCTAGAGTTGTGTTCGGATAAGTGTAGTGTTAGTTCAGAGAAAGTGTAGTAACGAAGAGTTTAGCCACCCCTCCAAAAATAAAAAATCCCCATTAGGTTGTTTTTTTTGTATTTTAATAACCAAAAAAAAGTTATTACTATCTTACTGGTTATTAATATCTTTATTGTCATTGTAGCTTATGTAATCTTCATTGTTTATTGCCATCTTCATTTTTTATTGAAGTGGAATTAATAAACAAATATTATGTTTTGTATTTTTCAACCATCCTCCGGACGGTATCTCTCATTCTTAATATTAAAAAAACTACAAAATATGTTATAAAAAACTTGAATAGTTTTCTTTTATATGTTGCTTTTTGTTTTATTTGTTGCTTTTTGTTTTATATGTTGTTGAATAGTTTTGTGTTATATATTGCTTAGAGACGATTCACTTTCAAACCAATAGAAAATAGAATGGACAGTGCTGGAATATTTTTCGGTAAAAGGGTATATGTTTGGAAAGTTGTAAACAGTGGGAACAGTGCGTTTACTGCCAGACTCTAATTGCGGACCAAGTAAGGACCAGTGTCGAGTACTTCCTTCTCAGTTACCTGAACTTTTACAGCCACACCTGTGGATTAAAGTCACACTATTGTGGGAACTTGTTAGTGTTCGTAGTGGCGGTCTTCTTATCTCTGGCCACTTATTCTCTAGGCTTTACAAAGTTCTCTTCGACCGGGTTTGGAGTATAGCTAATCCTTCCGTCAGTTTTTACAAGTTTTTGCATTGAATTATTCGAGAATCTTATTACTCAATACAAGAGATAACAATGATCTTTATTGCTCCATTATTGGCAGATTCTAGGACAAAGCCCTGAGTCTCTCAAACAGAAGTTAAATACTAACCAGTAAATGTTTCACACACTCAAGCATCATCAAGACTGGAAAACATAAGATGACACAATTGCAATGTAGACACAGCACGTCTCATATGAACAATCTAAAAAAGAGTTAAACAATTTTTTTTATGTCTTGTATTTGTTTATATTTCAGAAATTCTCATTAATGAACTTTTTAGATCAATACCATATATTTAAAACCACACACAAACAACGTTTTGGGTTCTGTGCCCATTTTCAAGTTCTTGATTCATCTTCATCTTGGTTTTGTGTTAATAATGTATTAAATTTACTATCAACTTCTTATCACTTCTCATCATTATCTTCTTACCATCATAAGCTGCCTCATTTGTCTTCAAATTTCTTACTTTAACTATCATCTCTTATTAGGGGTATTGTTCTGAACTATTGAGGCGTATAAATATATATTAATATTAATCTAAAAGGGTTATTTATGATAATTTTTGAAATCTAAAAAAGCTTAACAAGAGAAATTAAATTATATTATTTAGGTTGTCAATATTTTCAAGTTTACTATAAGATTCAATATTTTTGTTTTGACTTTGTTCTATGATTTTTATTTTGTTTTGTTTATTTGTCTTTGCTTTTTTGTTTTTCTTTATTTGTTTTTCTTTTAGAGTGTTTCCTTCCTTGTTCATTCCTTCCTGTCTCTTTCAATCGCGGACTCCCAGCTTCCTCGCATCTCTTTCCACTTCATATTTCCTTCGATTCATCCTCCAGTGTCACCAGACTTCGTCTTGATTTCCTTTTTCCTTTTCCCACTGAAGTGCGCCTCCAACATTTTTCACTGTACCCATTCATCCCCTATTCTGACCATGCATCAAGGTCATGTTAGCCTTCTTGCTAAAAAGAAAGTTCTATGAATCGACACACGAGTTGTTTTTAATAATAAACCATTGTGTAATGATTTGGAGCGTTCTAGAGTTGTGTTCGGAGAAGTGTAGTGTTAGTTCAGAGAAAGTGTAGTAACGAAGAGTTTAGCCACCCCTCCAAAAATAAAAAATCCCCATTAGGTTGTTTTTTTTGTATTTTAATAACCAAAAAAAAGTTATTACTATCTTACTGGTTATTAATATCTTTATTGTCATTGTAGCTTATGTAATCTTCATTGTTTATTGCCATCTTCATTTTTTATTGAAGTGGAATTAATAAACAAATATTATGTTTTGTATTTTTAAACCATCCTCCGGACGGTATCTCTCATTCTTTGACAGTGAAAAGCAATCTATGAAAGCAAAGTGCACTCTTTTTTAGATTGTTTAAGTGAGATAAACAATTACTGCTTTTTGAGATACTGAAGTCCTTGTTTTGAAATCTTCCAAGAAAATTAAATAAATAAAAAATAATAAATTATACATAAAATTAAAATAATAAGGAATTATAAAAAATTCAAGCTCCGATCTTGAATTCTGAAGGCATTGAACAGTAATTATCATGCAATTATCTTGAATCATCTTGAATGATTTAGTTTTGAAAGTTTTAGCTTTTTGTTAAAATATTTTTAGAAATTTCGAGATTTCTTAGATAGAGACTTTAAATAACTATATGGCGAGAACATCAATTATAAGGAAAGCCTATTGAAATTTTAAAATAGTTTAAAAGTTATATTTTTTGCTTCTGACTATCTTATGACATAGAAAAATTCATTCCCCTGTAATGGTATTGATGAAAAATCAGTTAAACCTTATGCAATAACTATTTAATGTTTGATGTAAAATTTTCAGTTAAAATTGTAAATCCAATCATTTAAATCCACCTGCTCCAAGTGGAATTTAAATAGGATAGAACACAACGTATATACAATGTATTAGTTTGTTGACCGACATAAAGATGTTTACGATATTTATATCTATACTTATTGTTATTAAAATTTAGGTAAGATTGTTCTGAATCTACAAGAAGTAATAGATTTCTGAATTGGCCAAGTACACTTATAAACAAAATATACACTTATTCGGAATCAATTCATGATTAGATATGGAATTAAGATTGCGATACAGAATTAAATTAAGATTTACTTTTCCTCAGTTATACCGCTCATAATAGTATTATTAATTATATATTCTTAACTTTTATGTTAGTACTATTGACATTTTTTTATGTTTAAATCTGCTCCTCCATTTTGTTAACTTACTATTTAATATTAATTTTTTTTTTATATTTACTATTTATGCAAATAGCTTATGCACGATCGGTTTTTCTGGGATTCCATAAGACCTTTCGTGTGCAGAAAATAAATCGTCGGTTTGGAACGATAGCATTCAAACCAGCACGTTATTTCTTTTTTCAGAAAACCTCCCCTCTTAAGATGACCTGTCAATTTTGCCAGCAATGAACTATAATTATTATTATTCGTTATTATTTACATTCTTCAACATATGAACATTAGTCGGGGTGGAAATTTAATGAGTAATAATTCGATTTTGAATTAATTGTTTTCGATTTTTCTATATAGATTTAAAAAGAAGATCAATCAAATAAATGAATGAAGTCAATTAAAAAGGATGGTCGGATGAAAAACCCGATGGTGTAGGGGAGTATCAGTCTTCATGACAAACCGACGGCTTTTCCCCCACCATTTTGTATCGTTCAAACCCATGGTTAGGATGGGTGAAGAAACCGATCGTGTATATTAGCGACCTTTAGAGTTCTGATGGATTATATCAATATAATTGATGGATTATATCATGCAGCATAATAACATTTTGTAAATAAACTATTTTTTTATCTGTTCGTAATCGTGCCACATAAACATATTGTCGGTGTAATGTTAAAGTCGTAGATCTGAAGCTTTGCTATTTACGGGTTTTACTGCATTTTAACGTGTGTTTTTTCATCCCTTCGCTATGCCAAAAATAATTCGCTGCACAACTGACGCTACTAATTAACAATACAAAATACGACCAATTTAATTAAGAAATTACCTACCTTTCTTCTGCAACCATAATTCATATCCAATGTTCTCAGCTCCACAAAGTTTCAGGTACGCTCTGGCATTGCATCAACGAAAGATAAATATGTATTATTATAAATATTAATTTTCGTATTGCTTTTACTAATTGGTGTTTTTGTTTACTATTATCGTAGCAACATTCAACATTTGTGATAAAAACACTCTTATGACAACATTTGTGAAATTTTAGATGTTTAAGAGGAGAAATTAAAAAAAAAAAAATCATCAATTGTAAAAGACTTTTGTACAGAAAGTGCTAAAAATAACCCGATGAGTTGACGACTAGAGAACAAAATCCAACAGCTTGACAGTGCTCTGTCGTCACTGATCATTAACCACTTCCAAGGACTAGGTTTATTTTAGACTATAGTCTGTTCGTTAGAGGAGTCTACGAGATTTTCAGGTTTTGCCTAGTGTCTGTTAAAGGAACAATAATGTCATTTAGAAGGCATTGCGGTAGTCTTCATATGGAACTGATGTAATAATATGTTGGGACAGTTAAGTGCTCTTATTTAGACATTGATTAGCGGAAGATAGAACGAAAAAATGTATGAGACAAAAATATATGAAGAACCAGTCCTCCATTTGACTTTCATTTCTAATATATTTGTTTTTAATTAGTGAATTCGATTCGAAATCAAGTTAAAGGAAGATGTTAGAAACATTAAGATATTCCATAAAAAAATTAAATATCCCACTCATTACCAAATGATTACCAGCTAATGAATAGAAGCTGGTGGGTTCCATTATTATTCCTTCACTGAGGATAAATATCCAAGAGATTTCATCAAGAGTTATAACATTAAAAAGACCATTTCACAATTTAAGAAACTAAACAAGGAAGAACAAGTTTTCTTTTTTTTTTTTTTTAGTCGTATTTTCCCCGAAAAAAATAGACTATTGCAGTGGGTCGAAGATCGGCGGTGAGCGGCGGGACTGCGTTTTCTATCCGTTTCATAACACCTAGAACACGATTATGGAAGTTTTGGAGATGTCTGATATATAAATAAATTTCTCCCCCGCTACATTTGGGCACCTCCAGCGGTCTCCTTTGGGTCAAATGAGCTGATGAGATGTAGGGCTTTCTTCCAGGCAGAACTATACCATTAAAGAATGATTAAATTCCAGTCATAATTTCGATATGTTTACCTGATATTTCGGCGATTTGAAAGTTTTGCGCATCTCTACAGCTCCACCTTATTAGTTTATAGGGCTGAAAATTTGTATTTGAATTGGGATGGTGTTAGGAAAGTATCTTTTGGGGGTCTCAACTTGGTTCCCCCACCGCCCCGAGTTTTCCGATTTTTTAAAACATTTGCGTACCTTTAAAACCCCTCCAAGGGGGCTCAAAACTTATTGCATTTGAAATTAAATTAAATTTTCTATAAACAATTTTCATCGAAATCGGACCATTAAAAGTAAAGATATTTCAACAAAGATAAAGCTATTTCAACTCCGGTGGCCCCCGTTGGGTCAAATGTGTTGAAATGAAGGTTTTTTCTGTATTGAAGGTCAGCAGAGAGGCAGAACAATATGATAAAAGTATGGGTAAATTTCATTGTAAATATGTTAGGGAATTGTCTTTTGTGGGTCTCAACTTTTTCTTACTCTCTAGCTTTTATATAATATTTTTTTAAAATTGAAAATACGACTTTAGTGACGGAGTTCTGCTGCTCACAGATTTTTTTTTTATATTTATTAAATCACTTAAGTTAGAATTTAACTATAATTTTAAATCGATTATATTTAGAGAAGGTGAGAGTAAAGGCTATAAATTTCCTGTCTTTTATGAATAACGTGTATCAGAGGAATACAATTTTTCGATAAAACTTTTGATGTGAGTTCCTATATCAGATGTATGCTATAATAATGGTGGGGGGGAGAGGGGATTGGATAATTCTGTTCTTGACAATTTAATTTTTTAAATCTTAAAATGGTAGTTTTACCCCACGCCGTTGTACAAAAACTATCACCGAATTTCCGTGTGTATCTCACAGCTGAAAAGCTCAATCTACACGTACATTACATGTATTGATCTACATCAAGATCTGGCACAAACAGCCGTACATAATTGTTCATTTCTACTCGGCAAATACAAATGAAAATAAATTGCTTCTTCTTAGTTTGAATGCTTAATCACACAATGGACTAAGATACTAACTCAGTCTGCAAGGGGAAGGTTTTTTTTTATTTTTTTATCGAAAATATTCTACAATAAAAAGTATTTACTAAGACAAAATATATTAAAAAAGTTAAAAAAAAAAATACTACAGATAAAACGGGATCTTGGGAGCAGGAGCTGTGGATGCATCGACTGATAGTTCAATTTTTTCAGTTGGAACATTTCCATCAGACGTGTTTCTCTCCTTAGCTTGATTTGATATTTTATTCACAGGACCGTACATTAAATGATTAATGGAGAAAATATGTTATTCATTCCTAGAGATGATGCCGAAAAGAGGCAAAAATTACCGGTTTTATAAGATGGTAGTTTTACCCCATGATGGATGGTAGTTTTTGCCCCAAAATATGACCAGGTTATCCAGAGTTTGCTTTGTTAGTGACCATATTTAGAAAAAACGACAGTGCCATATAAAGCAGCCTAATTATTGTGTTGATGAATGTATACACTATTTTATTCTAAGTATATGTTATATTCTATGCCATTAGGTCACAATACCCATCTCAACGATGATAACATACATCAAAGTAGCCAAAAACAAGCTTTTCTCATTTTCTTCGTTCGTGTACTCAACTGGATGCAACAGGCCTGAAAATTGGAACCTCTGTAAATCACAAAAAATCGCGATTGCCTAGGAAAATAATGATTAGGTAACTTTTGGCATAATTAACATTGATATACCAAGTATATAAAATTGGTTCTATATGAAGAGGATAGGTTCTAACATGTATCAGTGGAATATATTCTTCCTTTATAAAACAAATATTCTTTATTTTTTCATTTCTCCACCAACTTTTCGGTGTATTTTATCATCCAGCTGTGTAATGTTGTATCCTAAATCTCCTGTAATCGTCCAAATATGGTTTTCCCTAATGTCCATATTGTGTTAAATTTGCGTATGTAAAACTGTTATAATAGAAAGAAGAAAGGCTCCAACCATGCATCAGTGGAATAAATTCTTATTATATAATCAGTCGCCAGCATACCTCCAAAATCTCATAAGTAATACTGAAATAATTAGAAACTTACGACATTTTGCAGGTATACTGCTGAAATATTTCTTTAATCGTTACTCTTATATTTCTCCACCAATGTTTCGGGAATATTTGTTATATTCGTATAATGGAAGAATTTATTCCACTGAATATGCATAAATCTTTTTCCTATTACCTGTTATGGATGTATATATTTCTCATACTTTCTCATTCTATTTTATGGTTCAATGCGTGTTACGAATTTTCTTGATGAACAATCAAATTAAATATTTAATTGAATGTCATGCAAAAAATTAACAATCTCTCATGGAAATAAACAATGAATAAATATGAAAAATAATTAAATTATAACCTATGATATAATTTCATGTAGGTATTTATTTTCTAGAAATCAAGGCCCGCTGGTACATATAGCAATCATATTTTTACTCATGCAAATTTAGCTGCGGACAAAATATATTACAATACTATGATGCCGTCGTTGTAAATCTAGGCAAATTCCATAATGAAATATTAATGATTCTACAATAGATTTTTATAAATATTTTTTTTTTTTACTTACATATGTTTGTCTGCAACATTAGACATGCAGAAACATATGTATACATGCAGAAAAGCATATAGCAGTTGGAATAAAGATAGAATAAGAAAAGAAAATACGATGACATAAATAAAAAGTGTTCAAATGTGATAAAACTGACCGTATATAGTGGACCGTGGTGCCCTCAATCTAACGCACCCTTGGGAGCATCCCAGTTTCATGAAGTCGCTGGCGAATAAAGATTTTTATTCGTTGCCCTTCTCTACAGTATATTCTCTTATGGCTGCCTTCTGGGGTTTTCATTTCGTGAAATATTGATGGGGATTAAGTGGCGCGGCAGTAAACAGCGCTACCTTTCACGGGGGAGCTACCCTTCCATATTTCGGAGAGTAGATAAGGCTCCTGTCATGAGGACTTGATCCGGGTCTTCTTGATGGTTTCCGTCTCCTCCTTCTGATAAGGGGAGGGCTTTCTCATTTCGGAAGATAGGAAATCCGAAAGAGGCAAATATCAAACGTAACACCTACATAAATATATATAAATCCATTCCGACGTTCATCGATATAAAGCTGATTTTTGCGTACTATGAGCACGTGTGCTATAGAACATCGTGCTCATATTAATACAAAAAATAGAATGAAGTAGAACTTATACATATTTATGAAATATTTTCTAAAATACCAATAGCGAATTTCTAGTTTTGGAATTAAATTATAATTATATGATGAATTTAAATTTTCATTTTTTTATTTCATTGTTTCCAATATCATTTGATGTATTCATATTATATAATTAGTTCTAACGGTCAAAAAAATCGTACTAAGAAGTTTTAAATCGATGCAAAGCTGCATAACAACACCTTTGCTTTGTAACTTTTTTTTCTGATATACAATTACTAAACGATTGCGCACTCCTGAGCATTGTTATTGGTGAACTTCATAAAAAATGATAATTTACACGTCTCAGAGTTTAAAAAAATTCGTTTATCGCATTGTTTTCATTTTAAGCAAAGGAAAAAATATTGTAGGAATATCATAGAGGAAAATTTGAAGCATTAGCTACTGATTATGATATTATTAGATTTTAAATAAAAAAATATTAACTTATGAAATTGTCGCAAATGTTACGACCCCTATACTGAATACTTTCAAAACTTTATTATTTATTATTAATCTCTTGCACTGAACATCTATATGTACTACTTCTTTTTGGCTTGTAAATTTAGCCTAATAGTTTTGTTATGAAAACAATAAAAAAACTGGAATATTTTACAACCCTGCGAGGTTTAATTGTTTATTTATTCGGATTGTAACTGCAAAAGAAGTACTAGCGAAAGTTATAGCTTCACATAGTTTTAGCCCCATTATTGACAGTTTATTTCAATAAAATTATCATTTTTGATTAAATCCACTCTCATACTAAAACAATACAAATTACTAATAAACTTCAAGAATTAAATGTAATTTAAGTGTGAATGTAAGAATGTAATTAAATTCATCAAAAACATTTTGATGATCGACATAGCAGCAGTTTAATAAAATTGTCCTTTTTATTTTGTAATTGTTTTTTTTTCTATTCTCTCTCACTCTCTCTCTCTCTCTCTCTCTCTATATATATATATATATATATATATATATATATATATATATATATATATATTGAGGCCCGTCAACCTACTGGAGGAAAGTCAACCCCACTTAGGACCTACAATGGACCTAGTTACCATCCTGAATTTGACTTCTGAATCAAAAAACAAAAATAAAATAAATCGGTTTGAAGTTTTTAGAGTTGTTAATTGCAATAAAAATTCAATTGATTGGTAATACATGCCATATGACAACAAAACCATTAAAATCATCCATGGAAACACTAAAACCACTAGCTTTTCTTCCCAATCAATTCTGTTTATTTTTAGTTAATAATACTGACGTCGTTTTTTGAAAAAGGCGTAATCGACATTTAGCAAACTTTATAGGAAACACATGAAACTTTTTTTCCCAAATAACAATATATATATATATATATATATATATATATATATATATATATATATATATATATATATATATATTTTTTTTTTTTTTTTTAAATTTTATTCTTTATTGCATTGAGTAGGAGTTTATGTAGTGGGCTAAACCTTTATAATTACAATATATTTTAAAGGACTCTAACACTGGTTAAAGCCAGAGTGACGACTGAGAGTTTATATTTATATTTATAAAATTTATAATTTGGTGCTTAGGCAATAAATATTCGATTTTTAGACCATTTCCAATTTTTTCCGATATATCGTGAGCGGGAATCGATAGAGGTGGTGTTTACGTCCCAAAATCAATTGAAACCTAAATTTCAAATTTTTGGCGCTTATATATACAAATAAATAAATTAGAAACTATTAACATGAACAAAAAATAATAAATAAATATGATATAACAATATGTATACATGTATATGTATATATATATATATTATATTATATATATATTATACGATATATATATATATATATATATATATATATATATATATATATATATATATATATATATACATATATATATTTCTTTATATGTGTAGTTACATATATATATTTATTTTTTTATTTATATATTTACGTGTTACATGTGATGTGAAGATCATATAATGTGTTAAACTATCATTTTATGCTGCAGTATTTTGTTCATAAACACATATGTTAATTGATTCATCCAAACATTCATTCAGGAATAGGTATAAGTATGAATCAGTTTCGTAAAATATTGCTATAAATAGAAAGACCCCTCGCAATTTGTCTTCTGACTAAAATTAAGGAAACTAAAAGCTCGAGAAAGGAAAAGAAAAAAAAGTCTGTTTGAGGAAGCAACAGTGGCACGAGCGTTTTAACTAAATGGCCCAGAAAGCAATTATAAAGACTTTTTTCTTACTCTCGCCGGGTTTTTTATACAGAAAAATAGAATCGAAAAACTGGAGACAGAAAACAGCTGTTTCGCCACAGATGTTATTCCTGGTGTCTGGAGGGCTCTTGTTCTCAGCTGATTCCTCAAATCTGAAAGAAAAAAAATCTCATATCCTTTAATACAAGGTGTATCGGTTTTTGGGGTGCAGTACACGATAGTATAAATACTTTTATAACAAAATTTGTATATAAATGAATTTATTCATTTAAATTGTCGATGAAAGAGTAATTTAGACTTCCTTGACACTTGTTGAAACTATGATTTTTCTGCTTTTGTTTTAATTAGTTCCCAGTATTACCGTGTATTTGATTTATAATTTAATTTCCCAATTCCTTTTACCTTCATTCATTCTTGTAATTTTTTAAAACTTTTATTTGTGTTTTTATTACATTTATGTTTTTCATTTTATGGTATATTTTTATGTTATTATTTTTTATTAAAATTTTCTTTCATGGTCATTATGAATTTTAATTTTTTTTTTACATTTTTTTTCTCTAAATCTATCAATATCATGAAATTAGTCCTTCAATATGTCAGATTTTAATCTTTATCAATGAATAAAATTATACTTCAGTTTAAATATCTGACGTAAGAATGGTTAACGACAGGCTTTAGATGCCATCAAATCATTATAATATGTCTGTGTGCATATTATGTGAATGTTTATTAGATACAAAAATCATTTTTAAGATATAAAAATGATACATATATATATATAAAATATAAAAGCTGTACCACTATAACCCGTGAAGGGACTTGGGTATAAGGGTATATAATATAAGGGTACATATAAAAGGGTATATATGGGTTCAGTACTTGGCAAACCCGATATCGCAACCAGTCTAGGTAATGATGAAATCAAGATAAAATGTGTATTAAACTTTCTAAAGGCAAATGACATAATAAATAAAATATAGTTTTTTATAATATATTATATCTTATTTGTTTATCTATGTATCTGTTTTGTTTATTTATCTGAATCTATTTGTTATCTTTGTGTGCGTGTGTGTGTGTGTATATATATATATATATGTATATATATATATATATATATATATATATATATATATATATATATATATATATTTTAATTATCATTATTATATATTTACTTACTTCTTTTTGTTTTTTTTTATTTTTTTTTTAAAGTCTCGATTTAAGAAAAAGAAAATAATTAAATAAAATAAAATAAAAAATAATAGAAAAAAAAATAGCCACAGGCGTTGGTGACCTAGCGGTTTTACGCCTTAAAACCCAAACAAACAAACAAATAAGTACTTGGCAAGGACCGTACTGTTTCTAATCCAACGGTTGTACAAGGAGGTGATTTGGTCGATATCACGCTGAACCGCCTGGTTTTTTCCCTAATCATGAATATCCACCTTATAGAGGCTGGGTCGCTTGTGATGTACCTATTTTTAAATTATTGTCATATTATTATTTTTTTTTTCACCTATGTATAGAATGGATTCTTACAGCTGTAATTCCTATTGTCCTTAAGTGTGGCAGCTTGTATTACTTTTTGATAATACTTTTATCTCTATCTCAAGATATATTTATATACTGAAATCTCTTTTAGTTTACTAATTTTCATTGTAATTAATAAAAATGGTTGGTTTTTGAAATTAATTTCTAGCATTATCAAGTTTTGTTGTTTTGCTCACTACTTCTTTGTGACGATGATTTCACAACTATTGCTGAAATTGATAATTTTTTTTTTTATTCGGTTCCTATTCACTGCATTAAAACAAGTTCGAAAAAATTTACACGCTTAACATAATGGTGAAAATAAATAAAATACTTCAGAAGACACTATTTTCGCTTCAGGGACTTAACCACTTTCAATAGAAAACATTACCCTTTTCTCATAACCTATATGAAAATCTTTTACACTTTGTGTATGGTATTCACTGGTTTTCTGGTCCTTTATCGTTTTGAAAAAACAATACTTTTTTATTTATTATTTTTATTAACCTAAATGACAAGTCTTTTTAGGCCATTTTAGTTCGTCCAAAAGTTCTGTAACTAACTCATATCGATGGAATTGATAACATGTTCTGTATCTCCTAAAACGAAATAATATTTTTTTTATTTATTTAAAATAATTTAATATAAGGTCTGGTAAGAGGTAACATTAATGCTTAAACCATAAACAACTATTCTTTTGTTAATTTTCTTCTTCGTTTTCATTTTTATCTTTAGAAAATCTAATTAATTTGGTTGCGATGCCATGTTTCAGATAGTATCTAAAATTTCTCAACAATTTTGATCGGATTTCCCTAACTATAATATGAAATATTTTAATTTTCCCAACTCTCTTGGATTTGAACTTTTCACTAACTCTTAGAGAATGTTGACATATGACAACAATATCATTTTCTTTTCTATCCAAACACATTGCTTACATCAATTTTATTATTTTTGAAGTAGGTTCTCAAATCTCAAATTTTCCACTTTTTTGGGTTTTCAAATAATTGGAGAGAGAGGGGGTGACACCTTCCCCTATCGTCCTCAATGACGACGTCCATGGTTGTTGAATGCAAACAGATCTAAAAAAAATTATAAAAATGGAATTATCAATAAAAATAAATTAACAAATAAGATTTAATACATTTATTATATCTGTAATAAATTTTAATAAAAATGTCTTTGTAAGAGTATATTGATTGATTAAAAAAGCTTATTTATGCTAAAATACCTAACGTCTTTTCTATCTGCCCTTATTCATTGTTCGCTGTTGCAATTATAATTACCCTTTCATCAAGTTTTATTTTTATCTTATTAGAAGGGTGCGTGATTTATGTTTAAGCTGTCTTAAGGTGGCTCTTAAACATTCTTAAACAGATATTGGTTGGATAATGGACTACTTAAGCATAGTTGTCATGTTTCTCCAACACTTCGGGACAAAAGCACTACCGCGTTCTTCGGAAGGTGTGATCTCGGTTTTTCAGTTCGAAGAAGAAAACACTGTTTCGCTTAAGTCCGCTTACATTCCGCAAAGCGTCAACCGCGTGAGACAGTTGTGAAATTTGTCCCGAAAGGATATCGAGGGCAGGATTCCAGAAGCCGCCTGGCTAAAAGGTGAAAATAGTCCTCAGAAGGAGCGACCGAGCCTACGGTAGCCAAATGGAGGCTGCTCAGCAATTCAAAACGGCCGCTTCTCTGGAGAAAATGCTCCATCTAGGAAGTCGTAACTCCTCACCGATTCCTCCTATCTGGATCTGGAGTACCCTCTTACCAAATGTAGTTTAATGTCACTTCTCATTACCGGGCCCGAGACCCGTTAGGTATCGACATAACTTAATATTAGAACTGGATGTATGCTCACCGTAGCAAGGGTATGCCGAAAGAAGTATAATGTGTAATACTCTCTTTATGACTCTTTTATGTATTAATATGATATCCTTCCAGAAATTTTAAACAGAAAATTTATTCATTTTTCTAGTCATTGGTAATATAATTAATACTTATTTATTTAAATAAAGTACTGAAACGAAATGTTTGATGACAGATCTACAATTTGATAGATATTCTGCAAGCATGTTTTCAGCCCAATTACTTCATCTCTAAACATTGCTAATTTTGTAAGCGACAAATGTAAATAAACTTTTTCCAGAATAAAAATGAATGGTTATAAAAATAAAAAAAAAATCGACGAACCAACTTAAAATTAAAACATTATTAAATATATCACAATAAGTATATTAAAATATATAAAATTCAAAATTAGAGGCAAATATTTCGCTTGGCTATTTTTCGAAGATTACAAAACAAATGAAAGTCTTTCAACTAAGAGATAATTACTTGTCTATTAACGTTTGATCAACGTTCGTGGGTAGATTTTTTATTGTTAAATGACATTATCCTTTACAAACCATAAACAAACAATTTGCCATTTACTTTTTCCCAGGTTTAGTAAATTTTCAATCTAGAGTAGAAGTCATAGAGATGAGATCATATCACATCTAAAATCAAACGGTTAAACCTTACTTAAGTTTTAAGTTTAAAAGAGATCAGCTGATTAAATTGTAACTTTCTTTATTCTTTGTATTTGTAACTAATAGAACCAAATATATATTTATATATATATATATATATATATATATATATATATATATATATATATATATATATTTTAAGAATTTTAGATTGTAAATCTAACATTTCCACGTTCTTTTTTTTCACATTAGTAATTTACTTTGTCCCTAAAATAGTTAATTAGTTGTTTTATTATTTATATTTATATTGTTTTATTTGTTATATAAGTTGTTTTCATTTTAATGTTTTAATTTGTTATTTTTTTCTCACTTAGGTAATTTACTTTGTCTAAAGTTGTTGATGAGGTAAGCGACCATTAGGAACAAACTTTTTTCCGAAAATTTAGTAAACAAATAAATAAATAAAAATCTATTAACTAGATAATGTGAAATATTAATACCATTAAAAAATAATCAACTAATAAACTAATAAACAACTAAAAAATAAACGTTGTGTTTAGCCACTCTCGAACCTGATAAACTCTTATAGATAAATCTAGATAAGCTAATTGAAATATTTAAAATTAATGCCAAAAATAATATTGTTTATTTTCAAGAGATTTCAAAGCAAAGTCAATAACTAACCCGTCAACGTCAGAAGACGTCAGGACTACAATTTTTACTGTTAAATAACATTATTAGATACGAAACTTGAAGGAAAATAACTTGCCAGTTGCTGATAAAATAAATACCGAATCCTGAATAAATGTCTTTTTTAAGCGGCCCATACACGATCAGTTAGCCGGTCCGGCGTTCTGAATCCTCGCCGAATGAAAAATCTCACCGGTTTATAAAACCAACCGTATGTGGCCGCTCATCAGTTTTTCGTCAGCTTTTCCTTTAGTTTGTCAATTATATTTGTGCGGTATAGGCGATAGAAGAAAAATATCATTTTGCCTTTTGGTGGCTGGTTCATTATTGTAGGAGGAAGAGAAAAATGAACACCAGCGAAAGAAATTAGAGTATGGACAAAGGCTTGATTGAACAGAAGCATAGGAGGTGACGTAAACCTGCTTGAAGAATTTACTCGGTACAGATTACATCAATTATCTTCGAAAAGATGAAGCCGCATTTAATTTTTTGGTAGATAAAGTTTCGCCAATTATCCAAAAGCAAAGCACATCCATGAGAGAACCAATTCCTGCTAAAATGAGGCTCATAGCTACCCTCAGATTTTTAGCTGCAGGGAGAACCTTTGGTGGTGTTAAAAGACAATACTAAGGTAAGGCAAAATTAAGTATTATTATTTTAAAACTTTTTCTAGACACATTATTTTTATAGTGAATTACACAATGACCAATATATAGATCTAAATAATATAATTAATATATATATATATATATATATATATATATATATATATATATATATATATATATATATATATATATATATATATGTTAAAATTTTTTTTGAAAAATGGATAAATGAAAAAAAAATGGATTACATATCACTGATTATTGCCCATTTCTAAATGACTTTAATAGAAATAATGATTATGTTATAAACAATTCTTTGGAGTTAAAACGTTTTAAATAACACCAAAATATATGATAAAAATATGGAGATGATAAATTACAGACATTAAATCTAAATTCACTAATATCCTATTTAAAAGATTGGTACAAAGTCCAATATGTTGTATCTTTGCTAATAATGGTCCGATTTAGGTTAAACATTTTTTTTGTTTTCTTGAAGTATTAATTACCTTTCAAATGATTATAATTTACAAAAATTTCCATAATTCACCACAAAATGCATACCTTTCGAGTTATGCGCATGTACAATTTTCTTTTCGTCATAACAGTATTTCCTTCTTTTTCTCGAGGATATACTACGTACCTATATACATGTAGGAACAGAGGGCTCTGAAATTCATAGATCCGTAAATGTTGACCCGATTGCAACGCTTTAGTTATCTAGCAGCGGTAGGAAAGTAATAAACAAAAACGTAGATTGGATTTAATTAAGGTTTTAAATAATTAAGTTTTAGTTTAAAAATATTTTTGAATCGTTAATACTAGATACATATTTCATCTATAGTCTATTCTTGTAGGATTATGCATAAAATGGAAGCTCTCCAAATTCTTTTAACTTAATATTTTTAAATAGAACAGCAGGCTATTTAATAATAAGAAATGAAATTCAAATTTGGAATCAGGACATACTTACTACTAAAACAATATGTTATGTAAATTATCACTTCAGATGCACTTCGGTGAAATCTGAGTCAACTATTTTTTTTCTCGTTTTTTTTACCACAGCTCTTAGGCTCAGTTGGTTTAAAGGAATGATTGACAACAAAGGATCATAAAGATCTCTCGGTAGATAAAAGAGCATTATTCCTCAACACTTGCCGATAATGACTAGGTTGGATCTGTTTTTTTTCCCCTTTCTCTCCACCTTCCCTCCTAAGTTTTTGTTCAAATTCCCGAAACCATACTCCACTAAGATCCTGAGTGGTCTGGAACATCCGAAAAGTCGTTTAGTTGCAGAAAAGCTGGGGTACGCCCCGCTACAAAGCCTCAGACACCCATTGCCGCCCTTATTAAGACTAAAAGGAAAAGACGAAGGATATACATAATGTATGGGCCATCTAAATAATTTGTATGTATCCCTCTTTTCGAAAAGGGACCAGCCGAAGAAATAAAAATGAGAAGAGCCTAAGAAGTTCCATTTGGGCAGGATCCATCCCGTTATTGACGGGAGATCGTAAAAGTAAAACGCCGCGGGCCTACTTTAGTGTAATCAGTATTTGGGCTGCGCGAAGCCTTCTCGGTTCCCAGCCCCCCTCGTATATCTTCGGCATTTATCTGATGTTTATGTATGCCTCAAATTTGGGAATCAAATCTGACTGTGCTCGCTGGACAGGTTTAGGTTCAGTCTTGATTTATTTCACATTGTCCTTATGGGTCTTTTGTATATGTTTCTTAAATATTCTAATCTAAATACTGGCATAGTCAAAATTAAGTTTACTAAACCGTAGTCTATTATAATAGTAAGCCAGGGAGGGTTAGGCCGTGTGGCCCGAAGGCCTCATATAGCTGTTATACAAAAAGAGGGTGCTTCGATTTCTACCAAGATCGATGGTTGCTGATTGCAAGGGGCCTTACCTACGATTTAAATGCCCAGTTTTATCCTGACCTTTCTTGACAACAGTTATGTTTTTACCATAGAATACTAATTTACTCAAAGCATTTTTTAACAATAACAATAACAAACAAATTGTATTAGAAATTTTAATATCATTGCTGATATAAGGAATAAGTTAAATTTCCTTGTATATATATATATATATATATATATATATATATATATATATTACTTTCAGGTGAATTTAATTAAATTATTAAACCCTTTTAAAATTTAATTGTAATGTGATGTAAAGAAAGTTTTAAAGTAATTGTTTAATGTAATAAATCAAATTTAATTTTAGTTCTGAAAATGAGGATCAATGCTCCGAAATGTTAAATATTGTATTAATATTGGATAATAAAGCTACCGAGTTGGAAGTAAAATTGCCACAGAACAACTTCCCACAAAATGTGATCAATATTAAGAATTATAACTCTATATTCCAATATATTTATCCCTATTCATTAGCTTTCTAAAAGTACTACTTAAGTACTACTTATGTGTAGTATGCATATTATTACATGTACTACATGTAGTATAGTGTAGTATACATAGAATAGTAGTATGTACATAAATGCAGTACCTAAAGTATTGTAGCCTTGGCCTGAAACAACAAAATTTAATCAATATCTTTTAAATAAATTTATTAAATTTGTTAGAACAAATTATTTTGAAACAAAGTTAACTTTCCAGAAATGGAAATTGTGGATAACGAAGAATGCATAACAGTAATTAGGAGCTAAAACGTTTTGCAGTGCTTCATATCGTATATAATAAATTTTATATACAAAAATAACGGCAATATTTTGAGCATAAAAATTTTTGGAATAGCATTAAAAAAAATTAAAGAACTAATTGTTTCTGTCTAGGCTCCCAAAGTTTTTTTTATGAATTTTGTTATTTTTATACGTTTTATAAAAAAGTCATAGTAGAAATAAAGTAGTATTCAGCTTATTTTTTTCTTTTGTTTTTCGTAAATCTTTAAGATACAATGCTGCAATTAGAAATTGTAAGTGTCTGACAAAAATTTAGAGAGAAATTGAAACATGTACTGTAAATTATATTATATATATATATATATATATATATATATGAGCAATGTCCGTTCTTCATTTTGATATCGTACTTTAATTTTAACCTATAGACCTGAAGAAAATTGTTTTTTCCTCCGATTGCGAAAATAACCGAGGTGTCAAAAACAATTTAATATTAATAATAATTTATTAATAATTTAGTTCATTTCTAGAAAGAAACAGTATGTTCTGAAACGTATTTATAGAATTATTTAAATGTACTTTTTAAATTCTTCTCATTCTTCTTTTATTGTTATTAATTATATATATATATATATATATATATATATATATATATATATATATATATATATATATATATATATATATAAACGTAAGCATAGTAGACATTTCATCTATTTTTTAGTTTCTAATTTGGCTGGGAACTCGTAGAGCATAGCTAAAAACTATTTCATTTAATATGCTGAGATTAACCAGTTCCAAAACCCGTGCTATGAGCCAGATTGAATGCTGAAGGTACAGAAGAGAGGGAGGAGGAGGAAAAAAGATAAGAAAAAAACTCAAGTAAAAAACATAAGAAAAACAAATAATTTATTGCGTAAATTTAGACATGTTTTGGCCACTTACAAGTCATTTAAATATAAGGCACGTGCATACTGTTCCTGCGCTCTCCACTTACTGCATCACAATATTTGTGGTTCCATATTAGGATCAACTTGGTAGACGACATTAAGAACACAGTCAACACAAATATGCTAAGAACAAAGTTTCGAACATAGCTTTGTCATAATTAATAACACCTCTGGATTCTCCGTTAAATGCCCTTTTTAATGGTATAAGCAAACTTGGAGTTTAGATGTGCCTACTAGATGCCTACTAGACATATTTTCTTTTTTGTCAGCGACAAGCGTGGTGCCGCTAGCACAGCTGTAAATACAAACTGAGAACTGCTAGATTACTCCATTTTTTTTATAAATAATGCGGAATTTACTTTGGAAACACAAGTAGGCGATATTTGTGACATCCACCCTAATATAGTTTCTAAGAGAGATCATTAATTTTCAGAATGGGCTTATGTTTTTAATTTGATAATATAAATGATTTATCGTTTTTTTTTTATTATTAGTTTAGTTTATATCTAGTAAGTAGTTATTTTAAATACGGAAAATTATTCTGAGAACTGGATGTAAAAAATAATATATATTTTTTCCTTTGATAATGCAATAAATCTTTAATAAAGATTGGATAAGTTCAGTTATTATAGAAAACCATCAAAGTGTGAATGTCAATATTTGCATATAGACAATATCTTTTAGAGACGAAACATTAAATATTCCATATGAAAACCATTGTTGATAAGGGAGTGACCCTCAGTCAACATAATAAGCCCAGGGACCCGGCTCGCTCGGAGTAGGGACGCCACGTGACTAAGGCCGCACTATTGAACTTAATGGAGATGGTTATTGATAAAAAAACAAGGAGGGTGGAAGGTGGTGTACCGTATCCATCACGAGTCGATCCATCAATGATGGAGTCAGCGAGGGGTAAGGACCAGCCTTCGGATCGGGAGATTTGGAGGCCAAAGTTCAACATCAAGTTCGGAATCCTCAACCAGAATAACTTATTGCATTTTATAACATATTATATTTTACAAATGTTAACAGATTAACATAAATAACTATGAAGTCACTTATCGACATTTATGCGCTCCTAAACAATCAGGCAAAAATAAAGAATAGCAATATGTATATTTGTAACCGATTCTTTTTTTTTCTCTTGCATAGTAACCCTGTGGAAGAGGAGTGTTAAAAAAATATGCATATTTGCATAGGTAAATAATACTACGTATAAAATATATATATATAGAATGCGGATCCAGGATATAATTTTTTATTTGGGTGGGGGGGGAGGAGGGGGAGGGGAAGTCTAGCTAGCACCGGCGGTCTGGTGATAATGATACCTCATACCAACGGGAGGTTTCCCCCGTTCCTCGAATTTTTGAAGGCGACCTATCGAAACTGCTTTTTTTGTATCACTTGAAACAGTGAACTTGAATTAATAGAAATTCAGTTGTTGTTTTTTTATAACGGTAATTACAGAAACACTGTTGTTTTTAGGAAGAAAATTTTAATATTTTTTTTAACTCATGGTTACATTTCGTAGCTCAAGTAGTTTTTAACCCATCGTTCAGATAGAAGCCACTCTCTCAATTGTATTTCTTTATTATTTGTAGTATTAAATATTGATATAATTTTAAGGATGGTACAGTGAAGAAAATGTTGAACAATGTAGCTGTTACAGAACACAGTTTGATTACAATAATGAACAGAAATAAATAAAGAAACAGAAATGATACATTTTATATACGATATATATATATATATATATATATATATATATATATATATATATATATATATATATATATATATATATATATATATATAGACGTCGTTTTTTGATAAAGGCTTAAGCGCCAAATATTCGAAATTTAGGTTTCAATTGATTTTGGGACGTAAACACCACCTCTGTGGATCCCCGCTCACGATATATCGAAAAAAATTGGAAATGGTCTAAAAATCGAATATTGATGGCGTATATAAATACACTATACACTAACGACTCAGTCGTCACTCTGGCCTTACATTGCAATTATTAAGGTTATGCCAGGTTAATAAACCCATAAAATTTAAGAAATGGCGTTAACGCCTTTTATATATATATATATATATATATATATATATATATATATATATATATATATATATATATATATATATATATAGATATATATATATATATATGTAAAAGCAATAATGGGTAGAAACAAAATAGACAATTATAAAAAAAAAAATTGTTTGGGGCAGGAGACTTTAACCCGAAAGCCCTCATGAAAAGAAAAAAAGAAAGAGCGCACCGTATAATCCGGATTTCGGATATAGCGTAAATATAGCATATATAGCGCATACAGTGGTGCTCTACTGTACATTCATTCAATTAATTCAAAGTTCTTATTATGTTATTATTTTGCCGATTGCAATAAGCAACATTAGATAATAAGAATGTCTTGGTACATCCAACTTTTTCTGCGCTCGATAGAGAGACCGAAACGCAATTCAAAGAGACCGAAACAAACCCCTGGTTTGCATTGGCCGTTGGTTGCGTAATTAATCGGATTTGTTTCAATTTATTCTTGAAAATATTTTGCTATTTGGATTGTTTATACTCGATAGGAGCTGTTTGTAGTAATCAAGCGAAGGCTAATTGAAAATAATCACTACAGTAGCTCCTGGGCCAACTGCCCTCACCCCCTTCCACTCACCCGACTACTGTAAATTACAAATTTAGATTTCCCTATTCCGGTGGTTTGTACAATTTGAATTGTAGATACTTCACCTTATTATCAGATCGGAAATGTTAACTCAGCAGCCGCAACTTAATCAATGAGAAAGTTTCGTTAGGGTCCATTGAGAAAATTATTCCAATTGCAATGATTCGCATTATCCCTGGCTTTTAGGGGCTTCTTGGATTGTAAGATGATGAAATATTTAACACTACTGAATGTCATGCAAAACTGCTAGGCTAAGGATTTAAAGACTATTTTTTATTCGTTTTCCAGGTATTTCTGATTATTTGTATAGGTCCCAAGGTGTATTAAAAATCATTGCTTTATTTCGAAGTGACGTTCAATTTATTTATTTTCATTATCGGGGTTATAGACTTCGAAAAAACCAAACTAAGTGAAGTTTTTAATTAATTTTTTCTTTAATTTTTTATTATTAATATTTTCGGCCTGAACATTTCGGCCATCTTCGAGGTTATTAAAGACATGTGCCCCGCGATTCCGCGTTAAATTTCGGATTTTAATTACCAAAATATAAAATAACGCTTAAAATAATAACCTATAATGTGTTGTTCAGTCTCGTTCAGGGCTGTTTTATATGAATCACATTCCACATATAACTAATTTCTGGATAACTATTAGACATAGCAGAGCCAGAGTTTTAAATCTCACACTATTTTTGAGTTATAAATTGATTTGAATGACGTAAAAAATGTTTTCCTCATTGGTGTAACATTGTTTGAGCAAAGTAGCGAACCAACTTTACTCTATGTGATGAGTAAATTAAACAATAAAGTAGATACGAGAAGGGACTTAAGGAAGAACCCTTCCATACTGTAGCACACCCAGCCCAAGGAGTTTATTGCCTCGACGAACCCTTTTCCCAACCGTCGCCCCCGTGTTTAATTTGAATGCCTTGCGTAAATACTGGGCATCCATTTTGGGTTTTATTATCAATTTAATAAAATCTTAGGCCGTTAAGTTGGATTTATAACTGCGCTGGGGGTTGTTAAATCCAGGATTAAATCTTGGTCCCTTCCGAGCTCGGCAAGGGTTTCTTCGGGATTAGTAATCTTTATTTAATGGCCTTGTGCCGAATTTTCATGGCAGCGGATTCAGAACCGTTAAGGAATAAATGGCTCTCTGAAATCTTGTCAGTGTTTATTATTTTATTGACGAGAGTCATTGGGTGGTTTGTTTTATCATGACCGATGTATTGCGGGAAGTTTAATTGAATATTCTGCGAGAAACTACGGATATGCGTTTTATTTCACGGAATAAAATTGAATAAATTAGTTGATACACAAACAACATTCTGAAGATTGTTTCATTGGATTTTAATGTTTAAAGACCTGAAACCTACCGGATATATGAGTAGTGAAGTTTCGAAACCAATCTTTTTCGAAATCTAAGTTTTTAGCTTTTGCATGTTTGAGGCTTCTTCTCAAAATTGAATTTGAAAATCCCATAGAATAAGGGTCCTAGACTTTATTTTATTGCGTGGTACTTCTACTTTTCACATAACTGGGCGATTTCAGATAGCCTTTCTTTAGTTATTAGTGTTAAAAAGATTCGTCTTCATAAAGAAATACAAACTGATTCACAAAAAATTGTTTGACAAACCAAACAATATATATTGCAATCAGAGAAAAAAAAATTAAAAATAAAGTTCCAAAATCAGTTTCATATAACAACAGCAACAGTGAGATTCACATAACCACCAAAAATTCTGCTAATGGAAGTATTTCCTTCAAAAGTAATTTAGTAATTATAAAGAAATTAATATATTGCGAAGAAAAGCTTCAATATTTTTCAGTTGGAAACATAATGTTGTTAATTTACAGTCACAGCTTGAATGTTAGGCTTGATAAAGTTCAACTTGATTCCGAGTGCTTACATTACTATGGCAACCTTCCTGATTTTCTTTTATTAATTGTAGATCGTGATTATTCATCTTATCATTGATAAATTCAATAATATTTTTTAAGACATTGTTATCCCTCAATGAATGTGATACAAAAATTATTTTATCCTTGAATTTTTTATTCTCCCCTTCCATAGAAATCCTATGGAACGGTCGTGCATTTAACTTACAGGTTCCATTCTGTCATTGGCATACTACCTGCATGGTGATGCTATAGTTACATTTTATAGTAACATTGATTGTCGAAGAAATATAAAAGACAAATGAACATAGCAATACACAAAAGAATAAATTATGAAGAAAAATAAGAAAGCAAAAGACAAATAAACAAAACAAGATAAGCATCATAAAACAAAACCAAAAAAGTCAAAACAAAAATATTGAATCTTAACCTACACATGAAAATATTGACAATTAAACAAAATAATACAAGTGAATATTATAAAAAAAAAACACGATAATTTTACAATTAATCTAAACAAATGCAATTAGATAATATACAGATGCAATAATTTTACAATTGAACTAACTAATAATAATAAATAATATGCAAAATATAAAATATATAACATACATACAATAAATATATAATATACAAAACTGTACAACTAAAATAAAAAAATACTAAAACCATAACTAAAATGAAATATAACTAAAAAATATACAACGTACAGTTATAAATAATAATAATTATATATATATATATATATATATATATATATATATATATATATATATAATGATGTATTAAAACTGAAATATATAACATACAATTGAATAATAGTGGTTGTGAGATAAATAGTCAAACAAAAGGTACTTAAATAAAATGTAAATAGAATAAATAAAGATGGGGGTTGAGGTTGAGTATTTATTGTTCTTGCAGGTTATGAATTTAGTTTGCTTGTTCGCATATCCCATGGAACGCCTTAACCACCAGTAGTGCCTCCGTCTGAGAATCCATAGTGCAGAGTTTCAAAATATTCCTCGTCCAATTCACTTCACATGAAGATGGCGGACGTTTTGTTTTTATACAACATTTTAACGTTATCAAAAATACACATTTTTTTGCAATTATTCTTACATTTTGTAAAATGGACAGCTCATAATATGAATTTGATTGCTTTAATATTTTTTATTCTGATAAGAAGTTTTGTCGTTATTATAGTTTCCTTGCACTTCATGGAATCTTTTTTAGGATCAGTTGTATGATGTCTGATAAAGAAAGGATATTTTTAAATATGTGTTTTATTGCAAGTGGAGTTTTAAGAATTTTCTTGATAAATACATGAGCAATCATTGTATGACCCCTACTGAGTCGGATTTTCTGTTTTTAAACTTTACGATTCAACGTTCTCCGAGGCAACATTTCTTTTTTTTTTGAGATTTGCTTGGATTACTTTAGTTCTGTATTTTGTACTATCATTTAGCTTTCTCAACAGGGCGAATTATTTCTGGATTATTTAATATGGAACGTCTTTTCCCAGAATGGACAAGGTTTTTCATAGTTTTGTCTGTCATTTATTTCCCTTTGATTCCTATATGGTTTCGTTTGTTATGATGTATTAATGAACTTTGCGTGCTCTCCTTTATCATTTTCGATGGGTTTTATGGAAAAAAGAACAAAAAAAAAGATAACCTGATACCTGGTAAAACTTCATTCAATAAACTCTCTTCCCTAGTAATATATTAAATTACTAGGATCTGATTCAAGAAAGAGATCACTTTTAGTTGATTTAAAATAATCTAGAAAAGAAATAATAAATGAAAACATTGAAATTCAATATCTATAATTTTTGTAAAACTTACGGAATATCCTATTGAATATTTTTAGCAGAATTCACTTAACTCAGGTCGATGTCTGGGAGAATATCGCATCCTTATAATTATACTTATTTTTGTATTTAAATTTCAATAAAGGAAAATAATAAAATAAATAGATACGGAAGCCTCTTGTTAAATTTTACTTACCAAATCAAATTAGTTAGTTAATCTTGAGCAAACTGTATTAATTCACAGACAATTCCAAACGATGGTTATGATCTCTCTTTCGAATTCTTTCCAGACTTCGAAATCTCCAGGCTTTAGGCACATTTCATTCTTTATTGCTTTCGATTCTAATCTTATTTTATCCAAATATATGTCGTTAAGGTTAGTCGATATCACAGAACAATATTCATGGTTAAATTTATATTTATTTTTCTTACAACAACGTGTTGACAGCATGTAGCATTGCTTATTGTCAACAATGTATTTTTTAATTGGTATTTTATTTATATAGCCCAATTAGTTATTTGTCCGGTTTTAATGAATATAAATTCCTACTTGAAACAAACCAGCTTCCTGATGAAAGATAACCCTGGGAGATATAGAAGTATACTGAGTTCAGAATTCCATGTTACCTATATGTACTGCTTTGCCCACCTGCTCATAGTAGTGGAGTATACGTACTTATTAAAATCATGCACTATAAGAATCGATTTTTTTATCGATGATTATAAGCATACTGACGCCGGAATAAAAACGTTCATTCATATTAACTATTTTTTAAAATTTTTTATAGATTAAGCAGTGATTTATTCTATAAAATATATAAATTAGATGTCAATTTGAATCTTTATGCAATGTTCAACTATATATATTTTTTTTTTCAAATTAAATAAAATCTCCAACTTTGTTAAATTTTATCTTCAGCTCGTACATACTGAGGCTGCAATATATTCCACAATAGGCTATTTGACAACATTGAAAATATACTATAAATTGTGGTGATCCTATCAGATAATATCGTAAACAAATATATTTCACTTTATTTTGAAGTAAATTATGTGTATTTTTTGCAAATTACACGAGAAAAAAATTAACATTTTTAGAAATTTTATCTGTGAGGGAACGCTCTGAGATTGGTTGCAACTATGGTGAAGTCACAGGTTATTACTGTGTGACAGATTCACTGACGGCAGCTCGTGTTTTATGTTTTCTGCTTCAAATGGAGTCAAATTTTGTGCGAGCTGATAACAGCAACCTACCAAAGATTTGCTACTTATGGCAGCGCGTTTCTTTAAAAAGAATGCTGATTACGATGTTGCGGAACTCAAAAGTGTAAAAACAGCAGTGTAAGTATCAGATATAAATTTTTTATTTACAAACCTTTATGTATAATTTACAAATCTTGTCTTTTTTTCTTCTTATTACTGTTTCTTTATCTTTTTTTATTAGTAGGGGTCTATATTGCTTTACAAGAATTATATTTTCTTTAAATCTTTTCATTTTATTTTTTTATTGTTATGTATGCCATTGTCTCTTTGTCATGTAACAAACTATTTCAAGGATCATGTTTTGTTATTTATCATTATTATTATTATTCATTAAATATATTTGGGAAGAATTCATTACCATAATTTGATACAAATTTATTATTTATATCTTAACACATCATAGAAACTCCAACGTTTCGAGGCCAAATCGCCTCATCCTCAGGAGAAAAAAACATCTAAAACGTTATTTAAACATTATTTCAATAATTTGAATATCTTTAACTGTCAATTACAACAACCAAATATTAAAAGTTATCATAACTTGAATAATTTAAGCAGCATGAATTATCTTACATTTCTGTTAAAGCCTATTCATAAATAATGCTCCTTAGTCAAACATTTCCATATATCATTGTATATTTTGTCATTTTTCATTTTAAAATTTCACATTTTTAGGAACATCTAAAACCTTACACAGATGTATTCCATTTCTTTATCGCATAACCAGCTCCTTTGATCATATGAAGTTTGTTGATAAAGGAACATTATTTATGAATAGGTTGTAACAGAAATTTAAGGTAATTCATGTTGCTTGAATTATTGAAAGTATGTTAATTTTTAATAGTTGATTGTTGTAATTGATATTTAAAGATCCTTAAATTATATCTTTTTCCATCTACAATTCAACATTAGTGCCGATATAAATAACAAGTATTTAATATGATGCTTGACAAGACAATATAAATTAGAAGACAGCACAGATAACTATATAGAAGATAGCTAAATAAAGGATCCTTCCACCTTATGCTGTAAGTTTAAGCCTTATTAAGAAGTTAGGTATTAATGATGTTATTTCCTTTTATAAAAACATATTTTTAGCTGCTATTTAGTATATATAAAGTGAAATTTACTTACATCAAAGTGATATTCACACATAAAATCATTTGCATGCGATGAAATGCTGTTTGGGTCTCAAGGGGTTTGAGGCGTCACACGTGTCATGATTGTCATGATGTCAAATTTAAACTTTAACATTGATTTTATTGATAATTCAGCAGATCTTCCGGAAATATCAATGCAGTGTGCTTATTGTGTAAAGGTGCATTTAGACGACCCGATCAGATCAGACCAGACCAGACCAGACCGGATAAAACGGGTAGTGCGCTAAAGTAGGCATTTGGACGAGATAGTGCGTTTAGACGATCGGATTGACGTTTAGACGACCGGATCAGACCAGACCAGACCGGAGAAAACGGGCCATGTAAACGCTCACGCACTACCCGATATGGGCGTGCCAGAAATGTTGGATCAAAATGGCAGCTCAGAACGGGTCGTGTAAACGCTAGACTAGACGAGATGTGGACGGGGCGACGTGAGCGGGTCAACCAGTGGAATGTCCTCCCGATATCCGGTGTTCCCAACACTTGCTACTTTGCATCGCGCCTTTCTATAAAAAAATTGGAGGATGAAATTCTTTTTGCTCACTCTTCCGGACGCTCCTGTCCCGTAACTTTTGTTTTAAACCTTAATTATAATTATTCAATTAATTAATTTAATAACCCCTAAATAACGACTGCATTCGGAGCACATTACAACGCTCGAAGTAACTCACATACTGATATTTCGAAGTATTTCAAACACAACCTTTCCTCCATTATTTCTAACTTTGAAAAAACTCTTGCTTCTTCCTCTCCCCCTTCCTCCTCCCACCATTCCGCCTTTCAAAGTTGTCCAAACAGATTCACTAGTATTCACAAGCATGCTTTTTTTTTTCTTGCTTTATTTCCAAGTCGGCCTGGTGGAACTTTCATGGGTGTTTTGACAATTCATAATTTTAAATAGTTCTCACAGTGAGGGTACAGACGTATTATACAAAACACACCTCTAACGACAAATAATGTTAACATTATTGAATAATTTCTAATAGTCATGTTCACATTTTTGAAAGATCACAGTACTTATCTACCATAAGACCGCAGGAAGGGCCGGATCTAGGCTTTTTTCCAGGGGGTAACAGGCCTAATTTTGCCAACTCCTTCTTCTATCCCTCTTCTCCAATAAAAAATTCAACAGTTTTATAATTCGAAATATATATAATATCAGAGTTTATTGATAACTCAATAACTTTTAATCGGTATCAATTTGCTGAAACTCCTTTCTCCAGAAGAAACAGAAACTGGGATGTCAAGGAATATTATTAAGGTTATAGTAAGGTTGGAATACACCACTTCCAGTTTATTTTTATAAATTAAACTAAATGTGGATGATGCAGTGGCATCTTCCAAGCCAGCGCATCTATTGTCAGCGCATGTTTAAGAAACTTTCAATTTCAAAAAGAAATTCTTGCTTGAAAGGTCTTTAACGTAGGTATCCGTCAATTCGATTGGTTTGGACTTTTAGCCATCTTCCATTTACGAATCTGGACTACATCCAAAAAACTAAACAACTACCTATTTTAATTCACCTAAAGAAAGATCTTTCGTCATTTTTGGGCTGCCTGTTTGATAAATATTTTTTATACCTCTAAAGCGAGAGCCAAGCTAGGGTATACTATTAGCGTAATAATTTATACCTCAAAGAAATTCGATAGGTTATAATACATTTTTGTCAGATGGAAGGGGTGGAGCTTCTGACCGCTTTGTCAGAAGGTGGGAGAAACTAGTGGCCACGCCTACTTTTGCTCACTACCCGTTTTCTCAGATCGGGTGTGATCTGGACCTTAGCAAGTGGCCACGCCCATACCGGTCTGGTCTGGTCTAGTCTGATCTGATCGGGTCGTCTAAATGCACCTTAATAAAGAATAATTTTAAAATATTTTCCAAAATTAGTCTAATAGCCTGTTTTTGTCGTGCCAACTATTTTCTCCTAAAATGACTGTTTTCTCCCAGCAATATGAAAATTCAAAACAAAAATTCTGGCATACACAACAGGAATAATCTATATTGATTATAAAGAATTACATTAAACTATAATTCACTATTTTCTAAGGCTTTTTTTATAAAAAGAATCGTTTCGATAGAAATCGATATTTTATAATATTGCCCATTCCTATTCTGTACAAATGATGTCTCTCAAAATAAAATGCCAACCTTCTTGTCTTTTAGAACCTTATAATAAATGTTGTTAGTAAAAAAATTAAATAGTAACAATAAATACAAATAATAAATAAATAAAATATAATCAAAAATGAAAATAAAATATGATATAAATGAATAAAATAAAACATACAATTAAGAATAAATTATAAAACAGAATAAAATAAAATATAATATATTGATAAAATAGTAAAATATGACAATCATTAGAGCCTATAAGAAATTTAATTTACAATCAATTTAAATTCAAGACTGAAGCGATCTCGATGAGCGATCTCGTAAAGTAATTTATAGCAGCATGTTTGCTAATAATCATTGTTATCAATTATTACCCATAGAGTAAGTTCAATAAACAGCTCGAGAAATAAAACGAAAACAATAAAATATGGACTTAAGAGAACGCTAACCCTTTACCGTGTTTTATTTATTATAAAAGTAAATTATAAATGATTTCATGAAGAAACGAGATGGTGAGAAAGGTGGTCCAAAAAAAAAAAAAATGGATCACAAATAGTAGAATTTCCACTATGTGTAATCCAATCTTTTCTTACTGCCTCTCGGACCATCTCATTCCTTCAAAAAAGTTTTACGGTCAACTATTGATTATTCAAAAATGATTTTATTGAAAAAAAATTTATTGTCCTGGCACTTTTTATTAAATTTTGATTTAATAATTAAATTAAAATATTTAAACAATAATTCACTTTTTGGCTTTTGTCCATCGGCGTACATTACATTGTTTTTGTTTATTTTTATTTTCACTCCACAGTAACCTGATGGGAGGGTCGTTTATTTATAAATTTTGCTGATCCCATGCTGCAATAGACATACTACAAGTACAAGAATATTTTAGTGTCTTTTGGCATGAACATTAATTAATGAAAATATATATATTTATAAATATAAAAGAAAAAAGTATGAAACAATAATTAAATGAAGAGCATAACAGAAAAAACAAAACAAAATAGTTAATCAATAGACAATTAAATAATAGACAAAATACAATAATATGTAATATACAATAATACATAATATTCAAAAATATATAATATACAAATATATATTATACAAAATACAAAACAATAATATAATTGTATCCAATACTTCTGCGATGAGTTAAAAGGCTCTAACTCCAAATGATTTTTCTAAGTACATTTTTGTATTTTACCCTAATGGTTTTAAATATTATTTCTTTTTATGACATTAGAAAGCCCTAAAGCCAATGATATGGATCCAACCAGAAATTTAGGGCTTCCTAATGTCATAAAAAGGAATAATATTTAGACCAATAAGCGTACAAAACAAAAATGTATTTAGAAAAATCATTTGGAGTAAGAGCCTTTTAACTTATCAGAGCAGATTAATAGTGACAATTAAAAAAAAGTGAAACAATCGACGAACAATAGGTGTACGGTGTTTGTAGATATTTATATTCATGAATTAGCACTAAAATAAGAGATAAAGCAATACATTGTTTACAACTTTTCTTTAAACCTAAATTTACATCCTTCAACTCCTTCAGACAGTACAGGAAAAAAAAAGAAATAAACAACTGAATTTGTACTATACATTCACGAAACTTTGTTCATAACTTCGCTATGGTATTAAGAATCAAAATCTGTGGAGTCTGCCCATATTTCCGAGGGAAAATCTCCCTGAGGGGGTCGCAAAATATTCTGCACAAATTAGTCGAGTAAGGTATCTTTTCTTATATTTCTTTTTGTTTCTGAATCGAGTCAGACCGCTCCCAGGACAATACGGGGAATGATTTAGACGTTATTACAGATTGTAGGTAATAATCCTTGTAATTATTGGATACCTTTTTGTAAAGACAGGGAAGGCCAACTATTGGGTGACAAGAATGATGTGATAGACAGGTGGAAGGACTACTTCAAAGATGTGCTAAACCCAAATGGAAACCCAGAAGAAACGAGTTGGGAACTCGAAACAGCAGAGGAAGAAATAAAGCTGGAGCCACCAGATCCTGAAGAAGTAGAGGACTTTATAATGAGCTTAAAAAATAATAAATCACCAGAAATTGATGGAATCCCAGCAGATGCTCCCAAGTTAGGAGGGAAAGCACTCCATAAGGAAATATATGAATTGATACTGCGGATATGGATAGAGGAGGAAATGCCAAAAGCATGGAAGGTGGCGGTTATTTTGCCAATCCATAAAAAAAGGAGACAAATTGGATTGTTGAAATTATAGGGGAATAGCACTACTGTGCACAGTCTACAAGGTGCTGTCAACTTTGCTGATGAAGCGAGTGGTCAAGAGAAGATGCTCTAGGCGAGTATCAGCGTGGATTCCGCTAGGGAAGATCGACAATAGACCACATTTTCAGTATGAGAATAATGCTTGAAAAATGCCGGAGATGGAATGTGGAACAGCATCACCTGCTTATTGACTATAAGCAAGCCTACGATAGTATAGACAGAAATGTGCTGTACGAAAAATTAAAATTCTTAGGATGTCCTATGAAGCTTATCAGGCTTATCAAGATGACCCTACATGACAGCAAAGGATTAGTGAAAATTCAAGGAAAACTTTCAAAACAATTCAATATTCAGAAAGGTATTAAGCACTGAGACCCTCTTTCTCCAGTATTAACATGGTGCTAGAACTAGTCATGAGATCGATCCGCACAAGACCAGGAGGATGTATATACCACCGATTGACACAGCATCTAGCGTTTGCGGATGATCACTACACAGGAAGAACAACCAATGCGCTACTTGGAGTGTTCGAGGAATGCGAAGAAGCTGCTAGGAAAGCGGGACTGGTAATCAATACAGAAAAACTAAATATTTGCTAACCAGCAAGGAAGAAAGAAGAAACAGGTATATCGAGGGGGCTGGATACCGCTTCGAGAGAGTACCACAATTTAAGTATCTGGGCACTTTTATCACGGAGGATAACAATACTAGGGAGGAAATTAAGGCAAGCTGGTAACAGATGTTATTGGTCTCTAATGAAAATTTTTCGACATCGGGATACATCCAGAGCCCTCAAAATAAGAGCATCCCGTACGGTCCTGCAACCAGTAGTTATGTATGGAAGCTAGTCCTGGACAATGACACTAATAGATGAAAGGTTATTAAACAGATGAGAGGGAAAAACCTCAGAAGAATCCTTGGTTCTACAAAAGAAGGGGATCGCTGGCGGATGAAGACCAATGAGGAACTAAGGAACCTTTTTGGAACACAAGACATTGTTTCCACCATCAAGAGTGCCAGGATAAGATGGCTGGGACACGTACAAAGAATGCGATCGTGGCAGGCTCCCTAAAATGATGATGGAAGGGCATCATCATATTTCCCAGGTGGAAGAAGAAGCAGAGGGAGACCTAGACTTCGTTGGCTACAGGATGTGGAAGAAGACCTTCGGTTGTTGGGTGTCGACGGATGGAGAAGGGCAGCCGAAGACAGGTCTGAGTGGAAGAGGATCACTGAAGAGACCAAGATCTGCAAGGACCATAGCGCCGTCAGATAGGATAGGATAGGTAATAATCCTACCCTATCCCAATCACAAAAGTAACCACGATTTCATTAATACGAAATTAAAGTTTAAAAAAAGTAGAAGTTTTCCTAGAAGTTGGGTATCTGTAGCTCAGCAGATTACTGAGAAAAACATTCACAAGTAAAGAGTGATTTAAAAAAAAAATTGGGTAAGTAAAACTTTTACCTTTTGGTCCCCCGAACGTTCTCAAACAATGTATTTAGTTACGCTAAAGTATGTAGTTTAATGAGAATTTTGTCTACTTTACGAAGATGCAATCGGAACTTAATTTGGTCAATATGAACTTTTTTGTTGCTCTTGAGGTCTATAATCAACAAATATTTCCCGTGAATTACAAGACATCCGGTATTTAGTTCAGCCGCAAAATGTGATTTGCAATATTTTTACAAACAATCAGTAATAACTTCTAAATTAGGCTCTTCGTCATGGATGTGGTCCAGTTCCATTCAGAAAAAAAAACTATAAAAAACGATACCTTATTTGACTTAATTTTTGCAAGTTATTTTGCGAATATACTTCCCCCATTTCGACCCACTCAATGGAGAGGTTGTTCTTTGGAAATTTGGGGTGACTATGCAGATTTCATTTTTTACTGCCAAGACGAAGTTTCATGAATGTACAGATTTTGTTCTTCATTTGGTCGAATTGGGCTTATTTTTCCTTTACTAAGAAGCGTGAAACTTATCTAAAGCTATGTGTCCACTTGAGAGTTTTTACTCTCGAGAGCTGTATTCGCCTATGGTATCCATGCTCTGAGAGTCGGCCGGAAACAGGTGGCTCATTCTCGGAGAGTTACGCTCGAGTTACCTCGCACCATTTACTCTCAAGTGTACCCGTAGCCTAAAAACTATTGGATTGGACCCTCCACATTGAGACGTTTCCTAATGTGGCCCAATTATATTGTCCTTCGTCATGATTTAATTTAAATTTAATTAGTTTTAATTGTTATTACAGGCTGAGAAATGTCGCGTAGCCCAGACTAGCTCTAATTAATCCGGACGGAGACAGAGGCACCCATTATTCTACTTCTGAGCAGTTGTAAATCTTTCTCCTGCCACTCACACCTGGGTGATTCAAATTGTTCTTTCATTTTAGTTCTTTTACCTCTCATTCTACTCAATCTTCTTCTAGGGTATTTCCTTTTATTTTGTCATCAGTTTGAGATCTTCCGTTTTCTACGGTTACTGCTAATGAGATCATAAAAGATGTGAAAAGATTTTTGGAGACAGCACAATGGATTGGTGTTGGATATTATTTCAATAAATAATTATTTTTTAATTATTTATTGAATTTAGTATTTTATACTTAACTGTGAAAAATAATTATGAAAAGTACTGAAAATCCTCGAATAATAGTGATATCAATATTAAACTTAGGATGGTTTCATAAATGTAATTTTTTTGTCATGAAGTATTTATTTGAATTTTTTCCTCATTAAATCAATGATTAGTTATTGTGAAATTTGTGAATCTATTGAATCGGATCAAGTGTCATCAGTGTCAATTTTTTCTCAATAAAATAAATTAATCAAATGATTTCATTTAAATTTTAAAAATTTGCAAATAGAGTGGTTGATCCATGTTTTCTAAAGTCTTTCATTCATTTTATTGTTTTTAATTACATTGATATATTTTAAGAGAAGGCACAATCCCTATACTATTACATGCTAACATAAGGAACATTTTCACTAAATTCGTTTGATGAATCACTTTCATCTTTATCGTAGATAATTCCATATCTATTAAGGTGACCCAATAGAACACAACACATCCCTGATTTCTGTGCATGCTACAACAGAAGAGAGTGAGGAAGAAGACAAAGATAATTTCTATGGTTGCGTTGGAAAGAATTTATGATGGCCTGCCCAGATATGACACTAAGATAGTCTTAGGGTATTTGAATGCGAAAATGGGCTTTCAGAAAGACTTCAAACCAACAGTAGGTACGCACAGCAGACACCAAGAATCCAACGAGAACGGTTGAAGACAAGTTGATTTCGCAATTGGAAGAGGGCTGTCAAGTAACACCACGCATTTCCATCACAAGAACATACATAAGGAAACATGGGTCACCACGGACGGACAGACAAGAAACCAAATTGACCACGTATTAGTGGATTCTAGACATGCAACACTTATTAGAGATGTCCGAGCGTATAGAGGAGCCGAATGCAACTCAGACCACTTCCTCAGCATCATCAAATACAAACAAAAATAGCGAATCCCAGTAGAGAAACAGGAGAAAAGATCATCCCGTACAATGTCATTAAACTCAAGAATGAAGAAGTTAGGCAGGCATATAAGGATAGCATCAACAAGAAAATCTCTGAATGTCGTGATGGTATGGACGCCAGTACAAGATGGCCAAACATAGAAAGAATAATAAGGTCATCTGCTGAGGAGGTTCTTGGCTATCGACAGAAACAAGAATAGACAGAGTGATTCGATAAGGACTGCATCAGATTAATGCAGGAAAGAAATGAAGTCAGGATGAACTACCTGAAAAAGAAGACGAGGCAGGCTTACTATCTTTACAGCAATAAGAGGAAATTGGCTAATGTACTTTGGCGACATAAAAGAAGAGAGTACGAAATAGAGAAATATGAGCTCATAAAATGCCAATATGAAAATAAGGATGTACGAAATTTCTTTGGGGGAATACGACAGATCAGATAGAGATACAAACCACGACATAACCTTATGAAGGATGAAAAAGGCGATGTTCTGACGGGCAGGGACGATGTCATGAACAGATGGAAGAGACATTTCCAGGAACTACTGAACAAGGAAGAAGAATTTAACGAAGAAGTAATACAGCAGAATTTCGACCTGAATCGGACACTAGAAAATGACACTGACGACGATGTGGAAACACCACCTGAGAAGGAGGAGATTTGGGAAATACTCCATAGCATAAAGAATTATAAAGCCCAGGGGGTCCACTGTATACCAGTAGAACTGCTGAAGTACGGCGGAAGACGAATTGTATGAAGTAATTTTCGATGTCTGGATAAATGAAAAAAATACCGATGAATTGGACTGCAGCTCTTTTATGCCCCATACATAAGAAGAGAGACAGACTAGAGTGCGAAAATTACAGAGGCATAACCCTACTTAGTGTTGCCTACAAAGTTCTATCGTCCTTAATTTGTAAGAGACTGAAGAGACGTACATGGAGAAAATTATTGGCGACTACCAAAACGGATTTAGACAAGGAAGGTCGACCACTGACTGCATGTTTGCTCTAAGACAGCTCTTGGAAAAGGCGCATGAATTTGATGTCACTCTTCATCATCTCTTCATCTATTTCCAGCAAACCTATGACCACGTTAATAAGGTAAACCTTCTGCAAGATTTAAGAAGTTTTGGAGTCTCCAAGAAGTTAGTACGTCTGGTTCGATTAACAATGGCCAATTCTAAATGCAGGATCAAATCACAGAGCACATTGGGACAGGAGTTTACAGTCAACAATGGACTTAGGCAAGGAGATCCTCTGTCGACAATTCTCTTTAATTTTTCCATGGAAGGAGCAGTACGAGGAATAAGAACCAATCCTGGAGGCACTATCTATGACAGATACACACAGGTATTGGCCTATTCCGATGATGTCCACCTGGTAGCCAGAACACTGCAGGCTCTCGCCGGAGCGTTAGAAGAGATGTAGCGTGAAGCAAACAGAAGAGGTCTTCAACGAGAAGAAGACGGAGTACATGAAGAGCAGCTATAACCCTACACCGAAACGACCGCATACGATTAGTATCAATGGTCATAACTTCCCAGTTTGTAGGGCTTTCAAATATCTTGGAGCGCTGGTCACTGAAAACAATGAAATACATAAAGAGGTGGAGGCCAGAATTGCATCAGGAAATCGTTGCTTTTTTGCAATTCGTAAAGTTGTAAATTACAAAGATCTTCATAGGAGAGCCAAGGTTATCATCTACAAGACAATTATTCGCCCAACAGTCACCTATGGCAGTGAAACTTGGGTTCTGACAAAGGAAATGGAGAAAAGACTACGTGCATGGGAATGAAAAATGCTCAGAAAAATATATGGTCCAATCCACTCTGAGGGACAGTGGAAAATTAGAAAGAATGAAGATTTGAGAGCATTATATGATCAGCCGGACATAGTAAGTGTTGTAAAAAAGTGCAGGTTAAGGTGGCTAGGACATGTGGAGCGTATGGAAGAAAGTCGTCTACCAAGGAAGCTGCTTTTTGGAAAGCCAGGCGGTACCCGACGTGGACGTCCTAGAATGAGATGGTTAGACGATGTTGAAGCGGACCTGCGACAACTTGAAGTGAGGGGATGGAAAGCGATTGCGGCTGATAGAACAGTCTGCCATGCAATCTATGATGAGGCTACAGGGGTATTAGCGCCGAATATAATAATAATAATAATAATAATAATTCAAGTGACCCAATACGATCGGTTTTGCTGACGTTCCAAGTGACTTGTGGGGAACAGAATAAAAAAAAAAATACGTGCTGGAACGATGGCGTTAAAATTGCCCGTATAGGGCTGCTTCGTTATGACACGACGGTTATTTTTCTGCTGTTTCGTACAATATAGATTCAATTTTGATAAACTTTTATCAAAATTGAATCGAAAATGTTCTCATGTAACCAAATCCATAAAGTATCAATCAGTACATTTTACATTTAACTTTAATTTTTTTTTTTTAAATACTCTCCTCTATGATATTCTGTCAACATTGCCAACTTCAAACAATAATTATTATTTACGTTCCTGAGCTAGATAGGGGTGGAAATTTAAATGAGTAATAATTAGATTTTGATTTAATTAATTGTTTTTAATTATTCTATATAAATTAAAATGAAGATTATTCAAACAAATGAAAAAAATCAATTAAAAAGAGTGGGTGGAAGGTTAAAACAAAAACACAACAATTCAAAAACCAAAAAATACTATTATACTTGTACTCAAATAATACACTACTAAAATATTTCTGAAGTTAATACTAAATAATACTAATTAATAATTTTAATACTAATTAAGCACTAGTAATGGTCATATCAGAGATTTCGTAATGATTTTTTTAAGAGGACAAATTATAAAGCTAAAAGGAGGGACGCAAATGGACATAGTTATTTGTCTCAGAAACTATTTACTACTATCTCATAGATAATACCAAACCCAAACTGAAGGATTCACAGAAGAATAACATTATTTTATTCATCAGTAAAGCCGAAAAATAATTGTAGTCGTAACTCTTCAAGTACGACATTTTTAAACACTTATACCGTGATTGAATATTATTGTTTATGAAAAAACATACATACATAAATATATATATATATATATATATATATATATATATATATATATATATATATATATATATATATATATATATATATATACCAAAAAATACAAACAATAAGTATTGAATACTGCTATTTTCTTGGGATTTTTCACTGCTTACAGCTGCGATTAAATATGAATAATGATCTTATTTCATTCGTTTGTAATCCCCAATAGTACCAACTTTTGTGCTCAATTCCAAAGCTTTTTAAAATACCTAATCATTTCTCTTACATTCGATGTCATTAATTATCTGTCGTCAAGGTGATATAAAAGTTCTTCGAAAAGTAAATACTTGTGAAATCGATTTTGAAGACGTGAAATTTATTCTTGCTCAATGTTTATGTGTCGTCTCATCAATACTATATGTTGATCGTTAGGTATTTTGTAATTTGGAATGCAGCATGGTTTATGCAGAATAATTGTAGCAAAAAGTCAAAATAAGGCACAGTGAAGAATTTTAAACTGCATTAATGTATTTTAAGTTGAGTTGACACTATTATTGCATTTACACAATATGGACTACTTAGGACTTCGTTTTTGTTCTTTATTGGAATTGGCAACCTAATTTTTACCAACAAGAGTGAGAAGGGCGCTACTTACAATTCGATTCGGATACTCTATAATTGTTATTTTTTTATATGAGTCTGGAAAGTTAATAACAATATCCAACCGGATATATAAATCCTGAACTATTTGAATAACAATTTCACAATTGAACTCTGAATTAAGCAATATATCTGGGTAATTAACTGCAACGGTGTTCATCCATCATTATTGTCTTGATAAGATTGTTAACCCCCAATAAACATAGTAACTTAATTACTAATTTAACTTATCTCAACTGGCTTAATTAATAATTTGATAGCATGCGTTTCTGGGAACCATATACACGCAGTGTTGTCATTTTACACGAGTGTTGTCATTCCGGGAAACTATTCTGAGGATGGAGAATGAATTGAAAAACTGAAGATATGTTGGTCGGAGAATAACACCTCAATTAGGAAAGATAAGGTGAATTCATTACATATATTAGCATATACAGATTATGTAAATGTCGTCTCATTATCAGAAGAATCTTAGCAAAAAAACGAATTCTTAATTATTCAAATAAAATGTTTAAATGGTTTCATTTAGAGACCTGATATTCAGAAGGGAGATTTCCGGTAGAACACTCAGCAAATGAAGAATGTAGTTTTTTTTTTTGCAGCCAGATTCATATTTAATATATACAACTTAGTATATGAAAGTAATTAATTTTACAAACAAAGTACAAAGTATGTTGAAAAAAATAATTTCTACGATTTTTTTTTCAATTGATTTCTTTCAAATATACTTCTTTAATAATGTACTAATTATTAATTAATCTTAATGGTCAACTCAATCAAAATCCACAAACAAGAATAACTAGGCCAGAAATATATTGAGGTAGAACATTAAAACAAATATTCAAACCATATTTCCTCTGCCATAGTTCAAAAAACAAAAAAAACAAACAATTTAATATTATTTATCCTTTAGCAATTGTTTATTAATTCCCACCAATTAATTTTGTATTATTTCCTTACAATTAATTAAGTATATTTCTTTAGTAGTTATATGTAATTATTCTTAGTTATAATTAATATTTTTTTCTATTCATGAGTTTTATGTTTCGGTTGTTGGTTTCAATTTTTATATTTATTTATTCTACGACACTGATTGATAGATGTTAGAATAGATTGTAGTACGTTAGAATTGTTAATTCTTTTTTCTGAAGAAACTCTATTCGATTCTATTTTGTATTATTTTGTTGTTTAAAATATAATATTTATAATCAGGCCTGATTTTACATTAATCGAACTCACATTAAAAATGACTTTTTTAAAAGATAATGCCAGAATTATACAAAAGACGTAGTTGTTTGTTAATACGTAAAACGCTTCTAAATGACCACTAAAGCTCTGGGATTCTGTTTTCTAAGCAGATTTAAAGATTATACAAAATTAGTTGTTATCCTTGGGGACAATTTGAACTGAAAGCTTGAAGAACAAAGTTCTTTTCATGAATAAAAGAAATTTTTAATATTAAGGATTTCTTTTTATAATGTACTGTTGAAAAGCAAACCAAAAAACACCTCATATAATGACTAGTGGTACTGTAAAATTTACATCACCATTATCAGGCCTATTTGGACATACGGTATAGAGCTTTGGGGTACCACTAAACCATCAAATTCCTCCCGCATCCAATCCTTACAATCCAAAATCCTTCGAAAAATCCTTAATGCTCCTTATTTGTCACAAATAAAATTATCCACAAAGATCTCAATATCCCATTTGTTGCAGATTTAGCCCGAAATAGATATACCTCCTTTAATTCCAAACTCCTTGCCCATACCAACCCTCTTTCATCCCCATGTATTCCTGATAATCCTCTGAGGCGTCTGAAAAGAAGATGGCCACGGGACCTTCTAACTTAAAACAGATATTGAAGTGCTACCAATGGGTGGTTCCTTCACAAGTAATTCTCATGTCTTGTACTTCAAATTCACATTTACTTGTTGTATTATGTAATACAGTTTAAATTTCAATAAATAAAAATAAAAAAAATAATAAATTTTTTTTTTTAAATTGTTTATTGAGTAATATTACATGCTGTCTCAAGAAAGGATAATAATAATTATGATTAAAGAGATCATTCACACTATATAATATAAGATTAAAAAAAAAAATTCAATTTGCTAATTAATCCGTGCAAAACAAAGCCTGTACACTCGCCTTCGATGTTTAGGTAGTTTTGATTTAAAAATCATGGTATTAATAGAACCATACCAACAGAACATATAAGCCGTTCCTGTATAATTCTTTCTCAAGCTATTTCTTTAGCATTTTGGTAAAGAAGGTAAGTTTGTTTAATAAATCATTATTTTCTTATTATTCGTGATAATTATACCTTTTAAAAGTCAAAATGCTGTTTGAGGTTTTCCAATCACTATTTCTTATTATTTTGGTCTTATTTCATCATTGGAACCTCCAAAACAAATATGTCCAGTTAATGGTTCGTCGAAAACCGATTTCTTCCAGTAATCTGAATATGAGCTCAATTATCTACCTCACTGTTATCTTAAAGTTAGAATTCAATAAGAATAGTTAACTGACCAGGTTTACTTTGATTTCCTTAATCAGAACCAGTAGATGACAGGAGGTGCCAAGCTTTAAATATAAATATGTAAACTACTAGAACTGGTATCAAACTTCATTTATATTTAACTATTTTTTTTCTCGATAATCCTAGCTAGTGAGCTAGTAGAACCTGCTCCTTTATCAAACAGTTCGATATGTCATTCATTATAAAAAATAAAATCCAGTTTAAAAACAGAACCCTGGCTGAAATTTCTAGGGTGATCATTTCTTATATGTATATGTAAGACATAAGACACCATAAAAACAAAATTAGAAAAAAAAATTGCGGTAGAAGATAAAGAAAAAAATCGATATTGTGAGTACGCATTAGTTTTCGAAGACGTTAATTATGCATTTCCCAGCAATTCAATTATCTGTATTTTTAGGAGACAAATTTCTAATTTACTATAGAATTTTCCATCGCGCATGCGCATTTCGATTTTTATTATATCACTCAAAGTAAATAGCACAGCTATAAAATAGAAAATAATTGTTCAACTCAGAGCTTATTATATATAAATTAATATCTAAGAAACTGGAAAAGTTAAAATAAATCGATACACTAGCGCACATTCTTAGAATAGATAGTAGTTTCGTAAAAAGCGCCTCCGATAATCCTTTAACTGATCTCAATATTGAGAATATCCAAAAATTGACAATAAACCGGTACGTAACAGTGCGATCTTTATCGGCAGTATTTTCAGAAGGGCCTCCAATACCCAACAATGTACCTTGACGTTGAGTATATCCGAAAAGTTAAAATATATCGATACCACGTTGTTTAAAAAACACAATAGGTACTTAAAATGACCATAAACAAGATAGTTCTGTAAATATCACTTTAATTAATCAATTGAAATCGAAAAAGGTTGAATTAGAAACAGAAGAAGTTAAATTTAAATGGAAAAGTTTGTTTTTTGAAAAATTTGTTTTTGAGAACGTTTAATTTGACATGGAAAAACAAAATATATTTTAATCCACAAAAAATGTAATATTTATAATAAATCAAATTTATATGACTTATTTATTTTTTTTCATTTATGCCAACTATTGGTTCCTACTAATGTTAACATATTATTGAAACTAAGAAGTGTCAACTCTTGGGGTTTAAATATGCATTCAGACTTAATTTTTTTTAAATATTCATGTAATCTTTTTTTTTCACTTTCAAAGTTTATTTTAATTTATAAAGATACAAAGGAAATTTCTCATGCAAAGAAAAATGTTCCATTGCTGAATTGCAACTCATCAGTATCAAAGAGAATTTAACTTCCCTTAAAAGTTTAGCTACTGGTGCTTTTACCCTAATCCTTAAAAATCTTTAAAGATTTATTGGAAACCTTTTAATAGTTTTGGAGAACTAGAAAAATAATTGCAAGGTTCTAAGTTGTTCATTATTAAACCTGTTTTAATGTTAAAATGATAAGACGGAAGTTATGCTCCAATCAGAATGTTCTTATATTTTCAACGAAACTCATTATTTCAACTATTATTTAAAAATATTATAGACAATATAATAAATTCAATATATATGCTCTTTGTTGTTTGTTTCTTTTTTTTCATTTTTTTTTTTAATGAGATTATGTTTTATTTTATGTACACATTTAAAGTTATATTCTTGTTAATTTGTTTAATCTTTTTTTCATTATCCTTACCAGTCATGTCAGTTCCCTTAATAAACATTTTAATATTTTTTTCTCTATTTCAATTATAACTATAAAAGGATAGATAACTAAAATAACTAAATACAGCTGCTATTACCTGCGATTTGAAGTTTTCTAAATCGCTTTCTTTGCAATTTTCAAAAAAATATTTTTTTTTTTTTAAACATCTAGGAAAATTAAAAATCTGCTTGGTTTCGTCGACGAGCGTTTCGTAATATTGGTACACCTGTGTAAATATATTCAAAACACAGGTTTTCTAAATCGCTTTCTTTGCAATTTTAGATAAAGGGGTGGATACATCAAAATAAAATTGGACTTACCACTTATTATGTTTGTCGCAACTTCATCCCCATCAGGAATAGACGTTTTCGTAATTACAGATACGAATACCAATATATTGATATTGATTGATATGAATTGATACAATAAATTTTCAATGAATATGAATACGAATATATTCCTATTCACAGCTTTGAATACGAACATATTCACAATCGTATTCATACATATAAGTTCGTATTTACAGGTGTTAATATCAATATTTTCATATTCACTCTTATAAATGCGAATACGAATAGATTCACACTAATAAATGTAAATATGTACTTAATAAATGTAAATATTCACTCTCACATTCATATATATGAGGCCATTAAACCAAAAAAGTCATGTAGTTCCAATTTTTTCAGGAATGTGTAGGATAGGGTCTCCTGTACACGAAATAAAAAATCTCCGGAAATCGGGAGAGATGGGGAGGAGGCGATTTAAAGGAACCTTCTCGCGGTTGAGCACGCATATCTCGAATAAGGTGCGTCGTAGAAAAAAAAAACATGGAAAGAAAAATGGAGATGACAAAATTTCCTACAATATCTGTTATTAGATATTATTTGAAAAACCGTATCCTCTCTGGAGAATGGAAATTGTTTCGAAAAATTGTTTTTTTTTTTGCCAAACGTTGTGTTCTAACTCCTTCCCAAATTTTTTTAACACAAAGGTGTGAATTGAAAAGCTGTAGAGAATTTAATTCCCTTCAAGAATATATATACACAAATGTCAATTTATCTTCAACTGGTCCAAAATTCAGCAATTTGAAGTGTTGTGGTAAATGTCAACACATCCGATAAAAGAACTGAAGTATTTTTGCCACTAATTCCTTTTGAAATGTGTCGTAGGAGGTCCCCTGATCAAGTATAACGTATCATAATGAAGGAATAACCGAAGAGGTAATAAAAAAATAGTAATAAAAAGTAGTAGTGTAAAAAACAGTAGTGTATATTTTTAAATTATTCAAAAAATGAATTCAATTGCGTATAATGTTAAATCTTAAGTCATTAAAAATTATGAGTATTGTGTATTTAAATTAGGCACAGGTAACATAAAAATTCTTTATAGTTCATCTTCCTCGTCGTCCTGCTCCTCCACCGCCGTTGTATTCATACAGTTACCTCGGCAGGAGCCGCACACGGTTGAACAAAATTATCCTGCCTTCCTGCATCCGCACATAACACCACATCCACCGGTGCATCTGCAGAAAATTTTATTTAAAATTCGGTCGGGAGCTGGAGGGTCCTAATTTGGTCTTACCTTATTTTTCTCATTGGCCAGGAAATGCTATTTTTGAACAGTGGGTATCATATCCTCCAAACAAGAAGTCTGCTCAGATCGTTTTGTAGAGGTTATATTCTCGTATTCGTCAAAAATCAGCAGCACACAGTTGGTATCGCCGTAGTGACTTGTCACATACGTTGCATAATGCTGGCAAATTGCTGAAGAGATGCTTCCTGGAGTCCACTTGACGCAATGGAGGATAAAACCACCATCGACGATAGTAAAACTACTTTTGACATCCAAATGTTGGCTGTTGTTAACGGCAAATTCCTTGTAAAGGGCAGATTTCTGCGTTTTCCTTATGCCTCTCTCATCGAACAATTACACTGGAAACGGAGACAGCTCATATTTCAGGAGGTTCACATCATCCTCATCTCCCGTCTTACTGAATTCACTTCTTTGAAAAATCATCAAGGGGCCAACCACCAATAGCTCATCGTTCACTTTTATGGTAATGCTCATAGCAGCCAAAGCGCATTGGCCAATGCAACAATGGGGTTATAATGTTTTTCTTTGACTGCTTCATTTCTGCTAAGGTAGTACTGATACGAGTGCCAATTTCCATTTTATGTAATTGAACTCATTTTTTGAATAATTAAAAATATTCTTTATTGCTTTTATTTTTATATATAAAAGCATTCAACTTAAATCAACAAATATATATAAAAATATACATTTTTTACACTACTATTTTTTATTTCCTCTTCGATTGCTCCTTCAATCTTTCCTTTCGATTGCTACTCCAATCTTTCCCTCCCCCATTGGGCAACGTAATTTCGGGAATTCATTATGATAAATTATACCTGATCAGGGGACCACCTGCGTCACATTTCAAAAGGAATTAGTGGCAAAAATAACTTAAGTTCTTTTATGGCTAAGTATTGGCATTTACCACAACAATTTAAATTGCTGAATTTTTGACCAGTTGAAGATAAATTGACATTTATATATATATATTCTTGAAGGAAATTAAACTATCTAAAACTTTTCAATTCGCATCTTTGTGTTAAAAAATACGGGAAGGAGTTAGAACAACCATTTGAAGAAAAAATCAATTTTTCGATAAATTTTCCATTTTTCAGAAACGATATCTCGGAAACGGTTCGTTTTTCCAAAAAATGTATAGCATTTCCAAGATAATTGTATCCTTTTCCAAATCAATTGTCACCTTTTCCATTTCAATTGTAACTTTTTCCATTTCAAATGTTACCTTTTCCAATTCAATTGTAACCTTTTCCATTTCACATGTAACTTTTTCCATTTCAATTGTAACCCAACTGGACATGTATTAATTCAATATTATTTATTTTATTATTGAAAAATAATTATTTTAATGACTTTTGAAATAATTTCGGCATATTCTTTCGACATTTCTTCCGTTTATTAGATAATTGATATTAAGTGCTAATTTAAGTAGGTAGTTCAATTTTTTAAAATAAAATTATTGTTTATTTATTTTTAAATATTTATTATTTTTATTTATTTAGTGGGGGAGAGTGGATTTCATCGATTTGGTGATCGTTCATTAGATTTTCGAAGTTGTTAATGTCAAATTTCCTACCGAAATTTTAATCGGCCACGAGTATTTCTACTTAATTTTTAGTTTTCAAAATTCTTCGGCATAAGCATTATTTATAATATAATATTCGAGCGCGCGATTTTATAATATATATTTTTTTTATTACCTGCACCTTCTATAACCCAAAAATGAATCTCATTATTAAGAAAATACGATATTTTGAAATAAAGCGATGCGTGAGCGCGCCATTTTAAAATCTATATTTTTTTTATAATCAGCACCAACCATAACCCAATAACGGACCTCAATATCAAGGAAATCTGAAATGTTCGAATAAATCGATACGTGAGCGCGTATAAAATCGATATTTTTTTCATAATCAGCAACTTCCGTAGCATAATTATGGATCTAAATATCAAGGAAATCCGAAAAGTTAAAGTAAATGAAAGGTCAAAATAGAAATCATAGTATTTTTATAATAAGCACCTTTAAGAACCCAATCATGATCCTCAATATCGAAAATATTCGAAAAACTTTTATATTCATATTCTAATAATAAAAATTTAACATTTAACGAACTCATATATATATATATATATATATATGAATGTGAGAGTGAATATGTTCATATTTGCATTTATAAGTGTGAATATTAGCGTGAAAACGAATATATTCATATTAACATCTGTAAATACGAACTTAAATGAATATATTCGTATAAGTGAATATATATTCGTATTCATATTCAAAGAAAATTTATTGTGTGAATATATTGGTATTCATATTTTTGATTAAAAAAAGCCCATCCCTGACCCCCGTTTGGGTGCCGCCCTCAATGTTATATGCTATTATTCGGATCTATAGGAAGTTTCTAAATTTACCGAAATTATGTTTATTGATTATTATCGAAAAACAAATGAGTTAATCGATTTAGTGGTCTGAGTTTAGAAAAGTAAGCTAAGACGAGTAATAGGTACTTATCTTTTCTTAATTAACGTCACAAAAACCTCAAGTAAGCAACTTCTGGCCGGCCTAACTATTGTGAAACAATTTAACGTACCAATGCTATCAATCCTGTCTCTCACTAAGGCAATACTCGCAGCGGCCATCTTAATCGGGAGCATGTTAGTGAAACCTCTCGGAGGCTGTGGACAGTAGCCCGGAGCAGATGTTAATCGATAGTAAGAATCGATCCTGGGATCATTAGAGCCCATCTTATTGAACGACTCCTAATTGCCTGCCCTGCTCCCGGTCCGGTTAGGGCTACTTTATGACCGTGCTACGGGATAAGTTCGTTGTACTCCTTCTTCTCTCTAGGGCCTAGCTGCCTAGGATTGTGCTGCGATTGGTTAAGACTGATTGTCTTTATTAGGGAATCGTTCAATGGAATCACATGTATTGACTCCATAAAGGATGTTAACAATGAAACGTTTAGTGCGCCTGAAGATTCGAAGCCGATACCACCAATGGCCATAGCCAACTTCCATCTACTGACTCCCATTAAAGCAGAGGGGACTTCAGAGGTAATTTTTGGGGGAGGAACTATCAGGGTGACCTCAGAATTGGGGATACTCGTAGAGCAGACATCACTCCAACTTTGGACCAAATCGGACGATACGTTTCCGAAATAAAGGTGTGCCAATGGAAAATACGTTTGCGCATGTGTAAGTGAAATTAGTGGATGAAATTTGATAAAATTGTTAAGGGGCCATCTAGGAGACAATAACCCGCATAATCTCTGAAAATATCATCAAAATCAGATTGACGGTAGTAGATTAAGACGGTAATGCCCGTCACATGGATATAACTACAGAGAAATAGATAAGACAAATAGCCAAATTTGTAATGTGATGTCCAAAACATAAAACGCGCTTGGAAATTTCCGAAATAAAGTAATTTTGCTGAAATTCGCTACTATGCAGGATATTCAAGGTATAATTTAGATTTCAAACCAAATTCTCTAGTCTCTCAAATAGCAGTACCAAATAATTAACGAGTCCACGTTTCGCCAATTCAGCCATCTTGTTGACTGAAGAAAATAAAATTTACATAAATTTTAAGCATTAGTTAATAAGAATTAAGAATTGAGCACTTCTTAATTCAGCAGCCTAAAAAAGAATAGTCATAAAATTGTTGTAAAAACATATACGTATCGATTATATTAATTCTACCTTCATAAATGGTATTGATTATACTGACGGTATATTGTAGAAGGGTAACTTTGTAATGTCTTCGATTCAAATTGAATCATTGATTAATTCCGATACTAAATTACTTAGTTAAATACTAAATTTATTAGTATCGATACTAAAGATTCGATATGTTTTCGATAAATATTCCCGGTACCAGATTGAAAAAATGAATTCTGAACTGTCAATACAGGTTTGTTTTGTATTCCTTCAAAATCTTTCAACGATTAAAACATTTTACAAATATTTTTATGGAATAAGTGATATATAATCCAATTAGATACAATAATTTACTAATGTCGATTCATATTTTCGGGATAAGATGAATGAATTATAATTATTACGATTTTTATAGTAATTGTATTTTAATATAGAAAGCTGTTCACATGTATAGTTTAACTTCGTCATTTTTCTTTTTTTTAAAGCAGTTAAGAAAACAATGATTTGAATAAAATGACTTGTAGATGCTTTATTTATTTTTTTAAATTGTACATGTTTGAAAACTGGTTCTTGTTTTTAGCAATATTCACGTCAAATTTTGAGAAAATCGAACAGTGCATTTGGTCGCGACTTTGAAACAACGAATATTTGGTGACACAGAGCCATTTAAATGGTAATATAAACTAAAAGCCCATGCACACATTTTGTTTTTCCTGACTTTATAGAACATTTGTGCCTAATGAAGATTCAATCATCGAAAATAAAAAATCGACGCGTTTGGTCGTAATCGCATAACAAACACACAGACAAATAAAATTCCGAACAGTCGAGATGAAACAGGAACTCGCCTACGCTAGGTCAAAAATATTTCTTATGGATACAGTTCCTATATAATCTCTATGTGAAAACGTATAAACCTATCATACACTTGAACCACATATTAATATTTTGATTTAAATAAATGCTGTTGGGAATGTAATTTCCAGCTGAAACTATAAACAAGTTCACATAAAAATTAACATTGGGCTTTAGAAAACTACACACTCAGAATATTTTTTTCGTGAATTAATTGATTTGGTGAAAATTCGGGAAAAAAATAAGTTTCTTCGGGACACTAGGACGTACACAGAAATTCGGGAGGTACGGTCACCGTGACCTGAATGATTCTAACCGTATCTATTCGCGCTAAGCAATCCAACCTTTAATATTAGTATAGGAATGTTACTTTATCGAAAGCAAATATTGGAAAGAAGCAGTATTCAAACCTAGCTAATCAGGCTGATTCTATCTTTAAATATATTTTGTAGTACGTATAAATGTACTACAAAATTTGAAAAAAATAAATAAATAAATGTTAATAAAAAAAAATAAAATACATCACTTTGAGGATATTACCGTCAAAATCACTGGATGCCTCGGTTACTTTTTTGGATCTTTTCTAGGTGATTTGATCTGGATGAAGTGTTTTTTGCTCAGTTTTTGCATGGTTTCTTGAAAAAAAAAATGATTCTCCCATAAGATGGTTGTACAAGAGGTGTTGATGCCGATAAAGATTTATAAATAAAGAAGCATTAATCCGTCACTCTTTATTTGGAGCTAGAGGTGTGAAAGATCCTTGGGCGTGTAGACTTTGTCGGCTGAACTCCTTTCAACGTTTTTGCTGATCGGAATGTTTGCCGTGGTTTTCTTGCTGTAGTTTCCAATAACCGTAAACTGTGACCGTTTTGAAAAAAAAAATATATTAACAAGTAATAATGACAGCTTGCCACGCTGAACAACTAAGTCCACTTAAAGCTGAAATTTGCATCTATTTATCTAATTATTAATTGAAAATAGAATAGCATAACTTGAATAATATTTAAGTAGGTATATGATGATTGAAAAATGCATCATTCTGCTTAATATGTAGCATCTTAATGAATAATAAACATGAGTTTGTCGTTCATGTCAAAAGATTTATTTTAAAAATATATTTGAAACCCTCATAATTTGACTTAACTATTTAATAATTGATTTACCTCCTTCTACTGGGTCGTCCATTTATAATTTTCATCTATTCCAAGCAATACAACACAGTACTTATGTTGTAATGAAAGTGGCATCAGGTATGAGCATTAATCAATTAACATTTTTGAAAGATAAAAAATGTGAATGGAACACAAAATATGCATTATTTTTTCTTAATTATTATTAATATTTTTAAATTCATTTGTTTTTTTTAAATGACAATAGCCATTTACAGATTTGGAGCTTTAGTTTCCCGTATGGTTTGGACATAATGTCTTTTTTTTTTTTAGTGTGAGTTTTGGAATCAAAAATATAATTATATATGGGAAAAAAGTTTAATTAACAACGTATTTTAGAATTGTCAGGCTTCAAGTAGTACTGATGGATTTATCCAAATATCCTCTTGTGAGAAACCAACATAAAAGTGCAGTAAATTAGAATTCCAGGTTATAAATTTGAGTTTTACTAGCCATAAGGAGGAAAGTAGATCTTTATGCATACTTAGAACTGATATAGGCCTTATACAGTTCCATTTTCCATCCCTATTTGTGTAATAAGACTTTATTACATAAGACAGCGTAAACCCCGACGTTGTAAGTGCCAGGCGTTGAGTATATCTTATCTCTTCCAGGCCTTATACCAACTGTCTTTATACCCTTCTAAATCTGCCATTGTCTTGGATACCGCTCCAAATCCCGCTGGGAACTGGGATTTCGAATAAGTAATAACTCGGAAGGAAATAATTTAGAATGGTACGGATGTGTGCTGAAGTTTTCTATTGTTAAAAATTTTTTTATAAGACAACTAATTATAAATTTAGAAATTATAGAAGTATAGGCATACCAGTTATATATATGATGATCTTTTTATAGCTACAATTTAATTTAAAAAATATTTGATTTTTTTTTTACATTTTATATATTTGCTTTATTTAAATATTTTTTTTGTATTTATATTATTATGATAATTGTTTAAAAATAATTAAATTATTTTATCCACTTATAAGAACAATAATAGCCAACTGTAGTTTGCAGCCCTTAAAACCAAACAAGAAACACTATAAAATTAATTTGCTTATTAAAGAATTTTGTATGCATAAATACATGATGTAAAGTATACAGATTAAAGTATAGCCATTTGGTGTACAACACAAAAAAAGTATTAAAAATATTTGCTAAATACTGCGTTCTACTCACTGAAAAATAACATCCATTGAAATTTTTGCAATAGAAACATACCTGGAAGTTTTTCATGACCTCTTGCAGAATACTGGTGGGCATTATTTCATTATTTTCCGGAATGCGTTGCTTGAGGACTAGGCAAATCGAAACTTTAAGTTCATAATAAACTTTTTTTAATTTTTCATAATAAATTTTCTAAATGGTTCTCTATTAATTTATAAAATAAAAGTTATAGACAATAAAATTCTGAGTCTACAGCATCTAGAATTAAGATTTAGATCACCGTCTCAAGAAACCGACGCCAATAGACGTCGCGACGCCGATTGTCGTTTTTGAGGTACTTTCTTTCTTCTTCGTTTCTTCAGAATACGAATATCAGGAAGCCAAATAGTGATTCATATTCAGGATCACTTTTTGATCTACCGATTTATAGTTTTTAAGGTGTACAAGGAAGTCATGTGGTGTCCACATCAGATTCTTCTTCTTGTACAACAGTTACTACTCGGGCAGCTGATGTGTTTCAACCAAATTTGAGTTTTCGCTGGTATGACTAAGGTAGGACTTCTAAACTTTTTCACAATAACGATTTAAAGTTGTACCCCTTTTATTCTGGATATGGTATGTCGAAATAGATTAATTATCCATGACTATATCAATAAATTATACATTACACACCCTCGTTATGCATCCTGTCGAAAAACAGAATATTTCAGGGAACGCAATTTTCAATTCTCAAGCTATTTTATTTATATCAGTGGAATAAGTTTAGATAATTTTTAGCTTGGTATTGGAAGATACCTCCAAAGGCCTTTTCTCCAATTGTGCATGAGACTGTACATCTCTATTAATAAGTCTATAATAACTAATTAAATAGAAAGAAGTTAGACAGGTAGTAAATCAAATATTCAATTTTTTTAATAATTATTATTTTTTCGTCGTGGTTCAGTCAACAATGGCAAACTAAGTAGTTTATGTTTCACTTATTATGATAGCAAACGTTACGAAACTAGATGGGCCTTCGTCTGTTTCTGTACACAAATAAGTCTGGTCCTGAAGACATCCCACATATTTGGTCCGAAACGTCACTTGTCGTAATAAATAAAACACAATCTACTTGTTTGTTTTTTTCACAAATCACTGAGAGGAAAAAAAAATGAAAATAATCAACAGTCAAGTTAGCAAGCATAATTTTTAATGTCTACTTATGAATTCAATTTTATTGAGCTGATGAGGTATACATTATTTTTCCATATATTTTCTATACCGAGGACTTTTCTCGAAGAAATGATTCACTGTGCAGAGTAGACATTGTACATCGATGATATATCTGTGCCATCGGGTAATCCTGGACCAAACGGTTGTTTTCCTTAATGAGACGCATGCTAAACAACTCCTCTCTTCTACATTGTCTTAAAGATGAGAATCAGCTACTAACAGTAGGTTTAATGTCTTTGAGTTTGTTATTATCCAACACAGTCTAAGTATGTTACTAGTCCATTTGCAATATGAATTCATTGAAATAGGTTTGTTACTGATTTTGGTTCTGAAACAAACTCTTTGGATTCTGCTGTAATGTGTGATGTGTTCAAACCAAGCTGCCTTAACAAGTTCTCCAATAATCAAATAACCTTGTATACTAACTTGCTACTCAAGATTAGTTCCGCTTTCGAAATTCGGTCCTCCCCATACCCAAACGGCCGGTGGCCAGCCAGCGGAACAAAAGTCATATCTTATCCCGAATCTGTGACTGACTGGCACTGACCATGACTCATCGTAGTGACCATCCTAAACTGCGCTAATATCCATTGCTTCTTAGATTTATGCCCATATATGTTATTAATCCGGACTGCTCCCCTTCGACAGTGCCATGTTTGCACTCATTGCTTTGAACATGTAACTGGTAACTACCAGGCAGCCAATCTGTCGTGTTTGAGCTGCGGTGGCGTTTGATCAGTATTGTAACTATGCCAGTGTTTGGAGTTGTCACTGTACCAGATTCGAATCTATCTCTTCATCTGAATTCAGTCTTCGAGCGTTGATATTTACCTTCAAAATTACGTCATGAATTGAAAGTGCATGTAAATGTGGAAGGCTGTTGGAATTCGATTTCGTCATCAACTTGTTAGCAGCATAATAAGATACTGTTATATCGATTTAACTTGATGCACGATGTCCTTGACTCTTTAAATGTATTATTTTCATCCATGGAAGTATGTCATACGTTTTAAAAGATAAAAATAATTTCTATATTAAATAATTAATATAGTTCTAATTATATCAAAAGACGCATCTCTTACTTTTTAGCAGACAATGTATCATGGATTCCATTACTGGAACCACTATGATTATTTACCAAACCTATGAAATAAGGACAGCCTTTAGCTTAACTGACTAGCTATTTAAATATTGTCTATCACAATCCCTTGCCCAATGATATACGAGTATAATATCAAAAGTACAACAATTCCTCAGATACTAAAACAGTTCAGAGAAGTAATAAAAACATAATCCAAACTGTTCTAAATTCTTCATAAAAAAATAATTTAATATTAGATATCAAATCCACTATACTAGTGCCACCAGATATGACCTTGGAAGATCCACGTCTCACAACGTAAAGAAAATCTGTCCATATTTATAATAGTTTATTATCATTATTTTTTTTCTACTAACAATAGCCGTTGGTGAACAATTGGTTTAATGAGTATCCTTATAAATCATAAAACCCATAAACCACTCTCATTGTAGAAACACCGGACTATAACTCAATAGTCATTGTTTCTTTGAAGCAATGACGTGTCTCATAATTATTTTCTTTATATAACTACAATACTTATACAATCTGATTCAAAAAAATAGATGTGGATTATTATTTTATATTATATTTTACATAAAAAGTATAACAATACAATTTGCGGAATAATATAATTAACCTTAAGACACTGAAATTTGTTTATAACATTTATTCATAAACCTACATATTTTAATATCTAAATGTCTCCCAAGTAAGGATTATCATGCCTAAAAGATCCAATTTCTTCAGAAATTTCTTAGTTAGTTATATTTTAATATTTACAAAATAGAAAAATTCTTCTTTTTTAAATATGAGACCAATGATATTTATTACAGATAATCAAAAATCAATTTTTCTATATGCCTGAAGAATGAAATCAAATAGGAAATTCACATATATTTATTTATGGACTTTTCGACAATTTTGGTCATTTTCGAAAATAGTAGCGAAAAAAATCATTTAGAAAAAATATGTTAAAATAAATAAAAGTTTATTATTAATTCTATTGATTTCATTTGTATTTTTTTCAAATTATTTTTAAAAATTAATTATGAAAAGTCCAAAAATGGAAAAAGTCATAAAATGAATATACGCTAATTTATCCATATTTTATTTTTAGCGAAGAAGTTTTGGCGTATTGAAAACTTAATTTTTCTTAATCTATAAAATTCGTATTCATTTTTTTAAGCTTTATTTATAATTATTTTTTAGTAAAATTTATTATGATGAATTTATATTGGCAACAAAAATAATACCAAGTGAATAATTCTTCTTTCCTTGAGCAATCTCTTAGAAACGTTTGGTATGAAGCTTAAGCTCATTTTACCCATCTTTCGACTTAATAACTAAATTGTCAACGTTTCGCCAATCACAGGTTAGTTTGGCCTATCAGAGGCCAACTGAAAATCACAAAATCGCATTTATGCAGACTAGAGATTGTGTAAGATTAGATCATTCCACTTCAACTGCCACAAACTTAGCCACTAGATAGAAATACTTAACTGTTAAAATAGTAGTCACTTGAAAAAATATGCACGCTTAATTTTGCAGCTTGTTGTATTCTGTTTAGGTGAATGCGGACAGACACAAAGTTATTTTTTAAATTTATCAAAATCGTTACAACCACTCCTGGCATTAATATAAGTGCAGTTAGAGCTTCTGGGAGGATTAATGTCTTTCGAATATGAGAAACATATTTCCAATTCGTCCTTCATATGACTATTCACAGTCGGACAACTCCATAATGGCTTCATACAACATCCATCAGGGTTGAATGTTGTGATATTCGTGACAAATCGGTGCAAGCAATTTGCATTTAGGTGGGCACACGACTGACCGTTCGCCGAGTACCGCAGTCGTAGAAACTCGTAGGGCTCTCGCCATTTGGCCTAATTTAGTCACGAACCATAAATCTGATTTATCCCTTACATTGGCCCTTAGGGCAGCTCTCTGCTCTCGGAGTCTTTGTGAGTGGGACGCCTGCAAATTCATTAATTTCTCTCTCTGACGCGTTGGGAAAATGGATCGTCGTTTTATTAATGGATACTACGCTCAACTCGGGACTGAAGCCGATTATAAAAAATGTATTTTTCAATTACAGTCATTGGCATTATGGTGATTTATAGTTATACTCTAGATAGAATAATTCAGTTACTCGTTTTCATTTTACTTCCATGTACGCAGTAAAGGAAGTATTGCAATGGCGAAAATTTTAAGATTTCAACGGAGATATAAATTTTGATTAGTTTCGTCGTAATAGACTTTTATAAAAAATTATTTCAAATGCAAAAATTCTCTTATTTGGTATATAAGACTTTTATGTCAATATACATAACATACTAGATTTTTGTTAAAATTGGATAATCGGAAATGGTACTTTGCTTGAAGTTCGTAATAGTTTTTTTAATGTTCATAATAGATTTCTTAAGTGGTTCTCTGTCAATTTTAGAAATAAAAGCTTCAAATAAAAGTTTTAGAAAATAAAATTCTGAGTCTAACACATCCTGAATTATGACTTAGGCAACGTGACAAGTAACCAACGCCAATAGAAGTCGCGACGCCGATTGCCGTTTATGAGTTACTACTATCTTCGGAATCTAGGAACCAAATAGTGATTCAGGATCACTTTTTGATCCATTTGTTTATACTTCAATTGGCGTACAAGAAATTCTAGTATTGAACACATCAGATTTTTTTCCAAAAAACTCAATTGATATTGGATCAACAACTCAATTGGTAGCTCCAGGTTTGCTTAGGTTAGATGAAATTGTAATACCATCCTTACCGCTGCTTGGAATTTGGCTTATGCTTTCTGACTTAATTGGGATTGGCAAGATTGATTTTAGCGACAAAATATTAATGAAACATCCAAACTTATAATTAGCGCATTACGTGACTTGGATTAATCTGTCTGGAATATTTGCTGAACATACAAAGTAAATGTGAATTATCATAAATACGCTAAAACATAAGCAGTATGAAACAATAAATTAAAATGAACATATCAATATTAAATAGTTGGAAAACATCAGCGTAAACCATGTTAAACAGTATAAATATCAATTAATATTTTAGTTATTTAATTATTAACGTTAATACTGTATTTAACTGTCAATAATTGGTAATTTTATAATTAAAACGCCGTTTGAATGAATATTCTATATGCTTGTGGTTTTTAGTGTGCCTAATCCAAATGTAGCACCTTATTATTTTATTTTACTTTTCAATACCTACATAGTATTTAAATAACGAAATTGCCAAAATACCCATGTAATAATTAATTTAAAGCGTTAATATAACCAGCTCATCTGAATAACTAAAGACAGTACCACAACTATTATATAAAAATATGAGCACACACAAAAATCTTTACATCAAGAGTGCAAATTTTAAGGTATAAATAAATTGAATTTTTGCTTTCATTATTTAAATAAATACCTAAACATATTAAACATGTTTATTTATTTATAAATTATTATTATTAGATTATTTATAAATCTTTTTGGTTGTATCATCACGGTGGTATTACTGATTATTTTTTTCATTAATTTATTTTGATTTACAAACAATCTACAAATGATTCATGAAGAGAATGAAGAGAACAGTAGGGGACATGGAACCCCGGTAGCAGTGATTCACAAACACTGTCATATTTCCTAGACCAGAAGAGAGACTGACAGTTATTAGGAGAAGAGGCGGCAGATGTTATCATCCCAATCATAATTCGGTAGCTGGACAGTAGCTCGTTGATACTGTTCGTGGAAGTGTTGAAGGAATCAAGTGTGCCTCGAGGCAGATCTCCGATTGGGGATCAAAGGGACGCCGCTGGCTATCATGTCATCTCACCCACTGGCTGCTATTATCCTCTATAATTGTCATATTATTTTATTTTTGTCGGTTTTATTTAGACCCAGAGATACTTAAGATGGAAAGACTTATTTTAATGTCATCATTAAATTAATAAAGATAAATACCTTCATACAACAAACTTCTATTGTGCAAAATTTGTTTTATCTAACTTCTATTGTTTTATCTAACCATATAGACTATTATATAAAGCTGAAGATTTTGTTTCTTTGAAAGCGGTAATTTCAAGAACTACAAGTCCGATTTGAAAAAAAGGTTTTTGCGTTCGACTGATCGTTTATTGAGGAACGGAGATGCAACTATAGAAAAATGTTTAAGAGGAAAAGTGCCCAACTTGAGTACGAGTCGTTATCATTTTAACTTGATATCTGTGGGGGCTACACAAACTTTTTTAAAAGTGTGTAATTTTGTGTGAAAACGTTATTTTGTTAATAAAACAGTAGAATGAGGGGATAAAAATCCGTTAAAACGTGAAACTTATTTAAATGAAACGTTATTTCCGTTTATAATTTTTTTTGTCGTTTTGACCCTGTTTCTTGAAAATGTGTGTAACAAATGCTTCGGTCATTATGAGTGACTTATACAGAGGAAGAGAGGTTAAGGAATCGGGGAGATATATTCCCCCTCTCCGAAATTTTTGAAACAATATGATTTGATACAATTTTCTTTCTTTCCGTTAAAACTTACGTCCAATTTGGCGATTTCTATAATGTATAGTGTCTACACTTAAATGATTACTTGTCTTCTTCGAATTAAATCCCCGCCAGAAAAAAAATTTAAATCCCTCACTCGAAAGAAATTCAGCGTGCGCGTCTGTTTATTATTTTAAAGGTTATCTTGAATTTTATGGATTAATCTAAACCAAGGAACAGAGCTAGTTAGTTCATAATTCATAATAATCGTAGACATCTTAATTCCGTTTCTATAAAAATATATGTCATGTAAAAATCAAATATAGGAATGTAACGGATTCATCTATATTTTTTTGAAACAGATGGTTTGATACTAGAATTATTGTGATGAATTCTTAAGTTATAACTTCCTGCTGGGAACCAATTGATTGCTGATATGATGTTTGATTATAGGAAATCGTGAAGTAAAATCGTTTAGAATTTATTTTGTCTTTATTGTATTATTTTGAAAATAACTTATACCATTATGCAAGTCAAAAAAAACAATTTATTGTATATCAAACGGTTTCCTTATTGATATAATTACACCTCCAAAATGTTTAATGTGCAATGTGCAGCTGACGATTGACCATATTCTAGAGGTCTGCCCGCTACATGATATTTTACCAATTTAGAGATGGAAAAAAAAAACTCCAAACGATACTGGGTGGTAATCGCACTAACATAGGAAAAATAATTGAATTCCTAAAAGAAAACAATATTTAAAAAAAAATATAATAGAACACGAAGAAAGAAATATTGAAGGACACTAAGGAACTAAGCCGTTGAGTTTCCATGAAAGACAACCTACCTAACCTCTATCAGTTACAATTACTGAGACCTATTTGGACATACACATCACAAATATTAGGAATAGCAATAATCTTCACATACAAAAAATTTAAATCTGCCTAAAACGTTAGTGCTGTATCTAAAGCAATCGGAATATAAATGAACATACCACATTCACATGCAGTGAACACATGCGTGACCCTTATAAATTATTTCACAACAAATTATAAAGAAATACTCATCCAAGAGCTCCTAGACTAACAAGAAATGTTTAGGATCACTAAATCCTGCTCTCTCTCTGGTGTTTCTTATTCTATATTCTTCAGATATTAATTCAATACATCCAGTGATTATCAATACTTCTATTCAAACAGCACTTCTTTGTTATGTGAAATACTACAAACATTGCTCGGGTTGATTGCTCGGGACTAATTCATTGTCTGAAGTTTAATAGTAATTGTCATCACCGGTTGTAACACTGAAATTCTGGACCATGTAGCACTGAAAAAACAGAAAATCATTTGTTTCGATGCAGCTATTTTTTACTAGTATATCATATATTAGTCAGATCGTTTAAAAACAAGTGCACAGAATTTGCGATGCAACTTTCTTTCTGCTAGTCGGCTAGTTATACGTTTAGGTGTTAGTGTATATGAGTTTCCGAAGATCGGGAGGGTTGTATGTAAACATATATTTTGCACTTGTCACTGCAGTTTTAGACTGTCGAAAATCCAGGAGGGTGAATACAATATTAACAATCCGACTAAACAATTTTTATACGCTGATTTACGCGGAAAACAAAGTAAATATTCATTAGGGAACGATCAGATGGGGTTGACATAGCCAGATCAGGCTTCGCCCATTAACAACCTTTTTCCGATCCATCGGTTGAGCGATTTTCCTGCAAAATCTCTAAAAGATACTAAAAGATAACAGACAGGCCGTAATGAAGCTTGTGAATGATTAACAGGTTCGCTAATAACGAACTGCAGTCGGAGATAAAAGCTATTCCAGTTTGAGTTTGTTTGTAGCAGATCACTGTCAACGGGTTACAAATTTCCATCAGGGCCCCGCGATATCGACGCTCGTGATACACAGCAATATCATTTGTGATCTGTTGTGATCCTGTGTTGGACTAATGGCGAAAAAACATGTGTTTTTATACTCTCCGGGACACCTGTTCCAGGTCTTGTCCCTCTGCCCGGGCTTGATTTAACACGCAACGTTTTGTCTAATTCCCTATCAGCTGAGTGGTACTCTTTAATTCCGTCCGAATTGCTTTTCGATACCCATTATTTCCGCGCGCGCGCTCTTAATTCGGGGTTAATTGCATCTGCGTATAATCAAGTCTGTCGATATGTATATGTATACTGTATATATGTATACATTAGGAATAGTCATTGATTTAGTTCGTAGTTGAGTTTAATTTTAACACTAAATTTACACGATCGATTTTTATTGCAGAATATAGATATAACTTTTTTCGACAATATTACCTAATGAATAAATAAGCGAATATTTTTAAGGATATAAATGGAAGATTGCACATGCTTGAATCTCTAAAATAACAGAGAACAACTAGCCTGTCGATATTTCGGTAATTCAGGTATCATCAGGACAGAAGGCAAAAAAAATCATAAATGTAAAGGCTTAATGCAGTGCATGTAACACTAAAATTACTTAACAGAATATATGTATAGATGTCTTAGAGTGATGTACTACAAAGATAATACTTCACTCTAAGATCAATTATAGAATTGAAGAATTGATATGTCTTTAGTTGTATATATTTAGTTATATAGTTGTAGTTAACTACAGAAAATATGCAATTCTCAATCAACAGTGTCTCTCTCTGCATTTAATCAGAACATCTTGATCATAGACCTGCTACTGTCTGTACCTTGGATACTTCAACTTTAAGTCTAGAATGTATTGGTGCTCTCCAATTAAGGCTGTTCACTTTAGATAGTCGAAGGAATAGAATAACGAAAACATTTGTTTTCGTAAAACTTTTGTTTTAATTCAGCTTAAAAGTTCCCACGTCTGTGAGAACAGCCCACGTATCTGTGCAGATGTCTTGGAGTGAGGTACTGTCCTCTAGTTGACAAGTCTTTTTAGTCTGTTGATGTGAGATGTGCTATAGTTTGTCTTTATATAAATGATTTTTCTTCTCCTTCTGTCATAATGATGCGTGAATTGGTAAAACATCGACAGGCTAGTTGTTTTCTGTTATTTTAGAGACTCTAGACTTGGTGTGTGCAATCTTTTATTCCATCTTTTAAGATATGATAAATGAAATAATAATAATCTAGCAATAATAATTTGGTATATTTTTTAATTATATTTATTTGTAAATTCACACGTGCCTTCTGGTTAAATACAACTAGCAAGTCATTCAGCGAAAGCTGAATAGGAGTTGGGTGACGGATCTCCTTTTCTAATAAGTAAGATTATAAGCAGGTCTGGAAATTGTTCCGCTGGCTCCCTCATACCTTACGCCAATTGCCATTGAAATGGTAATATCGCATTCGCTGATTGTATTGCAATTTACAGGTGCAAATAAAATAATGAAGTTAAAAAAAACAAAAAAAACAAAAAAAAAAACTTGACGGTTTATCATGCATACGTTTTTTTATTGTTCGCGTGTTGACAGCAGATCATCAATCATCTGATTTAATTCATTTTCATTTGAATGATTTTATTTAATTCATCAGCATGTGATAATTATGTTAAAAAACTCGTTATTCTTTAATATTAAGTTAGACTATTGATTGTGAGTATAAAATGCTTTCTGGACTTCGATTGTTCGACGAGCCGGACAGTCACTTGAACATATTAACATTGTGGGAGTGATTTGTTTTAATTATTCTAATTTTATTTTATACAAAAACAAAACAGAAAATAGTTCTAGAAAGGTAAAATAAATAATTAAAATTTTTACCATCATTACTTAACGTATTTTTATATTTTCCAATGCTAATATAAATTGAAGTTTCAGTAAAATTATGTCTATATTGCGGACTTAAATTTTAATTTATTAAAGATTAATCTACCTAGAACCCACCCTTCATCATATGAATTGCAATACTAAATATTTAATATGGTTAATTACCATCTACCTGTGTTTATGTATTTAATTCATTACGAATAATTATACACTTGCAAATCTCCTATTTGAGAAAAATCATACGATAGGGAGCGAGCAGGAAAAAGTCCTGAAACTCTGTTTTATGATATCAGTGATAGTATGATTAAGTTCACAAGAAATTTGAAGCTCTATTTAGTAAAACATTTTTGTCAACAAATTAAGCGTAGCGAGATGGTTTTCTCAGACTCAGAACATGAGGCCATAGTGCTTTATTGCAGGGGCACATATTTTGTAGTTAGACCTTGTATTATGAAGCATCTGAAAGTTTTTAAATTGATATAAAAAATTCGACATTTTACATAACATTATTTTTTTAATATTCAATATTTTTAAGCTGCCAAACACCTATTGTTCATGATTTCCTCCTTCGAAAATCCGTTCTTAAACAGTCGAACATTAAAATCCATCTCCCTCATCCATCAGAAAAAATAATAACCTCCGAAGACACGCCGATTCATCGGAGAGAGAACAAACAGCCACACACGGGCGAGAAGATGAATTGTTAAAGGACTGGCCACTGTGGCGTGGGAACTGACCATAGGTCGCCAGTTGCCATGGCCACATAGAGAGGATTTGGCGCTCTTAATTCGGGGTTAATTGCATCTGCGTATAATCAAGTCTGTCGATATGTATATGTATACTGTATATATGTATACATTAGGAATAGTCATTGATTTAGTTCGTAGTTGAGTTTAATTTTAACACTAAATTTACACGATCGATTTTTATTGCAGAATATAGATATAACTTTTTTCGACAATATTACCTAATGAATAAATAAGCGAATATTTTTAAGGATATAAATGGAAGATTGCACATGCTTGAATCTCTAAAATAACAGAGAACAACTAGCCTGTCGATATTTCGGTAATTCAGGTATCATCAGGACAGAAGGCAAAAAAAATCATAAATGTAAAGGCTTAATGCAGTGCATGTAACACTAAAATTACTTAACAGAATATATGTATAGATGTCTTAGAGTGATGTACTACAAAGATAATACTTCACTCTAAGATCAATTATAGAATTGAAGAATTGATATGTCTTTAGTTGTATATATTTAGTTATATAGTTGTAGTTAACTACAGAAAATATGCAATTCTCAATCAACAGTGTCTCTGCATTTAATCAGAACATCTTGATCATAGACCTGCTACTGTCTGTACCTTGGATACTTCAACTTTAAGTCTAGAATGTATTGGTGCTCTCCAATTAAGGCTGTTCACTTTAGATAGTCGAAGGAATAGAATAACGAAAACATTTGTTTTCGTAAAACTTTTGTTTTAATTCAGCTTAAAAGTTCCCACGTCTGTGAGAACAGCCCACGTATCTGTGCAGATGTCTTGGAGTGAGGTACTGTCCTCTAGTTGACAAGTCTTTTTAGTCTGTTGATGTGAGATGTGCTATAGTTTGTCTTTATATAAATGATTTTTCTTCTCCTTCTGTCATAATGATGCGTGAATTGGTAAAACATCGACAGGCTAGTTGTTTTCTGTTATTTTAGAGACTCTAGACTTGGTGTGTGCAATCTTTTATTCCATCTTTTAAGATATGATAAATGAAATAATAATAATCTAGCAATAATAATTTGGTATATTTTTTAATTATATTTATTTGTAAATTCACACGTGCCTTCTGGTTAAATACAACTAGCAAGTCATTCAGCGAAAGCTGAATAGGAGTTGGGTGACGGATCTCCTTTTCTAATAAGTAAGATTATAAGCAGGTCTGGAAATTGTTCCGCTGGCTCCCTCATACCTTACGCCAATTGCCATTGAAATGGTAATATCGCATTCGCTGATTGTATTGCAATTTACAGGTGCAAATAAAATAATGAAGTTAAAAAAAACAAAAAAAACAAAAAAAAAAACTTGACGGTTTATCATGCATACGTTTTTTTATTGTTCGCGTGTTGACAGCAGATCATCAATCATCTGATTTAATTCATTTTCATTTGAATGATTTTATTTAATTCATCAGCATGTGATAATTATGTTAAAAAACTCGTTATTCTTTAATATTAAGTTAGACTATTGATTGTGAGTATAAAATGCTTTCTGGACTTCGATTGTTCGACGAGCCGGACAGTCACTTGAACATATTAACATTGTGGGAGTGATTTGTTTTAATTATTCTAATTTTATTTTATACAAAAACAAAACAGAAAATAGTTCTAGAAAGGTAAAATAAATAATTAAAATTTTTACCATCATTACTTAACGTATTTTTATATTTTCCAATGCTAATATAAATTGAAGTTTCAGTAAAATTATGTCTATATTGCGGACTTAAATTTTAATTTATTAAAGATTAATCTACCTAGAACCCACCCTTCATCATATGAATTGCAATACTAAATATTTAATATGGTTAATTACCATCTACCTGTGTTTATGTATTTAATTCATTACGAATAATTATACACTTGCAAATCTCCTATTTGAGAAAAATCATACGATAGGGAGCGAGCAGGAAAAAGTCCTGAAACTCTGTTTTATGATATCAGTGATAGTATGATTAAGTTCACAAGAAATTTGAAGCTCTATTTAGTAAAACATTTTTGTCAACAAATTAAGCGTAGCGAGATGGTTTTCTCAGACTCAGAACATGAGGCCATAGTGCTTTATTGCAGGGGCACATATTTTGTAGTTAGACCTTGTATTATGAAGCATCTGAAAGTTTTTAAATTGATATAAAAAATTCGACATTTTACATAACATTATTTTTTTAATATTCAATATTTTTAAGCTGCCAAACACCTATTGTTCATGATTTCCTCCTTCGAAAATCCGTTCTTAAACAGTCGAACATTAAAATCCATCTCCCTCATCCATCAGAAAAAATAATAACCTCCGAAGACACGCCGATTCATCGGAGAGAGAACAAACAGCCACACACGGGCGAGAAGATGAATTGTTAAAGGACTGGCCACTGTGGCGTGGGAACTGACCATAGGTCGCCAGTTGCCATGGCCACATAGAGAGGATTTGGACCGCAGAGGAGAGTCCCCGGTCTCCCTCGGCCATATTCAGGCCCCCTAGTTCACCTCAACTAAAGGGTTATAAATCGTTATATTAATATTCATAAAATAATAATAATAAATATAAATATACACACTTAACCTATTGGAAAAAAATTCTAGATATCCGGACAATGGACTTGTTTTCATGAGTCATATCCTGGAATCCTATGTACAACACAGTGTGATGATCCGTGTTGATAAATTCATTATATAATATGAATAGCTATCAAACATTTGCCATACAAAAATAAAAAGTAATAAAGGTTCATAACAGTAGTCGAATTTATCAAAGTATTATTCAGGTACAAATTATTTGTTGTATTTCACCTTAGTCCTGTCGAGCTATTGTTTAAATTTAAATTTTACCCAGAATTCAGTTTTACTAAATTACAAATTATTCTTATTCGGTTATCTCACTTTGGGGGAGACCTCCATATAAAGTTAGCCTCAACTCAACGAATTATTAAGAGTTCGAATATAGTATAATATGATGATATAAAATATCATCAAATTAAAAGTAAATATTCTCAAAACAAATACATAAAATAAATAATAATGACAACATAGAATAGTTTAAATTTTTTTTTATGATCGAGCCAGTTTTTATACGGTTAATTGTTGCTGTACCAATTACATATGGCTATAATAATAATTATTATAGATGTGTAAATAAATATAAATAGGAAATATTATAGTATATAATATCTATTAATTTAGTTATTTCAATCTGGTTCAATACCATCTTCGAAGATTGGTAGTGGCTCAGTCAAAATATACTAAACCTGGATAAAGAAAAGCGCCAGATTTTCAAAAACTATAATACATTTTTTTTTTTTTCATGTTTGCGAAACACAATAAATAAGGACAATATTGGAGACTAAAAAAATATACATCCATTCTACTTTAAAATTAACACCGTGGAATTATAACTATATAACTAAAATTAGTTCAATGAAGAATAGTTGAATATTAGTCAATTCAACAAAAACAAAAACAATAATTTTTTTTAGTTTTTTTAATTCCATATTTAGATCATCGATGTAATTCAACGAGTTACAATCGTTTGGCCCTTCTTTGCTAGAGCAACAAATAATCTCTCTCAGGAACTGCTCAGTTGCTCATTGGTCTAACCCTGAAATGAAAAATAGAAAATTCTAAGTGTACAAAGAAGAAAAAATACTAGTTAAAATTTCAGAAATTTTAAATATACAAAGAGAATAAAATAATACTGTCTAAAATATAACTAACTGAACATAACTATCATACTAAAAATACTAACAGTAACCGAAAAATTTCTTTAAGCAGAAATAAAAAAATATATAGAAAAATGACAATAGTAGAGATTATTAATATATTATTTTGTTGGTAAAATATAAAAAAAAAAGGTAACAAAGCTACTAAAAATTTCTTCAGGAGCAATGAAAATTGTTAACGAGTAATGAACCAAACATGGATATACTAAAATATTAAATCTACTGTTAATTAACAAGAAATTGAATAAGAAACTTAGAAGTAAATACAAAATAAATGTATTAGATACAGCTAATAACCATTGATTATTTAATAAACAGTATCCTTGCTTTAAAAAAAAATAATAAAAATTAGAAAAACTCATATTTACAACTGGCTCCTAGAAATATTTAATTTATTGACTGCCGCTCTTTATCATCAAAGGGTGACATATATTTGTATAAATATTTTTCTTTCTGTAATAAGAAAGCTGGATAAATTAAAATGCTGAGCTAAATCGTCAGGTTCAGTTCAGAGCTTACAGGAGTTGGTATTTAAAGTTATGGTAAACCCATGAGACACTTGTTGTTGGAATATTTATAATTTCAATATTAAATTGAAATGTATTTCTATGCAGGTATATATCGGAACTTCTTCTGCTAAAAAATAAAATAAAAAAACTCTTAAGTTTCATTGATAGAAATCTATAATTATTATTTTAAATAGTGTATTGAATATATCGCCATTTCCGCCGTGAAACCTCCTACATACCAAAACTCAGTTATGTCATCAGAAACAAGATTTTATATCTTAAGTGCTAGTGAAAAGTCTCGTGTGTTAAAAAATCGTAACATGATCTAAATTGATCGAAATGTTAGTGTTTATCACATTTGCAACAGATACCACTAAAAATCATCCATTAGAAACTTCCAAGACAATCTCACACTGATGGTTTCACAGCCATTTATCAATCATGTTGGAATGTTTATAATTTCTTTATAAAATTTTATTTTATACAATTTCTTAAAAATCAGTTTATCGTATGCCCTTCAAAATCGTAATTTTGAAACATTTTTGAGGTTTCAAGGCGGTGATGACAATATATATATATATATATATATATATATATATATATATATATATATATATATATATATATATATATATATATATATACATATATAAAATGCCCATTCTAAACTATGTCAGAAATTGTGTCTAATATTTGGTATTGAGCTTGTTGTATTTTTTAATGTGATAATGTTTATGCGGTGGTCTTCATTTGTTAAAAAGCTGTCAATAGTCGTGTATTTGAGACAGTGCTGTTGGAATTTTTAATGTGCGATCATGGTGTGAAATATTCGAACGTTATCCTGGACTGTCCCGTTCATTTCTACAGACGCCATTGTGTGACTGTTCATGCTGGTGTGTATTAAAATTAAAAATATGTCTTTTGTTTAACTATTGTATTTTTTCTATTCAATACCTTACGGTCATGATACTAATATCATGAGAAAAGTGTCATTTATTTGTTAATAATTGATAAATCAAACTTACTTAGATCCTTATAGATAGATAGATTCCCCCTGCAGTTATTTTTAGAAAATTATATTAGAGAAGAATTGACGGCTATAAAGGTGCTCTTGGTCACCGCATTGACAAAGGAGATGGAATTCTATTGCGGTGCTGAGCAGTGGGCATAGCTCGCACCGCTGGGCAATCGAGAGGTCGGCAATAAGGGCTGTCTCTCACTGATTCGTCATTCGGCACTTCTCGCCCCTTCTGTAGCCATTGTCTAGGGGAAAGGTTGTAAATTAACTTAGCCAAAGTCCAAGTCGATTAGTTATTTTCAATTATAAATAAGGAACTGTTATTAATGACGGTAATCTTATTTATTTGTCAATAATTATTAGGCTTAACGCCTCGTTATTCTTTGAATAATTTTTTTCAATTATTTTGTGAACTAAAGGAAAGTATTAACAAATTTTCTAACATTTGCCGAAGTTATTTTCATTTATAGAGTGACAATAATCAAGTGGATTCTCACCCTCCGCTCAACATTTAATTTTTCAGTGATGTAAATTTGATTCTCGCTAATCCGAACCGATCTACAATCCGAACTATCCCTAAAAAAAAAAAAAGATTCGTGAAGATTTGATGTGAAGCGCACACACTCATGCATTATATTACATGGCTAACTTCTCCGAAAAAAAGAGAAAAGGGAGTGGCCAAGATTCAATGAGGACGAATATTTAACATCGCCTGATGTTCTGGTCAATGATGTTGGTATTTTTTTATGAAATTTGGAGATATTTATTTTTTAATAACTAAAAAGATTATATATTTTTTAAAATATTAATTTGAGTGAAATTTATATTCTCGAATAACATTAGAATTAAAATATAACGTTAGATTCCAGATATAGATTATTAACACATTCTTAATTATTAACAGTATTTATTTTTTATAGCCACACTTCAATATTAAGAAAAGAAAACATGCAAAGAAAAAAAATTAATGTTTTGAATATTTAGTTTGAAGGATTATCTTTCAGGCTATCACCAGTCTTCTTCTGGTGATAGCTTCTTCTGGCTCACACCAGTCTTTAAGTATATGAGTTTCTATTAAAAAAAAAAGTCGTGGCCATTGTCGCGCCAAACAAGGGGTTGCTCTCTCTCTGGCAGACATGGTCTAAAAAATCTAAAAAAAAAAGAAATATAACTGAAAAGATACTGTAAAGCATTGGCTCAAATCAGATATCTACTTTGGGTTGCAGCTATTCCACCAACCTATTCTGATTGCACGTATTTCACGTATTTTTTTATTTATTTCTTTCACGTATTTCTTTGCACCTGTTTGCACGTATTTCATTGCCTAAGGAATTACAGTAGTGTTTCTGATGTATATTACCAATAATTCTGACATTATTTTTTTAGTTTTATATATAATATTAATATTAATATTTTAAAAGGATCCTGAAATTTTTCCATTTATTTCACTCACCAAATCTGAAAATGTTGTATCATTAGATTCTACATGATTTTATAATAATTCAAGCCATTTCTTGTTAAAACATTATACGTTCACCAAATCTGCTTTTATAAAAGATTTTTAATGGAAAAGGAAATGTTGTATTATTTATACGCTTTGTCTAATCAGAAACTATCGAAAGTATTATTTTTTACATTCATATTATATGAAATATATAGTATTTATTTATTTTTTAACCTACCTTGCCTCTCGGCAATACGGACTTCGGAAGCACTACATACCAATGAGTTCTTTTCATCCTTCTTAAATTTTCTTTCTTAATGCGTGTTCATTATTCTTAATTAAATCTATTAAAATAGGTTGGTCCCACTATTTCCTTCCAATCGTGTACAAAGGATACATAGCATGGGTAATTTTCCTGATTAACTAATTCAGAAAAATCACTCTCTGTGATGGCATAAGCCGGTTTTCCTCCGTAGTTTGGTTCTTATTGTCTCAAATGCGGTGCAGGTGGTGACGATCTGTTCAGCAGTTTCCTGTACTCCCAACTGGGGCATAGAGGATTAATGTCCTTTCCGAAGTTATGGAGCTTGGCACGGAATCCCCCATGGTCGGTGAGAAATTGCGACATCCAGTAATCAGAGAGACCTGGATCGTGCCTTCATTTGGCCTCCAATCGTGAATGGATGTTGGGAAAGTATTTTCTCATGGTAACTCCTTTCTGAGTAGATACCCACCGTCGATTCCACTTCTCTATGGTGTCCTCCCTTATTATCCTTTTCCATTTCCTTGGATATTCCGCAATCCTCTCCCGGAGATTCTCCGGAAGACCTACTCAGCCTCCATTCCTGAAATCATACTTCGCCTGCTCATCTTGCAGGAGGAGGCTAAGAGGTACCCCTCCCACTAAGACCTGTATCGCCTCATGAGCAATAGCTTTTTAAGCTTTGGTCACCCGCAGCAGAGCCATTTTCTGTATTGTCGCCAACCGTTTCTTCTGTTGTTGCGAGAGGTTTCGAGTCCAGGCTGGAGACGCGTACCTCAGAATTTCTAGCACTACTCCTTATATACAGTCATAGTTACAGGAAACCTGAGGCCTCCAATACAACAGTCCATTCAGGGCTAGAGCCGCCTTATTCCGCAAGTAATCCTAGTAAGGTGTAACATTAAACCTTCAACCGACCCGCACACTAAGGTAGATTATTACCTCACTTGGGCATATTCTTATGCCTTGTATATTCATGACTATAGGGTGAGCCCTAGCGTCCTTACCTTTCAGGAAGATGGCCTGGGTTGGAATATCTTTCTGCATCTTCTTTTAAGCCGGCTCTGCTGTTGGACGCCACCACTGCTGCCAATTTATCAACATAGGCCTTGGCAGGGAACCGCTCCTCTTCGAGCACACCCAGTAACTCATCTAAGACTAACTTCCAGAGGGCAGGACCAAGGACTGAGCCCTGTGGACATCCCCTCTCCACGCTCTTCTCAACTTCATAGTAGTTACCAGGAATTTTCACTCTTCGATCCTCTAGGTAACTCTGTAGGAGGGCATACAGGTTGCTGGGGACCTCACACCTCTGTAGTTGTTGAAGCACATTGGCCACCATACGCTATCGTAGGCGGAGAATATGTCGAACAGAAGTAACATTACATACTTCTCCACCTACTCCTCAACGTCATGGCGCACCTAGCGTCGGCGGTTTCCTTACGTCTGGTGGACCCGTAATGCCGTAGATGGCTTGCTCTATCTAGAGTAGGTCGCATGCTGGTTAATATGAGATGCTCCAGGACCTTGCTCATCACAGAGAGGAGGCAGCCGTTCTTCAATATAGGGGGTACTTTTCTTCAATATCGCAGCATCAATAGAGTCTAATCCTGGGGCAAGAACAATCCTCTGAGTATCCACTGGGGTATGTCAGCTCAATGCATATTCTAGCAGCCTCTTCAAGATTGGTAGCTTGGACATCTCCAGTATTTAAAGCCGCGATGGTCTGCAGCGGAGTCAACTTGCCCATGGCTACTCTATACGAAATACTCCGGTGATTCTTTATTTATATATGTAGTAAATCACCGAGAATATGTAGAGAAAAATGTTATAAGGAAAACAAAAATTTATATTGGTGTAACTCAATAAGTATGAAATTACGTATACGTTCACATAGAAGGTAATTAAAGTATTTAAAAAACAAACAATGAATCATCGAAATCATCGATTTGCACGAAACTGAAATTATATGCTAGAATAGGTATATGCTTGGGATGTCACAGAAACTTTTTAGCTAAAGTGCTACTTTACATCACTTTTTCAAATTTTCTCAGTAATGGCTCTAACGATTTTGATGAAACTAATTATATTAATGTACAATTAAATCAGCTAGGTCTTATCCTCATTTAAATAGTTTGACAGGACTCAAAATGACTTCCATTAAATTACGTTTAATTTTGATTATTTGAAATAACTAACCTTCTCTACGAATAATATAAACAACGAAAGAATTTGATATTTAATTAAAGGAGAAATATTTTATCAGATTAACAACGAATTTATATAAATTAGAATAGTAGGTACTACTTACTATACATATGTATAATATACAGTTAGAAAGTCACAGATTTTAGAAAAATTAATAGCTAACATATAAAGTTGTTGAAGGTAGTTGAGAGTGTCGAAAAACGCACAAATTTATATTATTGTTGTAAATAATAATAATTTATAGTTTTATATTATTTAATGGAAGCTAAATTTTTCCTTTGAAACTAATTAAAATTTCCATGGAATCTTTTAAAATGTATTTCAAATAAGAAGGTAAGTAAAAGTTATGTGATGCGCTTACCAGATTTTTTTTATTCTATTGAAGCTTTAGAAATATAATATTATTCAGTCTGTAGCTCTTTATTCCACACCAGGGCGGATATTGACTACTCCCCTGGACCGGAGGTAGATTACGGGAAGGATAGGCCATATTGCAGGGTAAGAGACGGTAGCCGTGGACAATGGACTCACTCAGCCTCTTTACGAGTGAGATTCCCTAGTCTATTGCTATTATTATCTAGGCAGCACTGGCCTCAATATGTCCCTTATAGAGATTATTTTACACCTGTGGTGTTTCCCGTATTTCAGCTCTCTCCGGTGTTCAGTTCGTTTCTCTACTCGAACCTGGTGATCTTTCTGCTGATTGTAGTTAAGGTAATTATTACAGCATGCAAAAAAAAAAATCTTACGAATTTCAATTGGTAGCGTATTTAAAAATTTGTAGTTATTGTAGCTCGGTTACCAAGTGACGGGTATAAACTTGTTTGCTCTGTAAAGCAGTTGAAATTATTTATTATAGTTAGTCACGTACGCAGAAGACGAACTACATTACGTGGAGAATTTCTGCTCTATTTAAAAATTGATACATTGAACATTGTAACAAACAGTCCATACAATTTAACGGGGTTAGTTCAGAAGGAGAAAAATGTGCATTACATATAACGAAAGAAGAGATAAAAAAAAATTGTAGAAAACAAATATATATATATATTTACAAACATTTGCACAATAAAAATTTAATACCCGTGGAAGGAAATTCACAATGCACACATCATTAGGTTAACTTTTGGTCAATGTTTATTTAATGAAATAAAAGAAGTATAACTAAGGAACTGATAAAGAGGGTTTAGAAAAAAAAAAAGGTTTATTAATTCTTGCCACTAATTTTTCATTTCAGGAGTTGAGAGTGTTAATTAGTACATTTATTTGGTTATTTTATATTTTAGGAGATTAATGGTTTTAAAAAATTTGGGTTATCATTAATATCTTAATTTCAGTTTATTTAACTATGTTTGTGCAGTAATAGTTTGTTGTTGTCTAAAACGAAGTGGAATAAATAAATAAATTTGTTGGTTTTTTATTTTGTAAAACCATCCTTGAGACGGGCCCTCCCATTCATTTAAATATAAAATATTAATCTTATATTATTAATACAACAATGGGAGTAATAATATTATCTTAAAATAATGAATAATTGTATATAAATTTCTAAATTTTATTAATGTATCTTTTTAGTAAATAATATATGATGTACTCACTTAAAATCTTTCATAAACAGCTAGACTAAACTCTGGTTTTGATGTCTTATTTCCTTATCGAAAATCCTTCTTTTTTTCTCAATATTTTCAAGTATCTGCTTTTACCGTCTAATTTTATTCTTTCACGGCCATAAAAAACATACTATGTTCAGGAAACCATATTTTATTGAAGAGATTGACAGTTGCCGATAGCCCTTAGATTTATAATGTATGTGGTGGCCTCTCAATAACCACATTGTGAGAGAACTCTCTCTAAAAATAAATAAATACAAAATAAAACGATATTTTCGGTCGGCACTAAAAGGATTAATTACTAAGGATTAGTGAGTTTTAATTACAAATCTATTGGAAACTTAACCGAGCTGTTGCCTTCTAGATCGCCTACGATATGACTAAACCATTCCTGTTCGACAGTGTTGACAAAACTGTACCAAAGGAGGCAAAGAGGACTAGGAGAGCTCTAGTAGACCATTCCCTTTGAAGACGGCCTCGCAAAAGGACAACCCGATTATTTCTGGTCCTCGACGAGTGGAGCTCATAGACCATTCTCTCTGAACTGATATGATATGGACCCCTGATGGCAAACACTGACCCATAGTTCAAACATCATGGATTGTCCGATCACTCACCGGACACAGTGGCTCTGGGATTCCCTTGAATTATATATGCCTATCTGTCCCATGGGTATAGTCCGGGTCGTGTCCCTTCCTATATTTACAGCTTTTTTTTTTCTCTCTTTTTTTTCCTCTACCCATCTCCTCTCTCCTCCTTTTATCAATATAGGATATGGTTTTAGGGATTCAGTGAAGGAAACGGTCTACGCAACCGTAAAAATTAGATTTCCCAAGATAGAAGGCAAAAATGTGGCCTTATAAATTTTCTATGCTAGAGGAATCAGTTCTGGAGTCTTGGACAGTCCTAAAATCAGGAGTGAGTGAATCATGTTTAAAATAATGGCCAAAGTCACTTTAAAAGTTTAAGTTCTCTTGTTTTGTTTTTTTACAGTATTATATCAAGATATTCTTAGGAACTTATTTTTTACGATCATTGATTTAAATTTGTATGATTAGCTCTAAGACCGAAGCTCCATTAACTTTAGGATTATATTATATTTAATTTGTTCAATTATCATAATTATTGATTGTTTTATTATGCTACAATTATTATCATTAAAATTATTTTTTTCAATTGCATTTAAAAAGTATATTCAAAGTCTCTACCAGAATTTACAGATTTTTTTTCATTCCCTTCCTTCTCTCTATCTCTCTCCCTCATTAATATCTTTATGTAGGAGACGGCTTTAGGAATTAAGTGAACAAAATAGTCTACGCAACGGTAAAACTATTATTATTATTTATCTAATTTTATTAATAGTAATAACTTATTTAGCTTTTTTTTATAAGTAATTTTTTATTAATGTGTTTTTCTGAATGTCTTTTGAAGTCTGGAATTTTTCATTCCAGAGAGTGTTGACTCAATGCATTAAAAATGACTTAATGCAACAGGCATCAGTGTTATGTTTATTATCCATTCCGCAGATTAATAGTGGCAGCCTAACTTCAAGATAAGCCCTTATGAGAACAGTGAGGTACAAAATCCTATAAAATTCTTATCTAGTTCTATAACAGTGGTATTGATAGGATTATATATTCTTATAATGCAATCCCATTTATTAGCTGATAATAATAAATTGTTCAATGAATTAAACCGTATTTTGAATACAATTATGGGGAGAGAACCGATCCCTAATCATCCCCTCTGAAGGAAATAGATGTCTTATGTGCCTTCGACAATACACCATATCGACAGACACTTCAAAGACGGGCTTCAGAGATGCTAATGCAGAGAGAAGACGCCCTAACAGCCCGACAAATATTTGCCCACTTGTTGCAGAGGTTATTACAGCACATATTGCATTGCGTGCTGTGTACACGGCACCCTCCCAATAACTGCGCCCTATTTGTGTTATTCGACGGTTATATTAGTCAGCGCCCTTTGACGCCTCCAGTGTCGGCGCAATTCAAAAGGCCCTGCGCCGCACATGCGATCAACTGCCACTTGAGCATCTCATTAAACTCTGGAAGTAATTTAGTCTCCTTTGCTGTGTGTTCTGAACCCTTTCTTACATCCTCCAGAGACTTGGTTTCACTTTTGTTCAGGCGCCTTTTTCCCATATATTGAAGCGGGATAGGCCGTAGCCAAAATAATGAAAATCCAAGATTGTTTAACCTTCTACAAGACTTCGCGGATGTGGTTCTGGTTGCCAGATATATATATATATATATATATATATATATATATATATATATATATATATATATATATATAGATACATAAGAAGACGGACAAATCCAAAATTTTAGACATATACTTTATGATTGTAAATTATTTGACAAACAACGTTTTCATTTGATTAAAAGTATAATTCTCAGAAATGGACAATGGCCTGAAACAGAACAAAATTTGCTTTCTAAATTCAAGACAGACTTGCTTAAATTTATTAAAAATATAGACTTTGACTCACTGACCAAAGATGGGCAGCGTAGGTGATTTCTTGTTGGCAATACTTCATTTTTATTTATTTATATTTTTGTTTGTTTGATTTAGTTTTGTTTTTATTTCAATTGAACACTGGAATTGTATTAAACCACTGAATATGTAAATTTGATAAATCGTACTAATCATGTAGTATGCCTCTAAGGCATGGAGCAAGTATAAAATAATAAACGGTCCTTATGTGGGGTTACCATGTAAGGAAAAGATGAAAACATATATATATATATATATATATATATATATATATATATATATATATATATATATATATATATATATATATATATATATCTCAACATACATCAGAGCAATCAATTTCCCTCAAGAGTGAATCATGCAGTCAGGGCGACATTACCAGTTCCTTGTGTGTGGAGGTCGGACACAGATAAAGTCATCATTTAAGTCTATATATTTATAGACTTTATTTATATATATATATATATATATATATATATATATATATATATATATATATATATATATATGTTTTATTAGAATGTAAACTAGCTAATAAATAGGTTTTTTCCGACTTAAATGATGACTTTATCTGTGTCCGACCTCCACACACAAGGAACTGGTAATGTCGCCCTGACTGCATGATTCACTCTTGAGGGAAATTGATTGCTCTGATGTATGTTTTATATGTATATATATATATATATATATATATATATATATATATATATATATATATATATATATATATATATCTTCGGGTCTTCCAGTTTTAAAATCTCTTTATTGCTCTATTATATTTATACTAGATTGTTATAAATTATTTTTATTGATCAGTGAGAACAAAAAGTGAGAATAAGAATTGCTGTGAAATATTCTTGTAAGATTACAAAACGAGGTCATAATTACTTCCTAATTAGTAAATTACCTTAAAATTAGTAACGAAATAGAGACTCCACGACAGTTCAACATATGCTCGTACTAATAGTTTTACTTTAATAGGTACTCATTATTTTCTTATACTAATAAATGCATGTTGAAATGACTAGGAGTGATTTACCTACTATCTGTTTCATCAGCCTTATTTGGAATGTTGGTATGAAATGTGCTATCCTTATCTCATCTTTTTCTCTTCTCATGATGCGTGAATTAGCACTACTCTGACTGATTAATTATTTATTGGTAATTGAAAGCATTTATTCTTTTTATTGGAACCTTTCAATAATATCGTAATAATAATTATTCATGTTATGGATCATACCTTTACTTCGGATCATACCCGTTATATTGAATCATACCTGTTTATATTTTAGCTAACGCGTGGACCAATAGCGAAAAGTTTTATTTTATTTTTAAAATCCGACTCTATTTGTGAATGTTTTGCTCAGCCCCCTCCAGGGCTACAGATATCCATTAGGAAATTTTCACTGAAATTGTAGACATTTTCAATTAAGACTAATCTCTCTTGAAGAAGGACAATGCTTTGTGCATCCAGCCAAAAAGTAATCCTTGATATCCATTATTCACAGAATTATTGATATTTCAATATATTTTTAAGCCTTTGATTTCCAACCAAACATTTTATTCGGCTGTTAACAGTTTGCTTCAATTTCTCGCTCCTTCCAATTATTATCAGATTTAGTGAAAGATTATTTTTGGAAGAGATAGAAGATTTTTTATATAAAAAGGTGGAGAATTAAATAAAAAAATTATATTTTTCTGTCAGGAAAACCCGATTCCACATCACACTTTTTTGCTAAGGAGGTGGAAATTCTAGACCAACCCAAGAAGGAACCTCAACTTCGTTTATACGAAATTAAAGCTAAATAAACGGAAAAGTTTACCTGAAAGTGGAAAATCTGTAGGCCAGCAGGAAGCTGAGAAAACATTCACAATTAAAGTCTGATTTTAAAAATAAAATACAACATTTCGCTATTGGTCCACCCGAAAGCTCCCGTACAAGAGGCTACTTAAGCCAAACCATATTTCTTAAAGAGAATTTTGTCTACTTTCAGATGGTACAAATGGAATTCCATTACCAGCTATATTTTTTGAGTGATCGTTTCCTATTCAACAAAATACGTGAATTACCTAAAATAACACAAATTAAAATTTCCTGCTTTTTAGTAGGGAATCGAACCGTTGTTCATATGATTTTTATTGTAGCCCTTGAGGTGTAGAATCGGCACCTGAAGTTTTCTGATTCTTACACTGTACATTCTGTATAGTAAACATAGGAGTTTTCTATCAAAAGTCAATTTTTCCACTTTTGGAAAATTATTACAAATAAATTATTAGGGGGTACCCCATGAAGATCAGGCAAATATTTTTATTTGAAATATTGGTATGTGTAGAATATTAATTTGCGAAAAATCTTTGTTTTAGGTAACTAATTTGGATTTACATCGTCATTTGTATTCGCTAATTTATAGTATCGTTTGCTGAGATTACTTTTTTCTTACCCCAAGCCACGACTCAATGATGTCATAAGCTGTGCAGTAATCAGGGCCCATACGATCCGACAGAGGTGTAGCCGAATTCTCTCTTGCACGTTTTATGGGGCTCGGTTCATCTGGACATGGAAACGTGATTCACGAATCCTCCAATCATTGCCCGTGTAACTGCTCATTCGTGGAATACGATTATGACGTTGAGGACCGAGGACCGTCTTAGCACCCATTTTCTACGTTTTATTTTAGAAATATGCGCCGTATATATAAGGTTCAGCAAAGAAGCATTTCTAAAAAATAAAGTGTGCCCCAACACTTTTTATAATATAAATGAAATAAGAAATAACAAAATAAAAAAATCAATACCACAAAAATTCCTTAAAATGAAGCTCAGCTTCAGCAAAAGGAAAAATTGTCAAACAATGTAAATAACTGTAAATATAAGTATTCAGGGGCTTGGGAAAAAAAAAAAAAAAAAAAAAAAAAAAAAAAAAAAAAAAAAAAAAAAAAAAAAAAAAAAAAAAAAGCATTTCTAACTTCATCTCGACTTCTCAGTCTTGATAGACAATTATTTCTAATATTAATTATATTTCCATTTCAATAATAAGGCACCAATAAATAGTTCAGCTTGAATATAGTGCTGTTCTTAGATTAAAATAATAAATTTCAAAGATATCGTAAACAAAATAATAAAAATCCAGAACTAATGGAAATAATAAAAGTGTTTTATTCTTGATTGTATATATTACTGAAACCAGCATTTGTATAAATATTGGTTTACTTTTTCCTAATAGTCAGTATCAATTTTCAAAGTTTATATTATTTTTATTTTTTCTTTATTTCTAAGATTACAGGTGACCCAAATTAACTTTTTCTAACTCCATACTGGCCAATATTTCAATTTCCACACAGCCTAAGATAGAAGGTTGAAATGAATAGGACTCCAATAATAAGTGATAATAATGCACACAACGATAATAATGCTTAGTGAACCAGAAGATTCAATGCCGAAACACCAACAATCGTTGCTTGAACAACCTCCATCCACTGAGCCCCATCCACAGTGTCTCTGAGATCAAACTTTATATAATCCTTCCGTTAGCGTTTGGTATTTCTATCAGACAGATAGCTATACCTCGTATAATTAATGGTAGAACTATAAACATATATAAGTCTGTTTTATCGTTAGGTGGAAATGTAGTTGATACCACGTTTTGCAGAAAATATTTAAATAACAAGATATTAAATTGTTAACACGCGCCATACTGCCACATTGAAAATTTGTATTTAAATAATATTAATTGTAATTAAACTTTATTCCAAGAAGCTGATTCAGACAAGACTCTTCACATATGCTAAACAAGTCTAAATCATCAAAAGGAGTCCTAGGTTTTGTTGATTTTTATTTTTATTTTTTTCGGTTGCTTGATGTAGTGGGCGACGTTCCTGGTTACCGTTACAAAAATTCAGCAATTGGATTTGGTTAACGTTCTCAAGGGAACGACGGAGCTGGACCAAGTCCAAGCCCGGACAGCTTAGAATTCAGCCCACCCGATTAGATTTAAGTTAATCCCAACAGATCTCACGGTTTGGATCCTTTGACTATTAGTTTCCGCTTTCTATGCAAATAGTGCACCAGACCAGACTGGTGCACCATTGAGAGGGATAAGGATTGTTAAATTATACATATATCACATACCAACTGTACCCTGCGGTGTGATCCGCGTTAATTTTGGATATACCCCTAAAATACAGAATAGCATTTAAAAATAATTACCTGTAATATGTTTTTTAGTCTCATTTTCAAGGAACATGATCCAAACCGACTATAAATTTTTATGAACACCATTAAAATTTCACTTAAATAAGGTTTTAACACATTTTTTTCGATTGCCCTCCAGTTCCGTTCCTAAAGGTCGTAGTTTGATCTTATAGAGCCTAAAGCCTTCCTAAATAAACAGTCTATCTCACGCAAAAATAATTATTTAGATCGGACTGGCAGTTCCTGATGTTAGCGTCCTCAAACATGCAAACTCTTTAGCTTTATATATAGATAATATATATATATATATATATATATATATATATATATATATATATATATATATATATATACACATATATAGTATACGTAATACAAAAATATAAATTTAAAGTACATAATAAAATAACTTTACAACTAAACATTACAATAGGATGCACAAACCTTAAAATTCCGATTGTGTTCTGTAGGTTAGAAACAATCTATGATTAAAATCATATAGCGGGAATCGATAGAGGTGGTTTTTATATCCCATAATAAATCGAAAACTAAATTTCAATTTTTTGCGCTTTAGCCTTTTTCAAAGAACGGCGTTGATGTAATCAAATATATATATATTATGTTGTATAAAATGAAAAAAATAAATATATATTAGTCGGTGCTAGTAATTCATTTTCAGCTATAGTATAGAGGGTTATTACTCTTAATCTTTATAGATTTGGCAACGAACTAGTATATGGTGTAGGTCTTTTTGGGGTTGCATATGGTGCTCTCATTTGGGAACTTAATTATGTAGCAATGTTGAAAACAATATGTATGCTGAGAGTGATTTTTAAATCAATATTTGGATTTATTTGAATGGAATATCGGTTGTTAAATATGGTTAGATATCGGAATTAATTGTAAATCTTTTATTTCAATATGGTTATTCTTTGATGATGCTTAATGGTTCCATAGAAGATGTACACTTTTAGAAATATCTGTTGCAAAGAGTTATTATGCTCGAGAAAAACATAATGAAGGTCATTGTCGAATGTTTTTTGAAAATAAAACATAACCAAATTCAAAAAAAGTTGGCATTAATCAAACTAACAAACCTTGCTGACACGAATACTTAATCTTGTTTATTCCCGTCTATCGACGTCCCTTAGGAACTGGTCACACCTACGAGTCCGTGCAAGGCGAGGAATAAAATGAAAAAAATAAAGAATTAAGAATCTCCCTCTTCTTCCCCCCCCCCCTTCCCTGAGGCAGTGGTAGCTTTATCTGATGGAAATCAAAGCTACTTCGTCCTGGTTTATATTGCGAATCCTGGGTTTATATCAGCTGGCGGGTTGGGTATCCTCTATAACATGTAAACTTACGGTTACCGGAGCGTGTTACTAGTTGTTCAGTCATTGCTTTCTGACAAATATGGAAAATTGATGTGGGCATTCGTATTCACGGGACCCCTAGCGGTATTGTATTTCAAATCATTGATTCCAGTCATTAATTCCTGATCGGATCAGAAATCGTAAAGTATGCGTTTCTGTATAGCATTACTGAATAGTATAGGAAAGATGTAACAGTTTTATAAATTCCTATTTTATGAGTAAATACGATTCCAGCTTACTGATAAATAATTTATGTTATCACTGCAATTTATTTTCCTTTAGAAACTGAGTCATTGTAGACATGGTTGATTTCCCTACTTATGTAACATTCCTCTGTGAATCTTTCTGAATCGTTTTAAATTTATTAGAAATTATTATTATAAGCTATTATAAAATATTATATTCAATGAAAAACTGATAATTAATTAATTCAAATATATATATATAATATATTTATATATTTGAATGATTTAATCAGTTTTTCATTTAATATAATATTTTGTAATAGCTTATAATAATAATTTCTAATAAATTTTATATATATATATATATATATATATATATATATATATATATATATATATATATATATTTAAAAGTGTACATATATATAAGTGTATACATAAAAGTGTTCTGCCACATGCAATTAGAGACCAGATTTTCGTGTAATAAAAACCGAAAAACGTTGAGTAAAAAATTTAAAATGTGTAAAATTGTGTATATAACATCTTAAATTTTCAAAATCATATTTTTTTTTTTAATTCATAGTATTAATACATGGCTTTAGTCCAGTGTATTAAGGCATGAAAATCGAAAAATTAAGAAAACCGGTTACAATGGATGGATTAAAAAAAAAAATCGTTGAGTTTCTTACATCAAGAAGTAAAAAGTTTGCTTATGAACAGTCTCCGCTTTTGGTTTGTAATTTAAACTTTATTTATTTATTTTTTCAAACTTAAAAAATAATCCAATTTATACCTATACTATACAATAGTTATAGTAAATGTCCTAATAATTTAAATAATTTTTTCCATAGAACGTGAAATTACCATTTTTGAAAATATTTTGGCAAATATCACGTAACCTGTTCTTTCTATGAACATAATCATCATCAACATTATTGCAAACTTAAATAGCTCAACACTTTTTTTTCCTAAACATTTCACTTTCTAAGGAAAAAAAATTGTTTTTTGAAAAGCGTTATCTCGGAAATTAGTAAATATAAAGGACTTTATTATTGCTCAAATTTACTTTACTTTAAAAAAGGTATTAACAATTTTTTTCACGCAGTTGGTAGTGTTTATGATACTGAACACAGAGTGAAAAAAGGAACGAATATTTTAGAGTTTTTCTTGAACGAAGTGAAACAGTTCGAGATCTAGTTTTCAACGACATTATACCTGTTGTATATTTTAGGTATTATTTATTAAGTACAAATAAAATTATTTTTTAAGTTTGAAAAGATAAATAAATAAAATTAAAAGCACAAACTTTAAATGGGTAAACTTTTTACTTCTTGAGGTTTCTAGGTGTAATCCTAAATGCATAAGACTACTTTTCAAATCTAAATTAATACAAAGCTAACCTTGTGTAGGTTGGATAGAGAGGATTACCAGATTAAGGCTCTTCTCCTAAAATTTAGGTGTTTTTTATCGTAAAAAGAAAAAACTGTTTATTGTAGCTGTCCTATTATGTATTATAATTGAAGTATCATTTTTGTTACCATTGATTACTTATAAAAAGAACATCGTTTTTTTATAATCTTTAAAGTTTGTTACCCCCTACATATTACCTTTTAATCCGTTCCTACCTAACTAACAGAATTTTCAAAGTAAATCACAACTATGCTTACTCTTCCCTCTTTTCTCAGTCCGCTAGTGTCCCTCAAGGTAGTATCTTAGATCCTATTCTCTATTTGGTTTATACAGCTGATATCCCAACCAATTCTAACACTGTCCTCACAACATACGCAGATGACACATGTGTGTTATCTGTGAATAATGACCCGACTGTTGCATCCCAAACCCTGCAGTCACACATAATTTCCATTGAAGAAGGGTGTCAGAACTGGAGAATTAAAATAAATCCCAATAAATCCCGACAGATCACTTTTACCTTTCGCCGCAAACCCACTACTTCCTGTCCTACTGTATTCTTTAATAATATTCCAACTTATCCCTGTTGAACAGATCCGCTACCTAGGACTTCATCTTGATAAACGCCTTACATGGAATCCTTATACAAGGCTGAAACGACTAGAAACTGCTCGTAGATACCGTTTAGATTGACAAACCCTCTAAACTTCCGGGTTACTATAAAAAGCTCACATAGATTGCCATTATCAGGCCTATTTGGGTATATGGGATTGAGCTGTGGGGCTCCATAAAATTCTTCCCGTGTCCAATCCTTACAATCCAAAATCCTTCGAAAAATTCTTAATGCTCCGTATTATGTTACAAATAAAATTATCCATAAAGACCTAAATATACCCTTTGCCCTTTGGCCCGAAATAGATATACCTCCTTTAATTACAAACTCCTTACCCACACTAACCTCCTAGTAAGTAACCTTTCATCCCAAACTATTCCCGATAATCCTCCGAGGCGTCTTAATTATCGTTAATAAGGCGTCTTATACTTGTAGAAAGTTATACACCACTTATTTAAAAGTGATTTAATTTTAGAAGGAAACTATCAGATTTTTGGAGGAAAATCCAAATGTGTTTGAGGGGAAGAAATGGCCTAACACTGGCAACACTGGTTGTAGCCTCTAAATTAAAATTATGTGTAATGTGAGAAAAAAACTAATTCTAATTCACCAATAAATCACGATTAACCTTGATCTATATGAAGGAGAAACATAAAGAATAAATTTAATAGGAAATAAATAATAAAATTGAATTAAAATAAATTAATATTTACATGCATTCCTATATGTATTTTTATAGCAATGTATGCAAATTATTTAATGTAAATAGTCTTCTTCATCACTTAAGTTCTCTTCCTTTTAATTATTACTGAAAGAGATTACATCTGATTTTTCTTCATATTTCTTTTTTTTATCTAATTAAGGTGTATTATTTAGCTGTTTTGAGCCGTATTGAATTATCTTCAGAATCTTCATATTCAACTTTTTTGTGTTCAATCTTCTTGTAAGGAATATCACGTTTAGCATGAATTATATCATAAACCATTTACAGTTCTTAGCCATACATATGAAGAAATAGTAATTCTTGAAATTTGAGATCACTTATTGCAGTTAATATTATTAATAGTAATATTATTAATTTCCTTTTTTCTTTAAATATAGTAAAATGGAATCATTAATTTTTATTATTAATGTTAGACATCGGGTTTTCATGTTATAGCACATTTTATTCGCAAGTGTTTAACACCTTCAAACCGGTTTTCTATCCGATTCACGATATCTGAAATGATATTGCCCTTTGAGTTAATCCTTTGATTAAAGTGAATACTTGAAAAAAATCTAGTATAAATCTGTGAAAATCATAAATAACAAATTTGAATAGTACTAGAAGGCTAAACTGTATCTCTTAAGATTTAAAAGTTAACAGTCGGAGTTAGCTGTAGCATAAAACAGTCACTTTCATGTCATTCTCTGGTATATATAATGAACTTGTTGAATAGACAAATTGTCATTTTCGCACATTAACATATATACGAGTATATCCTTTAATGACTGTTAAAAGCTGCTAAAAAAAAATCTGTTTAAAAATAACACATTGATAATTAGGAACTCATCTCAAGAGTGAAACGGCCCACACCAGATTAATTTGAACTCCCTTATCTCCCCATTATAATCCTAATAAGCTGAGGCCAAATTTCCACCCAAATACATTTTTAGTTTTCTGTTGTTTTATAGTCCGAATCCTTTTATCTAACAATTTTTTTTTTAGCTTATTTAGGTGAGAATGCACGTATTTTGTATATATACTTATATGCCATACATGCATATAGTGTAACATTTCAAAAAAGTTTAATATTGAAAAATGCATATATTGTCAGCAATAAGCCCAAGATCAATGCAATTCATGACTGTAATATCTCGAAAAAAATTGTTTATCTTGATTTCGTGGCATTTTCACACATATATACTCGTAACATTTTGTAATGTTCATGTAATATAACATTCTGTAATATATATATATATATATATATATATATATATATATATATATATATATATATATATATATATATTACTGTATTGAACTGCACAGGTCTTGCGTTATTGCTAAGGATAAAAGCATGTCGTCAGTTGCAATGTGAAATCATAAGTACAAAATGTTTTAATTTTGGGTTATTTTATCATTTTATTTTTGCCTAAATTTTATGTAGAACAATAAATTGTTAATTTTTTGCAATCGATCGTATATTACTAGCAAGTACATAATATTTTTTAAAAAAGACATATTTCAACATGATGAAAATTTAATATTTTAAACTTTTTTTTCTCTCTGTTGAAAAGTTGAAATTTGGCACTTACGTTGTTTCACATTGTGACCAACGATATCTCAAAATTACCTTTTATTGAGATGTTACTCGGATGAACTGGGATAGCGATATTCCTTTGAGCAATTTGGTATATTCCTTTTTTACTTTCCCTTAGCCTAAACGAGTATATGAAATATATAGTAAAGGAAAGTATTGTGATCGAGAAGAATTTGAGTTTTCAACTGAAGTACACCTTTTAAACTCTTCTGACGGAGTCCAAAAAACATAGCCTCGTAGAATGTTTTTTTTTTTTTTATTTTTATATATAGGCCCGTACCTATCCGCGTATGGGATTTCTACCCACTAAAACCACCTCCCTACACCTCTTTCCCACCCTCCACGGTACCACCGTTAGGCATTACTTCATGGAGGGTGATTGGCTGTGTGCCGCCCATTGTTTTAGGCTGCCACTATTTGGGCGCGCCTCTCCTTCTCCTCCTTCCTCAGCTTCTTGATGACCTCTGCCGCTAGGCGCTGGCCTGCCATCCAATAATCCTGTTGTTCTTGAAAGCGGGGACATCTAAAGAATACATGTTCTACAGTCTCATCTATTGTTGGGCACCTTGGACATACAGCGGTATTGTCCAGCTTGAACCGCACTTGGTAGGCTTTGAAGCAGCCATGTCCTGTGAGCATCTGTGTTAGGTAGTAATCTACTTCCCCATGTTTTCTATCCAGCCAAGGTTGGATTTGAGGTATCAGCCTATGGGTCCACCTCCCTTTTAATGTCGTATCCCAGCTACGTGGCCATCTCTCGGCCGTCTGCTTCCTTTCCTCGGTACTGGAGATGCGGTCAACTCTCTTAATGAGCGTTGCCTCTCATCTGCGACCAGCTCTATCGGCGGTATCCTGGCCACCACACATGCAGCTTCGTAGGAAGCTGTGCGGAACGCGCTAATCACTCTGAGATCACTCCGGCGGTAGACAGATACCATTGGTCTCCTGTAGGCCAGTATGTCCAAGGCCTCACACCATATCGCGGCTGCATAGAGCAGAGTAGATGGGACCACACTTGCTACCAATAGTCTCCGACTACTTTTGGGTCCGTCTATGTTGGGCATCAGTCGGGCCAACGCTGTGCTCACTCGAGCCGCTTTATCGCATGCTTGTTGGATATGCTCCTTCAACCGCAGCCTCTCACCGATTATAACCCCAAGATACCTCAGGGAAGACTGGGACCTAATTTCTTGTCTACCCACTCTCAAGGTTATTTCTTCCTTCCTTTTGCGATTACTAATTCCTTCCTTTTGGCTACCGATGCCAGCCAATCTTGGATCAATGAAATGCTCTAGTTGGCCTTCAAGGTCACTTTATCTTTGTATTTTGCCTCGATCACCACTGCGATGTCGTCGGCAAAGCCCACCGTCTTGGCACCCTCTGGCAGGCTAAGCCTGAGGACCCTATCGTACATGACATTCCACAGTAGTGGCCCAAGCACTGAGCCGTGGGGTACTCCACCAGTCACCTTAAATTTTTTTTGCCCATCTTCTGTTGAATAAATCAGGATTCTGTCCCTGAAATAATCTCGAATAATGCTCATCAGGTGGGGACACCCATTTCCTGCAGGGCATTCAGAATACAGCTCAATCTAGCCAAGTTAAGGCGCCTTTAACATCAAACGTGACAACGGCGCAATAACATTTCGCACCTCTTCTCCACTTCTTCCCCGCAATAGCCTTCCGAGCCGTTTCTATCAGCATGGTGATTGTGTTCAGAGTTGATCTTGCTTTCTGGAAGCCAAACTGAGTCCGTGCTAGGCCTCCTACACCTTCTGTGGTCTCCTGTATCCTACCAGCTATAATTTTCTCCAAAGCCTCTCCAGCGGTCGATATGCTGAAGGGTCCGATGGGTTTCTCTTGCCTTTCGGGATCAGCACAAGGCGCTGTATTTTCCATGGCCGCGTTTAATTATTAAAGATCCTTCACTTAAACAAGAACTGAAGACTTCTTGAAAAAGATTTGGCCTTGTCTCCATTGCCGCCTTTAGTGCCACATTTGGGATGCCATCCAAACCTGGTGCTTTTCCTATCTGAAGGCTAGTGTAGACATCCTTGAGTTCTTCAGCTGTCACGGATGGTACGTCGAATGGCTGCCACAACCCTGAATGCATTAATTCTTCTTGTTCTGGGAAGAGTTGCTTTGTGTTCTCTACAACAACCGGGCACGTAGGTGATCTCGAAGAGTTCCTCTTTAACTTCTTCATGACGGTCCGGTAAGACCGTCCCATGGATCCTTGTCCACCTCTTCGCAGAGTTCCTTCCAGCACCGCCTCTTGCTCATCTTGATTGCTCGCCGTAGTTCACGCCTCATAGCTTTGAACTCTTCCTGGATTATTTGAAACTGAGGGCTGCCTTTTGCTCGCTGATTCCTTTTTCTCGATGCATGACACCGTCTACGACAGTCAGCGATCTGGCCGTTCCACCAGTAGATTGGGTCTCGGCCCATGCCTGCGTTGCTGCGCACCATAGCTGCGTCACACGCTGTGGTGACCAGATCCATTACCTGGTTTGCCTTATCCTCTGCGGAGCCTGAAAGCTCACAAGATGTCTCCATCATAATTTTTAATGACTCCCTGTCAAAAGTCCTAGCTTTCCAGCGAACTGTACTCCTTTCTTGCCTCACTGATATTGATTTTCGGTTTCCGAAGGTGATCAGTATAGCCTGGTGATCGCTGTGGGTGTATAGGTCGCAGACCTGCCAATCAGTAGTAGGACGTAGGCTGTCACTAATTGTGTCACTAAATGTTAAGTCAATGATGGAAGACCTGCCCCCTTCAAAAATATTGGTTTCGTCTCTGTATTTACCAGCACCAAGTCGTCCATCTGGGCAAAGGCTTCTAATAGGACTTCTCCGCGTCGGTTCGTCGACCTGCTGCCCCACTCTGTCGCCCGACATTAAAGTCTCCGGCAATTACTATTGGCCTACGCCCTCTGGCGTCTCGTACTCGTATTGGTCTTCGAATTTCTGGATTGTGGTGCTCGGCGGGGCATTGCAGCTGTACAGGTACTGATGTTGTATCTTATCCCAGACAAAACCAGTTTTAGGGGCCTGCGGCGTTTCCTCTATGCGGTTTTGTTCACATGCCCATATTGCTGCCCTTCCTGTGACGTCGGATACCCAACAGTTGCCGTCCAAGTTTTTATACGGCTCACTCAAGATCACGGCGTCCACTCGTAGATCTTTAACGGTTTGCCATAAGAGATCCTGAGCGGCTTCGCAGTGGTTGAGATTAAGTAGGAGTATTGTCATCTGCAACGATTTTTTTTCCTACCTTGTTCTTCTAGAGCTCGCTGTAATGCCGGGCGTTTGCTACCATCGCATGAATGTCCGTTATCGCTTACTCTATCGCATAGTGCGCAAATAGTACTCTTCTTGCAGTCCACTGCTCGACGACCCTCTTCACAACACTTGCGGCAACACTTCGTTCGGTCGGGCCCTTTGCATTGCCTGGCCAGATGTCCGAAATCCTAACATCGGAAACAATGCTGTAGTCGGATGTTCTCCCGAATCCGACTGATAACCAGTCCTGCCCTAATCCTTACTTCAGCAATTGCTCTCCTGGCCTGTAGGACTGGAAGAGCAACAACTGCCGTCTTTGTTCCAGTGTATACCAGGCGAATCGATTCCACAGCAGTTTTCTGGATCTGCTCTCCATCTAATAAAGTAGTGAGTGCCTCAGCGACTTCTTCTTCGGATGTAAGGGCATCCAGGTCTCTGATTTCGATCCATGACTCCTGTCTCAAAGCCCTTACTTCGGTCTCTGATCCCAACGCTTCTTCTAGGGTTTGCTTCATGCTCTCCAGAGCCCCTTTTGATTCTCGGTTCAACTGTATCAGAAGATTCCCGGCCTCATTCTTGCAAATCCTGGTGATACTTGAGCCCATACTTTGCAACGCTTGATCGGCCCGAACCTTACGGAGGATATCTGCATAGGTAGTGCCTTCTGAGATCTTGATTTTCAGGGCATCCGGCCTTGGTGGTTTTGGGCGTTGGCACCCTTTTCTGCCCCTCCTCTTCTGTGACTGTTTTCTACTGACCTTCTGTGGATGCTGTAGGAGCTATCATGTGTTGCCGAGGCTGCTCCGCTCTTTCTCCCCTAGGTACCTTGGTATGTTTACCCTGCACAACCACCTTTGTTTTTTGCTTCTTTCTCAAGTCCTCCTCTTTAGTTGTTGAACGCTGGTTATCCAACTGATTCTTTTTTCGTACTTTTTATTGGTGCTGGCGTCACGATCTGGGTACCAGCAACCACTATACTCTCTGTTTTTTCCTCACTTAATTTGATCTCCAGTGAGATCAGGTGGTTCTGGATTCTACAGGCATATTCCTTTATCTCACCATGGACATTATGTCGCGAATGGATGTATGCTTGTAATTCCTGGACTTCCTTAACAAGTTTCGTCCACTTCGCCTGACAAAACTCCAAAAGTGTACCTGAAGTTGTCTCAGCTACAGTTGGATTTCTATACGTGGTTTTGCGGTGGCATGATGACGACGACGTGGGTCCCGCTTTCGCAACCTCTTCCGACGCCGGTACTGGGGTTCCGAGCCCCTGCGCTGTAAGGCTAATCTTCTGCTCTATCATTTCATCTATTTAATTTGCATTTTATACCTCCTGCCAGGTTTAATACAGCCGCCTCTAACCTGAGGAACAGATGCTGACCAGGTCACCGCCTAATCTAGGAACCGTCACGCCAGAATTTGTTTAGTTTTGGTCCACCCCGGGTATTTTATTTCCCCGGTACCCACCATATCTGGTGAGCATTCCCTTATCCGCAATAATAATCTAAACATACGTTGTATATTTAATTTGAAATGTCCGATGTCGTTAGGCCATTTCATCATCATATTAAATTGTAATTGTAACTTAGAAGAAAAATGTTCTGTATAATAAATATAATTGGTATAAAAAATATGGTGTTTTTTTATACCAATTATAATAAGTTACCTATAAAAATAACACCATTTTTTTTTCACTTAGTTATAATTCTTGTTTCATGTATACAACAAATTTTGTTTAACTTTTTCTTTTTTTTTAACAACTCAATATTTGTTATGCTATAACAATCTCGGAAAAAAAAAGTTTTTTCGTTTAATTGATTTTGCAGTTAAAGCTTTCTTCTTAATAAAATAACCCTACAGAAAATATCTGCTCATTTTGAGGTTTATGTTTCATATTTGGTGGCATATTTTATCATTCATTGCCAAAGAAAATTTAAGTTGAGTTAATAAAAAAATAATTGGTGCTCTAAAAAATATGTTTGTGTTTAATCAATTTGTCTTGTTTTGAGGTTAATTAAAAAACTTAGTAGTTTTTTCTATTCATTTTAGACGTTTCGGGGATACTTTGTGTCTTCAGCATCTAAATAATGTCCCAAAATTTTGGGTTTGTCACATAACTAGCTACTTAAATGAGACTTGGTCAATAGAAAATGCTAAATTGTTTTATTGAACTCAAGGCAAATTGATTAAAGATAAAAATATAATATGGAAGGTCAGCAATTGAAAATAAATAAAAATATCATTTATTTTATTTCACAGCCTTGATTTTTAAATATTTATTAGGGCATATTAAGAAAAATAAATAATAACAACGCTGCAAATTATTACACAACGGTTTATTATTTCAAACTAGATAAATATATTAAAAAAATATTAACTATTTTTTTCTTTCTCCCGTATATTTCAGGGATGTATGAAACTTTTTATCGGCCACCAATTTAGGACCAAAATTGCAATAATTATGAATCATTTACATGATGATTCATTAATTCAGCAGTTATATGCATATTTCCGTAATTCTACATTATTAATCAAGCATATATATATATATATATATATATATATATATATATATATATATATATATATATATATATATATATATATATTATATATACTAGTATATATATATTATAAATATATATAATATATATATATACTAGTTTTGAATTTTAAATCACTTTTATTTAATATATATATATATATATATATATATATATATATATATATATATATATATATATATTAAATAAAAGTGATTTAAAATTCAAAACTAGTATTAATTAAAAATAAATTATCAGTACACGAAATGCTATCGTCTATTCCTACGGTGGGTTGTAGAGAACTTTGAGAAATTCCTGGTTAGATACCAGCTGTATGTATTAGAGTGTATAATTTTACACTGACTAATAGGCCGTAGTTGATCCGAGCTATATTTAAGCAATTTTGATATTCAACTTACACAAATAATTACTATAAATTCGTGAGGGTGTATCACGAACTGTAGCTGCGTGATTATGTCTATCAGAGGAGCATTTTCTTAAGTAGGTGTAGTTCATGATAGTTAAAATATTTTCTGTTCCGTTTGTATGTCTCTTACGTTTAATGATAATAATCAGATCTTCTGCAGATGTGTTTCTCTTATTTATTTTAAGTTTTCTTGTTCTATCTGATACACTTTATGGAATAAGAGATGGTGATTAGTTGACTGTATTTAACATAACTGGACTATCAGGAAATCAGTCAATGTTATTTTTAAAAACAAAAGGTCAAATGGTGATTTTTATTATTACAAGCCGAGATTTCGGCCCGATCTCAAATTTTTTGTGTTATTATGCCACCTTGACTGATTTGCTGATTATCCACAATTCAGTTTTATAGAATCTAATGGAATGATTTATTTTACAGTATGTCTACTGAAATATACAGTCGAAACTATAAAATTAAAAAAAAAATTCATTACCTGTAGGTACCTATTTAGTCTATTAGGAATAATACATAAAAGAATTAGTTTCACAACTACTTATGAAAAGTCAAAATATATTCGGCTGATTTTCGACCATCAAGTCATTTTGGGAGATATTTATTCATTGTTTATTTTTAATGCAACATTATTTTCTAAACAAAAAAACAAACAAAATTATCTAGTTTAACGTAGGAATGGATTGTCGAGCAGACCATGGCAAGTGCAATAGGTATTCCAAGGTAATACGCAGTCTAGCGTAATAAGCACTTGGATGGGCGACCAATCTACAAAGCAGGCCACATTTCCCGTGATTCTCAGGCAATTACTCCCTTCCTCCACCACCGGGGTAAGGCTCTTCAGCCTATTGGAGATATCTCATACCGACCGGGCGTAGGAGAGACGTCCCTACCTTTTGTGATTGGATCTTAATCGGAAATCTCGATTTGGTTTTGCAGAATATTGATAATGACTGCCCGGTCACTGATTATTATTTATAATGGCCAGATTCTGGAGAATACATAGATCCTAGTCTGTCTGATGACCCTGTACAGCCATTTTGAGTAGATCTAGAACGATTTTTCTTGGACCTTGATCTCGGATTTTTAATCGCTAGCCGGTGGGAATCATCCTGATGTTATTACCGTAAATTGAAATCGGTTATCGGGTTAGCCTGCCGGTGAACCATGGAAAGCATGGTATAGCAGAAAGATGAGGCTGGATAATCTCCTACAGACTATCTTTGTTCCTGCACGCTTTAAGTACCTGTCTGTAAGCTGACAGTAAAATGTAATAATATATAATTTAAAAAATAAATATAAATCTTTTTTAATTCTCTGCCTAAGACTCCTCAAATAAGGAGGTTCAAGAAAAAAATTTAAATTTAAAAAATGTGACAGAAATGGGATATTTTCGCTTACATTCTGAATCCGCTGTTTTAGTTCCTAATGTTTCAATCAATGACCCAAAACCCTCAGACACCTGCACGAAAAGTGAATGATTCCATTTTCAAATAACGTTTGACACAATGATAGGAAGCCATATTGGATTTTTAAAAAACAAGCGATTTAAAAATTAGACAAAACTCTCACTTAAGACTTAAAACATATTCTTAGTTTTGATTTGGCGAGGCATCAGATATGACAAGCATGATTGGAAATTCTCTTAAATAACCTTAGTTTACCCAAGGACTATATCCTGTACAAATCTCTTTTTTACTCTTCTTTATTCTGTATGATTCCTATTAAAAATTACTAATATGTCCTATAATATAATATGCAATGTGGTATGGCACATAGAAATATTTTTCGGTATCGCTTTTTTCTTTAGGGGCATAATATTTAGGTAGAAATATACTTCGTACTCATGGTTTAATTATTTAACAAATTTATTGTTTACGGATAAATTTCTTTATTCTAAATTTTTAATTTCAAATCTATTTATTATAAGTTTGCATTATATCTGGTGAAGTGAATATTATAGAATTGCGCGTTTTCTATTTTATTCGGAATGGCGACCTTTGAGACTCGTGACTGAAAAGGATTCCATGAATAGCAGAGCGGCTATTGGTGGCATAACCCCCTGACACGAGTAGACAAGCCCCTCCTCGACAAATCTCAAGCACCTCACTCCGAGCTCTTGATTTATACTCCCATTAATTTCTCCATTTACGGTACCATTGTCACCTCCGGCAAAGGTTTAAATTATTAAACAACTCCTGGCAAGACAACGTCGGTGACTATAAGCCGTATAAAAAGCCCTTTCTCCCTCTCGCTCTCGAGACGGAAAGGGAAAAATAAAATAATACCGAAAGGGCAAAAAGAAGAAAGGAGAAGAAAAAAAGAAGAAGAAGCTGCGGTGTGTGGAGTGACATTTCTTAACAAGGGTTTGTTATGAGCGGGGTCAAGTGGCTATCAAAAGGGGCTTTTTGATTTTCCTTTTGAGCGGTTAGACATCGTCGTTAGTGGTTGGGCGAGCTTATTAATCATCATCATTATCAACACACCCCGTTCTCAAGAAGACTTTAATTGTAGTTTTGAGTGCATCATCGGATTGAGTGTCCTGATTTCTTTGTCTTGGCTCTTCATATCTTTCTGGTTCGTTGTTCATCACCTTGCATCTAATAAAACCACTATTGAACAGATAAATGCATATATAAAAATTAGACTGAGACAATTCAGACAAATCAACAAGTCTTCAATTTGAATTTTGGCCCATCACACAGAAGATTTAAAAAAAAAAAATTGAGTAATTGAGACACTTGGAAGGGATTTGGTCCAAGTCATCAACTTCAAGAAAGGCACAGATAGATTTCAAAAATTTTCAAAGCACTAACAAATAATGAAAACACTTTTCACGACTTTTACCAAAATCGTCTCTCTAATCTTTCACTGGTTACAAGTTTACATCCAGAGTTTACGAACACATAAGGACGTTTTATGATTGATTAACAGACAAGCTTATGTAAGAGTTGGATTCGACATAGATGGTTAAAATCGACACCAGAAATATGAATAGAAGCTGGGTGATGAATCTCTTTAAATAGTAAAATAACTGTGAGGCGATATTGTTGGGTACTGTTTGGCAACATGCCAAATATGATCGAATACATTCTGTTCTAGTCGATAGGGAGAGATAGGTGTTGATTGCAAAATATTTTAGAAAACAAATTTCTGAATCATTTATTAGCATATTTTTAAAATTCATTTGGACTTATTTTTAGATACATAATCGATGAGAAGAATTCTTTACATCGATGAAAAATCTTTACATTTTTTTTTTCAAAGTTTTTGTTTAAGATGCCGAAAAATAAATCTCAAAATAAAAATAAATAAATAAAAAACCTACCTATAATTATGTTTTGAATACGAATCTATAGAATTGTCTCAATTATTATTTAATTACTGCCTATTATTAGTTAAAATATACCTTTTTAGTTCAACTCTCTGTTAAATAAGAATAATTAATATCTAAATATTTAGACTATAGAAAAAAAATTCAATCAATTCAATAGCAACTTATGATTTCCTTAGATATTGAATACATAATATTTTCCCACAGGAATGCTATTGCAACAAGAAACGCACGGGAGATAAATAATCTATTCGATGCTAGCTGGAGCCGGGGACTCCGCCAGCGCTGCCAACTGTAAATCACTTCTGTCCACTGACTTCAGAGCTAATGTTGTCCAGCCTGACTGATTGTCACCGTGGTCTTGGCTCAGTTGTTTATGGCTTCTGGTTTCTTATTAGCGTTGCCTGAGATCCTCGGCTTAATGGTACAAAAGGCTCACATGATGCTTGATTTATTTTATTGTGGAGCAATTATTCCTGCCCAGATGCAAGCAACCTAATGGAATGTTGTGGAATAATAAGTAACCTGTTCATAATGTAACGATGCCATAAAAATAATTTATACTACAATAACAAAATGTGGTGAAATAAAACGAGAAATTAAAGTTATAATGAATAAAATGTTATAAAATAACACCTGAAATATTACAAAAAGTTGTAATAAAGAAGATAGTTTATCCCAATTAACAGGTATGGATGAATCAGAAAATTTTAATATGTTTCTCCTCTAATATTTTGAAAGGTGTTACAAGAAAATGATCTCATAGCCATGAATGAGATAATTTGTTTATACTTTTTATTTATCCAGGCTCCTATACTACTACAGCTTCGAATCCCCATTGGTCCATCTTAATTTCTATTAATTTAATATATTTAATATACTTCTTTTTTTTTTAGGAATGAAAATCAATACAATTCCGGTCAATCTTTTAGCTCAGAGTAAATATTTCGTTTTGTCAGCTTATTGCTTACATAACGAAAAATTGTTAGTAAATATATCGTTTAATTATTTTATTTCACAAGTGAGATTTTTTAAAAATAAATTATTTTATTTTTTATTTTATTGCGTCAAATATTCTATATTTGATTTTTAGTTTTTATTTACCTATCGGTACATCAAGGGTCTTAGGTGCAGTATAAAGAACTAATCGTGGTCAATGTTCATTTACCTTACGTTTTAATTTATCCTTAAAAAATATAAATATTATATTGTGTTTTTAATACATTAAAAAAAAAAAAGAAGAGTACCTCAACCCATTGAAACCGTACTGGAAGTGCTTTCTAAATAACTAACAGTAATCTTGGACAGTGAGCTGATTAAGACTGCAATCAAGGACCTGTTTCAATCGGCAGCTCTCGATATTGACAGGGCACAATGGCCATTGTAATCGACAATGGACGTAAATAATCGATTAATAATCGGAAGCGATTATGAGTGAATGGGATGGGACCGCTGGCCTTCGCGTCAGAGTTCTATTCGCTACCCGCTACTCCCTGCTACCACAAATTCATCCAACTCTTCCTATCCGAATGGAGTTAATTGTTCTTCCCTCAATCATCAACACACTTTCTCGATTTTATTTTTTTTTCAAATTAAAGATTATATTTAATTACTAAAGATTAATAACAAAAATAAATACTATGTTTATATTAACTAACTAGTTAGATTTAATAGTTGCGTTAATCATTTATTAATAATGAGTGCTAATAAATTTAATTTAAATGAAAAAATACCTTAATTCAATGCTTTTAGAATCTTACGAAACAAGGTAAACGGTAACCAAACTAACGGTAAACCAAACTAATTCGAACACCAATCGAAAAATCTGTTATTATTATATAGAATACATTTTTTTTTATAATTCGTAATTTCATTCGGATAGAGACCACTTATTGCTGAAGTCAATTTCATCAACCACTGAATTTAGGGTATTGGAATATTAATAGGTTAATTATTGATAATCAACAATCGGTAAAATCTTATTATAAGTTGGTAATTGATATTTCGTTTGAATAATAACAATCTGCGAATGTATGAATAAAGTTAGGAAACCACTTACCAATTTAAGAGGGTATATGACCTAATGAAATGTCAAAAATATGAAGGTAGAAGATATGCAATGGTCGATACATCACTAGAATAAATTAAGATTTCATGTCAATTTAGGAGAACCATATTCAAGTTCCTCCGGAGAAAGCGTATTGCGCAGCATGTTTCTTGTAGTCGAAGTAACACTAAGTAAAAATATTTAATAATAAAATGCACAAATTTTCAAGAAAGAATGGTAATTCTTCTTTCTTGAAAATTTGTGCATTTTATTATTAAATATTTTTACTTAGTGTTACTTCGACTACAAGAAACATGCTGCGCAATACGCTTTCTCCGGAGGAACTTGAATATGGTTCTCCTAAATTGACATGAAATCTTAATTTATTCTAGTGATGTATCGACCATTGCATATCTTCTACCTTATATATATAGATGAGATGTGCGGTTCGGCAGAAGGTTTAATGTTACACCTCACTTGGATTACATGCGGAATAGATTAGAATAGAATAGATTCCCTGCAACTATGACTATTTATAATGGAGTAGTGCTAGGAATCCTGAGGTACGCGTCTCCTGCCTGAAATCGAACCCTCTCGCAACTTCAGAAGAAACGGTTGGCGACAATACAGAGGATGGCTCTGCTGCAGGTGACCAAAGCCTATAAAACTGTTGCTCATGAGGCGGTTCAGGTCTTAGGGGGAGGGGTTCCTCTCGACCTCCTTTTGCAAGAAGAGCAGACGAAATATGATTTCAATCATGGAGGCTCAGCAGATCTTCTGGAGAATCTCCGAGAGAGGATTGCGGAATATCCAAGAAAATGGAAAAGGATAATACGGGAATACGGGAGGACACCATAGAGGAGTGGAATCGACGGTGGGTAACTACTCAGAAAGGAGCTACCTTGAGAAGATACTTTCCCGACGTCCATTCACGATTGAAGGCCAAATAGGTCCTCCCTGATTACTGGATGTCATAATTTCTCACCGCACATGGAGGATTCCGTGCCAAACTCCATGGCTTCGGAAAGGACATTTAATCCTCTATGTCCCAGTTGTCCCAGTTCAGAAAACTGCTGAGCTCATCGTCATCACCTGCATCGCGTTTGAGGCAACAAGAACAATACAACGGAGGAAAACCAGCCTCTGTGTCATTACAGAGAGTGATTTTCCTCAATTAGTTGGTCAGGAAAATTATCCATACTTTGTATCATTCGGAAACGATTGAAAGGAAATATTAGGTCTATTTTAATAGACTCGTTTAAGAATGGACACGCATTAAGGAAGAAGAGACTCGTCGGTAGGTAATTCCGCCGAAACCCATATTGCCGAGAGGCAAGGCAGGATGAAAAATAAATAATAAAATAAAAAATATACATAAGAACTAATTGAAATTTGTGAAATAAAAGTAACTTTTAACTCCATTGATTAGATAAAAAAAAAATGCATATTTCACACCAAAAAAAAAAATAATAATTATCCAAATAGAAATAGTATATCAATCCAAGACAGCTCAACAGTTACTGAAGGAAATAGTATGAATTAGTTGATATTTAAACATCTCTGATTTTCATGTTTGATTTAGACACTTTTTGTTTTTAAGTGTTAGATTAAGAGAAGAATATCAATATCATCTGAAAGTGAAATATTTGTGTAGGTCATTATGACTGGAGCTAGGCCGAGAGAATAGCAGTCTATCTAAATGGTAAAAAAATAAGCCATGCGGGACAAAGGGCTATGACAAGAGAAAATAGAGAAATGATCCCTCATCAGGACAAAGGTGAGCTAAGATATGATAATATTGCCGTGGCTATTATCAAAAGAGGACATATATAATCTATAACTTACTGCCCCGAATCACCACAAGCACTGAGATATCGTCTCCTGACTGGGTCCTGACAGGTCCTGCGGGCAGCAAAAACGAAACGCATCGCTTATTATAATATCTGTGCCAGGATGATCTAAAGCTTCGGGGTCTCGTTGTTATCTTTGGAGAAATGTCGCTGTACTTGAGGAAATATATATAGTCCCCTTTGTCGGAACACCGTTTTACAATATTGGCCATCCTGTAAAACTGCGTATTTTTAAGACAAAAGATATACTCGTGGAAGAATCGTAAATAATATTTCATATTCAAAGATTGGAAATTGGATAGGTCGAACTGTTTTGCCAGGAATTCCATTCTCAATTGGATTCATTTTTATTGGTCCATCTGTTTTAAGTATCAGATCAAAATATTGCGATTCATGACTCACTGAAGATAACCACTCACTAAATATTTAAAGAGTGAGAGATTCAGTTAATATAGCAGCCTTTGTTCACTAAAGGAATGATGAATGGGAGACAGAGAAGATGATGATTTACTAGCAATATAAAAGAGATGATAGGAAGTGAAGTTCGTGATTCAATAAACTGATTTTTCTCCTTTCACTAATCACTCACTCATTAACAAGAACTAATAGCTCTCTGAATCAGTTCAGGAGCAAATCGCTCATTTCTAATAGTAATGATTACAGAATTATTTTCAGCAACATTTTAATTTTTCAAATAAATTTAAGTTTTGTAATAAAGGTCAGTTATATTGGATAATTGTTATATGAAAATAATTTTTCAAAATTATAGAATGCATATCTTTTCCTGTAATTTTAATGTTTTGTAACTATAATCGCCATTGATTTTTTAATTTTTATTTTTAGTTGTGGGGTCTAATTCAAGGTGTAAAAACTTTTGTATCGATATGAAACATGACAACGTTCTTATGTTAAACTACATAAATATTATTTATAAACCTATTAAACTGAAGCCAATATAACTCGTGAGGACGTTTTTAATACAATAATACAGAAATATCAAAATCATAAAAAGTTTTTATGTCAATATCTGGGAAATAATTATAAATACTTTTTGAGAAGAATTTTAATAATTAAAATATATGGGATAATATAGACAAATGTAACAAAAATCGATGCTAATGAAAATTATAATAAAACTGATCGAAATTTAAAATTATCAATTCTGGCATATTCATTTTTGATCAACTCATATTGGCAAAATTATATGAATAATATCATAGTTTCTATTTTATTTTATGCATTGCACACTAAATTCGTAAGAGACTGTATAATGTTACTATTATAAGAGAGCTTATAAACATGAAACAGGTTTTGTGTTACTGCAAATACAAAAGGAAGACATTGTAGATCTGCAAGACGGAGGCGTGGACGCAGACTCAACAGAAGCTTGTTGGTTTATTGCAACCATTATTCGCTACTGGCAACTGCTTTATGATAATTGAGAATAGGGATGTCTACAGCTAACTACCATTGCCATCTTTTTATTTTCAAATACCTTAACCTCTGGCTTCAGTTACACCTTATTGTCATTCGCAAATAGAGATTGGTATTGTTTTTATGTTAATTCATTTGGCCACTTGGAGTATCTTCGTATCTTTAACTAAATGTTCTTTGATTCTATATTTATTAGTAATTAGCTTTCTTAATTTCAAATATGTCACTAAATCAATAAGAAAAAAATATTTAGAATATTAGACGGAATTATGAGGTACATGATAAAGTCGACATTATGTCAATATAGACCTTTACAACTAGAAATTATTTAATAAGTATTTATTTCCGATCTTGAAAAAGAAAAGAGGGCAATTTTGAATGAAATATGAAAGAAACTTTACCTTTCTTCTCGTGGATTGAACGAAGCATTTCTAGAAATTAAAGAATTTGGCGTCTGCCAAAATTATTAAGTTCCAGTTTCGTTTGTCCCTCTTTCTGTCACACATTCGATTTTATTCAATGTTGGCACAAATGTTCCTTGAAGTCAGGAAAAGAACAGAAACAATAAAGGAACGTGTAGGAAATTTTATTTTTTATTTCCGATTCAGGACGGCGGTCGTTTAATAGCTCTGGATCTTCTAAAATCAGTTTGTTTCGCAGTCAAGACCAAATGTGTTCTCCAATTTTCTTCAAATTTGGCACAAATGTTTCTTGAAGTCAGAAAAAAACACGTATGTGTAAGGTTTATTAGTTTTTTACTTTCGATTCAAAATGGCGGTCGTTATAATTTGATTTAACAAATTATGATGTCCAGTATCCTTGTAAACAATGTTCTTTTTACTTCCTTGTACGAAGTAAAGGAAGTATTGTAATCGCGAAAATTTTCAGTTTTCAGATTTCAACGGAAATATCCATTTTGACCATCCATGAATCCATTTTGACTAGTTTTGTCATGGCGTCTGTACGTGCATACGTTCGTACGCACATTCGTATCTCGCATAACTCAAAAACGGTTAGCCGTAAAAAGTTGAAATTTTGTATTTAGGATTATTGTAAAATCTAGTGGTGAACTTCTCTTTTTGGTCACTGCTTGATCACCGGAAGTGGTACTGTACTTGAAGGTCATAATTGATTTCCATCAAAAACTATATTAGAATACTATGAAAAACTTCTCAAATTTAGTGTTTATAAATTATATATTGATTTAAATAACATACTAGATTTTTGTCTAAATTGGAAAACCGGAAGTGATTCCTTACTTGAAGGTCATATTAGACTTTCACCAAAAATTAAGTTAAAATATAATGTAAAACATCTCAAATTTGGTAAATAGGACTTTTATATCGATATGAATGTATTTATTAGATTTTTGTCCAAATTGGTGAGGCGAAAAGGGTCATAATAAGCTGACATCAAAAATTATATTTAAATTAAATACAGAAATCATATGTTTCCGTATTAAAGGTTACAAACGCAATTTGGCTTCTTATCCAATTAAACATTTTTATTACTTGTTTTAAATGTTAAAATTGATTGTACAATACTGGTTTCCTCACCGTTTGTGAGAACAACAAGTCTGCAGCAGGAGAATAAGATATAAGTTAAGCGGGTTCTTTCGCTTAAAATGTTGAAACCGTCGATTTCCAATGCTTTATCTAGTGATATTGACAGTTCTAATGTTGTCACGGAACATGAAGAAATCTCTTGGAAACTAGTTACCTATAGAAGGAGAACGACATATAATAACGGAATGAGACTTCAGAAACAATAGATGGATGACGCGACGCCGAGTGTGGTTTTTGAGATACTGCAATCTTCGGAAACTTATAGTTTAGATTTATAGTTTTTGGCGTACAAGGAAGTCATGTGTTGTCCACATCAGATATTTTTCAATCAATGACCAGTTTGGCTAATTCTTGACGATATCCCTGGAGACAGAGACAGGTTCTCGATGAGTGTAACCACGAACAATATTCGAGAATATGTTGATAATATACAGTTGATTATAATCGGTTGATAATATACAGTTACAGTGGCGACAAATTGGCGCTGGATTTCCTTCGAAAAGGTACCCTGGGACGAGCCTGGTGTCCGATCCTGAGCGGGTAATGATAAAAGTGTGTTAAAAAATAATGACCGTTTTTCAAAAAACAGTTATTTTTATTTCTTTAATATAATAAAGAATTAATATTCAAAATATAGCCTGTTATGATCCACTGCTGTCAACCATCTTTCAGCCAGTTGCTCGATGCCATGCTGCTACCTCTCCTTGGGACGGCTGTCGAAAAACTCTTAAACCACAATGTCAACCTCTACAATTTTTTTTTTTTGTATTGAAGAAAGTGGGCATGGGAGGAAATAAGTGATTATATGAAGGAACGATATCTGGAATGTATGGTGGGTGTGGGTGAATTTCGATCCTTTGAAGATTTTTCAACTTTTTCTGCATCCGACTGAAATTGTGTTTTCGAGCGTTATCCTGCTGTTACATAGAACATTTTAGCGATTTATCAAAGCTGGGTAACACTTTGATAATTTCGCATGTTTCATTTCTCATTGTTCACAGTGAACTTCGGAGTTCGTAGAACATCCGTCAGAACCTCATGGAATCGCAGCAATATCCACTAATGATCACACTGAGCCCATCTTCCCTTCCAAGGACGTATCTCCTCTGCTGATTTTTTTCAATCACCGCCGCGTTGTGCGATGGTCGAGGCCACCTTTACCTTTAGTTTGAATAAGTTAATGTGTTGCTTCAGCGGCTGTAGTTTTTTTTTTTTTTTTTTTTCATATTGCAAATATTTTGCAAGAAACTGTCATCATTCTTGTTCGGCTGCAGGGGTAACTAAGGCTTTATAGCACGGGTCAATTGTTTAAAAACAAGCTTACTGAGCCCTTTACACGAGAGTATTAGTTATTGGGAATGGGTTTAAAGTGCATATTTATATCCTGTGATAAAACGGTCATTATTTTTGATACGCCCCATTAGTTTGCTCTTGGCGGTTCCCTAATACCTGTGGCAATGGTCCAGAATTTTCATGGATTTTCTTCATCTCGTTATTGCTCGGAACTTTGTACCAAAAATATCACCAGGCATGTTGGCATTGGTTCAGTACTGCTGAATTTAAATCCCCCAGCACCGTGCTCATATTAAGTAAAAGAAGTTCGTAACCTGTTATTCCAACATGGCTGTAGATCCAGAGAAAGTTATATGTTTTGTTTGTTCCTTGGATTAGTTTAATCATGGAAAATATCAGGAAGTTGTTGGAGAATTTAATTTTTTTATTGCCTTGAGGGCTCAGCATGAATCGCTGCAAATTAGGATATATCTTTCTATTTCATTAATTATGGCCAAGGATAGGTTAATGTCGTAGTGCTCAGATAATGTGAGGTTAAATTCTAGTAGTGAAAAAGTGTTCCTTTTTTTGTATTTTGCATTAAAATGAAGTTTCAACAAACCGAAACGCACGAAAGTCTTCCTTTTCCATGATCATGTTATAAAATATTTCAATAAGAATTTCGCCTGAAATAGGAGTGTGCCAATTTTTTTCTTGCAAGAGCCAAGCATCAAGTACATTTTTTAATTGTGGTAACTATAACCCTTTCAAGTTATATTACTTACGCTGTAAGATGATTCATTACTTTTGAAGAATGATTCAATAAAATTGAATCATTCATTCACGATATAAAGAAGAAAACGGAGCAAGTTTTGATCGTTAAGTTGAGTAATGCCCCGGATTACTGGACGTAGGATTATCGAAAACCCAATTCTTCCCCAATGACCCAGGTTCCCTACATCACATCAGACCAATAATTAATCTGTAAACAATCCCGACAGCAGAATAAACTCTAGCATCATCAGCTTCCGCAAGTTATTAGAGAATCTGTCGGAGATGGAAAGACGGAGCGGAAACGTGGAACAATGAGCTCATACAATTTTGGCTTATTGCCTCTATCCAATCCTCACTTCCTTCCTGCCTCACTGATATAATTAATATTGCATTTTAATAAACCGCTCATTAACATAAGTGTTAACAGGAGAGGAAGGAGCGTTGAATGGGGTATTTGTAGCGTGCATTATGTGATCCAGATAGCCGTGGACTATATGAGGCCATGGCATTGTGTACGTTTCCTGCCACTAGCCGACCGTGTACATGAATATTGCTATTACACCTTTACACCTTTTGTGCTCGTTATAATGCGCGGATCCGCGCTAGGAATTCCGGTTATATGTTGTTATTTGTCTCATCTAGAGCTCTGGAATTTCCTGTTCATTATGTTTGTCGATTCGGTACGGATTTGGTGTTTTGACTATTATAGATGGAAAACGGCCTTGGATTTTTTTTGTCCTTGCGTAACTTAATGATTATTGAAATATCAATCATATCTTTTCAACGACATACCATGCACAATGGAAGTTACGATTCAATAAAAGCAATTCTAGTTAATTAGTTTTTATACCTGATTCCAAAGATCAATTCCAAAATTAACTCAAAATATGTTGTTTTTGATGAATTTGTAATTATTTTTTGCGATCTTCTTTTAGAATATAGATAAAAATATCAATAAAAATTAAGGAATTAATGATCCACATAATCCCATATTTATTTTATTAGTAAAAACTTTTTACAAAATATTTTTTTTTTTAAATATTATTTTGTAACGTTTCAGTCCAATTTTTATTCATTATAGGGCATTTCCAAACCATTTCACTGTCACCTGAATCAATTACTATTAAAATTTTAATAGCTCTAATTGATATTCTTTGATAACAGCGTCTAACCTTCTAGCTTCAAATATTTTTTTATTTACCATAAACCTCCCAAAAATACTGTAACTTTTGTGAATTTCATATTATTAACTTCAGTCCTATCGGAGAAATAAAACCTTAAATTTTCAACAACAAAAAAAATTTCAGATGCCATAAAGATACAATAATACATTCAGTAGGAATGATATTTATTCTGGTAGACCGAATAATAAACACCTACGCAACACGCAAAGAGATCAGTTGTTTATAGCATTCCTTCTCATAGAAAAAATGGTTTGAAGACGGAATTTATTTAAATTTTAGCATTAAATTTCAGGTCAATTATTGTCCTATTAGGAGTAGAAATAAATTAGATGTACTAGAAATAAGTTTTTTATTAACGGGGTGTTTGGGCCTAGTGAAAGATAAACTGCATTCCACTAGGATTATTTATTAATGCAGCAATGCAGTAGCAAAAACAAAATTATTAGTGAAAATATTGTTATAAATAAATTTATGAAAGTCTCAGTTCACTGTTGTTCTAATAATAATGACTGAAATAATTGAATTTTGGCCTAAATAAAATAATATTTTCATAAAAAGCATTACCTTTAAAATAGTCTTTGTTTGATCTTTCTGTCATATAGTTTTTGAATTGCCAACGAAACCGCAAATGCTTGAATTGTCTGAAATTGACCCATTGAACCGAAGAAAAATGGCTGTCATTTATAAAGTGTCAAAGAAAAAGAAATTTCCCTAACTTTTTTTATTTCTAGAATCATGGAAGAATTAATATAAAATAAATATAAAATGTACAAGCAACCACTCTTGGACCACTTGATATGGACCTCTATCCGAACAGCATTAACCTAAACTAGCATTCAAAGCAAGTCTAGTTTGATATTTGCGTGTATGTAAATGGAGAAATAGCTAACTGTACAATTTGAAGTGAAAATATCTCTTAATTTCGAAAGGAGGTAAGTGAAGACATTTTTTAAATAGCAAAAACAATTTCTATTTTCTTAAGACCAAGAGCATACCTATAAGAGAAAAACGTTTTTGTTATGTATAGTTGTTTTTGCCTTTTTTTTTTTTTTTTTTTGCTCAATTCTGAGAAATATCGGAATAGCTAGCGGTAGTTGACTGGGCCGCGGTAGATGAGGTATAGAGATATGAAGGAGTTGCCAGTTGAGGCAATAGATTATAAACATAATCCATAATTCAAATGCCATCTTTGACTTGGCTGAGCACAAATCAACCTGAGCAGCAACATATTTCTATCCCTTGCCTCCTATCTACACCTGTCATTGTCTATGGTTGAAGAATTTCCTCTTACTTCTGTCTTCGTAATAACATTTAAAAGTTTTTAATCTAATATAACACAAAAACGTTATTTTTATTTTATTTTATTTTATTAATATTTCTCGTATCTTTGTTCTATTACGTTATAAAATGTATGTATGGTCTTTCTCGTTTATGAAGCTTTTTCAAATCTCCACCACAATTATTCTGGTAATCAACACAAATTGTATTTTAGATATATTTTTTTAAATGTGTTCTGTTGTGACTTTTGTTTGAATACTTCCCGTTCTCCTAAAATAACAAACTGGAGAAACATTAGGAATATATACCTGTTCTTTTTTTATTGAAGAAGACCAACAATTATGAGAAATGATTGGGATCGATATGCTCGTATTTGACTCATATGTGAGATATTACAAGCGGTGTCAAAAGCTGCAATTATCAACTTTTTTTTTTTTAATTTGTACCGGCATAACTACATTCCTCAGTGTCAGCTTCAACAAGAAAAACTTAAAACGTTATTTAGATGAAGTATGATAGTATTCCTAGATTTTTTTATTTTTTCGCGCATTAACCTAACAATAAACCTTTAGTTGTCCGAAGTTATGAAGGAGAAGGCTTTCCTCTGCGAAACCTCCAGGCCTATGCTCCATCTACCCTTCCTTGTAGATGTACCTTTTAGTAGTCAATAAGAATGATAGGTCCTTAGAAGTTGTATAGGACATTTTTTAAACCATTTTTTTTAACTAAGGCGATCTTAAAGATAGTGAGTTAATTTTATTTATTGTTTTTATTGGTTTTATAGAAAATTGATAAAAGCCTGCACACTCAAGGGCAATGATTATTGCGGCTGAAGTATACATTCACGCCACATATACACACTATAGAAAAATAAATAAAAATACTAATAAAAAATAAAGACAATAATATATGTACGTCACAAATAAAAATAAATAGGTAGATAAATTATTGTAAAATAAGTAAATAACGCAGACGAATAAAATTAAAGTTAATTAATAATTCAATAAATCGTCCTTAGCACATTCATTCCTATGTACAACACTAAGACTTTGTCCTAGAGAATTCCGAACCAAGCTTTGCTTTCGACATGTGGATGAAAATGAAGGACTCTAACAGGTCCCAGCATTTATCTACCAGCTGCATCATTCTTATAAAAAGCCAGTAGAAACTGGGTAAGGGCACCAGAACCGCGGACGTTTAGGAAATAATAACTTGACCAATACAAAGTGAAATAATACGCTTTAATTAAGTCATGAAAGATCGTCCCATCGAAGTAATGATCTCTTATTCTTTTTAGCATTTGATGAGGATCGCAGGGGTTAATGGTGTCTCAAAAAAATAACAAACAAAACGCTTGATCATCAAAATTGGTGAACCAAACTTGCAATTGGAGTAGAAACTATAGAAATAATTTTTTTAACTGCATATTTGAATGTGCTTTTTTTTCTATTTCGTTGATGTTTTGATGAACTTGACTATGATTCGTGAAATCCTCGTTGCTAAATGCTCGCTTAAAGATAAGATCAGAGAGAATCGGATAATAGCGAGGAGATAGAGACAGACTATTAGGAACAGTACTAACAGAGGAGAGGCCATTAGAGAACAGGTGGTGAGCATTAGTGTGCCTTGTCCCTCCATAATAACCCACTATAGTGTTACACAAGCGTTAATATTCACCATCTAGTCCTAGCAATCTCTGTCTCTATATCACTTTGCACTCCGCGAGGATTTGCCGGTTCCGTTTATTCTAGTTCTTTCTGGTGTGGTCTACTAATGTTATGAAGGAACCGATGTATCACTGTATAACTTATCATATAAAAATATAAAATACGAACAGCTGGAAACAGATTGGAAAAAAGCATTTCATAAGATATAGTGATTTAAGCTAGAGAAAAATAATTTAGTCGTCGAAGCACCATGACGGACCAAAGTTCATAAATACAATAACTGCTACGTCACAAATTATATTAATGTCATATATATATATATATATATATATATATATATATATATATATATATATATATATATGAGTATATGGCCATATAGAACAGTAACCTGAAATTAATAAAAAAGATGATAATTGAAACAACTCCGTCAAATCTTCTACTTAGGTTTCGGTTTATCCATCAGTCAATTACCCATCGGTTCTGCACTTATTTAGGTGTCTTCATACCTTTGCCAAGCCTAGGCAAGTAAATCTGCAAGGATGTTTTACAGTTTGTAGGAGTTTTACTGAAGCTTAGCAAACTAACCTATTCACACGCTACTGTTCTGGCTATTCCAACTTTTGTCGGTTGATAATTTCGGTTTAAAATATTTTTATGTTACTAAGAATGATTTAAAAACATATTTAGATGCAACACTGGCGCTTGTATGCCGCTTCCCGCAAGAACCAGATCGGACTCAAACACTGACAAGCTAAGTAAAATTACTCCCTTTAGACGTTTTATTCGTGTAGAAATTTCAACTCTACAAGTCAAAGAAACGAGGTACATATATACATATCCTTTTTTCATTGATTTATTTTTTCTATTTAATCTAATTTTCAGGACAGAATATATGAAGTAAACTGTGGGGAGGAAAAAAAAATCTTGTTTTGTTAGGTTGTGAATACATCAAATTTATATTTCATATATATTATATATTTCCGTTTTATAGAAAAATTAAATAAAAAGAAATTAGCAGCTTGGAAAGGTTTTGTAAGTGTAACGAAAGGATTTTTGGGTTACAAGAAAGCTGAAAATTATAAAAACCTCATAGATTAACTCTTGAAATTCTATATAATAATAGGGTGTCGCATGTTTTTAAAAATGCTCCCATTTGATTTTTTCCAGACAATTTGGTTGCAGTAAGCGACAAACAAGGAGAGAGGTTTCGCCAGCCAGGACATCAGGACCATGAAAACAAGATACCAGGGACGCTGGAACCCAACTATGACGGGCGACTACTGCTGGTTTTCAAATAGAGATGATCTGAAAAGTGATAAGTGAAAGTTAGGAATGTATCTCATGTAACATATTTCTTTGTTCACAAAATCCTCAGTAACTTCTTTGCATAGATTTCATACGTTTTACATGTTTATATTAAATAATAATTAGATTATAAAAACATGTCGTTTCTTTTCCCACTTCCCATTCCTTTTAGCAAAAACCACTGTAAGTGTTACAATAATTACCTTTTCATTTTCGGATTTAGGACTACTAAATACTTCATATACACCTATTCTCATAAACGTTACACAAATCATGTCGACCTGTGCTGTTAAAATTTGTCTGACTCTGATCCTATTATGCTACCAATTAAGATAATGAGAGTCATTAGATAGATTAATTTAAATTTAAACCTGCTTTTGAGTTTCTCAAATCAATACACTTTACGGAAATAAGACAAATAATAATTACCAATAGATATGCAAAACTATATCTTTTTATGATAAAATTATTATTAAAGCCATTTAAAAGAAAATGAAAGTAAACTATCAATGATGCAACCGTCTATGAAACTATTTAAAAGGAAATCAAAGCAAACAAATTGAGATTATAAAAGTACATTCTGACCAGATTAGTCAACTGATTCATCATCTCTTTCGCATGTGGGACACTGGAAATTATATGATTGTGTGTAAAATGTTTGAATGTCATGATCATCTGAGAAAACCGATTATATTTTTGGAAACAGCCGAAACCTTTTAGCCAATATAATACTTTTGTCTTATGCTTAGCCATTTTACTGGATAGTATAGTCTAATAATTAGAGACTGATTTTGATACATTTTTAATGACCATGCAATAAAAAAACAGTTAAAAATTCAAATCGCGCACTAAGGACCCGAAAAGTGTAAAATTGGGTTTATATCCACAAGTTTACACATTTCGGGCATTATAGATAACATTTATAATATAACATGTACAATACCTTTAACAAGAAAAAATCACCATTTTTGTTTAATTTAAAAGATAATGTATATTTATATTGTATATATATATATATATATATATATATATATATATATATATATATATATATATACTATTGCACACAATTTTTCACGATTTGAATTGCTTACAGCACGATTTTAGATGTTTTACTGCATGTAAAATAAAATCCGGTCTCTGCTAATAAATAACCACCATTATAAAACAGGATAACTGTGTCGGACATATCCTCTCAAAAGACGTGTCTACCTAAACAGAATGGAAACCCAGAATTTTAAATAGCCCCAAAAAGTGATTTATGGTGCTTCACAAACCACCGATCCATTTCTAGATTCGGTCCAAACCAACTCACACATCTTTCTAATATAAATTTCATGCTCTAATAATATTTCAAAACTGAGATTCTGCTGAAGATTAACATCAATTTTGTCTATGAAGTCGTCCCCGGTGACGACCAGTCAATGTACTACCAATGAATTGTTTCTCTATAGGTCATATTTATATGTACCAACATGTTTATTTATATAACATGTTTAGACATATCTTAGTCAGTCATAAGTATCAATAAAATGTATTACAAAAACAATAACAACCATAGCAAAAGGAATACACCTAAGAAATGATCGAGACTCTATCAAAAAAATAAAATTTACTCAATTGCTTTCTGATATCTCCTATGGTTTAGAAGGATATTTTTTGTGCCTATCATGGTAACAGATTTGATTAGAATTTATCCTAATTTAGTAAAAAATGTATTATCTATCGCGTGAAAGAAACCCGTTGGCCTAATGTCATAGAATAATTAGTTTCTCTATTCATTAGCATATCGCTGAATCAAACATGTAATCAATGATTGCAGTAAAAATAACCGCTCCTACAGAAATATATTCCACTTGAATATAATAGTGTCGCTTATACTAAATGCGGCTTTACGTCAAGTAGGAATATCGAGATGGCATCTACGTTAAATACTGACGTCATTTGTTTTTATTAGCCATTCATAGGTGTAACTAATATCCCTGGACCCGAGATCAATGGCGCAGATATACTATGTGCCCTGTCACGGCATTCTCCTACCTCTATGTAGTTCTCACCACTAATTTCTTATCTCTATGGCTGCAGTTACACCTGAGATTCGTTTTATTTGGGTATTTTATTTTTTTATTGTTACTCATTCAAAAATTTTAACGATTCCGAACATTATTTAACGCTTGAATGTGTCTACCAAACTCCAGTGTAATATAAAGAATTGATGATAGTGAAAAAAAAAAATCTAAGTCTGCTCATTAGCTATGAGAGAGGAAGTTGAAAACAAGTTCTTATCTGATTACAAATAGTAATATTATTCTATAGTAATTTACAAACAAACACCCGATTATTGTATTTATATATTGATACGAAAGAAGAAAAAAATATTTAACTCAACTGATCTATGATAGAAACTTCCATTTTCTTAGATATCTCCGATCATCCTTGATTTGAAGGCAAGATATATTTTTCCATTTCATCATTTTTAATATTTTTTTTTCCTGTTTATAGAATTTTTTTTCTTTCGTTTTTTACAAATATATTATTTGTTTCTTCTATCCCTTTTAATTAAGGAATGGACACATTTATCATTATTACCTGTTAATCCTTTTATTAACCTAATGTGGTAGATTGTAATATTTATCAATAAATGAAAAATGTTGTTTTGTTCTTTTAATTAAAAATATATTTTTTGCTATGTGCACAGCATATTTGCAATTTTAACAGAAATGAAAGTATTATTATTATTAATTTATTAATTTTTTATACTATTAAATAAAAGGACAGCCCGTAATTCATTTGCAACCACTAACCGCGAAAACTACTGAACCCCAATCTTTACCAAATTTTAACATCGCCTTCATAGTCGCCGGAAGGTTTGTCAATAATAAAATCTACTGTTTTTTCATTGAAATGTATTTAAAAAGGTGATTATTAATTTGCGTACGTATTGTGGCCATGATAACTCCTTACCAGTGGAAGCAAGCTGACTACAAAAACTTTTTAATAATTAACTGTAGTGTGGACCTATTTGGTAAAAATATTATTCTGTGACTAAAATCGGAGAGAAATGAAAAAAAAAAATTGTAAATCGGTAAAAAAATAAAACGTTATTACCGATTGAGTACACAGACATCAGGGGCCGAAACCGAAAAAAAAAAGGAAACAAAAGAAGCCTACGCGTTTAAGAGATAATTGTGGCGCAGACCAGCGGACCAAAATGGGTTTTTTGCCTCTGAAAAGCATAAATCCATAGAAAACAGCAAATTAAAATTTTAACCCTCCTCTATAAACGTTGACACTGGCCACCAAACGTTGAGCATATCTGAACCGTTGTTTCATAATTAAATTTTTTTATTGCGGGAAACTATAATACTATTCTATAGAGAATCAAGTTGAAGTCGCCCGGTTGAAGTCGCATAGGCTATCTGCTCAGGTCGCCGCAGCTCTCACTTCGGCTGAACCTGCAAATTTACATAGCCATTATAAGGCCAACCAAGCTCTACGGTGCACCGCTGCTCCGGCACATGCATCAGTCCACCTTACAAAGTCTGCAGAGCTTCCAGAACTCCGTTCTATGGCGGATCGTCCGAAGCACTTCATTCCAACGAGCGAGAAACGCAACCGTCTATGAGAAGCTCCAGCTACCCTTGGTGCCGGAATATATAAGCCGGAGGCACATCAAATTCTTTGCCAAACCTCTATTCAGAGACATTGCCCCACCACCAAGACCTGGGAGGTGCAGGGCTCTGTCCCCTTGGTCGACGTGCTCGCCAAGGTCTGGACTCAGCAGTCTAAATTCATTTCTTCTTTATTCCTTAACCAGCAGAATGGTTCCTCCCCATTCTCTACAAATTAGTGAGGGCCAATGCCTGCATGTGAAAACCCTGCACGCAGTGGACATTTAAACAGCTTTGCCTTGGAATACCTTCGGCTTTAACAAACAACTAGAAGAGGACCCTCACCTCTAAATAATGAGAAAATTCCCTGACTGGGAAATATCATTCCAATTGTAAATAGTCATCAGACCTTCAAATACCAACAGGTAGTAAAAGGTAAAGTACATCAAGTTTATAATTTATCTAATTATTTGTTTTATTAATGTTCTTTTTTGTTTGAGGGATTGGAAAAAAAAAAAAAAAAAACATACCTTCGGATAATTTAAGGACTTGAGCTATAACCTTGTATACATATTGTTCATTTATGTATGTAAAAATGATTTTTAAATAAACGGTGGATAAGAAAAAAAACAACAAAAAAAAACAGAACCATAATCGCAAGACCAAACATACAAATAAGTTTGAATAGATCTTCGTAAGTAATGTTTTTTCCAAGGCCATTAGTATGTATCAAATCATTTTGATAGCAACGGATGACAAAACCCGAAACATAACTCATTCAGAAGTTCAATACATTTATTTTTTCTAATATAAATGCAACAATTACATCTTTAATAAAGGTTAAATCAATGCAAGTATCTGGAGAAACCATGTATTTCTCATACGGTGAATGATCCTGCGTAGAAAAACAAACGGATTTGATTGTATATATGCCATATGGAATCATCAAAAACATTTCATAACCACAAGCAAATGAAGTTAAAATTTAATAAAACAGTAATTACAATCAATTAATTATAATGTTTATGTAAATATCTAATTTTAACTACTTACAGTAATTGATACATATCAAACTTTCAATTGTTTGTGTTCATGTAATACTCGAATCTAACAATAGCAAAACATTTATATTTGTATTAAAAATTATTTTCCAAAATGCACCTTATTCAGCTTTATTTATTTACATAAATCGACAGCTTAGAAACTCGTCGGAACTGATTATTACATAAAATTTTCTGTTCCTCTTCCAAATCAAGTGATCATTATAAAATTATAAATGCAGGGTGTTCAAGATACCTCCTTAAAATATCCAATTTAGAATTTGATTACATGTAGAAATCCGTCATAAAACGCACCCCTTACCAATTCCAAGAAGAATTTTGGAAAATTCCAGAATTATGTGCGTTGGAGAGGTATAAGAGAAAGTAAAGGAGTTGACAGGCAACACAGTTGTGTACCACCGACTTTCACACCTCAATTCTAAAAAATGAGGAATGTATAAGAAGTATCAATCGAGTCCAGAACAATCTTGTCTGTATATGTAAGCATTAAATGGAACAGTACTAAAACTAATTTGAGTATAAAATAAAAAAATAATCAAAACTTTGAAATGGAAGTACAGGAAGCGATAATGATTTTAAAAAACCCAGTGAGAATGAAGAAACAGAGATATAAACAGGTTCACGGAGATAGGGGCGTGAAACTCCACATAATCGTGCCAGGGGGCTTCGCCCCAGGGGGCTGGCGGTAGCACCTCGGTTAGGTCCCATAATTTATTGGTTGCTTCCATGCGATTCCTCTGCTTTACTGATAGCATATCTTAATCAATTATAATCTCTACTTTTATTTAGCAGCTTCCGATGTAGCTGATTTTTATTAAGATGTCGTAATTTGTTCATAGAAGAGATATTTCAGGTTTTTTATACTTCATTTGTCTTCAGCCTACTTTTCTTTTGAAAATTAGTTTGCTTTTATTATTTCATTAAGAGTGAAACAGTATGCATCAAACAATGTTGATATGTAGTGTTCTATTCCAGTCTACAGTTATTCTAATCTATGTTTTACAGAGACTGTTCTATGAAAGAAAGACACGTGTCGCATTGGAAAAGAATGGGTGTTTTTATCAGCCGAATCTTTTTATCCGTACTTATGTACCGATATAAACCATGTACAGTAATGTAGTATTGACGAAGGCAACCGTACTAGGTAGGTTACAATATGTTCTTTATCGATGTCTCGGGAATCATTAGTAGATGCACGGACGTTTTGGAATCGGATTTTTCGATTTAGTTTTCTTTAGAGTAATATGATGTGTTTACATAGAATTATGAAGAACACTGCAGACATGATGATACAGTTGGCCGTGATCAGTTATTCGATAAAGTTCTAGATTGATTAATCGAGAATATTCCAGTTTGTAAGTTCGAGAAGGATCCATAAATGGTTATATTTGGACGTAAAGAGATAAAAACAGATGATAGTGCAGTTCGAGTTCAGCCTGAATCGATATAAGTTAAATGCACGGCAGAACAGTGATTATGAAACGATAGTGAATAGTGAAGAGATAAACAGATGACGGACAGTGGGACTGTCCTATAGATATAGGTATATGTAAGTGTAATATAACACCTTTTGGGTTTTTATTTAATGGAATTGTTGAATCTACAATGGTCCCAGTTGGTTAGGGGTTGTCAAACTCTAACCAGGAGAAGAGATAATTCCTCAGACGACGACAATTGCAGAAGGCTCTCGAGGGGCTAATGACTGGAAGCTGACGTGCGGTCTGCAGGAGTGGACTCCCGACAATGGACTTCCACCTCGTTTCCTCTACATCGGCGCGGTCGTCCGGAAGTTATAGGATAACCGGCAATCACGACTCCTTGGGGAGAGCTCGTGTATTCCTCAGCCTAGAGAGCAACCGTCATTATCTGTCATTGGATTTGCCCAGTGAAATTGGCGAATTAGAATCATCCACGAAAAAAGTTTAAAAAATAATGTAAAATATATTTTAATAAAACAGAAGATTCGGAAAGAAATGTTACTTCATAAAACAACCAAAATAAAATTGAAAAAATTAAATTTAGAAAACTGCTCCCTCCCTTCTGTGTTCTCTATTTATTATCCTTTTAAATTATAAAAGTACATAATATTGATAAGTAAGACCATGCTTCTCCCACAGCCTGCAGAGAGCCTGCAGCACTTTATTAATCGCGATGTACAACAGACTGGGAAGAGAAGAAGATAGAGTGGGATGAAATAAAAACGCCTAAACGCACATTCAAAATAAACAAGGAATAATGCAGCTTTAAGAATGCAGTCAGAAAATGAGATTAGAGTCAAGAAGGGGCAAAACCATTAGACCGGTATTCTTACTTTCATCTTCACTGTCTAGATATTCAAATAGGTCGGGTATTCTCAGTAATAAGAAAATGAACATTAAAAGTTATTCATTCCAATTAAAATTTCTGAAACTTAAAAGGGAAGTGAGATCGCCCATAGAAATGTCTCTGTGGTAGAAACGGTTAAGATTTATGTGGGCTGCCTGAGTTTATTTTATAGTAGTGAACTTGAAATTAATATTATATAGTTTCAGTGTGATTTTACATTTTCTATTATATTTAAATAAAATTTTGCCTTAACTGAATAAATTTTAAATAAATTATCATTATCAATTCAATTTTCTTTTTTTTTATTTGGTCTTTTTTACAGTCAGTAAGGATAGGAAGGATAAAAAGCAGAAAATATAAACATAAATAAAATAGAATTGCACTAAAAACCCAATATTAATTTTCTATAAACGTTTTAATTATTTAATTAGTTTAGTTTAATACTTTAATTTTTTATTTAGTTTAATTATTCGAAAATTTGGATGCCACAAAATTTTCAAATAATTAAATGTGCGTGCTTGCACCCCTTTGAGGACTACTGACCTATAATAATAGAATTTAACACCGTAATAATAAATTGCTTCGGATGAAGGTCAAGTTTAACAACAAAAAAAAGAAAAGAAAAAAATACTAAAAACTCTCTTTTTAGAATATTCATTTATAATATAAATTAAATTAAAAATTAAAGTATAATAACTACAGAATGCGCCCTATGAGTGCTCAAGGGCGGTATTCCAACAATAATTAGAATGAACTCTTAAATACACTATAAATAAATTTAATTAAAGCAAATAAGAAAAAAGTACAACAAAAAAAAATAATTAGAAAACAAACATAAAATTACTCTATTAGGAATTAAATGAATACAAAATTCATAATGGCACGTATAAAATAATGGCTCACTATATAATATTTATGGAGTATATATTCAATAATTATTGCATACATAAATGAAATTAATATTCAATTTATCTAGTTGAGGAAAGTAAATTTTAAAGAATATATAATAAATAGAAAAGAGACAAACAAAAATGGCAATGAAAAGAATAGTATTAATAGTTAATGGGCCATTATAAATTAGAATAACTACGACAGGAAATTATAGTTATTAGATTTCTAGTATAATTATAGGTAAGTGCTTATAAATAAGTAATTAAAAATAAATAAGTAAGTAAAGAAAGATTTAATAGATAAGCAGTATAATTAGAACTAAAAACATTTTTCTTTTTAATAATAATACTTATTGAAGATTTCAAATGATATTATTTCATATAGGTTCCATCTATGAGATCTCCAAGCTCCTACTTACCAAAAGTTATGTAACTAAATTAGTGTAACACTTGTAGGGAGACAAAACCATTTCAAGAAGTCCTACAATAGTTTCACCTTTTTTTATCTCCTTTCTTTGTCCTGATGAATACCTACAATGTAGATCGGAACGTCAGTATTTGATAAATAGTTCTCTCTACTTTGTGTTATTTATGACCACCACCCGGATCCTCTTTTGGAAATCAAAAACAATTCAAAAAATATGTAGTCATAGTTGAGTATAATTTTCACTAGACGACAAGTAAATGTGAAATACAAATTACTATGTCATGACTATGGTTTGTGAAGAAATTAGTCATTAGTAACATTGCAATAACGATATCATGTTAGCAGGTCATGATGCCATTCTTTTCAGACGCCTCGAAGAATAATTAGAAATAGTTTAAGATGAAAGATTTGTGGCTATTGGGTGTGTGAGGTTAAGGAGTTAATAAAATAAAAATAATATTTAAAAATCAAATCTCGGTTCAGTGCCACATTTACCAAAAATGGAACGATACTAAGAAGATCATCATGGACCCTGCATAAGAAAGTCTGGACGTCTTCACTGAGATCTTAGAAATCTGGAGCAGAAGGGCAGATCAGAACCATCCGATTACTTTACGCAGTCCGTGTGAACGCGGAAAAATCGTGAGCTGAGGACGGACGGTCGTTAGGGTTGGCTGTAAGTTCTGTGTAAGTGAGGCAGTACATCTGCACTCTCCCGCTTCGTAAATCCATCCGCTTCGTCTTGTTTCACCAGCTTCTTATCTCGTTAGGTTCGCGGCCGGCTAAGAATATTTATAAGTCGAGGCCTGCGAGCTGAGGCGATTGATGTGGGAAATCCGTGAAGAAAAGTGGAATTTAAGTCGTTTTCTTCGCGGCAACAAGACTATTGGGAAATGGTGATTAGGAGATATTGCCATTCATCCTTTTAGATTTACACAAAATCATATTGCAATCGGCGATGGCCAAATGTGCAGATGTTTTCATATTCATATCAACTCTCTATGATGAATTAATTTGAGTTAGAAAAAATTGATATCGTAACTAACAAACCATTAGCATTGTGGTTAGCTACGGAAGAGAAAGTATTAAATAATATAATATTTTTAACCGACTAAGGGCCAGCCACAGAGAGAGTAGTGGGTTAAACCTTACATACGTAGGCATGTAATGATTTTTTGAGCGAACGGATGAAGCTATTTCGAAGTTTCATTGCTCAAATTACTCTTCGGGATCTTGTGGATGTTTTGAAACAATGTTAGCTCAAAATACTGAAAAATATTTGATTATATTTTAAGTATTCTTGACTTTATGTGGTGTTTCATGTAATATAACGGGTAATTTCATTGAGATTTGTAATAAAATATGAATGGTCCATACTTGAAAACTAAAAACCTTAAAGTAAAAAATAATTTAATTTAAAAAAAACCTCTGCCTACAGAAATAACCATATAAACCCAAAGGGACAGAATGTACTTGCATATTTACTTAAACACATTGGTGGGTTGTTAATGAAGTTGACGGACAATAAATATTGAAACTTGGTGTAGTAGCCGGGTGCCTTCTACTACACGTCACGGCTCCTTGCAAGTGCATTTCTTCCATTAATCTGTGCATGTCAACATACAGAAACCTCCTTGCACCTGCGCGTGTAATCATACCAGAAGTAAATTGATGTATTTTGTCATAAGAATATTAAGTTTCGTTCTAGTAGATAAGGAAACCGACTATTATACCAAGATTCAATATTCATATACATCAATTTCACTAACAATCCACCAATGTGTATATTAATATATTCCATACAAGTAGATAAGGAAGTGCAATCCATCCCTTAGGACCTGCAGGGTTGTAAGATATAAATGTTATTTCGCTAAAACCAGCTAAACATTACTATAAAGCTGTACCATTATTTCTGTAGTCTGGGTTTTTATTTTTATTAAATTAAATTTTATTTTAAAGTTTTTAGTTTTAGGTTATTTCCGTAATCGGTTTTTATTTAATTTTTTTTTGTACTATTATTTTCACTTTGGTATTTATTGATGCATGTGTCTTTCTTAAAATTTATTTTGCATAATGTTTATTATCTATTAATGTCTCAGCTCTAGTAAGATGTTTGTAATGCTTAAAAAGGATAAAGTTTGTTGTTATTATTGGCTGGACAAAACCAATTACCTGACAGCTCAGAAATGTGTACACAATAATAAATAATTGCAACATAAATTATAACTTTTTAACAATAATTCTTATATTAGTCATAATATAATTAATTCCTTTAGGAAACCGAACGAGGGATAATCCACTGCCTATTAGTTGATCGATATTTTGATGAAGGAATCATCATCTCACCTCTACGTCAGATCATGGTTACAAGTTAATTGGGCTATAATTGTCTCCTATATTAATGAATTGTCAACTTCACTAGGCCAATCCAATATGGCAGGGCATTTGGTATGGCTACATCCAATTGCGTTTTGTGTTCCAATCGTGGATCTCTTGCAATAGTTATGACCGCTTGTCCGCCCGGCTGCTACACTATCCGAGCGATTAATTCGGCAATTAATTGGGGATCCGTCACGGTGACAGCAACTCGAAAGGAGGTCAACCCAACTACGCAGATGAACAAAGTGTCAACGCACTTTCTATGCCTTTTTGCGGCCGCATTGTGTTCCCACACGGCATGTACTCAGGCAAACGCCGCCCAAATTCTGTTATTTACATTTTTAGGAGGGGCACAACCGCTCTTTCTCCTTTTACGGCCCCCACCTCTTTAACATATTCCGAAATAAATAGGCGGAGTATTAGATATTCCAATTGTCAGATAGCGCTGCAGTTTATGGCGTCACCTTCTCTGATTTTCTTCATACGTTTGTATATTCAAAAAGTTTCTTCTCTCCTTTTATGTAAAGTGGTATTTTTGTGGGCTCTTTTTCTCAGTCTGTAAAATGAAAAAAAAACTCGAGCATCGCATTCTGGGGTTACTAACTAACTTAGAAAGTGTAATAATTATGCAGGAGTTTGCAAACAACAAGTTTTTCAACTTACCATAAGCAACCAAACATGATGCTATGTTAAACAATTCTATTCTAGAGTTGCTAATAAACTAATTGAATCAACACCTACATCTTCCAGAAAAACCGTTAGTGCAATTACCTGTTTCAACTCTCTGTTAGCTCCGAAGATCCTTCATATTAATTAATTTTTTATTTCTCTATATATTGTTTTTTTAAACATTGAAGTAAAACATTATAAAATAATAATGATTCCTGCAGGAAAAAAAAAGGTACAGGAAAATTTGGTGGAGATAAGGTTTATGTGAAATTGTGATTATGAAAAACACTCAACTTTTGTCATTTATTTTAGTTGTAAGTCCGTCAACTAAATTATTTTCTAGTTTTTTTCTATATTTAAATATTTTGAAATTTAGAGGAAGATGGTCAGAGTGGCGGTTATGTGTCTTATAGATTTGAATTTTGTATGAATTGAGAAATAATTCAACTGAGATTTCAGAATAAGAACTTATGACACGTAATTTAAAAAAAAAACTGTTTCCATAGCATCTCTACAAAAAAAAAAAAAATAATAACCGAAAGTCTTTTACATACTAAAAAAAATATATACATAAATAATAGAAAAAAATAAACATGTTATTGTAAATATTGAGTTTAGATTAACTCAAGGTGTGCAATGGTATGGCACTTTGGCTTATTTACAATCTTGGAAGATTATTTCTCGAATTTTGGGTTTTTCAATACTTTGAACATAACCACTAACTACATATACTTAAAGCTTTATCGAAACGCTCTTAAGGACTGAAAATCGCCAAATTTCAATGATGCAAAGAAGAGATTGCATAGGCATCTCATTTCAACAGCCTAAATCGTAGCATCGGAGCAGAAGTAACTTAGCTCCGAAAATTAAATTTTGCAGGAAAGGTTTTTTTTTTGTTTTATCGTTTCAGGATATGAATTTTTAAACCAAATTTTTGCCTTATAGCTTATCACTAAATTTGGCAGAACATTTTTTAAAATTATTTTTACAAAAAAGGTATTGAAAAATTTATTTTCCTAGACTTGTCAGAAAATTTGAATCATAGAGCTGTATCTTGAGAATAAGTGAATGAAAAAACTGCATCATGTGTGACACGTTGGGAAGTTCAGATTTAAGTATTATAGATATAGATAGGATACATCTGTATCAAATCCACAGTAGTGTAAATTATCTTAAGTGATAAAAAAAAAAGAAGAAAAAAAAGCCAAATTTATTTAAAAGAGGTTATTCGTCACTGGTGTCCATTTCTGGATGGGATCAAAGTATTCTAACCCAGAATCTAACTGAAAATTTGTAAAACTAAGGTGATTTATTGTTGCCGAGTATTTTTTTTTTAAACCTGGTTAATCTGATCTCATTGCAGACGTAGAACATGGATGTTTGAAAACCTGCTGATGTTTAGTACTGCTCAGAACTATTCAGATAGGACTAACATATTTTCTAATCGGTCGTACATCTATGACCAAGTGTTTATGTAGAAGGGGCTTTCTAATGTTATTTTTATTGAGCGTTAGCAGCTCATGGAGTATTGTAAATACATTAGGAAGAATAACGGGCTGTTTGGGTATTAAGTTAGGGTTCAGTTTGTTATTTCTCAACGAAGGGGTACCATCTGTTTATAAATATAACTGCATATAAATACAAAGGTGTGGGTGATCAGTCTGTGGAGTCCAATCAAAACGATGTCTTCCTCAGGCGGGATAAACACATACGTGGAGAAGACTTGGGTTTATTTTAACAGAACGAATAACACCACATGTGCTCTATAATGGATTCTTAAATATTTTTTCAATGCTATCTTTTTCTTAAAAGCGATTTTTAAACATTTCCAACAAACGATACCGTAGCTTTTGCGGATAGCAAAAAACATGAAATGAATGTTGGTGCCATATTACTGGCGCGATAGGGGAGAAGGATTCATAATCAGGAAAGAGAAATGCTTTGGCAGAAGAAGACAATCCTTAAATGATTCAGTTTTTCAAAATTTTTATATTTATTGAAACGATGATTCTAAGGGTCTTCTATATTATGATTATTATTTCATAACAAATACCATGTATTATAAAAGATTAGAACATATTACAAGCAAAAGAAAGATATTTATGTATTGAGTGATAGAGTCTTGAGACATAGCAAAACTGTATAAGTCATGTAGATAATATATTATTGATTTAAATAAATATTATCAATTAACAAATATTGTAAATTGTTCAGCAATTACAATATTTTTCAACTAATAATTTTTGTTTCATCTTTTCCCTTCCAAGTAATGATTATAATGGACTACATGATATAAACGTTCTAAAATATAATTAATTGCATGCCGAACTTCCTGGAATTCCTCACATTGAAAATTGTCAGCACTCTGATTCCGTTTTATCATTTTTAAAAAATAGATTAATCGCATATCTGATATTACTTTGTTTGATTACTAATCCTAAAAATTATACAAAAACACGTTTTTTTTTTGTTTTTTTTTTTTATTCATCGGTTGAAATCTGGCAGACGAACGAAGTCAAAGAGGAATGACTTGGTGATACTTATTACCTGAGGATGGTCAGATTTCAAGCAGATGTGAAGCCGACGTGAACTGGTAAGAGGCAAGAATCAGTACAAAGAATCATAGTATGCGTTTAATGACTTTTTTTTTTATATGGTGGCGCGCCGTACATTAGTACTGGACGCAAAATCCTTTAATATAGTTTTAGTCTTAGTGAGAGTGCTGTGGAAATTAGGAAGTGATGGAGACGGTATGATTTGGTTCTTAGGGACTTTGTTTTATTGTAGATATGGGCCGATAGTTTCATATGCCTAGCCATCCCAGGCGATAGTACTGCACCCTATGGAACACCGCAGATGAGGGAAACAGTGCGGGAAAGATCGTCCTGAAAGGGTACAGGCTTCGGTCGATTCGAGATCTGCAAGTTTCCGGCAAAGGATGCCCTGAGACAAAGAGTCAAATGCTTTAGAACAGTCAATAGATATCATAGCTGTTGTAGCATTTTTATTGAAATTGGTGAAATGACGAATATGAAATATGGATAAAATTTTTAAATTCATTCTTATCAACTCTGTGAGATGGCAACTGGATATTTTGATTCTGGCGCTAGTTTTCAAAAATCAATTTTTTAGATCCAATGTATCTAACTCTTGTGATAAATTGAAGTGTCCACCTGATTTTGGTGCGAATTGGAAATTCATCTGCGATAACGTCATCAATAAGTAGATATGAACAAATTGCGAATGGATATTTTGAATAGAAGTAATACGTATTGCTGATTGTTTTCTTGAGGTTATTAGATGGAGTAGACGACTCTCTAAGCCATCTCACAGCTTATAATCCTCAATTTGTCAGTTTTATTCCTACCATTTCATTGGAATTTCTCTATTCACGTTAGTAATCGTTAGAGAAATTTACCGACGACATCGCGGGCTCTGTTGTAATTATCGATCCCAGAGTTCCCATTCTCCGCGCCATATAAGCGATCCTGATGATAGTCGAAGGTGACAGAAGAATGGATGTAGTATGGGGCGATGACGGGAGATGAGGAAGATAGAAGTGGGGAAGAAGTGTGGGAAGCGGCGAAGTAAAGGCGGGCCGAATTAATATGGCCATATATACAAATATAAGACAAAGAGAAGTGCCGCCGTGAGGGATATCCCGCGATCCTATCTCGATGGGCCACTAATACAGGACGGCCCCCAGCACCTCTGGTATCTCGCCCGAGATATCATCTCCTCTCTCCTTCCTTCGTATTATTTTGTCAATTCTCTGTATTGTCTTTGTTTCATTGGCTTTTCGTATTGCAAACTTCGGATCAGTGAACCCTGCGAAGGGGTTTCAAAGTTATTTATTTTAACTTCTAAGTACATATATCAAGGGGTTATAAAAATTGCTCATTTAAAAAAGAAATATATCAGTACATCACTTTTCAATCTTTGTTTTCGTTTGATATGCTATAAATATATATAAATTATTTAGAACATATATAAGAGTTAATTTAGGAGATAGGTCAAAAGACTTGTCAATGCGATACGTGTAACATATTATATACACAGAATATTCTGTTAATATTTCATTTTACCGACTGATAAATACACTAGGTATGGGTACTAATTAAATGTATTTGAGCATCAACACAGAATGAAAAAATTTAAAAATATAACAATTACAAAATCGGCTCAAACTATTTTTTCACGAAATGTTTTTAATTTGTTTTTTACAAGTTCTCCATAACACCTAGCAAAGCCGTATTGACAAAAAGCATCTCAATTCAATATGAATTTTTTTTCTAACTGTTGGGTTTACCAAGTGTTTAATAGGACACAATTATAGTTTTCTGTGTCTCCTGTAATAATTTTTAAAATGTATTGAGCGGATTTCGAAACTATTCTCTTCAATTTACTTGACGATTAGAGAAAGCTCTTGATGCAACCTAGTACCTAGAAGAATAAACTAAAACTTCCATATTCTGAACCCATGTTTATAATATGGAAATTAGCTAACGCCTAACTCTATATACTAAACTACTGAAATCAATCCGATGAAATTATATCTTAGGGACATTTTCATAATCGTGGGAATATTAAAGCATATACTTAATGTTTGAAGAAAAATAATATGCTAAAAATATATTAAAATGTTAAAGTTCGTTGAATTTCCAATGATCCTTATCTTATATTAGAAGATTTTTTTTTGTTTTGTTTTAAATTTAAATATTGGGATAAAAATGTTGTCGATGAAGCGCTTCACGTTTTTATTTTATTTTCACATAAGTTTTCAATTGGAGCAATTATTGATTGCATAATGTAACAAAAACCTACAGTCGCCATCTACTGTAATGAATACAAATCATAAAGTCCATTAGAATCGAACAAAACTTCCCTGCTTGGACAAACAAATATATACTCTGAAGTCTTAAAGGAGCTACAAGACGCAGGAATAGGCCCTTGTCTTAGCGTAATTACAGCAAAGACCTTTATCCTTTTTATGCTAATCCAATTGTTTACACTCCAATATCGCACCAACTTTCCACCATGAGCTCTACGGAGGCCTATTGTTCTTGGAGCTATTCTCACCTGTAGCTGATGTTAGGGTTGGATTCCTCTCTTCGTCTGCTCGCATCCCAACATCTACCAGGCAAGAGTTCACTGTCTGAAGCAGTAAACTTTTGTGGTATCTTGGTATTTCCAAGCAATGAGGTCTTTTTATTATTATCTTCTGTATGCATTTCTGAAACTATGTTTAATTACGAATCTGATTACAAAAGAAGTTACTCTTCTTCGTTCTGGGCAATTAAAAAAATAAAACATCAATGAAATGTGCAAAAGCTAGATAAACAGAGACAAATTTTATACTCATACATAGATAATATTCATACTACATAAATATCCTTATTTTTTTTTAAATTAAAAGTACCATGGAATTTCAAAATTAATTGTATGATATTATTAATTATGTTTTTATGGTTAATGCGGATATTATCATTAAAGCAACACCATGCCTTAGCAAGATCAAGTATGTTTTCAACTTTAGATAAAAGCTAAATCATAAAATCCTGATTATCCGAAACCCGATTAACCGAACGTCTCGTCGACTGCGAGATTCACTCTGCTGGGTCGGTGCTCGGTGTCTGTGTCTAGGGCAGAAGCGTATGATTTTGAAGACCTGTGAGCCAAGACCCTCTAAATTTCGAACTCGAAATTTGAAGATGTGGGTGTGTGTTATACATAATAATACAACGTTAGTTATTAATTACGTATTACTTCATATAATCTTGTATTACTCCATATAAATACAATTTGATATATTCTATTGTTATAAAGGTCAATTCGAGACCCGCCCATGGATCGAGGTCCGTGGTATTTGCCACCTTTCCAGCTGCTATAGCCTATTCTTTATAGGTCCCTGGTCTAGCGATTCTTTATCAAAAATTCACACACAAAGGTTAGGTTTGCGTTTTTAGTTCAATGTTAAGTTGTTTTTAGTTAAATTCGTTAAATTTCTGAGGGTACTTACTGTTACGTACTGTTTCATTTTTCTCCTCACAGACAGTAAATGACGTACTATCGAATTTAAGGAGCGTGTAGTTGCCATACACTTCTTTTATCGCGGAAATAGAATGCTTTCGGATTATCCGAATTTTCGATTAACTGAATGACTCTCGGTTTCATCAAGTTCGGATAATTAGGATTTTAGTGTGCATTGAAAAAAAAAAGTTTGTCAACAGTATGGCTGCATTATAAATGAATGGATGATTTTTTTTTTCTTTTTCAAACTAGAAATAATTTCGAAATATTGAAAATTTTTATTTTGACTATTAAATAAAAATTGGAGATGAAATCTTGATGTAATTTAAACTAATTCGATGTCATTTCAAACTAGAAATAATTTTATATAAAAATAAAATATTATATCTAGACTCCGACTATCAACTATTTCCTGAATAATTTTAGCCTTATAACATTAATGCAAACATTAATATTATCTTAATTTAAAATATATTTAAACGTCCGTAAATATGCTTGAATATTTAAAACAACTTAAATACCTACTGATCTCATTCATGTGTAAACGTAACAAATAATATGTAATATTTCACTGATTTATTAAATTCTCCTATTAATGTGCTATGTATGCTAAGCCAGAATGTATATATGTATGTGGTTCTCGTAAAAATAAATAGTTTAAATATTATTCAACGCTTCTGTTTCATAAAAGGGGGATAAAACAAAAATCAGCTGCCTATTACCAAAGAACGATTCTCATTTTATTAACATTTTTAACGAATTTCACTTGCGTCAAAATTAATACAATGCAGTTGAGTAAAGGAAACAATAAATATAAATAATATTTGTAGTAATGTAATGAAGTAACAGACAATTGCAACGCCCCATTATTTTTTTAAAATTCTTACGTTTGCCATAAAAATAGATTTAGTTTTTTTTAAGTGGCTCGAATAAGTCCAGTTTTGGAGAAAACAAAAAATGAGTTATTGGCAATTTTAGTAAGATACAGATATCCTCTTTTAATATTTCGTCACTGCAGACCAGAAGTAGCTTAGCTCCTAAAATTAAATTTTAGAGGAGAGGTTTTCTTTACCTGTTGATTTATCGTTTCACGATATGAATATATCAACTTTATGACTTTCCAGTTAAGGTATGATAGATAAAGATATGCAACTTCTACCCTTTGTAGTCTGAACTATCTTAATTGAGAAAGAGCAGAAAACGTCAAATTTAGAGATAGGAAAGGTCTGCTGCGAAACGGCGATATATGGTCATACATTCAATGGAGCAAGATGCCTTGATTAATTAATCAAATGAGTTATCAAATGGAATGCATTATTGCTACAGAATGTTACCACAAATTTTTATTCAAGCGGAATTTTTATTGTGATTATTAGGAATGGATTTATCTAAAAAAACTTAAATAAACTTAAACTTAAATAAAAAATAGCTGTTGCTACAGCAACTGCTATTTTTTATTTATTTCAGTCTTCTTTGTCCTACAGCAGATATTATTAGCTTGTGCCTTAAACATATCATCATTAACAAGATAAATGCACTATTGCCTAATCATAAACAAGATTGATGTATAGTCTTTTCATAGTGTATAGTCATATGGGAAGTCAATTCATTGATGACTTTTAATTGTTGATTTGTCTTTCGCAAGCCCAACTGTTTAGTTTTTGTTTCTTATACTAATAAATTGCGTAGTATTATTTGGACATGATTTAATCAGCTTATTTTCTAAAGGGAATTTTACATTCTGTAGTTTTATCTTGTCAGTAATTGATTTAATAGTCGTTTTGGATTAATATTTTTTATTAATTGACTTTTACACACCAACAGAATTTTAAACTACATTTTGAAATTATTATAGAGAACTTACATAATGCTATTTCAGATTTTTAAAAAAATAATCTTTATTAATTGACTACTAAGCCTAAACGTCGTTTACAGTTAGATAACAAATATATAACAATGCATCAAGTAACTTCTTCAGAGTGACCCGACGATCGTCCTCAGAACTGTCCGGAATCAGAACAGTCCTGGGAGTACCACCTCCGCGCTATCTCTTATCGGGACCTGGCACTACTACTGGAAAAAACTCTAACATCTGCCCTATCCAACAGCATTGGAATTTGGGGTAATTTATGGGTCTTTGGGAAGGCTTGTGGGGAACGAGGCAAAATAGGGATTTTAGCGGTTGTCTGGTGGTGCCCCTACAGAAGCGATTGATGGGGGCTAAACTTAACTTGTTAATTATACAACTTATCTGTGGAAACAGTAAATTACTTTAGCATATACATATAGCTCATTTAATACAACTTTGTAACAAAATTTACTATGTAAGTAATAGAAATTATATAACTTTAACCATAATATTACAACTCATAAACTCTGGACTTGGAAATTCTTGTCAGTGATTTGAAATACTGAAATAATAACTATCAAAATGAACAGTCGGTTATTGCATAAAAAACAATGTTATTGCTGTTCATTTCGTGAATTATTACATTATTTTTTAGAACGATGGTGATTTCTCATAAACATTTCTTTTTATTACATTTAGAAGGCAAAAAAAAAAAGAGAAGGTTTAGTTAAAGCAAAATTTATTTTGAATATTAAATAAAACTTGGAGACGAAATAGTGATGTAATTTTAACTAATTCGATTCATGCAGAATAAATTATAAAATATTTAGACAACTTTGTCATTTCACACTCATGCTAGTAGAATAGTGTGACAACTCAGAATATCTGAGTGGACAACACAGGACTTCCTTGTACGCCTATTAAACTAGAAATCGCCGGCTCAAAAAGTGATCTTGAATTTGGTTAGTAGTTTCCGAACATTGCAGTATCTTAAAAACGACACTCGACGGCTCGACACCCATCTATTGACATACTAACAAACACACATACTCTTGTATCTGGATACAAGGTCTAATTCCATTATTATATGTCGTTTTCTTTCAGTAGGTAACTAGTTTAAAATAGATTTCTTCGTGTTCCGTGACAACATTAGAACTGTCAATATCACTAGATAAAGCTTTGGAAATCGACAGTTTCGAAATTTTAAGCGGAAGAACCCGCTTAAATTATATCTTATTCTCCTGCTGCAGACTTGTTCTCACAAACGGTGAGGAAACCAGTATTGTACAATCAATTTTAACTCTTAAAACAAGTAATAAAATTGTTTAATTGGATTGGAAGCCAAATTGCTTCCTTTATTACGGAAACATATGATTTCTGTATTTAATTTAAATATAATTTTTGATGTCAGCTTATTTATGACCCTTTTCGCCTCACCAATTTTGACAAAAATCTAATAAATGCATTCATATCGATATAAAAGTCCTATTTACCAAATTTTAGATGTTTTACATTTTATTTTACTATAATTTTTTATGAAAGTCTAAAATGACCTTAAAGTAAAGTACCTTCCGGTAATCAGGAAGTGAACAAAAAATAAGGTTCGTAACTAGATTTTTTCGCAATCCTAAATGCAAAATTTTAACTTTCTACGGTTAACTGTTTTTGAGTTATGCGAGATACGCACGTACGTACGTACAGACGTCACGACGAAACTAGTAAAAATGGATTCAGGGATGGTCAAACTGGATATTTCCGTTGAAATCTGAAAACCGAAAATTTTCTTCCTTACTTCCTTTACTTCGTACAAAAAATAGAATTGTGATAAAACGCATTTGACGTTTTGCATTCCTATGTTTTCCTCTTAATAGTACAAACATGCAGATAAAAATAGTAATTTTTATTAATTAGGATATTTAAAAGTTCTTGTCCTTAAATTTAAATGTGTTAAATATATTTTTTAAGAGTGAGATTTTGAATTGTCACGCTATTCAACAATTGAACATTCCTTGATACAACCCTAAGTTGTGAACGAAACGTAGCTATTTTCTATGAATAAACTTTAAAAAATAAGTTATATATTCAGGCTTCGATATCAGTATGAAAACAGACTATTTTCTAAATGAGAACACCTCTATCCTCTCCATAGCTAATTTTATTTGTAGAACGATACAATATATAAACCTAAATTCTCAAAGGGCATAGTCCTAGTTGTCCCAGCCTATTAAAACCCCTTCACACTATCCCAAGATGAGTGCGAAATATATACTGATGGAAAAAAAATTGCCATCATTATAGGAGACGATTAGTTACAAAATTTCTCAGTCCAAAAGTTCTCAATGCACTACATCACCTAGCAAGACCATATTGACCATAAGCGAATCATGTATAAAAATTGGTTCAAACTCAGGGATGTTGTACCCTCGGTCAAATAGGGTACAATCGTATGTTTTGTAGACTCCTGTAAAAGTTTAGAAGATGGATTGAGCCGGTTTTTAAATTAATAACCTCATTTATATTCGCAAAAAATTGTGAGTAAAATTTTTTTTACAGTTGCAAAAACAGGGGAAAAAATAGATAAAGTTTGGAAGCTGACGGACTAAAATTTGGCCCATTAATATCAAGCTAAACCATTATTGAGAACTTCATAACAACGTCTTACTAAATAAAATAGACTATTTATTCTCTTTTGTAATAAATGAAATTTCACATGAAAAAATAAAATATAATACAATCAGAAACCTGCCTAACAAAAATATTTTAACGAGATAAGCCTCCGAAGCATAAAGTTCATAATATATTGATCTTTTTATTTGCAGACTTATTTTCTTGGGCGGTCAAAGAAAAAACGAATAAGCGGAGTCTTATGAAGCTCAAAAGAGGACCTCATATTTCATTACAATTATCATATAATAGTTTACTCAGATATGAAAAAAAAATATATAAAAATGTTTATTCTAAAATATAATAATTTTTTTTATTCTAAAGGACTCTGAATTATAGGGTAATAATAGGGGGATTTGGACAGTCAATAATGAACAATTTTTTTTTTCAGGATCAATTGATATTTAATTGACGTCACTAATGACTATAACATAACATAGATAAGAAAATATTTATGAATAATAATTAATAATTAAGAGTCCTGTGGGGGTTAACTTTTATTTCGTGATGAACTTAATATGTAACTCAATACATGCCTAATAAAAATTGGTACCTTGCAGTATAAGTTACTCTATTCAGACCTATTTAGAGTACATAAGGCCGTTATACTCAAATATATAAACAAAAATATTAACTGATAGTAAATTTTGTTTATCAAGTGAGTAAATATAATTAAATTTATTTCTCCAGCCTAGATTAGCAAAGAAAAGACATTTGAAAAATAACAAACAGCTAACCAACTAGTCCATCCTGTTAATTTAAGTCTAACAAGTAATTCTTAAGTCGAAGAAGAAATTCTTCATTAAATTGCATAAACCCTAGAATAAATAAATTGAATTTTTATTCAATAAAAAAGCATTAAGTAATCATAAGCATATATCAATATCAAGTAATTTCACTGGTTCTCAACACTTTCGAAAGGTGTGAATAAAAATAAATAAGCAAACAAAAATAATAATAATAATAATTCTATTTTTTAAACATGTTTGGATGATTTTTTTACATTTAATTTAAGGCAGTATTTTATAAAGTAAATTTCTTAAATGATAAAAAATAAATAAATAAATGAAATGCATGAGATTAGGAAATAATGCACATAAGGTAAATAAACTAAATGATTGTAAATTATGTTTTTAAACAAATTAATATGTGAATTATTATTTATGTACCATATTTTGTTATTTTATAGTGTTATGTATAATACAATGCTGTTCTGTAATTTTAGATTGTTGTCTTGAAGATGAGGAAATTCCCCGAAACATCGAAACATATATTTAAAAAAATATGTGATAAAAGTTTTTAAATTAAACAGAAAATTAAAGGAAGAAAATTACTTTATAAAATACTTCTCAGAATTTCAAAAAAATATCTATCTTTTGATAAATACACGTAATTTGTATCAATAAATTTCTACTGAGAATAGTTAAAGTTTAATAAAAAAAAACTATTTAACGTTCCAAAAAAACCTATCACAATTAAAGCATGCGATTAATTAATATTCTAACGATACCATTATGAAATAATTAATTTGTCAATTGATACACTTGATGCAAATGATATGAATATATTTCTACTCAACAAAGCATTATAAGGATTTTTATCAATAAATGAAATATCAAAAGTGGGCCACATTCTGCAGTACATATAGTGAAACTGAAGAAACAATAATCTACCATTAACTCATAGGTTGTAAATTTGTGAGGTGTTTTTTTTCTGTAATATAGGATCCAATTTATAATTTTAAATCATGATTAAATTTTTGTCATGAGGCTCATATGTGCTTAGAAATATATAAATTGAATTTAATTTATTGATAACTATGATTTTAATTATATCATTTTCAATAAAAATATATTCTTATATATTATATGGAATGGTTGGTTGGTAATATGGAATGGCACAATGGAATTGTATGGAATGGTACTACTAGCTAATTAACTTTTTAATGCTTTTATCCTTAAAATGTTAGTAAACTTTAACTTAATATATTTAAGGGTATTAAATTGTGATTCTCTGGAAATATTGTGATAATTATAATATCTTAATCTCTATTTTATATTTTATATTATAAATTATAATTATTTTATATTATTTATTTTTTATTATATATTATTTTATATTTTGAGTTTTTTTTTCCATTATTCATTTACTATCATTGAGTTATATTGTTTTCAAAAACAAGGTTAGTCCAAAACATAATTGGACAAAATTTATTTATATATAATAGATACCAGATGAAATTATCTATTATTCAATGTGCCGAATAAAGATAACCGCATCATCCGTTATCGGTAAATAACGAATAATTTAAATTTGTCATATTTTATAAAAAATATTCGAACTAAGCGGTAATTATTCGAATTAAATTTCATTTGACAAATAAACATAATCTGATAAAAATCAATCAAAATGTTGTTCAACTTTTCAAAAAAACAGTTGAATTTGAAAAATAATTATGGAATAATTTAACCGCAAAAGTAAAATAAAATTGTGACGTTTTGTGAGGACTGCAACAATGAAACTTATTTTTGTCTATTTATTTTAAGTTTTTATCACCATAAATAAATCACCATCGGCGAGATATCAAGTTGAGTGAGTGCCTTGATGGAAGGACCAGTTCAGTCCAGAATCACAAATTTTTGGTGAGAGCTAAATGAAATTAGTTAAGACACCAGGTAAGCCCTCCATTATACATTGAATAAATCAGCAAACTTATCCGAATAAAACTTTTAAAGGAGAAAAGCAATCATTAATATTGATAAAACAAGGCAAGCTCAAAGTTCGGATTCCAAACATTTGGACTTTCGTGGTTCTTGCATCAGTGCCCTCAATCGTTAATATATCATCTGTGAAAATAAAGAAATATCTAGGCCTTTTGGTCTCTTTATATAACTATACTTAAATTTTTAATTGTTGATCCATTAAAAATATATATTAATAGATATTTTGTCCCGAATATTATCTATCACCTGTTTAGTATACACTAGCTAGTTTACCGTTTTTTCATAAAGGAATGAAAACACTGGGCACGGATCATAGCGTTACTCCAAAAACACCAGGAGGGCTTTTATTATTTTTATGACTATTCTTCGCTTTTAATTTATAATGTTAATGTTGTTTATATTATAATATTAATTTTTTTTTTTAAAGTACTAATAAATAACGTATTAATTGTAGAATAACTAGGTGAGGATTAAAAAAAAAAAACATAAACAAAAGGTTTTGAAGTGTGGTTTTATGCTTATTTGTTTCTAGAAGTATTTCATTAATAAAAAATTACATATACAAAAATTTATTAAAACCGAGCCGTTTTATTTCCCAATATGGACCGATATTGTTCAGTATAATATGACGTTGAACAAATGGAATCCGATTTAAATCGTTTATCGAGGAATAATAATCACCATTTAAAATTTCTGAGACGCTAGCGTGTAAAATATTTGGCTCGGGCATGAGGAGCTAGCTAAGCATATGTTTACTAAACGCTACCGTAGCCCCTGAGAACTCGTTTAATATTCAATTTGTGTCAGGAATATTAATCAAGAATATTCTCTGCCTGGCTCAAATCCTTATCTTTCATGGCCGTTTATACATTCTAATGTGCGCCGCCCTACCCGGCTTTGTCTGGGAAAAACTTTAACCATTTACCATTACTTCCTAATAGTTCTGTCGTAGTTTATTATATATTACCTCTTGTAGGTAGATTCCATACTTAAATGTAATGCATACCTCAAAAATTCGATTATTATTGTAAAAAAGGAAATAATTTAAACAAAAACAGAACTATAAATTAAAAGAAATCCTAGCAAAACTATCTCCAGGATGGTCCGGGACTGGTCTTTTCACAGACTATTAAGGAATCGCAGGTCATTTCACCTCCTCAGTCCTTGGTCAATGCACCAAAATTTAAACAAATGATAAATTATGTAAAATAATGACTCGAGTTATTGCATAACTGTCATTGGCTATCCTCCACGATTGAAAATTACATCCTCGATTGATTTTGTTCTTTATTATATATAGTGTGCAATGTAAATCGGCTTGGATGCTTCTCACGGCCAAAAAGATGATCTAATAAAAGAAAATGACAGAGGAAAAAGTAGTGAGTGGGTCCATAGTTTCACCAGCCACTATTTTTTTTTAACTTTAATGCGAAAGCGTGCGGTTGACGCTGGACGAAAACTTATTCCTAGCAGATAAAAACCCACATCTAATAATTAATAAGAAAAACAGAGAAAAAAAACGACAGAGAAAGTATAATAATATAATGCTATAATTTAGACAAGAGCCGATGTGCTTTCAAAAATTTATATGCCAATGTCACTGAAGCTTCATTTTCATTAAGAACCCTAAATTTAGCGACAGATAAATACAAAATAAACAGTTTCATGGAAATCGGACCAGTATTAGCAAAGGTTAGGCAGCTCCAGTGGCTCATTGGGTCAAATGAGCTGAAAATCGGTAACGGTTTTCTGTATCGAAGATCAACGGAGAGGCAGAACAATATAACAAAAGTATGGATAAATGTCGATATGTTAGGGAACTGCTTTTTTGCGCATCTCCACTTTTATTCTCTCCCCCGTTTTTTAATATTTTGTATATTAATGAAAATACGACTTTAGTGACAGAGCTCTGCTGCTCATGGCTTTTTTTTTGTTTGTTATTTCTTGATATCAATATATTGTATTTCGTCTTGTATTAGTCACCCTTATTTCAGAAAGCTAATAAAAAGAGTTACATACATTCTATGGATATCATTGTCACATTGTTGAAAAATATTTTTAAAAAAAGTGTGATAAAAGTTTTTTAATAAAACCGAAAATTAGTGGAAGAAAATTACTTTATGAATTACTGACCAAAATTAAATAAAAATAAAAAATCTTACAAAAATATCAAAAAAATAAAAATATTATTATTATTTTCTTATTACTTCCTAACACGATGTGGATTATTTCATAATTACAGATAAACTATTCGTCCTCATTGAAATCTTATTTAATTATTATTCTATTTTTTTAACGAAACAATCTTTAAAAAACTAAATCGGCGTAATAAAGCGTCTTAATATCCTCTACATTAACCTTCAAGGAAGACACTAGACAGAGATACTGATCGAGGTCAAAGCTGTGGAGATAGTGTAATAAGCGCTAGGAACCCAACGCTTGATTTTCACTGATCTTGTTGAAGATACACCTTCCAATATCCATTAGGGCCGAGCTGGCCTCAACTCTTCACGCTGAAGATGCATCAGCGCCCCAGGCTAGTAACTTACGAGAGATGTCACTATGACTGTCTTGAGTGTTTCCCTGAATCTATCAAGTCACAGCCAATTCGAATGTAGGCTCCTTTGTCTTCTTTATAAAAAAAACTCTTCTTGATACAAATAACTAATAAAAAAAAAGATGTATACTTTTTAAAATACGCATCCAATAAAGCTATATTTATTTAATTTTGAACACCCTGAACTATGCTAAATTGTCTAAAGAATTTTTTATCAATCCAAAAGAAGTGATTTAAAATTCTACTGGATAAACGATTTATGTAGATTTTGAGTAAATCATTCCAGGCTTATATTAAAACTACCATTTTTGGTTGACATCACCCAAAGATATGTTTAAAATACTGCAATCATAAACTTTTAATTGCTTGAGTGAATTAACATTTAAATCTACATAGAATATTCGATTTACACTGAAATATATTTTTCAAATACAATTGATATGGATTTTTTTTAGGAAATCGTGACTGCATCTGGTGGAAGTGGTGAGTACTAACAAATGATCTGAATTCAGTAACAATTCTTGGAGTCATTAATCATCAAAATCTCGAAGTAAAAATAACATTTTTGGTATAATGACAGTTAAAAGACTTCTTAGCACTTTTAAATGATATGGAAGAGGACTTTAAATAAATGGTTTTAAAAAAGGTAAAGAGATAGACCATTGGCTCTGGACAACTAACTGGCCAAGCAGTTGCAGAAAATATGTTTTATATTATTTCAGGCTTGGATTAACTCTGGCTGTAGATCCAGCCCATACAAAAAGACCCTTTAATGGGTCGAGGTATGATCCTGGTTGTTAAGTATGATTGCTCACCATACCACATTTTAGTACTTTTGGTCATATAATAAATAGTATCTGCTTATCAACAGCCCAACAACCTTCATAGATAGTAATGGTCCATGATTTTCTTTATTTAATAAAACAGTTTAAAAGAAAAATATTTTGAATATTTTTAAGAATTAATATGTTGCTGATAAACTAAGCACCTTTTGTAGGTTGTTGACCACTAATCACACGGCGATGTTTTGTGTCTTTTAATATATTGTGAGTTGTCACGAAAAAATATCTTATTTGCTATTGAACTTCTTTTTCAGTAGGCTCAAAAAAGAGTTGAAACTACTGTTAATATTTACTATAATTATGTATTTTTTAATTTTCTGAGTGCTAAATATATTTTGGTTCAATATCAATAGGTCATATTTCAAAGTAATTTAGACACTAAAAAATTTAAAAACATGTAGAATATTTTATGGTACCGAACATATCGTAGGACTATTTCCGATTTTTAATTTTAAAAATTGATTCTATGAAATTATTTATTCCAGTTTTATTTTTTCAATAACAAATCCGGAATCTGGATTATTTATTTAAATATAGGCCTCTTTCAGTTGTCAGTTATTTATTGCGGAAATTTCGGTCATTTATGTTATTTTACTTAATACTTTATTACTTACCGAAATGCCTCGCTCAAAATTCACTCCCTCCGCCTATTTTAGACAGACTAAATATAAACTTAGCATTTTGTGTTAATATTCAAGGAATATATTTGACATCATTATACTTCTGTTATAACATCTAACGTATCACAATTTTGATATTTGGTAAGAAATTACCACGAATCCTGCAAAAGCAGATAGGAACAACGATTTTCCGCCCACGTCAAAAGTCAAATTATCTATGTATTATCTATTTATAATCATTAACATGAATACAATAGAACTGATTATTGTTGTGGTGTACGTAATTTAATAAAAACCTTTTTGATTTAAATTCACTCTTAATTTCAGGTAGGTACACCTTTTTTTTTTCAGCTGGCAATTATCCGATTAAACCGAAGATTTGGTATCATTGCACTTGACATATTAAGATTACATTCTTCCTTTGATGTAGAAGCTTGCTTCTAAACTCTTCGAATATCCTGCTCAAGCAGACACGACAGACCAGTGCAGAGCCTATAAGCTGGACTAATAGGGCAGGTGGCCACCTGGGGATGACACTGCTTGTATCTGACAGCACCTCCAATCCAATCGCCAACATCCTCCCTTTAACGACAGTCAAGAGCCATACTTAGCAACTTCATCAACCTCTGTATCAACTATTACTATAATAAATCATTAAAAACAAAAATATTTACGAACAAAACCATCAATAATTTTTATACCAAATAATAATTTCTCAGGGATGAATCCCGTCAAGGTATTATAAGAACAACAAATAATAACACCTACTATAAAAATATTGAACATTTATTCATCGTATGAATAAATAAAATATCTTGATTTAGAAATATTTCAAGATTCAAATAAAAGTCAATTAGGTATGGAAAAAAAATAAATATGTGAAAAGTGTTTCTGTGGTGTCATGAAAGATATTTATGTATAATTTTTTTTTCAACAAAGTAATATTTTTGTGAAATCTAAAATAGCTCAATCAAGTTTTTTAATCCGATTTTTTTTTTTAGAGTTGGTGCAACTCATATTCAACCTCAAGCCTATAAAAAGAAAAAATACTGTGCTATTTTATGATTCACAAAACCTTGCTGTGCCAAAAAACATGAAAAAATGATATAAAAATAGTGCCACAAATTTCTATTACATGTTGTACAGGCTATTCTAATTATATTTATTTTCATGTTTTTATTTTTATTATTCTGACATTGTTATTTCAGATGTTAAAACTAATCATTTAATCTTATTTTACAATAAACAAGACTAGAAAATTTTATTTTATTTACAATGATCGGACAAAAACAGGAAATAATAAATAGTTATATACCATTTAATTAGCAGAAGAAAAGATAAGCTGTTTTTTTTTTTAGTTTTTGCCTGTAAATAAAAATAAGATTTTCTAGTGTCAGATCTGCTTGTAAAGTTTTCTTTACAAAATATATTGCAATTTTTAATAGCCGAACTTTCCCTCTTGGAATAGCGAAAAACTAAAAATTTCACAAAAATAATGCAAGTGTATATATATTATTTCGATGCATCGGTTTAAAATAAAGCCCAGTATCACATTTGATTATTTTTTTTTTTGTCTAAACAATATTACACCTCTTTTAAAGAAAAAAATTTAAAGAGAATGATTATAATCTGCCGACTGTTGATATTAAATGTTTATGGTAACTGGATAACAAACATAAATGAACACTGAAACTTTTTAGCCTAATGTTCCCTAGCTCATCAAATAAATAAACGATTTATTTTTGTAATTTGTCCTAAAAAACGAATATGATTTATCCCATATTTTCGTCATAAAATGTTATCTAACTGCTTTACCTCTTGATATTCTTGAAGTCATTTTCTCCAATATGTCTGTCTTCTTATAAACCACTTAGCGCGAAACTTTGTTTCTCCTCGAATCTTCCTGCTTGTTCTCATCTCCATCTGTAACAATCTCGAAAAGAGGAGTTAGTAAGAGGCAACTTAAGATTTAAGAGAGTCTAATAAAATTAACAACAAACACCCCAACCCCTGACAGGGTTGCATTCCTACCCAAGCAGTTGTAACGTCTTTTATTAGTGCTTGGTTATAAAGGTTTTAAAAGAGACCTCCAATAGTGGGCCGACCCTATCATAAAGCTCTGACCAAGGGTTCGAAGCCGGTAATAAAGGCCACCCGCATTAAGCCAAAATCTACCTCAATGTACTTAATTTTAAGGCAGCTACGTTAATTTTATTATATAAAATGGGCGATGAGCAGTATAGATATAAAAATTATAGTTATGTTTTGGGTCTTTATGAATGCATTTGAGCCTAATGGGTCCTTAACCTTATAACTTGTTTAGTTATCTCAAGTCTATTACTATATTTCAAAGAATGCTTTGACTAACCGAAGAAAAGCAATCAAATTTTACTTTTAATAATTTTTTTTAACGGGTCATTTCATGTCAAATCATCCAATGATCCGCATTTTGAGTTTCAAATTTAAAAAAAATAAAATTGGGACTTATTTTTTGAATCATTAAAAAGCTTAATACTCAAAAGCTATTGGCCCAATATAGGACCAATAGTGTCATTATTTTCAGAATTACATGAGCTTTAATTAAATGCATTTACCAAATCAGTCTTAAATTGTTTAAAAAATTAAAAAAGTTTCTTTTTAAAAAACTCAGCATCGAAATTTTTAATATTTTTGAAAAAAATATATGTTACTTATGCATATTATTTGTATGTATGGCCAAAGTTGTTTTTTTTTTGTATTGTTTTTTGACTGAATATGTCATATTTAAAAACAAAAAAAATTACTTTGCTAAAATTCATTATGCAAACTGAGTTTTTAAATTATTTACCATACACGATATTATTCGTGAGCTATTAATCGGAGAATGACCTTCCACAATACTTTTTTTTTTTTTACATGGTCTCATTGAGATATCGTCATCAAATTTGGTATGTGCATTCTTGCATTAACATTAAACATATATATATATATATATATATATATATATATATATATATATATATATATATATATATATATATATGTACAAATATAGTTTTAAAACAAAGAGATTTCTTTCTTTAAACTCAAAATATAAATTAAGATTTTTTTTTTTAATTTTTATATTTAATGTATTTTGAGCTTTCTACGGCAATTTTTTTTACCATACGCCATGGCAACATTAGCCACTTCACGGTCATTTGTATCCGCGCAAATAGTAAACTGATTCATTTACTGATCCAATGGCAATCCAGAAAAAATTAAGATTTAATGGAGATGTATGGTGAACTAGATAGTGTGGAATTCATTATAAAGGCAAGAACATGGTGGTTTGGGCATATGATTGCTGTATCAGTTGCCGGAAGAAAGGTGGACGCTAGGAAGACCACTTCCGAGATAATTTGATGACGGGGAGGCCGATAGGGGTGAGCAGATGTAGAAAACATGCAGCTGACAGGAATGAGTAGATGAGAATAATATCGGAAGGCGAAGTCCTCCTGGGGCTGTAGTGCCAAAATATAGAAAGATAAATTGTCTGTTTTGTCAAACAATATGAAAAAAATATTTTGAAAATACATGAAAAATAAACGTTATTTTTTCTTTCTTTTAAATCTTTCTAGGTCTGAAAATAATATGTATTCAGAGGTAGCCAGCTTAATTTTGTATATGTCTTAGATGCGCCCATTTTAGCCAGCACACTCCACTACAACTATTTCTATTCAATTTTATAATCTTTATGTTATAATCTTTCGTTAGCTTTCGTTTAAATGCAATAAAAGCTAAACTACAATTTTTGCGGACGGATTTTTTTTTATTCCAAAACACTCTAATCGGCCGCCATTTTGAAACAAACATACGGATGGTAATGTCGAGTTCCGAGAATCATCCCGGGGTGACCTTTGACTTTGGTACCGAATCTGAAGAAAATCGGTCCAGTAGTCTCGGAGAAAAGCCGCGGACGGCGTATGGCGTACTGCGGATGGCGGACGGACGGATTTTTTTTTATTCGATATTTGGATTCTACGTAAAACCTCAAATTTTTAGGGGGGATTACAAAAAAATTTTCCTTGGTCGATTCCAAAGGTCTATTATTGAAAATAATAAACCAAAAGCATTTACAGATAGAGATTTTTTTCTTTTTCGTTTTTTTCTTTTTTGTTATTTTAATACCTTGTTATGCTGATTCCAAAACACCTTAAATTTCTCCTCTATGTTTATAAATGGCCGAGTTATGGGTATATAAGATCTTTAATCGGTAATTATACAGAATTTTTGTTTTTCAATGTTTCTTTTTTTTTTTTTGCATGTCTCGTTATGCTGATTCCAAAACACCTTACATTTTCTGTCTATCTTTATAAATGACCGAGCTATGGTGTTATGAGATCTCTAATCGGCAGCCATTTTGAAACAAACAGACGGATGGTAATCAAAAAAATTTTCCTTGGTCGATTCCAAAGGTCTATTATTGAAAATAATAAACCAAAAATGCAACATTACCGAAACATAATTTTGCCCACCTAGCTTGTTGAAAAATTAATCATGTCAGCGTATAAGAAAATCTATTATTGATCGCAGTTTAAGTAAAGATACAGTTAGCAATTTTGATTATTTCATTCTTATTAAAGGCGTTACTTCCACCATTTTCCTAAAATTTCCATTTTGGAATGATTGCCGTCGGTTTGGAGCGGCTAGATTTAGCTTTAATTGTTTTATCTTTTGTCAGAGTATAAATATTATTACTACTCGAAACATTTTCAATGATTTTTTTTTATCTAGTACTTAGATGAGTAAAAAATTAAGAGTACTTATAAATTTTCTGTGTAGAAAAAAAAAAGAAGGAAGCAGTATGGATCTAATTCTGAGCCGCTTCTTGTTTATTTAAATAGAAGATACAAAGTACGCTCGAAAAAAATTGTAATTAATAAATAATAATATTTTATAAATAAATTTATATTTATTCCAGTTATTATTTGAAACTAATAAAGTATATTTTTTAATGTTAACTGCTCAACTTCATGCTCAAAAATATTTATTTACTGCAAAAAAATTAACATCTGCTGACTACCTGTCCGTTGAGAAATATCCTACGTTACCGGATGTGGAGGGAATCTTATGGACAAGAGATTGTTTTCCAAATTATTTTTTGCGGTCCCCTAGATATTCAGATAAAGCCCTGGGCACCTTTGGGACACTTATTTGATCCACATAAATAGTCTGGTAGTCAGAAGATATGATCGAAGAGTCTCCACTCTGAGTCCCAAGGCAGTAAATATCCCAAAGATCTGTCAACAGGGGTTGCTTAGACCTTCCCTACCTAGGCCAGTGGCGTGCTCCGTCCTGCGGGAGGTCAAGGGGTAAAGAACTATAAATGGAATATCATTAGACAGTGAAAGACACTATGCAATTACCCATAGTTAAAAATGTTCATTAAAAAAATAAGGGAAAGTGCCCTATTATGAGATACGTGCCTAATACGAGATATCTTTGTATCTCCGATATATTCATGAGATATTTACCAATTAGATTATAAACTTCATGATCATTGAGACAATGGGCAAGCAAATGATTCCCAATTAGTCTTTCCTACTCATGCCATTCGAATTATTCAGCATGTGTTAAAAAAAGTTTGTTCTGACTTATGTATGACGACTGATTTGGCACACATTGTAAGTTGTTTTTAAAAATAATTTTTACTATCCATAATCAGCTTTTGATATAGTTTATTTGTCGCTAAACACTAGCTCTAAACTTTCTAATTTTATGGAATTAATTGATCTTGCAATTTAAAAAAATTATGGATATACTATAATATTATGTATAAGACACATAAGGATTTTTCCTTTAATAAACATTTTTCGTATTAATAATTTTTGTACTTGTTTACGCATTTAACAGTGATTTTATTGTTACATAATAAGTTATCTATTTTTCTTTCTAAAAAGATCGAAAATACAGATATTTATTCTATCTCTAATCAAAAATACCAAATTTAGACAAAATTTATTTGGACAATGGTACAAATAGATAACCAAAATTAAATTACATTTTTATCATTTTTGTCGTAAAATATCTCATATTGGGCAACCCTTTCCAAGACAACTTTTTTAGCAATTTTTGAAAATACTTTTTTTAACACATTTGCAATTCCATTATTTATAAAGTTTTTTAACGTTTCGAAATACTATTATTTATAGAATCAAAAACAAAAAATTGGTAAATGTTATATTGAGAAATCACCAACGCAATTTCACAAAAAGTATCTCATTATAGGGCACCTACTTTCCATAATAAGCAATATATATTTGAACAAATTTAAATGTAAACACTAACCTTAACACTCACAATTTTCTTTTCTTTCTTCTTTTGCAATTTTGTTTTTCTATCACTAATTTTTTTTTTTTTTCTGATTGGTATATTACATTTATTTTTTAAGTCAGTATATTCTTAACGTAAATTTCTCAAAGAATATTAGAGATAGACAACTGAAGTTCCTTAATGTTGTTTTTCATCAAGTTGTGTACTACATTTATTTTATTTATGCATTGTAAGTGTTATAAAAATTAATAAGTTTTTCAAATATTTTTATTCATACATCTATTAATTTATTTTGTGTACTCTGTATACTAAACAGGAAATAACCGTTATAATTGTTTGTCAGACATGTATTACTAAATTGTTATATGTATTATTATTTATGGCACATATTTGAAATTAATAAATGGCCATTCTTTAGGGTTCGCAAATAAGGGAGAATAGAGGAAAAATATATATAATCTTTATTATTTATTAAAAACATTTTTGATATTTTGTACAGAAGAAACCTTTGTATAACACGGGCAATTACTGGTAGCAGAAATCAAGTCATAACAAATTCTTCCGGCTCTGAGGTTCGTATTCACATGTTGTTTAATTTTTCTTCTTCAATTTTTTCCATTTTCCTTAAACTATAACAAACATTATTATTATAATTTGTAATTTAAAGGACTATAACATAAATTAAAAGCACGTTCTTAAGCATATGTTTTTCAACAATTTTCGAAGTTTTTCAGACAATTAAAAAAATATTTGTAATAAGTTATTGCCAACTATTAATGTAACTTTTAACCATATAAAAAATAAAATAACTTTGCAATGATTTTTATCCAATATATTTTATTTGGTTCGTTGATTTATATATAAAATATACATAAACTTGTGAAAATAGAAAGTATATGTTGAAAATCAGATTAAAATGAACCATCACTGGTATAAAACAGGAGATAAAGAAGTTTAAGAACGCAAAACGCATACCTACGTTTTTGGAATTATAACCATAACAAAAATATTAATAGGCCATTCTGAATAATCAAAAACAACTTTCTGATAAGTCACCTTCTCATGTTCATATTAAAGTCAAATATCAGCCCAGGCACCAAATAATTTTTGGATGTGTACTATATATACGATGTTGGGAGCGTTGAGAATCAGCGTAGACCAAATTTTTTTCAAACTGCTTTAAACCAATTTTGAAAGTGAATCTACTAATATTTATGCTATTTTCGGTTCAATAAAGGACAGATTTTAAAATGTATTGGCTAGATTATAAACCACTTGATCCACTCTAGCACTGTCAATTTGATATCAAATGCATTGGACTGCCTTGTTTAATCAATCTCCTGAATTCTATTGAAATTAATAAAATTCTTCATACAGTCAACAGATGTCATATTTTATGTATACACAGTTTTATGTACACACAAGCACATATTTATGTATATATAGGACAGAAATGAGAAGTCACTGATAAGTCGTTGTTGTTGGAAAACAGGATAATAATCATGGAAAAAAAATATATATCTTTTTTCTTCCATTATTATTATCCTGTTTTCCAATAACAACATCTTATCAGTGACTTCTCATTTCAATCCTTAAGAACCAAAAATTCTTCCTATACTCTAGACTTTCTCATCCTGTCTTTTTCCACCCACCTCTTAAATCAAGATCAACCTAGCAATATGAATAATCCTTCTCATAAAACTGCTTCCTTCAAAAAATCCATTATCATTCGTGCAAACTCGTTCTGGAATTCCTTACCCATCTCCATTTCTAATATCTCCCTTTCTCACCTCATTAAAAACCATTTTGTTTCTCCATCTTCTCGATGATCAATTTTTCGAATTCATGCGAAGAATTTTGAACGTCTTTGTAATTTTGAAGAAATGAGTATATATATAAATTAATTTTGAATTTCTATATTTTTATTTTATTCATATAATTATTTATTCCTTGTCAATTTGTATATAATTTAATTGAGAATCCATAATGCAACCAAAAAAATAAATCTTGATAAATAAATAAATAAATTATACATTGCCATTGTTCTTAGGGGACTAAGTCTCCCAGAATAAAGATTAATTTTTCATTTCATATAATTCTATTCAGTTATTTTCTTTCTTTTTTTTCAACTAATCTAGCTAGTGAATAGTACGCAGTGTATTGAAGCAATATATCGGACACGTCGAGACGTTGAATAAAGGTATGAAAAATTCGAACATCGAGTTAGTTACAGAATTCAATAGAGGAAATAGCCCATTTTTTCCTTAGAAGTATACCTCTGGTTGGTCCCTCCACTACCCAAGTATTATAAATGTTCAGTGTGTTTTAATGGAGTTGTATTCAAAAGTATAGAGCAAAAAATTTAAATATGATTTCCCATTTTAATGTTGTAACTTTATACTACGATGGGTGCGATTTGTTAACTGGTTAGCATTGCTTAATAATTATAATTTTTATTTAATTAAGTTTTTCTCTATCCTATCAATTAGTACGTACTTGTTTTTATCAAGGTTAGACTGCATCATCTTTAGATAAAAGTTGAGTGTATGCGGCATATTAATTTCGGTCGCGATTGACAAAGATTCTATGGTCTCCCATTGTGCGCCTCATTTCCATTGCGCTGTCCTACATCATGAATGCCACTCCCAACAGCGGAATATTCTAATCGAAATATGAATAGGCTATTGGACGAGGCTCTGGATTGTCCTGCCGATCGTTGAACTCTCGTCTCCGATGTGAGCTGAATGGGAATCAGGTGTGAACTGGGGATCGATGCGAGGCTGTGTCGCCAATTATCAATCAGCCTCGGGGATTCCCGACTATTTTTGCCGGTGTCTTACATGGAGGGGACCGTAGGACATAACTATTCAAACTATACAGAAACCCAATCTGCCTTATTACCAGAGCTCTGATATTTATGGAGTAAAATCCTATAAAATATGCCATAAATAAACTGTTATATGGTAAGGGATAAAAGCGTGATGTGAGATATTTAAAAAAAAATTAAAATATAGAAGTAATAGAAACATACTACTAGTAGCTAAAGAAAATTAGTAATGATTGTTTTAAAAAACTATTGGACAACATGAACAAAAAATACCAGATGCATTTCTAAATGCGTTTATATGAAACCTAATCTATTATGGTTCCTGATTAACTTTTGTAGTGAGAAGATGTTCTAGTAGACAAGAGAGATCACCCTCGTGGCAAGCAGTCTGTTACCTGCTCGCTGCTGGCTTCTGGCTATCATCGCATAGAATTGTGCCTCCTCAGATCCGCAGTAGCTCAGTGGACTAGGCACTGAACTCCTGCCATCAGGCATCTAGCTTTCACGAGATCAAAACTAAGCACTATAAATATATTTTTTTTATTTACTGTTATCGTATATTCTTCTTCTTTATCTTCTTCTTATGCCATTATCAGCGTCGAGGAGCCTCCACCCTGCGCAGCCATTCCTCTCGGTCTCTGCTCAGCCGCTTCATTTGGTTGAGGGATTTGCCTCTTCTACTTCCAATCCTCTGTACTTACTTATTCCTGGTATGAAACTCTGGGTCTCCCCGGTGGTCTCCTCCCAGTGGGCCGAGCCTCTAATAGCTTTATAGGATCCATATCCTCGTTCATGCGGCAGACATTCCCAAACCATTTGAGCTGTCGGCTCTCCAAAGTGATTTTTAGTTCGGGTATGATTAGTTCATTTCTAATGCGGTCCCTCCTAGTTTTCCCAACGGATCTACGTAGTAATCTCATTTCGGCTGCTGTTATGCGGCTGGTATGTCTGTCCAACATGGTCCAACTTTCTCCGCCTTAGGTGAGAGTGGGCAGGTATACAGCCTTGTACACAGGCATCTTGGTCTTTTTATTCACTTCCCGGTGACCGATGATGCTGCTAGTAATCTGGTAGTACACCTTATTTGACTTGGCAATTCTGTTTGAAATCTCAGGGTCTATTCTGCCAGAGTTACTAATCACTGTCCCTAAGTAGGTATATTCCTTATCCACCTCCAGCACCTCCCCGTTGCAGACCAGTTGGACATCTTCCCATAACCAGCACTTTACTCTTGGAGGCATTAATTGACATACCTTTCCTGAGCAACTCTTCTTCCCATTTCACCAGAGCTTGCTGTATTTTATCTTTGAGTCGGTTACCAGGACTATGTCATCCGCGTATAGAAGACTTTGTACGAGGACGGTTCTCATATTCCATTTTCCTATTGCGGTCCAGGCTGTACGGCGCTTACAGATCTTCTGAATTTCGTCAATAAAGTTTACAAACAGGAGGGGGCTTAAACTATCTCTCTATCTAACTACTCTTGCAATTGGGAAAGGTTCCGATTCCATGCCATTTATCCTCACTAGTCCAGTGGCTCCTCGGTAGGCTGACTTTACGGCTTGTGTGAACTCTTCAGGAACTCTCTTGGCCACTAGAGCATTCCATATTTCCCTTCTTGGGACTGAGTCAAACGCTGCCTTCAGAAATGCCAGGTATAGATTTTTGTCTCTGTCCCAGACTTTTTCCGCCAAACTGGGATCTTCAGTTGGTGCATATATCTGGACTATGGACACCTTACCTATCAACATATTAAAATCTGCCTTAATTATTCGTGGAGATATTGGTTCCCAGTCCTCCAGATGCTCATACATGATGGGCGACATTAGGCCCACCCGTTCTTTAGCAAAAACCCCTCTAGGCACTCCTGCATAAATTAGGAAGTAATTCCCTGCTAATTTTATTTCAGCACTACCCTTTCTCCTTTCCTCCCTTATGCCAAGAATCTCCACTTTGTTCGACTTCATCTCTTCCACCAGCTCGACCTCTTTCCCAGTTAAATTTTTTTTCAGTTATCGTATATATACTGTATTTAAATCGTATCTCAATACTACAACTATATATAACTATACTGACTTGTACTTTACTTTATATGCACACCTTATTTCATAATAAAGTAAAAAAGCACAAGTACAAGTGGACCAATGACTTACAACACCTATGACACACTGTGAAATGTTGAAACACAATAACATTTAAAATAGCAAATTAAAAAAAAAATTGAATTGATTACAATTATTATTATATAATAACAATAAGTAACCAGTAACTTCTAAAAACGAACATTTCCATTTGTACTTTTCGCAATTTTACTATTACTTTATTATGAAATGGAGACCAGATATCCAAAAACTAAGTATGAAAATTTAAAAAAATAAAAAATTTTAATTTTCGAAACTTAAGTTACAACTTTGTCAGTTTTGTATATTTAAAAAGAATTAAACCATTACTATTTTTTTTTCTTTAAGTTGTATCTTCACTTTTATATTAATTATTTGTCTATGACAAAGTTTTAATTGCATTTCGACATATTTTATAAAAAAAATCAGAGTTATGGTATTTTTTTATTATACCAGCTTCAAAAGTTAAATTAATACCATGTAAAATCCTTGACAGCTAATTTTAAAAGAGATCTCATAAGAAATAATGAATGATGTTGCATACGGCTAATATAACTGCTTAAAAAAAAAACTTTCCCGCTATGAATTAGGGGGAATGGATACGAATAAAATTCTTCTTTTTAACGCCATGTTGATATTTGTTTCCTAAAAGAAGTTACATTACAGCATGTTGATAATAAAAAGTTGCAAACAGTTAACAGAAGTTGTACAAAACCAGGAGCTTGTTTACTAGAGAGTTGGCCAGCTGTCGGAACTGACACCCCACCTGTTACCCCTATAGTGGAGACAGAAGAGGCCACCGTGGAATGCACCGCTGAAGCGTCCTGAATAATCCAGAGAGGAGAAGAACAACCCCTGCCACTTGGAAAACCCAAACCGAATCGAGTCAAACAACATTTGCAAACTGTAAATATTTAATGCTCATTAAGAGGCCCCTCGTTTGAGTCTATGGAGCCGTTGAATATTTCAGCCGTCATATTTCAGGCCGTCTCTCAGGGCGCTTGTCAACCAGTTGTCTCTTGTCTCTCCCTCCTCTCTACTCTTCGTTAATATTGCAGTGCCATTTAGCCTCCTCAGTTGCCCATATTCTCAATTGCTTCCATAACCATACCTTATAATTCTTCTATATCTTGCTAAATAGTTGACACACATTGACACAGGAAACTCGCAGTTGTTATTCATATTAGACAGAATCCTATATCCACAAGCCACATTCTTTCTTTAAAATTTAAATAAGCACTAAAAATTATTCCTGCGTAACTAATATGCTAGATAATATATCTTGAATTCTAATTTATTATAAATCCTCAACAGATACTACCACGGCAAGAAACACCTTTTAAAAACTATTACTTTGGGCTACTTGGACCCAGTAAAAGATTCCTAATTTACAATGTTCATTGGGGAAAGAAAGTGGGATATAAGTCGGAATATAATTGAATAAATGTATTGAAAAAAATAATTTCTATTTTAATTGCTAGTCCTTAGTACCCTCAACAAACAATCATCGTAAGGGCAAGTTTACATCACGTACACTTGCCACACAACACAGGTCTGCACTTGCCCAAACTACCATGCTTAGGCGGGTGACTGCGGACAAACGCTAAAATAGAAAACTGTTAAGGAGAAATGTAAATCACAATGCATTTTGAAGAACAGCTTCTGAAAGTTACACTCACTACAAAAAAAAAAAAAGAAAAAAAAGGCATACATACGGATACAACTGCAAATGTTGAAAAACAACTTTATCAACAGGTTGAAACTAATATTTTTACAACTCGTTATGCATCACCTTAGCGAATTTTCTTAGCTGATTTCTGATACATCAGTGTCTAAGCTTCGTGCTCCGTAAAGAGCAGCTCTTGCCAGTCGATGGTTCGGATATAACGAGACAAAATTACACTGTTACCCGGAAAACGAACTACCCTCACATCACTCTATATCTCATTATCTATATATTTAGATAAATAAAATGAACTGTTTGCCAGATTAAATTTGTACTTGTAAGTTTACGTTAACGTGTAATCAGAGAAAATTATATTTTCTCAGACCAGCAAACTTAAAGGATTGGATAGAGTAAAAAATAAAATAAAACATTTATTTTTTTTAGGATGAGTAAAATATTATATATTTTTTTCAAATTCTAACAAGCAGCTTGTAAATAACCCGTTAATTAGTAAATATATGTTTCTACTGTTTCACTTTATATTGTATATAATTGCTAAAGTGGCGAAGGATGAATATGACAATAAATAAATGATATTCAATAAAAATAAAATATGATGCTACGATTGAATTTACAAAGCGATATAAATTTTGTTTATATTATTCAGATTCATTCCAGGTTATACATTTAGTTTTTTGCTCATAACACCAAAATAGATTAGTTTAGGTATAATGTTTATAAGAAGTTTTTGATTCAGCGTAAAATTATCTATAAGAATACCTAGATCGTCTTCAAAAACTGCACTAGTGAAAGAAAAAGACGTGGATTTGTATGCCGGGGAGGAGACATAGAAGGGGGCCTTTCTAATTTCAGCAGACAATGATTTCTTCCATCTGATGGATCTTCAGTTCGTTGCAGCGCTTGAAACAATAATATAATTTTTACACATTTATTACTCTTGATAGTCGCCATTTCGAAACACTCTCGCTTTCAGTTGGCAAACAAATGCAAATTGGATGCTGATCGTAGATATTTTATAGGTGTATGACTATGACTAGTTTTCTTCCAATAGGATACAAAATTTCGCCTCGGCTCTTGGACTATGTAGTGCAACGACTGACAATACGTGTCGTTATCATTCTGCCAAACACTGTGAGAGGGCGGGAAATTGAAAAAAAAATTCTTGATAAAAACATTATTTTGGCGCTGCCTCAAGGCAGCTCCCTGATGCGGCGCATATATTGCTTACCGGGTAGGGCAGACACTCATTAAGTGTCAGTTAAGTTTTTTGAGAGTTTTTTAAATGTATTATATTATTTAATAGATGTTTTTGCCCTTGAACTTTTTACAAATACCTAATAAATTATTGTGTTTTTAAATATTTTTTCGGTTTTCATACCTATTTTATAACACCGTTTTTTTTAAGAATTGACTTACATTTTCCTACAAGACTAGGCTATTTTGACAAAAAGAAATTTTTACTAAGGAGGAATTCTATTCACTAAGGAGATAAACAATTAAAAACGAGATTAGCCAGAACCGATTTTAGACTTAAAAAAATCGTTATTTCATTCTCCTGAAAAATTGGACTTTTGAGTTATCGAAAACCAGCGATATGTTGTTTCAGCAATAATTCTGAAATCCTCAGTTTATTAAAGGGGTCAAATATTTCTCGCAAATTATTATCTATACAAAAGGTAATGAGACCATTATTTTTTTTTTTAAAACTTGATGTTAAGAAAAATCTTGTATTAGTAAACTAATTTTCACAACCAACAAGCAAGTAATTTTGTTCTCCTTATAAAACTTCACTGCTTTTGGGATACAGTATAACCGATTATTTTAAATACGAGGAAATGCTGAAAATGGAAGAACTATTAACAAAACTTTGCATTCATGTATTAAAAGAAACCTGAATTGAAAATTTAATCAATAAATATTATTTTTGGAGCAGTCAAGTCCAAAAAGCTTTTTCAACTGTGTGTAATTATATTTTCCATAATTCTCTTTTTCCTGAATTAGGTACTGGGTTTATTATATAACTATGTTGTGTAATGACTACATAGTTGGGTTAGCTCCGAAGACAATTCAACTATCTACCTATTAATTGTCCAATATGGTCCGATATACTTTTTTGGAGAAAAGAGAAAACAAATAACATTCTTTACCATATTCAAACGGTGGTTCTTGCAGGTCTAAGTAGTCCGGTGGTGATCTAGCTTCAAGAGTACCACCTGCATCGGGTTCCCATCCGTCGTTTGGTTCAGGTTCGTCGTTTATGACAACGATAACGCCGTCGTCGTCTTGGTCAACTTCTTCACCGTTGGAATCCGGTTGTTCCTCAGAATCTTCTAGAAGGAGTTGAAGATACAAGAATCAAAAATGCACAATAAGCATTAATAAATAAAATCACTTAAAACTTATTTAACAAAAAAAAAAGGTACTTAAAATATTTCCTACCGCCAAGGTACTGAGACATAGATGCGTGAAAAAAAGCAGCGACGACAAAAGCCGTGAAGACCCACATCTTGCACTGTTTGCCATCCAGCTTAAGAGAATCTTATATATTAGATGTTGAGGAGATTCCCTGTCACGCCTATCGCATATTATTCATGTGCATGAACCTTGTATTGTAATAAACTGTTTTTAACAAAGAGTATGTTATTGCATGATTTAGTTGTATGAAGCAAGAATTTTGTTTTGTAAATAATTATTTTATATTTTTTTATTATTTAAGCATTGAGAATTGTTTAGAAGTAGAAAAGTAAAGCCATAAGCAATGCCAAGAAGAAATTTTATTTTCGTACAAAGATAACAGTTGAATAGCCGTTAACACATAGTGTATAAATAGCGGATTTCGTATTCGGTATTTATTATATATTTGAATATAGGTAAGGATAGTTGGCACTAAGGCAACTAGACATAATCTGAAATGATCGCATTGAAATAACAGATTGCTAGAGTGATTATTTCAAGTCCTAAAATAAGATCTAAAACAATTAATAAGTTCAGGCAATATAATTTAATCCAGAAAAATAAAAGGCTAATATAAAACTTACAATCCATTTAATGAATTAAAATCTTCAACATTTGTTGTAAGGTAATAAAAGTATTTAAATATATTATATTTAATGAAAAATATTGAAGTGAAATATATAATTTCTGATCCGCTTCGGAATTTTTAATTCGCTAAAAAAAATTCTAATTTACGGAAGCAATTATTATTTGAATGCATGAATGGATGAATGTGCTATGTTAAAAAATTTCGAAAGTTGATTTTTTCTTATTAGTGAAGATCTTATGTCCTTATCTTCGTCTTAAAAGATTGAAACAATTTCAATATACATAGTCAGCCATCAAGAGTGAAGCTATTTCTTTCCCTCATTATCTCCTCCCAAAATGGATTTCTATTTTTTTTAATATACTTTAGAAAAACTATATTTGTGAATGAAATATTCATGCACCGTTCATTTTTAAAAGAGAAGGAACAGAAAATAGGAGAAGATTGGGGAAGCCAGAGCACTGATAAATTCAGACCTCTTGATCTCTTACCCTTAGAGCGTGGGCGGAGTCTCTAATAGCCCTCGACAAATTTGTGGATCCGTAGGAGGAAGTTTGCTGGATTTCGGGACTTCAAACCGACAGTAGGCATCTTCCCAATTGTCGACACAGATGGCAACGAGGGTATTATAGTTATTTGTCCACTTTCTAGAGTGTCATACATATCAAACTTTGTCTTCGGTTTGGTACATTATACCGTTAGTTCACTAGCAACGTGCATTATTTCCCAGGTTGGATTTGTTTGTCTGTCAGGTTTTCTAATCTAGAGATAAATCTAAGGACTAATATTCCTCCCAGTGCACAGAGGTTGATATAGAAATATATAGTCCATCGTTACATATGTCTGGAAAAAGTGAGTAATTAATGTTAGAAGCTGAAAAGGCTGACGTTTCACTGAAATGGATTTTGGAGAATGCTGTTAAAAAATACTCACGGTTAAGGATAAGAGAACTGATTGATGATGGTGAACGAGAATATCCTCACATGCATAGAAGGAAAAAGGTTAATCTGGTACGGATACGTTTAGAGAATAACTTCTTAGTTATGACATTGGGAGAGTCTGGGAGAGGTGATGCCTTAACACTTTCGGCCATCTAGCAAACTCCAGTCTGCAGCGGTGCCGGTTCGAATCCAGTTTGGGCGCGTTAGGTTTATTACATGGCGGACCCACGTAATGAATCCCGACCTTCCTAATCTGGTTAGAATAGATTGGTAATATGTAGGAATAACCCGTCTGGTATGCCTTAGTAGGAGTAGTGAAGAGCGTTACATACATACTTATATACGTCCTATCAGCGAGACTGGACCTCCTCTAATAGCTTCAGTTGGCTCAGTCTTCTGCTGCAGTTCTCCAGTTCTGAATCCCAAGCAAAGTTTCGGTATCACTGACAAAACTGTCCAGCCATCTGATCCTCGGTCTTCCTGCTCATCCTGTGAAGTGCAGCTCCTCGGTCGTAACCTTTTTCGGTATTTCAGTGGGGTCAATTCTGACTACATACCCTGCCCATCTTAGTCTGCCAAGTTTAATAAAAGTGACGATGTCGAGGTCGGCAAATAGAGAGCTGAGGTCCCTATTTTTCTTCTCCTCCAGAGCCCACCCAACTTCACTGGGCCGTAGATTCTCCGAAGGACTCCTCGCTCAAACACACTCAGCTTCATCTCATCACTTTTCTTCATAGTCCAAGCCTCTGAGTCATATGACAAAACTGGCCGCACGAGGGACTTGTATATATGTATCTTGGTCTTCTTTGAGAGTTATTTACTTCTATCGGCCATGTCCAAAGAAGCATTGAAAGCAGTGATCGTACACAGTATCTCTTGAGCTATGTCATTCTTACTTTTCACTTCAGACCCAAGATATATGAAGTTTTCAATTCTCGAACTTAAAAGATTCCATTTCAAACAGAGAACTCATATCCACATCACCACCAACTCTCATGTACATGGTTTTTCATTCCTTAACTTCTAGACCCAGTCGTCTTGCAGCTTCTTCAAGGGCTGTAAACGCTTCTCTGATAGCCTGTTCAGACCATCCCATAATATCGATATCGTCAGCATATCCGAGAAGCTGGGTCAGGCGATTGAGGATTGTTCCGCTGGTCTGAGTACCGGCTTCTCTCACAGTTTTGTAGTGAAGAGAATTAAATATTAATAAAAAAATATGGAATTGGAAGTGGAGAGGAAGGAAAAATAAAGTTGGAAGATGAAACATCAACATCATGATCTGCGCAGCATTAGGGAATAAAAAACATATTAGTGGAAAAATACAAATAAAATAAAATATTTTTATGACCCTTAGGGTGCCTTCACACTGTCCGATTGATATCGGAGTTAGATTCGACTCCAATTTAGTTTACGAAAAAAGCAAAAGTTCCTTTCACAAGGTCTGATAATCATCGGAGTCGGATCATACATTCCTTGCAGTCTGACGCCCCCTCATTAAAACGGATGTCGGTCTAACATCCGATTTATCGGGCCGTGTCAATATGCCCTTAGGGATACAGGCAATAACAATATAAATCAATATATATATATATTTTTTTTTCTATTACCTAAATTGGTTTCATTTTTTATATTTAATAAATATTGACCAAATTATTAAGATGATTAAGTAATATATGATTAATCAATAATGTCACTGTATTATGCACCCCTCTGCAGATGCTAACCTTCCTCTAAGTTGCGCAGGCAAATTGTAGAAGGCCTTCCGATTTAAACCTTTTCCGGGAGTAGAGGACTAACTAGCTGGAGGAATAGAGGCATCAAAGGGACCGTGATTGAGGGCTGGGGCTCAATCAGCGGTGCGGTTGTGATTATCGCGCACCTGGCCCGGAGCCAGCCTGCTGACCGTGTCTCCGTCTTATTAGCTCCTCTGTTGCCTCTGTTGGCTGAGGAGGTCGATCCCCCGAAGAACCAGGGCAATCAGTCCTCTAAAGGATGGGAGTTGTCTTCCTCTGATGAAGAGCTTGTCGTCATGACACATGATGAGAACCCGGGTTCCGTCAGTAAGGACTATTAGTCGGAACAGTTGAATTCTATATTTATTCGGCAACGTATTTTAGCAGTCAATTAAATAGTTCAGGACTATTTAGAATAGTAATTCGAAAATTCTAAACGGTAATGAAAGTACCTAAAAGGAAATCATTATTAAATTTTCTTAAGGCCCAAAATAACTGAAACATTTTGAAGGGCTTTGCAAAACAAATTGTCTTAAGGAAAAAACTGGTTTTGCTTGCAAAAAGTACATTGAAAACAATTTTATTTCAGTAGGTTTTAGAAATTTCATTTTCCAAACGTAGGCTACTATTGACTTTACATTGTCGAAAACGTTCCCAGACATTTTTGATCGCCCTCCGATTTATTTAATTTTTGGTGGAATAACAGACATTTTGGAAGGGAACTGTGGGTGGCCTACGGTGACTTCGGTGTTATCGGCCCATATGTTTTTGAGGATGGGAGTGGGTAATTGCGGAATACGACCGTTACGTGCACATGTTGGTGCCTATTCTGCGCCCTATGTTGGATGAAATCGATGCAGGGAATTTGTGATTCGCTTGGAGTTTTGAGGAAAATGTTTCCTGACACAGATTGATTTCTTCGAAAGGTAATTGATAACACACAAGATAGGCACGGTCACAAGACTTATCTCCATGCGATTTTTTTCTCTGCGGATATCTTTTTATCTTACATTAGTTTGCTATGTCTAGCTACGAAAAGCCGCTGTTTTTAACAATCTCCGAGTTCATATCCGTTGAAGCTTTTAGGCCCTTCCTTACGCGATTCCTAATAGGCATTAGGAATCGCGTAAGGAAGGGTAGGTCGGGTAACAGGGAGGAGGAGGGGGAAATGTATACATACATTGTAACGCTCTACAAATAATACTAGTTTTGGCGAGGATAGAGGTCCTTCGAGAGGTCCTTATAACAAAAATAGTCGGTTTTAACATTGATACAGGCTCCGATAGATCCTGCCTAGTTATTAAATCGGAACGGACTATGTTAGCGAGTAGAGGGGCATTAGAATATTGCCTATTTTATAGTCGATTCGATAGTCGACTCCTTCTTCCCGTATAAGAAATTTATTTCTTTCAAGATGTGCCAGTTATTTCTGCACCACTCTTTACTATATTTTGCTATTAAAATGATTATGTTGTATGCTTTGTTTTCATAATGTGTATTGAAAATAGTTTTATTTCTGTGGGTTTTAAAATCTATATCTTTCCAATGTATTTGTGTATAATGTAACGAGGTCGGTATTTAAAGAATTTATCTTTGGGGAATACTCAGAGAAAAAAAATTGCATGGAAATAAATCCGGTGACTATGCCACCTTCAGTCACTGAACACCCATCAATGAAATCAATCGGTCAGGGAGCATTTCCCTCAAAACTACAAGCGAACGTGCAGATATTTGAGCCATTGATCCATCCTGTTAGAACCACACATACTCTACGTCAGTTTCATCCAACTTAGGGCGTGGGTTAGGCTTCTCCATCATGTGGATGTAACGGTCGGAGTTCACAGTTACCATTCCACCCCATCCTAAAAACAGCAAGAGCCGATAACACCGAAATCACCAACAGCCATTCACCGTTTCCTCCGGAAATGTTTCATTTATCCCGTCTGAATGGGTGAATCTTATCATGCAAGGTGAATTCTAGTATACCTATTGATATAGCTAATGGAGGGGGGAACAAGTTCTGTAAGTGGGTGCATCGGTCCAGTTTGCTACTTAGTATTCCTGAGTAAAATTGACATGCATTCTTCAACTGTTTTATTACCTGATTAAAAAACGCTAATATTAGTGAAAAATATAGATATAGAAAACCCACACACACACACACACACACATATATATATATATATATATATATATATATATATATATATATATATATATATTTATATTTTATTCTATTAATTTTTTTTTTTATGATATGTAACATATAAAAGAGTGCATTTATTGTCGTTAAATGTAGTAGTGTCAATAAAGAGAAAAAAAATATATTGAACTGTAATAGCAGTTATCTCGACTGTATATATCCTTTGTTATTTTGTATATATTGTATTCATAAATAAACTGAAAATAATCTCGGAGGGAGAGGGAAAAAGATAAAAAAGTGTCCCCGACATTCTCGTGTACATTAAAGTTGTCATTAACATGAAATAGTTGAGAGAGAATTCATTTTCATTCATTCGTTCATTCTGTTTCCGCTGTAATTTTACTATTTATTGATTTTTGAAATTAAAAATAGATATACGAAGTGGTAATACATTTATCTTTATAAAGTGGGTGCCTTGGGTTCGGGACTAAGCCTGGTGGTAACGTGGATTTTGAAACAGTACTTCCTTATCAGGATATCCAAGAACCTTTGTATCATGGCTTGCACTGGTGCAGATTTTTATCAAATCATTCGTTGGGATTACCCATGGGTAGCTATTTGCTTCTGAATAAATGTTATATTTTTTATGCTATAAGTCAGGATTCCTTTACTATCCAACGAGGCGTATCATATATATATATATATATATATATATATATATATATATATATATATATATATATATATATATATATATGTAATGATAACGAGGTTTATCATCACCATAGACAATGCATCACCAAATAATACTTATATTGGTTGAGAAAGAGGATTGTTCAAGGATTCTGACCTATTCTGACCTCTAACAATTACCAATTTACGTCATAATTTCATTTATTAATAACACTTCTAGACCAAATAAAAATTAAATAAAAACATTTTCTAAATCTATTTTTGGTTTATTATTTTCAATAATAGACCTTAGGTTGTAAGTCCCCATCAAAATTTGAGGTTTTACCTTTCAAAATACGTAGAATCCAAATATCGAATAAAAAAATCCGTCCGTCCGCCGTCCGCCGTATGACGTCCGAGACTACTCGACCGATTTTCTTGAGATTCGGTACCAATGTCACAGGTCACCCCGGGATGATCCTCGGAAATCGACATTACCATCAGTTTGTTCATTTCAAAATGGCCGCCGATTAGAGATCTCATAAGCCCATAACTTTGTCATTTATAAAGATAGAGAGGAAATTTAAAGTGTTTTGAAATCATTGTAATAAAGCATTAAAAAAAAAAAAAGTGAAAGAAAAAATCTGTATCATTACCGATTAAAGATCGTATAAGCCCATAACTTGGCCATTTATAAACATAGAGGAGAAATGTAAGGTGTTTTGGAATCAGCATTTCAAGACATTAAAATAAGAAAAAAGAAAAAAAACGAAAAATAAAAAATCTCTATCTGTAAATGCTTTTGGTTTATTATTTTCAATAATAGACCTTTTGAATCGACCAAGGAAAAAATTTTTGTAACCTCCCCCCCTCTCAAAATTTGAGATTTTACCTTTCAAGATACGAAGAATCCAAATATTAAATTTTAAAAAATCCGTCCGCTTTTTTGTTTGGTGCTTTTATTGTATTTAAACGAAAGCTAATGAAATACCCTACTAAACGAACCAACAATTACTTAAATCGGACCATTATTAGCTAAGATATAGCGTAAAGAACTTCGTAGACTGATTCTCCGGGCGGCTAGTCATCGTAGTCTTAGGCCTACTGACTTATCTATTAGGCTTCTGACTTCCTCGTACCTCTCTGTTGTATCCTTCCTTGGATTATTTCTGTACTCCCTTTAGCTTCCTTAGTCTATCCTTTTTTTTTCCTACTTTAGTGCACATCAAATATTTCCTCTGCATCACTTTACATCAAAGCATACTTGCATTGAAAGTTTTTTAAATTAACACTTCCAGTTCAGCACTCTCACGGCAATCATCTTGTGACAAGCTTCAAATTTCTTTTCCTTTGGTGCCTACTGCTTCATTTTTTTTACTTGGACAGAATAGATATTTTTGAAATATTACTAAGTGGAAATAATAAACCATTGTATAATAATGTTCAAAAACAAAACGTATTTATATCTCTCTTAGTATTTGGTATACTTATATTGAAAATCGGAAAAAGTGTCTTTTTTTAAATAAAAATAGTCATAACTTTTGTACAAATTTACGAAATCGATCGCTATTCCATTCATTGACTAAAAAAGTATTACTTTTCAAACCCCTTTAGTTTATATATCCTACAACAACTGTATCTCTCAGCAATTGAACTAGAGCAAATATTTTTGAGTTTTTTTTTTTTACCTTTATTATCAGTTATAACAAACTATAATTTGAATTTTTTTTAAGTCTCCAACATTACATCTTATAGATTTTTACATGTTCTTTCAAATGGCGTCGACATTTTTAAGTTTTGATGATTTGTTTTATATATATATATATATATATATATATATATATATATATATATATATATATATATATGTTTATATATGTTATATATATTATATATATGTATATGATTTGTTTATGTATATATATATATATATATATATATATATATATATATACATTTTAATATCATTGCATATTATTTTCTTAAAGAAATACCAACGATTGGTTGATGATCAAGAGATGGTCATATATCTAGGCTTCGCCTTTGTCGAAAAACTCCTCTGTTTGGAAATCGGCCATCAAGAAGAAGCAAACATAGGACACCGACAGTAGACAGTTTATTAAGCATATCCTTACATCGCGGGCAGGTAAATATTATATATACCAAGGTCGAGTTGCCAATTAGACTTGGTACCTGCACCCTACCTTGGCGAATACATGAATCAGAAATGCAACACCTCAGGAATCCCATCCTCCAACTGTGTCTGCTATCTCACTATAAAACTATTCAGGAAACCGGCTATATTTTTTTATTCCAAAAGAATTGAAAAATCACATTATATGTTTATAGTTTTTTGTCCCATCTGTTGATAGATCGACTTTTGTAAATGATTGATAAATATTAAAAAAAAACTTTATTTTTTTATTAAAATATAAACATATTTGTTAATTAATATCAACATAATATTATTATTATTAACACAATAATATAAGTACTATGGTAGTTGAGCCAAGCTTTTTATTAAATACGTCTTGTCATTGATTAAAATAAATCAAATTATAAAAAACAAAATAAATAAAATTTAACGTATTTTAAAGGAAAAATAACAATATTATTGATTGTTGGCAATCTTAGGTCCAACAAGGGCATGAAGTCTCTCAACTTGAAATATTACACGCAGTTTAAAAACTGAGAAATTATTTACTTGGTTCGTTTACCAAAGTCTACGATTTAATAGTACGTTTTAGTCCTGGTGCTACTTGAACTTGGCAGAACGTTGACTACAATTAATAAACTAATAAGAACTACTCAGGAAGATATTTTGAGAAACATTAGGCACAGGCAAAAATTCATATTTTTTTTACAGAACGTGGAAAATGTTTTATTGAATTTTGTATTATTGAATTTTTAGTAGGACTATTTGTAAGAGACTTAAAAATTTTTAATTTGTAATATTCTAATGCTATCCTAATAATTTTAATTTCTGTAGTCTCCATTTACATTTTTAGTAACATTTGATGAACGATTGTCATAAGAATTCTAGACCGAATGACTGATAATGTATCTACGAAATTTACATTTCAACAAAATTAAATTCATATATAACCATCATTAAGTCACTCTGGACTTACGGAGTGGAAGTATGTGGATGAGCCTACGAAAATATCAACTAACGGACACAGACATAATTCTTAATTCTTCCACCAACTTACTCCTCTTTATATGCATCTAAGAGCACCAGTGTTGGGCAAATTGTATTTGCAATTGGAATTATTTAGTAATCCAATTACAATTACAATTCGCCCAACATTGAACAGAACACTACATGGCATACTGGCCAACGAATATCTAATATATGCCAATTAACATAAGATTTCACGGACTCCATAACGGACATAAACTCGTAGACAATCTTTCCTCACATTCCCTATAGATATTATTTAACATCTGTAAAGAAATTAACGAGACATGTTTTGGGAAATAAATGAAGCCTATTTTAAACAAAAGATGGTAACTTACTGCTATCGCAACTGACGTTGTAAAAGCATTAAATAAATAACAAATATTAAAAAATATATAAATAATAACAAATTAATGAGAGAAAACTACATGTATATTTAATATATATATATATATATATATATATATATATATATATATATATATATGCATATATATAAATTATGATAAGGTTTTATTGGTAAAGTCTTGCGCCTTTCAAACAATAGTAGATTACTCAAAAATACCAGTATAGTACCCATTGGAACTGAGGAAGAGTGGGGACTGCCTTATCTAAACTCCAAAGGAATACGTAATTTTAATATTAATAATTTCTATTATTGAATTAATTTCGTATTGATCTACAAATGCACTTACATAGTACTATGAAATTGATTGCTGATGAAGTTGATGCTTTGTTCCTTTAATCGGCAACAACCAATTAAATCAACAAATCTCTTGATTTTATAGATTACAAAGAATTATTCCGTTGACATGTTTTTATTGAACTTTTCTCAATATTTAGCAAATACGACTTTTTTCACAACCTTTTTCATAATGGTATTTTTAAAAATGAAATGTTTATTTTGTTGGTCTACTTAATCACAACTATAGTTTCTATCAAGACTGAACCGTAGCAGGTGGTGATACCGATATTTATTTAGCTGGTTATACTTTTTAGGCTGCGCACCGCAAAACGGCCACAGGAGGCCAAACAACCATTCACATAATGGAAGAGAAAGAAAGGATGAGGACAAATGAGGCTCAGGTACCGGGCGCAACAAGTCCTTCGACGAGAGTCCTGAAGAAGAAAAAATGTCAGGATAATACCTTCCCTGTGACAAACCTTTGTCGGTCGCCGCCTATTTCCTTTCCATTAGCCATTGTATCTTGATCTGGAGCGGATCTCGGATCGAGACTGTTTTATGTTGGTGCAGGCGCGGAAAGGAGATACTATATTTCTCTTGTATTCCGCAAGTTTGAACCGCATGCGCGCTCATGGTCTAGTAAGCATTCTATAAAATTGTTAGGCGAGGTTAGAGGTTGTTTTTGTGTTTCAATTAGTTTAGCATTCATTGAAATGGTCATAGATGCCATAAATAGCGTAAAGTCTCTGAAAATTGTAGTGATTACAATTTAAAGCCTCATCTGTTTGAGGAAACTTTTCATAATAAAAATGCTTTATTACAGAATATTCAAGGAATGAAAACAATCAAATAAATAAAAAAGAAAAGTTCATTTCCCTTTATAATTCAATGGATCTTATTTTTTTTTTCCAATCCCTCAAACAAAAAATAAGATCATTAAAACAAATAATTATAAAAATCATAGAACTTTATGTACTTTACCTTTTTCTACCTATTGGTACTTGAAGGTCTGTTGACTATTTACAAATTGAAATGATATTTCCCGGTCAGGGAATCTTCTCATTATTTAGAGGTGAGGATCCTCTTCTTGTTGTATATTAAAATTAAAATTCAATGGAGGATACATATGGATGCTTCTTAATGTGGAATTAAGAAGCATTTTAGACTGAAATATAATTAGTGCTGAAAGAAAGGGGTAGAAGGTGGCGTGGTTAGTGTGAGTTTTGTTTTGTCTGTTATCGAAGATTTGGGTATAATGGGGTTTAATGGAAGGCGGTATGAGTAATGTGACCAGTCCCACTTTCAGACAATGTTTCTCGGTGCCCTGAGGATTTGCCGTGGGACGCGTTAATACTTTGAATGGTACGGAGGAACCTCATTTATTCGACTCCGAATCAGTGGCGTGCCAACTCATGACACCATGGAATGGGGAGGCGTAAAAGTGGAAAATCAAAAAAAAATAATACATAACTGTTATATCCAATTTAATATCAAACATTATTCTTTTTATTTGTGTATTACAATTTATGATCTTGATATGATCTCATAATGCACAACTTTACGATGTAGGCTAGACTTATTAATAATATATAGCCCATTTCGTATTGTGAAATTTAAAAGGATAAATCATTTTTTTTTTTTTCAAATGTTATGTGAAAATATTAATTTACCAAAAATTCACTGTTACTAGGGGTTATTACATGAAAAAAAAAAATATATATTCCCTTTCTAAACTGTGATGGCGACCAAAAAAGCGCATTTTGGACACTTAGAGATTTTTCTAGACTTACAGTACTTATGTCAATAAGATACCAACAACGAACTAAAAAACTCAAATTCCGTCTGTATGGAAGAATTAGTTCCACGTATCACCCATTTTTTTTTCAAATATCCTCTCAACTATTAGGGCTGGGGGCGTCAATGGAGTGAAAAGGGGATGTAAGAAAAGCGAACCGCCTCGGGCACAAAATATCAAGGCATGCCACTTGGAACGCGCTCGAATATCGGTGTATAATGTCATGGAGTAGAAAGCTACTATATTAAGTATCCATATAATTCTGTGTTTTATTAATATCAGATTTGAATAGCATGGAATATTGATGTGGTTAAATAATTATTAATTGATAATTAATAATTTATTAATTATAAATTAATAATAAATTGCTAGAGCAATTTACAACTTAATTATATGTTTAATATAAAATATTATTATTAGTACATAAAACAGATATTTATTAAATTCGATTTTTTTTCCTTTCCATAATTCAAACAATTTTTACTTAATTTTGTACGTGCAACTGATATTATCGATGATTATTTCGACTCCATTTCTAATGGAACATTATAAATATGTCTCAATGAGATAGAAACTGAATATAAATTTATATGCTTCTTTATAGAAATAAATAAACTATTATTTATTAGATGTTTATTTTATATATTATAAATTGTATAGGGCTCTTAAATACTTATTATTCTATTAAATATTAATTTATTTTAATTCAAAAAGTGAAAAAAAAACAATATACAAAAATTGATTAATCGTTCATACCCGAATATATTCCACATTTTAACTGATGAAATATGAAATATTTTTGGAAAATATTCTATTTTCATGAAATATAAGGATCTAAGCATTTCCAGCAATTGTAAGTCGTTATTCTGAGTTGTAAGTCGGTATTTGGTTTGTTTGTAGCTGAGATGATCTAGCAAAGTTATCGGCCTCAGATTTCTGCATGGTTTGTCAGGCCACACTCCGTGACCTCCCTAATTTACCTTCTCACAACAATGGATCTTTACATTTTTCTTTCTCTTCAATTTCAGTTTCTTCTTCACCAGCTGGGCCAATGGTAGTCGCGGGCATTGCCTCCTGTGGATGGTCTCATCGCAATGGAGAAAATACCATAGAATGTTTTAGTTTTCATCAAACTTATCAAATCTCTCTTTTAATACTGTTGTTGGTAATTGTTTTTAAAGGTCTTTAAAAAAATCCAACAAAATACACAAGGTGTTGAAAAAGCATTTGGCGCCGGAAGAAAAGGTTATTCAGTAGGTACTTACTTTCAGTGAAAATGATATTAACTACATGACTCAGGATGAATCATATTGGTAATTACGAGGTAAATAATGGTGGGATAATCAATCTGTTATGGTGTTAAAATAATCCGAATCAGCAGAAAAAAGTCGAAGAGGGTTTTATTTTGTTTGATCGGAAAACTAAAAACACCGAGATCGTTGTTATTGTGAAAACCGATTAGAAATATAAATAATGTAAAATAATACTTTATCAGTATTATGCAGAATGAAATAAATATAAATACTCTGCAGGTATGTTGGAACTATTGATTATTTTTATGACTATTTTAGAAATACTTTTCTTTTTTATTTTTTCGAAATATAATTTTAATGTAGCGATTTAAATAATTCATATAATTTCATGTTATTGAAAGATATTCATATAAATACACAAGTTACTTATTCATTATGTAACAATAAGTTTACATATCTCTTTTAAAATGTTCATTTTCAAATATAATCGAATTAATGGTTATATTTCTTTTAGTGCAGACTATATTTTATCGTGCATAATTATTTATACTGCTCCTTATGCATGGCTGAAAGACCAAGAGAAGGAAGAAAAGAATTAGAGATAATTTGTCAACTGCTTTTCCATGCAAAATTGATGAAAATGTTTGAAATAAATTTTAATAGTTAGTTTCAATGCTTATATGTTTTTTATAACTACCAAAAAATAATTCGTAATATATAAAAGGAAAGGAGTTAAAATTTTTTTTTTTATTTCTTGAGGGACACATGCACGCTAAGCCCAAAAAATCGCGCGCCTACTCCAGGGTTAATATTATATCTGCTAAGAATAAATTGGTGACCTTTCACCTTAAATACCCAGCGCAGAAGCCAGAGCCCTGGCTGCAGAGAGTAGGTGACAGCAGTGCTAAATTGTCGCCCCCCTCCCTTCCTTAGGATTCAGAATGCCGAATCCCAAGGCCGGCAGCTCATTAGCAGGCCTCATATCCCATTGTCTACCCTCTGGAGCTGGAAATTTTAATCTTGATTTATTCCAGGAGGTCCAGAGGAGAGGCAATATAAATCCAAAGCGGAGGCCACTACATCATGCGGCATCTTCACAAATCGGGGACCTTTCCGCACCGGCCAAGAATCCACTTTTTGCACCCCTCAAGTATCCTTCTGTATATTTTTGGGCTTATTTTTTACTTATTTTATATTTCTTTCTTTCAACTGACTTTTAAATTCGGATTGTACAGGACCTGGAAAGAGTTATTTTATTTGGCCATATGTTCCCACGATCCTTTGTTGAAAATACCAAATAAGACAATTTCGTATATTTCGAATAAGATATGGAATATTTTGTTTGTTAAATTTCTGAAATATTTTCGACTTATCAATACAATTTAGGGATATGATTTATGGCCGAAGAGTAACTATAATTCATCAGTACGGACAAAAAATATTTTTAAATCTTGGAGTAAAACTATGGATAGTTTCTCGGCAATTTGTTTAACCTATTTCATAAATATGTTTATTCAGTTTATCAAACAATCAATAGTCGAAAAATATTTTTTTATATCAACTCCGCCATATAGGGTTGCGGATTCAACATTTATTAAAAAAAAAAGATCTATTAACCAGTTACTCCATCTTTGGATTACGAGTATACTGATGTTTCAGTATTCGTTTATTTACACAATACATAATATGATTAGTCTTTTTTAAGTAGGATATTAACCCTTCCACAATTATATTATCTATTGATTAAATTTGGAGTACTCTCAAATAACCCGAAAGTAAGAATTTACAATAGCTTTCTAAATTTATTAAATTTTTGAAAGTGGTAGTCTAAGACTAATGGCTAAAGCTTTTCGAAAATAAATAAAGTTGCATCCAGAAGGAAGGGAGATTGGGAAAGTGGTAAATAATTTCATTTACGAAACTAAAGATGCGTTGCTAATTAGCAATATGTTTTTAATAGATTTATTATTTCATTTTTTTAACAGGTATAGACTGCAATATTGCGATTGAGAAATAACAACTATAAAAAACTCAGATTATAATCTTTCACAGTCAAGCTAAATATGAAATGGCATATGTTTATTTTGAAAACGTTCAACTAATCAACTTTAAATGATAATTTAGCAGCTCTAGATGGAGTTGTATCTTATTCAGGTAAAACATTTTCTTCAAATACAAATCTATGCTTACGGTGTAGTCCCAATGCCCTTAAATAATAAATTATAAATCAGTTCTTGATATAGTAAAGTTAATTTATATTTAACTGTTACTTTTAACTGTTATTCGAAATAAGCAGCTACTAAATCTATAACGCTAAACATGTAGACTTAGGTTTCAATAGATTACTTTTTTATTTTTATTATTTTTTAATTTGATATACTAAATAAAAAGAAATTTAATTGTAATTGTATAGTATTATACAAAACTCATAATATTTAGTGGACAAAATGGATCAAGGCTTCCTGCAAGCATTACATAAGACGGACAGGGAAAAAAAATTATTTGTTACCAGAAACACATTAATCATAAAAGTCTATAAGCCCTTGCAATAAGAAAACAAAATATTTGTTTCGGAATTTCTTTTTTCACAAAGGAAAATAATTATGAATCTAGTGTATACAAATTAATTCCTTTGTAATCAGTAATCAAGCTTCAATTGATTCATATTTATTATTTACTTGTTCATGAAGTTTTGAGATTCATATCTCATCTTTAGAACATTTTTCAAAATAGCAATATGATCTTTCCCTTCCATTCTTTTCACTTAAATCAGATTATCTGATATCAATTGCTTTTTTGGCATAATAAAGAACCTCCATTTCTAATGAAAACTTTCATAATCTCACAGTCATTAATTGTAAACGATAAATTTGTATAAGTCTTGTTGAGAAAACGTGTATTGCTTTTATTTATATGTTTCAATTCTCTGGTTATATCGGTCTATAGAACTTGCTGAATCACCTATGTACTTAAAGATCAATAAGTTCCTCGAAGTTCATCCAGACATAGGAAGGAAGCGGGGAATTGTTGGCAATTACCTGAGATGAGGGGGTGATGTACGATTCCACTCAGGGGACCAAGGAGTCGATACTCCTTTCTTCAGGCTATCTTCATGGCCCTGATCATTTTATGGCCAAGCCAAATAATCGACTGCTTTACCCACTATCGAATTGTGCCTCATTAATCGATTTATAAGATATTTATGGCGAAATATAAAACAACGCTATTATTTTAACGTAGACAAAAATGTGGGTCATAGTTTTGGAACTTATCATTGACAGTTCATCGTTTTTCTAATATGATAAAAACTAATATTTAGATAGGAATGCTACTTTTTCCCTTGATGATCCTGGATTTCTTGCGTGAAAACATCTTCGTATAAAATCATAACCTTGCAGTACTCGAATGTTTGAATTATTATTCAGAACTACCTAGCTGGAATCAATTTACTGCAAGATGGCGCTACTTTGAGACAGGTGGGTAAACTTTGAGAAAAGACCTATTATTTCGTATTTTTTACATTTTCATCTAGAACTAGAGACAGAAATGGTACCTTGGAGGTACGGCATTGAACCCTTTCACCAAGGTATTATTTCTGTTACTATTTCTAGGCGAGAAAATAAAACACATGAAAAACTATGTTTTGACAGAAAATTTCCCCCACCTGAACAATGAGATGATAACTACTCAATTGTCCTGGCATATTGACAACTTCATCTGACCAAATTCTTTATATAATTAAATTTTGGGTAGTATTGTTTGAGGCAATATTCTCAATAATTTTTTGTTTTATTTACAAACTTACAAATAGAGATTAGAGCAAAGTCTAATTTAAGGAAAGTACATTGCGACGTTGAAATCCAGAGAATGTATGTACTCTTTTTATTAGTACAATATTTTGTTATTTTATAGATTTTTGTAATTTAAAATGTGAATTTTACAATGTTGTTCTGTAATTTTTGAATATTGTCCTGGAGATGGGAAAATTCCCTGACACTTCGAAAAATATGTGATTAAATTAAATATTAAATAAAACAGAAAAACAGAGCGGAAAATTACAACCCAAAATTATATAAAAAATTCTTTCAAAAATATTACGAATTGCCTATCAATATATTATACAGGACAACAGTGATTTTGCGGCGCAGGATTTCAGAGTCGAATCTAAATAATGGCACTCTTCTAAATAAGAGAAAAATGTCAGATTTTCCGAATAGACTCCAGTTTTTTAAATAAAGGCTATCCGTACACTTATATTTAAAGAAAGATGAACTTTTCTTTTGGAGAGGAAATTATTTAAACTAAAAGATCCTTATTATTTGTTTATTTAAAGTCTGTAAAGGAAAAAGTTTGTGTGTTTCAAAACGCTTACGTAAAATATACAAAAGCTCTAATTTTACAATAGAAACAGAATGACAATTAAATAGAATTAATCAAATGAGAACTAAGTTAAAAAAGAAATGTCAATTCTAACAAATTACTCAATTGTTGTAGGATGGTTCTAATTTATACTAGTAAGTCCAAATAACATTCTAATAATAACATAAGGGAAAGTATTCTACGTAGGTTTTATAAAAAATGATCACGCCTATCTTTAATGATAACGAACATTACCTATCTAGATCTGAACATTAGGTTTTTAACACATTTCTTATTTGCTATTAAAATTATACCCTCGAATCAGCTCCTAGATATCTTAGATTTTGATTTTATAACAGGCGTCTGTTTAATTTTTTTTTGTTCAATATCTTCAATCTTCAAGTTTCTTTCATCGATTCACGAGTTATTCCTTTTCTCTTCTCTCCTATTTTAGATATCTATGAGTGATTTTTGTCACTCTATAGTTGAGCATTGTATCTAGCTTCATTTTATATATATATATATATATATATATATATATATATATATATATATATAAATTTCGAGTAATGGTAATATACCTATTTCAATTAAAATGACAAATAGAGATAATTGGATCGTTTAGTACAAATGTCACACCCGAGACAGGTACAGACTAATTTCAGTTTCCAGACCCCTCATCCTCCCGTCGCATGTCCCCCAGGACTCGGTATTGTGCTAAAGGACAACATCGATCCCGCAAGGGTTGAGGTAGAGCCCTTCTTTTTTGCCAGAGCAACCTGATTCTATATTCACTCTGAGGAGAATGGCAGGCCTCAGGGAGCAGTGAATCCTGACTATCCTTCGGGGGGCTGCCAGTCTGCTGGCCATTGCAGATCTCTTAGCGCCTGTCCTATCTCATGGCAATTTGGCCTGTGTCTGTCCCGGGGTCAATCGGACTTAAGTCTACTGGCTCTTTATTCAGTGTTGGGACAGAATGAAAAGTCTGTTCGGGAAATACTGTCTATCAGGGTGGGCAAGTGGATGGAATTGATTATTCGTCGAGATTTATGAGCCGAAATGATAACTCATTTTACGGTAGTTTCTATCGTTTTATTAGTAACTGTATACTAAAAGACCATCAGGAATATTCATTAAATTAAAATATCATTGAAATAAAAAATGGCTATTTCCCACCTCCACTAAAGAAGTACCCCGTAGATACCGACATTGAACAGCTTAACCGTAGTCCACATTTTAGAATATTTATTCTGCAGCATAATATTTCAAAGACTTTAGGAAACGATAATAGTAGAACAGAAGAAATTTTATATTTTATTGTCAGTGTAGATTACAATTAACAGATATCCTACATACAAAAAAAACAACACAATTCTTATAGAGCAAAGTATTTCAACTCTGATTGAAATAAATAGTTTTTCTCACAGTTTTGGCAAACATTTGTATTTAAGAAAGTAATAATTCTATTTTTTGCCAAGTTTTCAGATTAATATTCGTGAATTACAAAAGAAGGAAGAAAGAATTAACTTAGTAACATAAACTGTGATTTTCTTTTTTTGATTAATCCTGTTTAATTGAGGATTCGTAATAATGTTCCTAATAACCATTTGTATAGTATTCACAAAAAAGCAGAACACGGAACAGTTATTGAATTTTTTCAAAAAGTTTCAGTTTAACTGTTTTACAAGAACTTTACCACGTTAAAGGTTTAACATAAAAGTTCAACAACAACCTTTTAATAAAAAGTTCCTTAAGCTTTTAACTGATATGACAAGAACTTTTTGATTAAAGTTCTGTTAATATAAGTTCTTTCCAAACCGTTTTATAAACGTTCTGATAATAGAAGTTCCACCTAGAACATCTTAAATATAATATATCGCATATAAGTTTACTCGTATTTACGGAGCACATCTTCTTTTTTATAAGGCTAAAAATCTTTTGAATGAATGCTTAGATGACCACAAAAACATGCCAAACTCAAGATAATTCCATGAGTATTTCCAGCATTTAAGTGGGAACTTAATTAATAAGATCTTTTATAATCATAACTTTTATTAATTTCTTTCTATAAAGTTTTACAGAGAACATTTATAATATAGAACTTGTATATAAAAGTCCTGACCAAGAAATTCTTGGAGAATAAAAGTTTCTACAAAAAAGTTCTCGAAAGAATCCTTACTATATAAGTTCTGACGTAAAAGTTCTCGCAAGAACATTATAATGGAATATCTTAAAAGAAAATCTAGCGTGAGCTGTTTCAAAAAATTTCATAAGAAAAAGCGTAAGTCAGAGCAAGGATTTATTTAAAATAAAAGTACACAGTTATTTTAGAGCCCTGCGAAAAAGTAAGTGAACTTTATGAAAACTTTATGAAGGGAAGTCAATAAATATTCATAAAAATGAAAGAAAATGCATCAAGTTTAATCCTTCTTGATACCAAAAATGCTAAATTAAATAAATATTAATAAATGTACATCCATTTTAATTAATAATAGAAATTAAAAATTAAGTACCTACCAATAATATAAAATTTTGATAATGCCAACAGCTTCTATTATTTACTCTTTATTGACACAACGATATGGATAGAATAGTAGGAAAGAAAATTACGGTCCCTAATCAAATTATTTCTGTCACCTAATTTAATCCTGATGAATTTAATATACCATTTAGAAAAATTTATGTGGTATTGCATCTATAATATGCTTAATTTCAAACCATCACCTGACCTTTATTGCAGCATCGAAACCAATTCTTAACTGGAATCCTTCCCAAATTTTCTGTGAAAGTCGCCATAAATATGAGGTGAGGTGACGTGGTGAAAAATATTTTGACTGCTGGAGGCTGAGTACCCTCCACTCCGCCCTACGCAGCCTACCTGGAACCGCAGAGCTAAGCCCAAAAATATTGTCTGCGGGGACATTTGATTCTTTTTTTATTTCTTCAATACACCCTAACAATGGCTGAGCCAAGGGTACTTTGTCGGCCTCAAATCTGCCAAGCACCCTTTGATCTGTGGCCGCTAAGGTGCTGCAGTCGAGGACAATGGAGGACACTCCTGCAGATAACGCTTCAGTACGCTTCAGAACTTCGGGTATCGATATGTCCTTGCATAGGCGCGATTGAAGAGCGTCTTTAGTTAACACGTGCTTCGCAGACGAATGCTTTCTAGTGAAGATAGAATCTTGAGTCCGTGCCCCTTTGGTCAGGGTTCTGGAGCTGGCAGACTGAAAAGAAATCCAGTAATGTTGCTGTCTGCATGCATTTATTTTATTTTTGAAATATTTGTTTTAAGATTTCAATTTACATCATTCAAAATTGGGCAAAGAAACCATGATCAGTACCGGGAAAGCTGGCATTCCACTCTCAAACAACTTGTATGCAGATGACCGACTTACTTATTCTTCCACCCAACTGACATGTTCGAGAGGAACACGCAAGTTGCAGGACTACACCAATAGTACTTACTGCTGGGCGGCTCGCAATAGTCCTTAGAATCAAAAAATCTCCCGACATCCTCGGTCTTCTGACTCAACGTTCTTTGTATACAATTTATTTATTTTATTTACCCTTTGAATGCAAGACCTCAACGGATTGATTTGAATAAGTTCCTTGCGATTTCTTTTGCAAATCCTTCAATATTCGTGCTACCTCCGTTTAGAATTCTTCACTAATTTACATTTGTCAATCCTCCTCTACATACGCTTTTTATGCTACTTATTTCTTCATCTGCTTCATAATCAAACCATCATGTCGAAATTAAGAACACATATTAATGCCAATAGAAATTATGTATTAATAAACCAACCACATATATTAAAGAAACTTGATAAAATAGGTTAACTGTTCATTAGAGGCATAAAAATAGTGACTTTGAACTTCGCCAGAGTATTTCAACTGATAGTTTCCCGAAAAGCCTTCTATAAATAAAACTTCATAATTTAAATTAGTTCTACAGTGCTTTGAAAAAATGTTCCAATTGTGTACTTTGAACCTATGAATCATAAAGAGAAGGATTTGAGAGAATAATTTATTTTTCAATTCTAGGTAAAAGCTTTCCAAAACCAAAATATTACTTATAAACCACCCTTAAATATTGTAAACCCCCTGGCATGATGTGCCCTATACCTCTCAGTTTATAATAGCTTATTAGATGTTAGGCTTTAGAAAAATGCGTGGATAGGTTACACCGAATTTGTCTAAAGCAACTTATAGCTTTTTGTTTTAAACAAAAATAAAGATTAATCACTACAGATTTGGAAAAGTTTGATTTTAATTTTTAAAAACATATTTAGCCACCTGAGACATAAAATTTGGTTTGCAGTAACTAGAAAACTACAATGTTTTTTTTTATGCTAAATAAAAATTTACAAAAATAACCAAAAAAAACTTGTAAAAGATAAATTCAACATTAACGACCGGCATACCTAGAATGATCCACAGCTAGTCTTGTGAAAAAATCATTAATTTAATATTTGTAGCATCACGGAAAACTAACCTGAAACACCATCTTGACCGGTCACTTTTGTACATCTAAATACAATCAAATATCGAACACAGCAGCTTTAAAACAATATAAAGCATTTCAAAAAAGCGTGACGGTAGGGTGAAATTCATGAAGAAACCTTTATGAAGAAAATCTGAGGAAAATTCCCTATAAAATGTCAACTAAACCCAACACTTATGATCACAACAATCTCACCGCTTACTGTAGGCAACTTTAAGTACTACTAGCGCATTATACTGGTGAATTGATATGTAACTACCAACCCGGGCCAACCCGAAAAACAAAGAGAAAAGTGTATACCTTTTCAGTATACCTTTATAATTTAAAAATATTTGAAGTGCGGTAATTTGTCTTTTTATATTATTTACGTATTCTATACAAAAAAAAAGTAAGTATTGTAACAAATACTATAAAAACCGCAGTACAATCTCACTTTATTTGGCTAGGGACATGTAACGGTAGGGGGTTTATAAACCTTTTTGGGGCTGATGATCTAAGTTCCGATTTTTTTTACAAAAAAAAGGCATAATTTGAATACCTTTAGCGGATTTAATAAAAAAAAAAATCACCTTGCATAAAGCATTCAAGACATCCCAATGTCGGGGTGCCTCTGACATTTTATCCTTGATTTTTTCGTTACATTTTCCAACAATGGTCAGAGGAATATATTAATATTAATTGGCTGAATATATGAAAATTAAGAATACAAAAGCTCAATCTCCTTCCACATTTATAATACATATGAATATATAGACCCATATAATTTCTTAGCCTCCCCTGATTTAGAGGGTTTGACCTGACTTCTCAGCGGAACCAGCCTTATAGTAAAATTTATTAATTTGAAAGTAAACTCATGAATATTTTACGTATCTGGGGTCAAATTTATGCCCATTAAGAAAAGCATAATCAACCGATAATTGAAGAGCTAAGTCGAAGATCAAGTTATATCTATCAGATTTTGGGAAAAATTGGAATTTTCTGTCGGAAGAATATTCTAAATACTACTTTATACATAGCACATTGTCTATTTTTTTAAATCATAAATCGTGGCAGTTTTCAAAACTTATAGATTGAATGCTTTATTACTCTAAAATAATAATTACAAATCATTAAACTCAATTTTTCTCTGACTCACATTTTTTTTACATAACATGTTTTTTCCCTTCGCTCTTCAATTGTTTGGTCAAAATATTGAATTTTTATTTATTGAGGTAAGTAGTATTAGAAATTAACAAAAAAAAAATTAATAATAATAATTAAAAAACAAATTATTGATCAATGCTGTGAATCGATTTTCACAATAAAATCTTTTAAAGGATAGACATTATTTTTTTTCAATATTATAATATTGGATGGTATCTTGAAGCCGTGTTGGGACAGAGTGTTTAGATGCCTTGATATCAATCAGACTTGAGCAGTTTGAAATTTATTTCGTTGCGGACCACGGAATGAATCTCGACCTTCCCACTCTGGTTATAATAGGTTGGTAACCTTTAAGAATAACGCGTCCTTTTTGCCTTAGAAGCAGAAAGTTGTAAAATATTTTTAAAAAAATTAAAAAAAAAAAAAATGGTTGTTAGTCTATTTCAGATTGAATTAAAGTTCTTAATATACAAAATTTGGCCCATGTTAATGATTTTAGCCAAGGTCCTCCAAATTTCGGCCCGAGTTAAACCAATTGGGCCCGCTATAGTTTAATTTGTTTAAATTGTAAAATTTGTAATATAAATTAATTGTTAGGATTGACTACATTGAGATATATAGTAGCCTAATGACATCCTTCCTTATTTTTTCATTCCGTGTTATGTTTTTAAATAGAATTGTGTTGCTTGTGTTAAATAGAATAAAAATAAAAAACATTAATAATTGAAAGTTGGCTTATTATTACTACAAACAAAAATCATTTAAAATAATAATCAGATGAGTTTATTAAATGGCCACAAAAGCAACACAATAACTTAGATATATAACGAAACTGAACATCTTAAATGTAATTAAGTGCTACAATTTACCTTCTTAAATCATCAAAAATTGCAATTACTTGAAAAATCGGGCATACTCAAGATATCGTAAGTATGAATCGAAACCTAGACCTATTTATACATCCCTAATCGATCTATATGTTTTTATAATAATGAGCAAGGATGTTCAGTCTTCTTCCTATGGTTGAACTTCATACCCCTATTATAAGAGTAGATTTAAAGTAAAGAGAGGTTTTTGTTATTATTATTTTAAACATTTTATTTGGCTTTACAGTAGTTGTAGTATAATGAAATATAATTATTACTGAATTGAACTAAAAAAAGTAGAATGGTCTTTTACACCTCCCCCACCAAATTACGCCTCGAATGACCTATAAATCAGCCAGTATACCGCTCCTCAGACGTTAACACCGCCTATCAATCGCAGGCGGAACAAGATCAGGACCACTATCAAGATCTGAGAACTACATCAGGAACCGTAGAGCCATCAGTTACCTGCGATGTGTATGAACCCCGACGACAAGATCCGTTTCTTATAGCCTTAATGAGAGATACCCCGGCCTGTGTGGGAAAGACACATCTGGGCTGGATGCAAATGCGACAGTCGTGCCATCTCCTTGCCATGACCAGCTGCATCTTCGGTCCACTTTCTAGAGTCCCCTCCTTTTTAGAACTAACGAGACACCGCGAGGCTCGGATCCGGGCTACTGTGACTTGGTTCTAATGTAAATTGACGGCCGTTTAGATATTTGTCGATATTATCTCCTAGCTCTCTAGTGTCTTTAGCATATTTTCGCTTTCGCTCTTATTATTGTGGATCTTCTTTCACCTTATTTACAAAGATGGAAATGTTGACTTGATATAACGGTGCGCCTTACTTAATTTGCATGGGTCCTTTGTGAGCTTTAAGGATAGAGCTATCAGCTGACTGGAACGATTGTACACATAAATAATCCGATTATTTTTTAGCTTAAGGAAAAACTAAAAAAAAAATTGTTGATATATATATATATATATATATATATATATATATATATATATATATATATATATATATATAATAATAACAATAATATATATATCTATATATTCTAAAAAGATAGTATTGGGTAGATATTTTAAGTAAATAAATTGAACAACTCAAAAAAATTCAATAATTATAATTAAATTATTATAGGAAGAATAAACAAAGTCTTTATCTCTAATAACTGCTAATAACTATGGTCATAAGCCATCTATGGTCATAATCTTATTCAGCCTTCACTGGCTTATAATGTCAAATACACAGTTGATGAAGAAGGAAATACGCTAGGATGCTCTGACGTCCTCTCTCTATAAGCTGAGGTGTTGATCAGACTGAGTGTAAATATTGCACAATAGAAAGATATTGTAAATATTTCTGTCATATTAATGATGATTTTTTTCTTTCTTTTCTTCGATTATTGGTTTTTTGTATGTGAACTATAAATGGACCAATTAATCTCAACTACTTATAATCCTTGAATGCGGCAGTTAGTGGTATTTAATAACAAATAAAAACAGATTTTATATAGGAAAAATTAAAAAAAAAAAAGAAGAAGTAAATATTATAACTAATCGGTCAGGGTTCTTCCATTCGGGAATCACAGAGTGGGCCAAACAGGCACGAAAAAAATTCAATTTTTGAACATTTAATATTGGAATGGAAATTAGAAAAATGAAAATCGTATCAAAGCAAGACTAGTTAGGAATACTCGGGCCTGTTTGTGAAATGATTTGACTTAAAAAAAAACAATTGAATAACAGAGTATATTGTTGAATAAATATATGCTAACTTCGTCTCGGGTCGATGAGCGAAAAATTAAGAGAAACTTGCTTAGTTATGTGATAATCACAATATAAATGGAAGATTTTCTTATCTTTTCATTCATCAACCCGAGACGAAGTTAGCACCGATGAAGTTTGCATTTATTCAACAATATACTCTGTTATTTAATTGTTTTTATTTTTATTTAATTGTTAAGTCAAATCATTTCAAAAACTGGCCCGAGTATTTCAGTTGACAGGAACTCTCTCTATTTTTTCAACGAAGTATTAAATCCTTCAATAATTAAAAAATGTTTAAGGTAACCTTTAATCAAACATGTAAGAAAAAACTGTCAGAAAAGATGTTAAATTCAAAATAAAATTCACGCAATGCATGGACAAATATAATATCGGTGAGACACCTCAAAATTAAAAAAAAAAAAACAGATTAAAACAGCTCATGATAAATTAAAAAATTCCTAAAAATATAAAAACTACTACATTAGCGAAACAGTATTATGAACAAACATACATTTGACTTCAACGCTGTAAAAATCCTTAATAGTGTGGAAAATAATAAAATTCGAAAATTGATTGAATCAATTTATGTAACAAAAAATATATTCAGTGCATCATTTTTTAATCAGATACAAAAATATAGGGCATTATGTAGATATGTTAAATAACATTAAAATTTTATTATTGCAATAGTATCTTAAAATAATCAAATGAATAGCTAAAATAAGACAAGTTGAATTAAACCTTTAACGATAAGCTAGCAGAAATAGCCCTTTCAGGAACAGTGAAGAGTTAGGACATAAAACTATAAAACTATAAAAGATAGTAATAAAACGAGGTAAAAATTGACATATTTCATATTAAAATCTTCATTTTTTCAATTTAATGAATTGTATTAAATTATAATAAAAACTGCCACAATTTATTTTTTTTCAGCTTACAAAACATAATGAAATAATGTAATGGTGAAAAATATTAAATAACAGAAATGCTGAAGAAATTCCAAGTATTGTGAATATATTATTTATTTTAGTAATGATTACTGAAATAAGTACGTGATTATATAATAGTTATAATTAATTTGGTAATTATATTTTATTTAATGTATATTTTATTTATTACATAAATAGGAATAAAATAATATACTAGTGTTTTATCATAATTTATTTATCTTTAAATGCCATTGATACTTGTATGTTGGGAACCTGATGATGAACCAACTTGGCACGAAATGTTGATAAAAATGGAAAAATAAAATATTTTAGAATTATTTAATTATACCTGCTTGAAAAAAAAATAAATAAATAAGATAAAACTGATTAAAACTCAAGAAATGTTTTTTGGTTCTATACGAAATCAAACGTGGTATTTAATTTATACAATTTAAATTAAGGTATTTCAAATTTTGAAGTTATCCTTTTAAGTTTTAAACTTAATAAAATGAACTCGGATAATTTTTTTCACCACTGACACGAGTCAGTATTATCTTACACTATTTCTTCTAGACTAACAGCTCTCAGCCAGACTAACAGTTGTACATCTCTCTTCAGCTCATGAGCATTTCAAAATTCAGTGTATGCTGAAGTGTTTAGTAGGGATGTATTATCTCCATTTAGTTCTATAAAGCAGTTGAAGTGGTGTATGCACTATCACTAGCCTAAACCAATGTGACTGCGTGCTTTTCAGTTCCGATGACGCCACATATGAATACCAGATCTTATTAAAAAAGGAATGGTTAGTGATACATTATCCATGATGGTGAACGATGGAGTTTGATAAAGAGCCTTGAATCTGGACGTTCTCTTTGACAGCCTTTAAATATTAAGACATGTGAAATATCATAATTTCAGGATTTTGCTTCTTAAAGATGTTTTCATAGACCAGTTATCCCAGTCTAAGTCTTTATTTATTTTATCACTGCACAATTTAATCTTCACATACTTTTTTATTTATTCCATGCCACAATTTCATACTTTTTCTATCTTATTTATAACAAGTAACCGAATCCACTCAAGAATCCGTAAACGATTCTTCGTTCATTAGACGATTAGAAGCCCTCGGCGAATGGAGCGATCCTCCAGAGACAGACTATAGAGCAGTAGGAGGCAGGTAGGTCCCCGGAGTGGCAATTCACCACTTTCTGGAGGAACTTGGCCGGCTGAGGTCGATAACTTACACAATTGGAGCTGAGGCTATCCTGCCCTTATCTGTCTCAATAGATCTACCCTCAGTCCATTATATTCTTCTTTATAACTTCCAACTCTATACCCATTCCCTTTATATCCGATATCTGCTCGAATACTATAATAACAATGATTTGGAGAAAGTTGCTAATTTATTATTTTTAATTTTTGGTAGAAATGCACGTACCTTGACATCGGGAAGAATTTCAATTATTCCAATAGAACATTAATTTAACTGCATATTTTCAGTTAATTTTATAAATTTCAGTTCTTTTATTTTACATTTTATACTGTAATTGGGTGTATTACTATTATCTTTAAGTCTAAATATTTATTCGTTAATTAAATGGCTCAATGTCTTTACTTAACTATTAAGAGGTATAATGTAATAATAAATTCAATATTCGAAACGAGGGATTCCAGAAGTCAGAGTAAAATAACTTTATTATGCGTTGCACGAGTGAGTTTTTCACTTTCGATAGTGGTACATACAAAAAAAACCTCTCAAATGAAAAGGTTTCTGAAAGTTCCAGAATGAGCTCTCAAGAGAGTTTTAATGTCACGTCACAGCAGGTCTAAACGTTCTCTCCCTCCTCTCGGGGAGTACTATCAGGAAATTCAAATATCTTTTGAACGATTAAAACTACTAGTTTTTATTCACAAATTTACAATTACAAATGATCATTTTACATGATTACGGATCCCAGATCCTAATAATTAAACAATTTTAGATTTGATTAATAAATAAAACTTAATATAATTTATAAATGCAGCATAATTTTAGGTGATGATAGTAGGAACAATTAATTTTGTTGTTAAGAGGACCAGGTGAAAATGGAATATATAAATAAAGATTATATTTTGTATTTTTCCCAGTGATTAAAACTGTCCTTGGTACGGCATGTTTTTCAATTTTTCTAAAATTTAAGCTTTAATATCTCCGATGGATATGGAGTTAAAAGTCTGAAATTCACAAAAGTTACAGTGTTTTAGAAGACACTTATACTAAATGAAAACCTTACTTCTTTATTTGCTTGATCAAAGCTTGGTGACTGAAAATGTTAGCATTTGCGGTTTCGTCGATGGTTCAAATAATATTTGATTTAAAAATATCAAACAAACACCATTTTAAAGGCAATGTTTTAAGTTAAAAAAAACTTATTCTTTGTACATATAATTTATTCCGATTCCTAATATAATAAAAATTGACCTCAAGTTTAACGCTCAACTAAAAAAAAAAATTTTTTCAAATGATTTTTTTTGTGATTAATTATGCCATCATTGTATCACCTGATACAAAATTAAGTACGCATCATATGTCATAATTTTATAAACATATTCATTTGTTAGGAAAACATTTATAAATGAAAAAAATATTCCGTGTTTCAGTTAAAACTTGCACCACTCAGACGTTTCGTTTGCTTACCACGTTTTCCGCCATTTGCGAGCAGTTATCAAACTTAAACCAAGCAAATAAAAAGTAAAGTTTTCATGTACTATACAAGGCTTCTAAACCACTGTAGAGTTATTTATAGTACTCCTTCTCATAGAAAAATAGTCTGAAACCGGATTTTTGTTTAAATGGAGGGCTAAACTTCAAGTCAATTTTTATCATATGAGGATTTGGAATAAATTAAATATACTAAGAATAAGTTTTTTAGCTTACAGCATTGCTTTTTATTAGGCGTTTGTTTGATCTTTCTAAGTCATATAGCTTTTGAATTATCGACGATACTGCATTTACTGAAATGCATGGCCGGTAGAACCGAAGAAAATTTTTTTTTTTTTATTTTATTAAATCATAAAAAAATTAATGTTACATTTATAAGGATTGATATTTATTCATCAGGTGAACCTACTATTAGGACCTTGTACCTTTCTTCTACGATGTTTGCGATATGCTTGACTCAACACTCAAAATAGGTCGACTTTACTCGCTTACTCTGTAACCGCTTTAACCCCGAATTCAAAAATTATTTTTTCAATCTCTAATGACAAATTTTCTCTGTTAAATGCTAACAATTGTTTCTTTATAGCATTTACGTAAGCGGAGCTATGAGTGTTTAAAAATGGCGCCAAAAACATCTTTGAATTTTTCTGTCCTAACGCCCCCGATGGAGGGACGCCATTCTACGATAAAAATTATCTATTTTAAATTATGGTTATCCGTTAAAATTGTTCTTAAATCTTATGAACTTCTTCATTATTATCAATATTTATCTTATATCCTTTCCGAAATCTTGTCATAAGCATAATTTATTCTAAACAATGACCTATTCCAATGAGTAAATATAAAATGAATCTGGAAAAATAAACCCACGGAAGCTATTGTGCCGTTGTAATAGCCCTAATGCAGGAGGCACGGGCTGGCGGCCCATATTGGGTTTCAGCTAGGCCTGCCTGTAAATCCCATTCAATGTAAACCGGATTTGCAAAATCGCTATTCGATCAGCCGTCTACACTGGGCACTGTTAATGCACTCTATATAGAACACTATAAAGAGTCTATAGAGTTCCTATAAAGAGGGCTCAATGATATGGCTTTCTGTTGACACAGGATACACAACAATAGTTATGGCGTAATGAACAATTTCTGTTTGAACGGGAGGAAATTATGTCCTTAATATCCGGCGCATCTGCATCTCTATGCTTGCCGGAAGTCGATGAATGGCAATTTGTAGTTCGCGGCGTATATTATTCTACCTACTTCTATCAGCTTCCAGACCATTTTAGTTCTAAAAATACGTCTTTTTTTCTAAAGAGAATGAAATATAAGGAAGGAGATGGTCTGTGTGGCGGTGAAGGAAAAAAATAAAATAGTTGTAACTACTTTCTTATGTATAAGTCTTATCCTATCCTTCATAGCCTCTAGAGCCCTGATGAGAGCCTACAGTGTGGGTCGAAAAGTCGGCATTAAAATAAATAGTTACAACTATTTAATTTTTTCTTGACCGCCACCCGGACCATCTCCTTATTGATATGCTATCAACTGTCAATACACATTCAGAAAAAAAAATTATAATAAAATATAGTTCCTTCTCGTTTTTACCGGTTCACAACATACTTCTCAGACGCAGAATAAACTATACCTAAGATATGTCCTATACAGTACGTTGTAATAATATTAAGCCTAGGTTGTGCGTTATTTATGTTTAGTGTATGAATAAAAATCAAGGAATGGATCACGTAAGTGTAAAATAAGAATTTTTTTTTCAGATTAAAATAAGAATCGAATTGCAATTTAGAGTTGGAGAAACTATAAATTTAATACCAGATTTTACACTCATTGCACTATATAGGACACTGACACCAGCACCACCCCCACTTAGATGGCAGAAAGTAGTGGAAGGAAACAGAATGTGAAATGGACACTAAATTTAGTTTAAGGTATTAGTTAAGTTGATTAGATTAGGATTAAACTAGTTGTATAAAAGAAAAACAAACAGAAAAATAAAGTGTGCCCCAACACCTTTGTTATAATAAGAATTAAATAAGAAATAACAATGTAAAACCTATACCACAAAAATTCCTTAAAATGAAGCCCAGCTTCAGCAAAAGGACAAACATCAAATTAAATGTATATATCTGCAAATATAAGTATCCAGAGATACTTAAAAAAAAAAAAAAAAAAAAAAAAAAAAAAAAAAAAAAAAAAACACTCATTGCTCTAGTATTATAGCCAATCATAAACATGTGACTTTTTAATGCCAAATCAAAACTTTTTGAAGAGGTAGATGATGAAGTATGTCTTAGAAGAATATACTATAGCTGAATAATGTGATCCCTTGTCAACAGAAAAGATCACTAAAAATCTTTCTGCTCCAACTAATTTTTAAGAACACCAAAAATGACTTCTTAAATATGTGAAATAAAAATTAAAAGAGATTAAATCATGACCCATTGAAAAAAAGTTCATATGTTATTTCATCTTTTTGAAATCTTTATTTCCAAAACAATTTGTCTGTAATTACTATAATAATATAAACCTATATAATATGGTATTCACTATCACTTATATTATTAAGAATTTCCATCAGAACCAATTCCTTCTGAAAATACTACGCGTTTTATCGATTATTGGTCAAGATGTTATCGAAGAAGAGTTTTTTTTTTTTTTTACTTTCACATAGTTATTTATTTTTATACACGTTTTTTATGCGAAAATACTGGTTTTATAGTCCTCTGAGACCGAATAACCAAGTCTCGCAAAATGATCTATTAAGTGGTCTTAAATATCAATTAGGTCTTATATTCGTTGAAATAGATTTTAAATGCCGAATTTTCAAAAAGTCTTCCTCTAAAGCAAGTTAAATTTGATTTATTTAAAATCAACCGTCTTTCATTGTGATTGGTAATAAATAATATATATATATATATATATATATATATATATATATATATATATATATATATATATATATATATATATATATAATATATAAACTATGAACGAATTTGATAATTAACTAAAGGAGAAATATTTTCTCAGGTTAAAAACATATTTCCGAAAATAAGAGTAATAATATAGATGTATCATATACCGTTGAATAGCTAAAATTAATATCTAACATATAAAGGAAAGAAGTTAATGGAGAGTGACGAAAAACGCATAAACTTAATTGATTGTTATTGTTAATAATTTGAACTTTTGTACCACTTAATGGAAACTAATCGTTTTCATAGATACTAAATGGAATTTCCATAGTAACTAAATGGAAACTTTATTTATTATTTAATTATTATTATTGGCGTTCCAAAGAGGGTTGCCTCATTTAGTCAGCGCAGCGCTCCAAGCGTTTCGATCCAATCAATCATCCCCCTGCAGACCCCGGCCAGTCATTTCCTTCTGGATTCCTTCCACTAAACTGTTTCTGGGCCATCCGCATCCTCTCCTCCCTGGCGGAACCCATTCCAGGACTCGGTTCGGCCAGCTGTCGTCCCTGTGCACCGATCCTTTCATTTACCGATGCACCCACATCCATCCTTTGGCGAATTACTTCATTCCTAAATCTACCCAGCCTGGTGACACGGAGGCAATTCCTCCAGAAATCCATCTCAACCGCCTGAACCTTTGAGTACAAACGGGGGTTCATTGTCCACATTTCTTAAGCTTATGTCAGGATAGACTCCATTATGGCTGAGAAGATTTGGCGTTCTCGTTGGAAACCTCCGAATTCCAGAGGACTGGATGTAACATTCGGGTAGCCTTACGGGCTTGCTTCGGCTTCTTTCTGACTTCATGCTCAGACGACCCGGTAGCATCCAAATAAGAGCCCAGGTACTTAAATATATTCACCTTTTCACTGGCTTCCCTACCCAGAAGCGCACCAACATCACTATCGCTAATGACCATGTACTCGGTCTTCTCGAAGTTAATTCTTAAGCCAAATGGAAACTTTAAAAATTTGAAAAAAAAACAACGTTTAAATCTAAGTGAAGTCAGATATTATAAAGGAAACTATTCTTCCTTTTTGTAAATAACTAAAAACATTTCTTTCCCCTACAATAGTTATGCTTATTAATCAATATTACACTAAATATTAAATTATTGAATTTTACACTAACATTAAAGAAATTATTTCGGAAGGAGAAATGCACTAATAGATTTCAAGTTAAGCAATAGTGATCAGGAAATGATTAGCATTGGCAAACAACAACTGAAAATTAAATATTTTAATTTAACAGCTATTTTAAATATTAAAGTTCAGAAAAGACAGTTTGTGGAAACCACTTAAATTAGAAATAAAACGAATATATTTCGGAAAGGGTACTTAATATTGAAGTCAGATACGCTGTAAAAAGTTAACAGTATAACTGGAAATTTTTAAATTTTCACACAATCCAGTTTTTATCACGGCTTTTCATACTTTATCACTATCGGAATAATTCTATATTTAATTGGGCGTAAGTTAAATATTTAAATATAGAGGCCAACTCTCGTGCCTAAGTCAGGAATTAAACACGCATTTCCACTTTATACTTTTCAAAAAATCCAATACCATAAAATACATTTCATTTTCTTTTTTTCGTTCGAGCTTTTTACGGGTATTTTTTGCTTGTCTACTACTAGGTTGTCAATCCAAGCAATTAGAGTGAACGATATTGAACAGAAAAAACATTTTTTCACGGAGTTCTGCTACGAAGGAAGGGGGAAGGTCGGATGTGAGGGATTTTAAAATATAATTTAATTAAAACTTCACAGTTTGACAGGTGGGGTGCATTGGCATGCCGTCATTGGGGGTTGTTCTTGTCAATGAGTTCCTAATTTGACTGTCAGATTGTATATCTTGAATATCAACGAAAAATATAGGTATAGTATTATTGAAAATTCTGAAGAAATCGGAGCAAAATTAAATTATACTCACCCTATTATCTAATGTACAAAAAGAATGGTACTCTGTCAGTTTTGGTGTTGTATTTCCTAGAAGAATTCTACAGTTATATATATTTAAAGAAAAAAATTATCTGCCAAAATTGTGAGAGTTTTGAAAATACCTAAATGAAATGATAAAAAGTTGATTAAATTTTTAAAAAATTAAAAATGTATGTAATAGAATTTAATATTCACAGTTGAAGTTAAAAAGGACACCAGAAGTTGAGGTATACTCAAAACTATTCTACTCTCCTATGTTCAGTTGTTCTTCAAGCCAAACTGCGATTTTTAGTTATTTTCATTTATTTGGAGTTTGTGAAGTCTTTCATCACAACTTATCTGCTTAATATCCAAACATAATTTATTCTTAAATGCTTGTCTTAACTGCATTTTGGCTAGTGTTGCTCATTAAAGTGTCTTATCTAACCAGCAGTATTAAAATTATCATAATTCAGTTAGATCAATATACATAAGTAGGGCAGTATTGTAGAATAAAGACTAACATAATTTCAAAATTGTCTGCAATTATTTCGATCTTTAATTTTTTTTAAATTCATTATCCCTGGTCAATACCCGTGTGGGTCGGATCCGACCAGCCTGACAGATGGATGCGCATATCTCATATTCTTCTTTCTTCAAGGTCTGTGGGAATCTAGATACTCTTCTAATAATTCATGACGAAAGCTAGGGAAGGAAAAAGAAAAAAAATCTATAAAAGAATTAAAATGTTCTGTTATTTAATTTTGTTAAAGTTTTATAAACAAGAATAAATTTTAATCTTTGTGCATTATTGTTTACCAAGCTCAAAAATTGCAATTATGAAGTAACGGGTCGGATACGACTCCAGGTTTATGTTTATGTGACCAATGTTAGCGTTTATAGTGGAAGGTCAAAATGAATATATTTAGAGTTGTTTGAAAATTGTTTGACTTTTTGGTTGTTTTTTTTAAATCATAAGAATTTTCGTAATTATATAGTTCAAAGCACGAAAATGATCATCAGTTGTTGAATTGTTGCGATAAATTCAGAACAAATCATACCCATTACTTTTGCCTTACTAAATATTTCCACAGCTTCTTATGAATGTTAATGTGATATAAAACGCAGATTCTTTTTTATTATATTTACTTCTATTAAGTTCCTTATTGCGCAGTACGTCATTCTTCAACATACCATGTCACAAAGCGACCACCCAACGCTCTGGAATTTCCTGCGTGACTACATACATCTGCATATATTTAATGAGTTACCGTTACCCCTAAATAGAATATGAAACCAGCGAGGCAGTCCCCTGTTTACATCAGCTCGCCGATCTGCTATTCGGCACATGGTGCCCGAGGCGCGCCGTGAATATACTCGCTGGTCCCACGCCCTCATCAGTATGTCCTGTCGATGAGGGAAGGACATCCAAAGGTCGGGGCGTGCGGATTCCTGGCCGTCGTCCGGAGCTACCGTCTTACCCGCTGGAGTCGTCTAGCTATCGAGCGGTTTCGCCGTTGGAAATAGAAAGTTAAATTTTGATCGATTTATATTTAAAGTTTAGGCAAATGACCATTAAATCTAAACACCGTCACATTTTATGGTTTGAAAAAACCCATGTGACTGGCGTCAATTCAATTCAGCCAGCTGCGCATTTTTAGTTAATTATATTTTTCACGAAAAGAGGGATGGGAGTGCATTTTATATTGGTTTCACAACCTCAAGCAAGAATACAATTATAATTGTTTCGGATATATATATATATATATATATATATAATTTTTCAGCTGCCCCCTTAAGATTAAATGAGCTATAATTAGGGGTGTAGAATTGATTTCTAGGCAGAACAACACCATAAAAGTGGGGGTAAATTTCAGTCAACCCCTCCAAATTGAGGGGTGAAAAGCTGCTTTAAAAGGTAATTAAATTATCTTTAAAGCAAAAGTAATTCAACAGAAATCGGACCAGTATTAGCAAAAATGTGGATTATTTAACTTTTTACTTTCCTACCTCGACTAAGTAAAGAAAGTATTTTACAATTTCGATGTACAATTTTCAACAACGGATCTATGCGATTCAGAGCCCACTGAGTCGGAAATTTTTTTTTCGGCCATTGGTCTCTGTGTGTCTCTGACACAATTATCTCTTGATCGGGTAGACCGATTTTGTTGATTATTTTTTTGTTATGTAGGATTTTGTCCCCCGATTCCTTTGTACCTAATCGGACGTATTAATTCATTTATTTTCATCAAGTCGCCTTCGTCAATGGTTGTCTGTCTGGTGATGATATTTGCATTCCAAGTTCAAATGTCAATTTTTGATTATCAAGTTAATTTGTATTTTATTTTGTACGTATATATATATATATATATATATATATATATATATATATATATATATATATATATATATATATATATAGAGAGAGAGAGAGAGAGAGAGAGAGAGATAGATATATGAAACATTTATAAATCAATACTCTGTTTGTATTTTAACAGCCTTTGTATTTTTCATTCATGAAAACTACACTGGTTATTCTTAGTATGTCCTTAGTTATATCAGGAAATTTTTGTACTTAAGGACAACAATCATACTCCAAATTTAGAATTTTATGAAATACTTTATTGATAATTTTAATTATAGAATTTTTTTTTTTATTATCAATGTTATAGAGCATATCTGAGCATTTTATAAGGTTAAAATGTTTCCCAACGATTGAGATAAACAAAAATAGAAATTTCGTCCGTAGGTACAACATTTATAATACTCCTAACAATAATAAAATTCAAGAGACTTTAAGCGATTATTTTAGTATTTCTTAAAATTATGTCGCATGTAGACTATAGTTATTCAAATTTAATAATAAGTTACATCACGTGAAGTGACAAAAATGTACATAACATTATCTCAAGTATTGACACACGTACAGAAACCTCAGAAATTTAGATGTTCATCTACAAATACTCTTTAGCAAAAATCTAATAGTGATAAAAATGTATAGAAATGGGAAAATATTAAAAATATTTGTAAAATGTTATACTTCGAAATTTTTTATATTAAAAAATTGCTCGGCATTTATGGGTCTTTTCAAGTGACCTTTGAATCAGCTGTATAAATTTAGAAGTGGTGTCTTAATTCAAATCCAGAATTTCAGTCGCTCTTAAATGTAAATATCGTTCTCATAAGACGCTATAAGCAAATGGATTAAATGTAACCTTTCTCTAAAAGAATTTATTTAAGAACATACTTAAAAGGTTAGGAGTAATGGTAGGACCCTTTTTGGAATCGGTGATAAGTGTTGGAATTTGAGTACATAGATCAGATAGAGAGAGTTTTTTTATTCCACCGGGTGAAATGTGACGGTTTGTAGTAAAATTTAAAGTAAGCTCACCAAAAGGAATTAGATGCTTCTATTGTTTTTTCCATATAAAATTTGTGATGCATATTTATAACCATGTAGTTTATGATATAATTGGCAGTATAAAAACAAATATAATAATAAAATACATAAAATGATAAATATATCAAATTTTAACATTTCGGAGTATTTACCAACCATAACGTAACAAATTTTGGAAGTAAGATTGCCATAATTTTCAATTGACATATAACAACTTCTTTAAAAATTTGAAAAATATTTAGTTCTGTTTATTTGATTACACTTTTAGCTTATTTAAGATACTTAGAGAAGAGTGGAGAATTTCTACGCATCACTATAACTTAATTTTAAACGGCCATAGACATCTCTAGTTGGCGTTTAACTTAGCATTAGACAAATAAAGATGCCCATCGAAGTGGCTTCACTAACGTGGCCATTCAGACCGGATTATTGAAAAGTTCATGTATTGTTGTTATTTGAATTTATTGGAATATAAAAATCTATATCTTTCACAATGTTTTAACTATTCGCTTAACTATTTATATTTATAATCAGTTGACATTAGCATGATGGTATAGAAGAATCACTCTAATTAGGGATTGATAAATTATTTGCCACTTCTATAAATTTGTTTTATTGAAAACTATTTTCGAATGTTATACATTCATCCTCAGTTCTAAAAACACACAAAAAGTTCAAAAATAAGCAATTCAAAATATAGTTTGGTATTATTATACATATTAAATTAGATTAATATAAATCAGTATTATAAAACATTTCAGAGATTAAAGAAACATATACGTGCATATAATAATAAAAGAGATAATTCCAACTTTACAATTCATTTAAATGAAAAAAATCATAAATTCATCAAAGACTCAGGAGTTAAATTAATACATCACGTTGGAAATATCCTCAAATTATTTATATATGAAGCACTTGAAATAATAAAATCCTTCAAATCCAATCCAATGCTTAAATGACCAAATAAATATCTCCAATAGTCAAATCTTAAATGTATTCCCATCTATAAGATAATTAGATATATACCTAAAAACATGCTTTTCACCTTTCGTTCAATGTTAGTCAATGCGAAAAGAAACCAATACAAACTTTTCTGTTTGATATAATTCATTTAAACCTTGGTGAGTACCAACATGTACTTGATTTCTTGTCTTAATTAAATTCATAATTCATAAATGTTTTATAATACTGATTTATATTTATCTAATTTAATATGTATCATACCAAACTATATTTTGAATTGCTTATTTTTGAATTTTTTGTGTGTTTTTAGAACTGAGGATGAATGTATAACATTCGAAAATAGTTTTCAATAAAACAAATTTATAGAACTGGCAAATAATTTATCAATCCCTAGTTATATTTATAATCTATGATCCTTTATTAACGTATACATATGTAATAATTTAGATGTTTGCCAATAATTTTGATAGGGTAGAGTAGAGGTGTCGAACAAGCTGACCCAGAGGTAATTTTTTGTGGCCCACAATGTTGAAATAAAGTTTAAAAAAACAATTTTATCGATAATTGTTCTAAATTCATAATGTGTTTTAATATCCTGTCCATATTCCTGAACCCTCGCTTTAAAATATCGATTTTGAAATGTGATACGGCCAGCGGCTTTGATTGAGTTTGACACGCCTGTGGTAGAGCAATACATTTATACGTACATGATGGGGTAACTGTGCGCATGATACTTTAGTCTCAGCCAGTTTTCACCATACGAAGTGGTCAAGATATCTTTGTAACTAGCTGTAAAGCTTCACGGAATTGTAAAAATTTAATCTAAAATTTCAAAAGAAGACGGTTTGGATAATTCAACTCCGAGTGGTGTTCCCAAAAGTTTCAAATGAAGCGTTTATTCCCCGAATGATGTATATATGACAACCCTAAACCGACTACCCCAAGGACAACTCTTGTCCAAGGCTTTTCTGTGCAATAAATAAAAAATAAGTTTAAGAGAGTATCATCTCCTCACTTGTCCAGAATTGTATCCGCACAAAGTTGCACGACCATATGCGTACAGTTACCCGAGGGTCGGGAAACCGTGCGCAAATGGATATGGATAAACAGCAGCTATGATTGGAATGATTGTTTAACTTAAGAAAATAAGAGAAAATTTGATATATGCGCACAGTTCCCCCAGTTTCTATATATTCGAAAAATAGGGTCAGAATAATGCAAATGCGATTAAAAAATCAAAATCACCAAAATTGACTGACGAGAGTATAGCTCTGGCATACAGATATAATATATCTATAATATAATAAATCTATAATGAGATTCCGCCAAAGTAGTTTTAATGGTTGGGCTAATAACAAATATGAATAAATAAATATTGTCCATACATTTTGAAATAAAATAATGAAAAATTATCTCAGCGTATGTTTTTACTTTTACAAAAACATTTCTTCTTTTCAGCCTTTTATTTGTATTTATATATCAAGCCATAAAAAAATAAATAAGAAAATAAATGAAAGTAATTTATTTGCAAAATTTATTTGTTTAAATTAATTAACTCCACTGGCATATAAATATTATTGAACATTTTTAGTTAAATTATTCAAAAACAATACAAGTTAATATCGTAAATCACTCTTAGTGCATTTAATGCTCAATTCATATAAGTTAACAGAGAATATCCACTTTAATTTAATTAAATTACATGAATTGAGTATTAAAATTTTAATAATTAAACGAAATGATATTCAATGGATAATATAGACATTGGGAACTACAACGGTTAGATATATGCAACAAGAATAATTTAAGGTAATCAATTATATTGCTTTTGAATAATATTACGAAAAATGTTCAATGATGGAGAAAACACGTCAAAACCTTGATCGATGAAATATAACAAATGTAGTGATAATAGTGTAATGGGAAGTTGAACATGATAATGTAAAATACATTTTTTAAACAAAAAAAAGTGAACAGCAGTCTTACACATCTCGAATGTCAATGTTTTTTAGTCTCTATTCGTATTTCAAGGAAGTATTATCGTAAAAAAAAAAACTTGAACATTTGATGTTTTGCGATCGATATGAATTTTGTATTTATTATTTTCGAAATTCGTGACGGATTATCTAGCATGCCCGACCGTAAGATTTCGAATCAAGAGGAAGTTTACTGTGAATGGTTGCAAAATATTTAAAAAATATAATTGATTAAAATTATAAAACGGAATTATGATATGAAATAGAAAAAACGACTCAAGTTGAAAACCAACGAAACCTATAAAATCATGTCAACTTCTTCTTTATTATAAATTAAATGAATTATTCATGAAAAAACAAAAAAAACAAAATAACAAGTTCTGATATGAGCAGCTTCTATCCTTATTCTAATGTATATTCCAGTGAAAAAAATTAACGTCTTAATATGAACCATTAATTAATGACAAATTATTACTAAACTATTCTGATTACTTATAAGTAAACACCAATTAAGACAATTATGCTTTGATTTAGTTAAGTTTTTATGTTAGAGGAGTACTATTTAGTTTACCTTATAAGTGAATACTGATAAAAATTACTGCTTTAATTGCATATTGCATCAATATTTCATTCATGCTTTTACTTAACCTTTCCTCTGACGTGGTGATAAATGCTATACCAGCGGGAGAAGCAGTGAATCAGAATGATCACTTTGCATTCTCGCACTTTCAGTTGGCCTATTTTATTCTTTTGCTCAACTTATTAAAATAATTTTTAAAATTTGTTAACTCAAATCAAATCAAATATTTTGATTTTGAAAATTCTTATTTTACTTTACTTTTACTAGGAATACGGTTATCTATAGTTATAAATGGATTTATCATCTCGGTTGTTTGAATTCTGAATGTTAACAACAAAAATGTTCGGTATAAAAATATATTTACAAAAAATTGTTGTAAAAAAAAAAAATTGTAAAGCCCGGTTTTTCACGTCTCTTTTCTGTGTTGTTGTTTTATTTTATGGCACAAAGCATCGATGTCATCAGTGCCAGGTATATTTTTTAGATAAAGGACCCCACAGTATTTTATATCCAAAATGATTTCAATCAAATGCTTTGAAACTTTGCAAGGAGCTAGTTATTGTCATTTTCAGATAACTGCTATGCGGTAAAATCTTTAAATATTTAAATTCTAAATGCGGAATTTAAATATGAGCAATTACTAAGCTTTTTTTTAATGTCGGCATCTAGGGAGTGATTCCTTCGATATCAGCTGAATATGCGTCAGTCTTGAATGCCCAATTATCAGCCGGGTTAATATCACTTTTCTGCGGTTGATGCGACATGATGCCTGCAAAGACTTTACATCCCTTTTTATGCTTTTATGGTTTCTTGAGTAGCCCTTGTCCCACATTTCTTCCCATTCCTTGAATTTTTTTTATTTTTTTTTTTAACGCCATTGATGGTGTTAAATCTAACCGCGACCAGGAAGGCAGCCTTATCCGCTATTTAGTTATCTTTATTCCTCTCATTATTGTCGTTGCCTATTAGTTATCTTTGTTATACTTTGTGTGCGTATTTTATATATTTTATAGATGTATTAACAACCTTATATAATATTGATACCCAAATCTCTTGACTTTATATTATTGTTATTTTAAAACTATTGATTTGGAAATTATCTTCAAAATGACAACTGAAAACAATAAAGTATTCAATCAATATTTTCTGGCAGGAAATAAGGATGGTCATCTCACAAATGTTATAAAGTGCAAATTTTATAGTTTCGAATACATTTTTTTTTAGGTTTTACCGCATAGTGTAATCCCTTATTTATTAATTCTCTTTGTCGTTTTCTTGATTGTACATTTGGCTACATTAATTAATTTGATAACACTAGTTTCAAACAGATAAGTAATGTCGATTTGTCATTTTTCAACAGTATCTAACTTTCAATGCTGTAATAACAGAATTGTACTTACATCTCTGAAGTTGCCCGTCTATTAAAAAAAAACTAATAAATAAAGACAAATATATTTTTTTTTCTGAAAGATTGATTAAAATCGGCGAATGACCCTAGATTTTTTTGTTGGCCCAATACCGTTTCTTTTTATTTTAATTTATGTCACCCTAGACCAAGCGTGTAATATTCCCAGAAAGGGAAAGCAAACAGGGTTTTCGAGAAATGGAGAAGGATGGGAGAAGAGGACTAACAAAGAGGATCGGACCCTATATGAGGTGGAAAGATGAGAGAATGGCTCTCGAGAGTGACCCTTATGAGGAAGGGCAGGGATATTGTCCAGGGCTCAGGTAGAAGGTATACCTTTCAAAAGGCTGATCCTTCAGGATAACACTCTTGGTTACATATCTGCTACTAGTTATGCAATGTCCCCGGCTACCTGCCAGGACAATGGCTTTGCGGTCATCAAAGGATGCGGCTGGTGTAATGTGACACTGGACACTGGACAGAATATTCTTTCGAGGGCTATCTGATCTTGGCTGACAGTACCCCGCAGTATTTTCCTATCCATTATGTATCTACAAGTATGGTTTCAATTTACAATGTAACAAGGACTCTGAAAATATTTCAAAATGACAATCATTATGTTTGGGATTATATTGCTAGTTCCCTCAAGCTCTATTTTTAAATACGCATTAAAAATTATTGATTGTTTTAAATAAGAAGGTGTATGATTATGTTTTGTAAGTTGTATATGTATATATATATATATATATATATATATATATATATATATATATATAATATATGGACATAAATTTTTGATTGACCCAAAATGAAATATGGTAAAATTCACGCTTGTGGTAATGCTATTCTTTAATGATCAAAAAGCCGGATTCTCCAAACTATGCCACGCGAGCTTCTCCAATTCGGCCCATCGTAGTCTTAGTTTTTAGTTGCATTGTAAAATTTATAGTGTAAATAAATCATTCAAAATAATAATCAAATATTTTTATTTAACAACCAATTTTAATACAATTACTGATACGAATATGGTGAGCTGGCTTGTTCTTGCAACAAAAGGATCAAGGAACAAGATTCATATTTAATTCATTTACTATTAGATAAAAATAGAAAAGAATTTTTATTTATCTTATTTTTTATCTAGTATAATTGTTCATATTATCTTCATGTATATAATATTATTTTTAATTTCATTTACTAATTTTTCCTTTTTGTAACTATGGTTAGTCAAAATTACATTTCTTTTGTATATAATTTTTTCGTGTATTAACTTTTGAATTTGACGATATTTAGCTTGTCTTTTATCTTTTTTTTTTTTGGTTTAAATTATTTTATATTTTTTTACATTTTTGCAAATGTATATTTGTTTTTTAGTAGATTTGTAAATTAATCATTATCGTGTTGAGTTGTGGCCATCTCTATTTGTATGGGGATTTTCCCAAAGACAAATGAGCAAATAAACTAAATAATAATAATTCAGAAACTACTTATTACAGAAATAGAGAGTTTATTTATAGTTTATTTTTTGTAGCAATTACTCATGAACATAATGAAACTTACCAATTTTAAATGCAATTATTGATATGAATATGAGGTATAAGTTCTTGATCCTTGGGAGATCGAGGAGCGGTCAGTATGGCTCTTTGGCCGAAATGTTTGGAGATCGCCGATCAAAAGCATGCTATATCTATAATTTTCAAAGTTAGATCGGAAAAATAATTCAAATGATAGATTGGGTGGTTGGAACACCGTGCAAAACTGCATATATTTTAAGACAATTGATTTATTATTTTACTTAGCTCCAAAAATAAATAAATAACTGTATATAAATAAATGTTCCCAATAATGAATGGTCCCAAAACTAATACATGATTTTTAGAAGTCAAAATGTTGATGTTTGCTTCACTGTAGTACTGGCTAAACCTTCATGTACTAACTATATTGCATCTTTAAACATTAGCATATCAAAGGATTCAATTTTATTTTGACGTTGATGATGTGACAAACCAAAAACTTTATGGACTGTGGTTTGGTAGTTAATTTCATCCGTATATGATGATTTCTAATCGAAATGTATTTATGTTAAAAATAAATTAATCCTTTTGAAGAATAGTGATGGATATATTTTTCCAATGTTTCTAATAGTACAAAACGTTACATTAGTGGGTAGTCATTTCATACAAAACTGTGAACAAGAAGAACAGTTATATAAACAATGTTGACAAAACTTTACAATACACTGTACATGAAACTATACTGACATGGATCGCCCCAACTCGACTTACACAGATTCCAGAACGACTACAACGGTCTACAGCAGATGTACACTCGACAACTCCCCGCAAACACAGAACTAGGAAATTTACGACAGTAAATTGCAGTACCGATCCAGGCTAGGCCTAATTAAATCAATATAGTTGATGAATGAGAATCAGCACTCAATATAGAGAAGCTAACCCAATGAGTCATTCATCTCCGGGTTCGAAGTTGATATGTGGGCCTAAGTAGGTTTATAGTTAAACATATTCCGCCTCTTGTTTATTTTATTTAAAATCTCCATGTTTTCCCATTTGGGCAGGATATATCATTTTTAATTTATGAACATGAATGCACGAGAGAGCCTGATGTTCATTTGTAAAACTGACCGAAGTTGTCATGATAAAACTATGTGGTTATAATCTATAAATTTATTAAAAAATATTTTTTTTTTTACTAATGCATTATAAAATACGGTTTGAAATGTCCATAATAATTTTTCAGAAAATTAGATTTCATTTTTATATCTCTTTTCGTTTTTATTCTTACACTTGAATGGTCACATGACAGTTTATCGATCGGTGCGAAGAATTCATAAATTAGTTATACATATTAAAAAAGTTATAATTTTATAATTAAATTTTGGTTAACTTGAGCTTTGTAGAGACGACAAAATATATGTTTGCAAATCTTAAACTATGTCGTCGCTCAAAGAGCAAAAGTTCGTAAGACTAAAAACTGCATTTTCGAGAAGAAGAAAATTAATTAAAAACCATCATAAGGAAAATTAAGAATAAAACAGAAAAATCCGACTCCATCAGCCAAAAATACCCACATACAAAAACTTCAAACTTTCGAGTCAAAAATATTGCGACTCGTTTTAAATGCACCTTGGAATGTGAATAACAAAACCCTACATACTGACTTACACCTGCTGACAGTTGACGAACAAATCAGGACTCTCAAAGATTTTATAATAACTTACATGGACTTATCAACATACTGATTAGAGAAATGGCTACGGCCGACATGCCCATGACTCCGAGGAGAAGACTAAAACGGTTCTGGATGAGTTATCTCCTTTCTTGGCTATCAAAGGTAAGAGATTCAAGCCAAAAAGAGGTACTGATAGGTAACTAACCTTCCTCATGCCTCACTTGTTATTGCTTCCTAAATTGCTAGCTCATTTGCTGATTGTCAACTCACTGTTGACAGGTGCAAATTAATATTTTAAGAGCAAAGTAAAAATAAAAAATAAATAAGGAAAAGTAAATAATGTAAATGATTAACATATTTTTATTGTTCGTTACTTCTCAAATATTAAAAAAACAATTATGATTTTAACTTGAAAGCTGTTTATTTCTGTTGATAAATTAAGGTTGCTCAGAAAATAAATTCTGAAACATGGAGGGCCCTTATATCTTAAAGTGCCATGGGCCCCACTTAGTTAAAAACGGCTCGTAGTGTGACGTGAATTATTGACATTTAAAAAGATTGTTATTAATAATATTTCTTCACATTATTTTGTGTCTATTAACTGCACTTCACTTTCAGTACCTTGAGAAACAAAACATCTCCAATGTACTACATATTTTCCATTTACATGTTCAATAGAGTAAACACAAAAGTCTACAAGCATGAATTAAAACACAAAAAGTGTGAATACGAGTTATAATAATGTGTAACAAAATTTATTTTGAGTTTACCGAAAGTTAACATTTTTGGAGATGAATAGTTTCTCAAATGACTGATTCGACCAAGGGTTTGGAATTAATTAATCTCTGATGTTCGATTAATGTTCGATAGATTTTCATAAATTCAATAGTTGGGAAATATATTTGAAAAAGTTGGCTAGTTTCAGCTAAGAAGGGCGAGTAGGAGGTAGGCAACAATGAAGGGCCGTGTTCCTTTGTGGCGGTCACAGGGTGTCGGAGAGGTCGAACCTCGAGTCACAAAACAATTAAAACAGAGAACATTGCGGATTCCAAACAGCGCACAGCAGTCAGCTCTAACAAAGGGCCAACAAACAACCTCTAACACACCTCCTTACAATAGCTGATAATTTATTCCAGGCATATACAACAAGGCTCCGTCTCGGAAAATTTACAATTTTCCTCCGTACCTTCCCATGGTCTGTATGTAGCCGGAGGGTCGCGATGTCGTCCGGATCGCTGTATGGAAGAGCTGGCCAGTTCTGGCTGGCATTTGGCCCCCGGAGCAGCAGCAAAAGGAAGACGTCTGATACCTATCATGCTAAGACGGTTTTAAGCTTATTATCTGAGTGTGAGTTTCAATAAACCCAAGAAAAAAATGTTTTAGTGCATAGAATAGAGACTGTGAAAAAATCTGAAAAAATAAAGATTCGAGATTTAAGAAGAAAATGTTTAAAGAAAGCTGTAAATTATTAAACTATGTATTATTATTTCCAAATAATCATTTAATTATTTTTTTATCATTTTATATAATAATTCCAAAACACTTTATAATTTTCCTTTATCTTCATAAATGATTGAGATATGGAACTCATGAAACCTCTATTCAGCAGCCATTTAGTGAAAAAATGGCTGATAGTAATGCTGAGTTCCAAGGATCATCCAAGGGTTATCTATAATTTTTTTTAAATCCGGCGTTTTCTCGCAGAAAATCCTCGGACGGCGGACTTTTTTTTAAAATTCGGTTTTGGATGTGTATCTTGAAACATTAAGTCTTTAGTTTTGACTTTTTTTTTTTATCTTGACCCATTACAAAGATGTATAATGGAAAATAATAAACCAAAAACAATTGATTTTTTTTATCGTATTTAGTAATTTTTTGTTTTGTTTTTTCACCTAATGGTCACTTAGGACTATTATGGACATTTTTTATGGACTCGTTTTACATGCTAATGCTAAAGGTTGAACAATGTTTATTCAGCAGTACAACATAAACTACCAGCTCTATTAAATTTGAGAAATAAAATTATCCTTCATCCTTCCTTATAGTAACACATACTTATTTAAACCCATAAGGACACCTTCCTCTCCGATATTCGATATAGGTAAAAAGACTCATATACAAAAACTTCAAACTTTCCAGTCAAAAATATTACTACTCGTTACAAATGCACCTTGGTATGTAACTAACAGACAACTAAATACTGACTTACACCTACCAACAGTTGACGAACATATCAGGACTCTTTATCGAAGATTTTATAATGATTTATACAGACGTATTAATATGGCCGACATGCCAATGATTAAAGAGGTGCTTGATGAGAGATCTCCTTTCTTGACAAACTAAGGTAAAGATTCTAACCAAGCAAGAGGTACGGCTGGGTAATATCCTTCTTAAAGTCTGGCATTTTGTTACTCTTTATATTATTAGCTCATTTTCTGATTGTCAACTCACTGTTGAAAGGTGTAAATTACTATTTTAAGAGAGAAAAAAAAAATATAGAGAAACTTTATAATTTTATAAAGATTTGACCAATTATAACAGGTCTAAATATAATTTTTTTTTTAATTCTTTAATATTCCACTAGCTTCAGCTAAATATCTTTACAGAATTAAATTAAGTTAATAGTTTGGAATTAGCAATTGTGAGCATCATTTAATATTAATTTCTTTACTTCGCATTTTGGAAGCAATTGCGATATTTATAGTAAAACTACTACTTTGTGATACAACTATTAGTATCTTATGATCTTCTGAATACCATTTAAAATTTAGATGTGAAAGGTCCATACATAATATTTCTTCATCCATGGAATCCCATCAGAAGAACTTCCCAATAGGAAAACTATGAATAACTGGATCCCTCCGGGAGTATATTCCCGTCGATGGATCGCTCCTGGAGAAGATGGATGCGATATTAAATCGATATATTAAAGGGAGAGATCGTAATTATCCTTTCTTCGCCGACTGGAAGCTAAACAGCCTATTTGGATGCCGGAGGGCAGACCCCCATATCTCGCTGCTCAGGAGGACACCGTCGCAGCCTTTCCGACAGTCGTAGGACACTTTTTATTGAAGATGGTGTAAATCAACAGCCGACAAGAACTGTGCACAGAGGTGGAAATCCTTTATGGGAAAATCGGGACCACACACGCTCTACAAAAAATAAATAAATAAACCCTCCTTTTGCAGTTGAATCGAAATATCAAATACAATTTTAAACAAATAATAAAGAACTTATTATTGAACGCATAGAGAGAATCTAAAAATATATTAACGACTTCTTGCTATTAGTCATTTTTAAACAACCAGGTTTAAGTTATGATCTATCTCATCTGCTTGTTAACTTCAGCGAATGTTGTATCGTTGATTTAATGATTACTAGTAATAACGCTCGAATTACAGCGTTATTATCTATGTTTATATAAAAAAGACAGTAAGACATATAATATGGGAGTAAAATACCAAAAAGCTGTGTGCCTAGAATGCTCCAAAAAGTGTATCAAGAAAGCATAAATCAAAGGAACTAATATCCGAGAAACGACGTGTCCTGACAAGAAAATTGTTTTCTTCGTATCTTTGATTTTGAGGGTGGATACATTTTTTTTTCTTGGTCGATTACAAAGGTTCATTATTGAAAAAAAATAAACCAAATTTTTGTATAAAATAGATTAAATAGAAAGAATAGATTAAAATTAATGATCATAATTAATAAGTAGTTAGGGAAGCGCTTACGTTTTTCGTTTTTTTTTTTCCATATTTATGAAAGATTCGTTTAAAGGTGGGTGTATTGATTTATTTGTTCGGCCGAGTATCGAGGTTGCATGTTATTGATTGCGTCATATTAGCATACACGCGTGTACCTCGGATTGGTTCCTTTGTGTACGACATCAAGAACAAAAACTGCACCAAAAAGAAGACTAGCCTCGGGCACAAACGAGCCGCACCGTCTATGACAAACGCGAAGTTCAGAGAAGCCATTGTGACCATACAGCACTAAGTCATCGGTGGAATTTCGCCGATGTCTTCTAATATGCTGTGGCAATTATATCGGCGAGAAGAAGAAGACGGCAATTAAAATACCAGCCGGACTCAGTGTGGTCTTGAGGGCATATTTTAGGCTGTCGGATGGGAGAAGGAATCCAACAGCTTGGCTGGCCCGGACAATTCGGTCCTTTTTCGTGGGTTCAGCCACTTTTTGCGAATATGATTTCTCATACTGATAATGCTGTCAGATAGCATTATTTCGTCTGAAAAATACTTTCAGGAGAACGTTCCAATGTTGTTCCAAAAGTAATTTTTAATTTGGGTGTAAAAAAGGCAATACATTTCTTTGGAAAAAAGTAATCTCGATTTGAAATTAAATATTCAATGTTTAATTGTTAATTTAAATTGAAAATTTACCTTGGAAGCCAAAAAATATATCATATTTTTTTTTTTAAACTAAGACCTAAGTGTTGCTTCTTTAATGTAAGAACCGAAGTGGTTGGTTTTTTTTTGTTTTGGTTTTTTCACATCGTGACTTTATGATCATATGTTTATTAATCAATTCCAAATCACGAAAATACATTAATTTACTTTTTATTCGAAACAAATGATTCGGAGATGTACAGTGACGGCAAAAAGGATTTGCACACCCAGTTTTTATAAAACTATCAGTCATAAGGGAAATAATGATCCACTGAACTTCACATTAATAAAAAGTATATTTAAAACTAAAACAATTCTATATTTGTACAATAATTAATTTTAGATTAATGGAGAAAACTTTAAAAAATAATGAAATCCTCTGGCAAAAAGTATTTGCACACTTTGTGTACTATCACTAATATCCTTTGTTTACTATTTATTAATTCTTAGACCAGTAATATCTACTCTATCTATTGTTTTCCTACAATACTAAAGCATTAAGAATTAAATTCCTTAGTCACTGATTAACTATCATGCCGAAAACAAGTGAATTGAGTTTGGGAACTCGAGAAAAAATTGTTTTGTTGCGGGGTCAACAAAAATCATATCTTGAGATTGCAGATTTATTAAGTATAAAATTTTCCACAGTCAGGTACGTCATAAAGAGGTTTGAGGAACGTGGGACAACTGAAAACAAGTGAGCGAAAAGGCCGTCCGAAAAAGTTGAATTCCAGGATGAGAAGAAAGATAAAAAATGAAGCTATGAAGCATCCCTCAGTTCTCGAGACCTGGCTAATATGGTCCATACAACTACTGGTGTTCAGGTTAGTGACAGGAATATCAGATACTGCCTGAATTCTGAAGACCTACATGGTAGAGTACCTCGAAGGAAACCTTATATAAATGAAATCAACCGTAAAAAGCGTCTTGCTTTTGCCAGAGAATATTGACATAAGCCGCTTAGCTTTTGGGAGGATGTCATATTCTCTAATGAAAGCAAGTTCAATTCGTTTGGGTCCGATGGACGAAAGAGTATTTGGAGGCGGCGTAAGGAAGAATTGAAAAAGCAAAATGTTTCTGTTACAGTAAAATATGGTGGTGTACATGTTATGGTATGGGGGTGTGTCTCATACCATGGGGTGGGAAATCTTGTTTCCATTGACGGAATTTTAAATGCTGAGGGTTATGTGAACATTTTGCGCCATAACCTGCATGCAAGTGCCGAAAAAATGAATATCCGGGATCGATAAGTGTTCCAGCAGGACAACGATCCAAAACACACTGCCACCAAAACCAAGGAATGGTTGATATTTAATGTGCGAAGACAGCTGCACACCCCTCCAAAATCACCTGACATAAATATTATAGAAAATTGATGACACATCTTGCATCAGAATGAGAGAAAGCATCACATCACTGTAATACACCATTTGAAACAAGCACTGGTCCAAGAAGGGGAAACAATCAGTCTTGACTTGGTTAAAAACTTGGCCCACTCCATGCCCAGACGTCTACAGGCAATTATTGATGCCAATGGACTTTTTACAAAATATTAAATTTATATTTATTCTCAAAATAAAAAAAATAATCGCAAGTGTGCAAATACTTTATTCCAGAGGATTTCATAATTTTTTTAATTTTTCCCCATTAATCTAAAAAGTTAATTATTGCACACATATAGAATTGTTTTAGTTTTAAATATACTTTTTATTAATGTGAAGTTCTGTGAATTATTATTTACCTTATGACCGATAGTTTTATAAAAACTGAGTGTGCAAATACTTTTTGCCGCCACTGTAGGACCCTCTCATCTTTCGGTGTATTTGGTCTACTAAATGTAATAATGAAGTCTTAAACAGATTATGCTAATTTTATTTACTAAATATAAGGAATTAATACCATTATTCATTATGTGTAAATATAGTAATGATGAATTATAAAAATATTTATATTTTTAATTTTTTAAATAATTAATATAAGATTCTATTATTTATACTTTATTAGTGAATATAGAATAAAGAATTTACTTCCCCATTTTAATCCTTTTTTTATTCGGGAATAACTTTTTTATTTGCATATTATACCGAACATTAAATTAAATATTTGAACTAATTAACACAAACTTTGACAACAGCTTATTTTATTTTGAAAAACCAATAAATACAATTTATTCCGTATTGAGGCATATAAAAATAACAAATAACAATATATTCATTAACACAAAGTATAAATTTATCATTCGTAAATTCGTAAATAATGAATAATAAACTTATTTGGTATTGTTTATTTTAGAAATTATATGTTTTTGAGTTTATTTTTTCACATATTGGTCTATTCTAATAAATAAAGCATGAAAAATTGTAACAAGTGAATCAGCTATTAAGATGATGACAAATAGTATTATTAGGGATTCATAAATTATTTGCCACTTCTATAAATTTATTTTATTGAAAACTAATTTCGAATGTTATACATTCATCCTCAGTTCTAAAAACACCCAAAAAATTCAAAAATAAGCAATTCAAATTATAGTTTGGTATTATTATACATATTAAATTAAATTAATATGAATATTAATACCAAACTATATTTTGAATTCCTTATTTTTGAATTTTTTGTGAGTTTTTAGAACTCAGAATGAATGTAAATTCATTCATGTAAATTCTATAAACTAGTTTTCAATAAAACAAATTTATAGAAGTGGCAAATAATTTATCAATCCCTAATTAGATTGATTCTTCTATACCATCATGCGGATGTCAACTAAATAATATTATGGTTGGTTTAATAATAAAATGTCGGTATTTTAAAATTAAATTAAAAAAATCACTATTGTAAATTATTATCCAGAGCATCTGTGGCTCTAGTGCCCTCAGTCAGTCTCCACTGGTCTTCAATACCAGTGACACGACTGTGTGAGAAGCGTTGGGATCTCCTGGAGCCCGGCTTTGCCATTCACATGTGGGGGGCAGATATTGGTTCGGAGTTACCTGGGCAGATTGCACATATTGTATATAGGTATGAATATGAATATATTGGCTGTTTACTTATTTTGTTATTATTTAAATTGTCTATTCATTTATACCAGTAATGTACATTTTTTTTTTCTTTTTATATGATATTTATTATTTTTATTTTATTTCCTTGTGTTTTTTTTCGTTTATCTTGTATATATGGTATGAATGGATTCTCATAGTCCTAATACCTATTGCCCTTGAGAGTGGCAGTATTATTTGTATTATTTTCCAAATAAAAAACAACTTTAAAATGGCACAAAGACCCGAAAGGTTGTTGCGTAGAGAATTTAAATAAATGGAATTGAATCTAAACGAGTTTTGAATATATTTCCTAAAACTAGAAAAATCTATTAGGATTTTTTTTAAAACCCATAGATAATTGTGATGTCAAAGAGTACTTAAATTAAAAATTCAATAAATTTAGTAGTAATTAGCGTATTATTTGTTTATAGCTATGTATGAGTAAAAAGACATAATTCGGGAACCAATCAAAAACATGCTGTTTAGCATTAACCCGAATTATTTCCTAATGAAAAATTATTTTTTTTACATCCTTCTGAAACTTCCTAAAAAATATCCCGTGGGTCGCTAATTCTGTATTCTTCGAAGGCTATTAGCGTAAATTAAAATAAGTTCTTTGTACGATTTCTCACGTATTTGAAAGGGGTTAAAAGCCTTTAAATGTACGGTAAGTTGCATTGACTTCCCTGAACGGTTTTTTCTCAGTATTAAAATACGGTTTGGCCAACCCGTTATAGCTATTTGTCCTCAGTATCTCTATGCATGGCTCAGCCTGACACAAAACCCACATGTTTGGCATATCCCTACGCCTTTTTACGTTCTATCGGTGAGCATGAATGTTAACTATTTAAAATAGGTAAACGATATTATCAAGAAACTATCACCTCACTTTGCCTAAACTCTAGAAATCAGGAGGTCTAGTGAGACGGCATAGTGAATTCGTTGCACAGATGCGAATTATTATCATTCGCATGGAAGAGTGAAACTGTGAAACATTATAAAGTAGGGTAAGGTTGTGAAAATTTTCATTTAATCGTGCATAAAATTTATTAGTATTCCATTTAGCTGGTGTTTTTATAGTAAATTATATATTTGAGTACACATAAATATAAAGTTTTTGTCCGTAAGTACAATGGTTAGCACCTAGCAGCAGATTAGAAAAACAAAAAAAGAAATATCACAACCGACCACTCTGACATATATTTATATTAAATAATATTGGCACTAAAACCCTGATCTACTCCAAATTTAATACGCTTTATGTCAGAGAGCTCAGTTCATACTTTTACTACAAATTGCTCATAGAATCGGCTACATAACGCCTACTTTCTACTGAACTAATAACATTCGAATCTATGAACAATTTATGCAGTAAAGGTATGAACTGAACTCTCTGACATAAAGCGTATTAAAGTTGGAGTACCTCAGGCCAATGTTTTAGAGCCAATATTATTTAATATAAATGTATGTCAGACTTTTACCACAGTACTAGAAGACTTTACTGGCTACATTTTCTGATGATACAACGATTCTTAGTTATGATAAAAATCCTTTCCAAGCATCCACCACTCATCAAAACCATCTCGGTGGCTTTGCTGGTAGGGCTCAATTACAATACATTGAAATACCCACATCTGAAGAAATTAGATATTCAGGTTTTTACCTGGACAAGAAACTGACTTCGAGAATCCATATTAGGCTAAAACAAAAAGAACTTACCAGACGAAACGGCTATTTATGCAGGTTACTTGACAGACGTTTAAAATTATCTTTAATTAGCGAATGGGTTAGGGACCCATTTCAAAATACTTCTGAAGGTCTCTCAACTGCCGAAGAAGAAATCTATATAGACTTCACGGCAAGTGGTGAAATCAAAAAACAATTTAGTAATAAATTACTCTTTGAATTTTGGGCAGGTTTGGATGGATGAGTTCTCTGCACTAAAAAATAAAGCATTTCGTATACTATTACCATTTTCAACAACGTACATTTGCGAAACCGGATTTTCTGCTGGAGCTACTTTAAAGACAAAATTTATATCTCACTTAAATATAGTAAAAGAGCTTAGAGTGGCAATTTATAACATTAAATCTTTAGTTGAAAAAATTTTCCCTGATTTATAAGTGTATTATATAAGTAAAAAGTGTATTTTATTTTTTATTAAGTCAGAATGTTTTCTGTAAAATAAATTTTTTTTTTATTTTTTGTCGATATATTTATTCTCATTTTTTCTTGATATATTCGCGCCCCCCTTTATGTTTATCACACCCTTCCAGGTTGAGAACCACTGCAATAAGCAATTTGCAAATTTCGGTTAATGTAAAATTTTATTTTATTGTTAATTATAAATATGCTGTAATCAATATTGATATTAGGGCATAAGTTAGATTTATTAATACAACAAAAAGAAAAATATAGCACTACAATCCTGGCTGGGTCTTTGGATCTTGGGTTCATTCTTTGATAGCAACCGATTTAAGGACCAGGTTCCCACTTTATAGAGATTGAATGTTCACTAGGATTCGAATCCACGGCTGGTACATTCTTTTTAACTTTTCTATCTTTGGGGGACTCGAACCTAGATGAGGGAGTTAGAAGTTCAGTGTCTTTTCCACTGAACGAGCCCACTACAAATTACATTTATATAAATTACAAAAGTTTTTATAAGCGTACAATATAATAAACCAAGAGTCAATTAATCTGTAATGTCAATCACGACCTTCATACTCCTTGCTCTACGACTATTTACAGCTCAATCTCGGATTCATCGACGTTAAATGTCCTCCTCGAAGGACGTGTAAGGAGCGGCGAAGGGCACGAGGCTGACATATCCAATAAAAGCCCTAGGAGCGGATATAAGCGTTACTCTAATCTGGCTGGACCAATCAACTGCTCCGGCATCCATCCCAATTTCCCAAGACCCTAATCTGGAGCCTTATGAAACTCGTTTATTTCCAATTATGTCCATCAGATCAAGAACCCCCCCCCTTTATTTAAATTTAAAATTAGAACATCCCCATCACCCTCTACCGTCGCCGGCACGATTTGTCACAGTCTCGAGCTTAACCGGGTCAATAGTCGCTGGTAACTTGTTTTCATTTGGAAAATTTAATTTGTTTCCAAATTGGCAAGGTACTTCCTACTTTAGATTTATTGCTTTATACCGTCACGGTGTAGTTTCCAATATCAGTTGATCTGATCAGTACTGATTGTCCATTTTACAAATTGCCGGGATATATTGCTTTAATGGCCTTCTCAGGAAGAACTGAAGGTCCAAAGGCTTTATCATGAGAAAAGACATGAGAGCCTCAGTCTTCTTTCACACTCGACGAATCTTTTTTCTTTTTCCCTCTGAACCCGTTAATATTTTGGAACTGTGAATTTAAAATAAAAATTTGAATAGTTCCTGGCGAACGCTGTCAAAGATACCGTATCTACTAACCATGATGAGCACATGTGCACATCCAAAGTTTTATTTATTATTTTTTTAAGACTTCATTTTTTCACCTATCGCATATCTTACCGTATACTCCATAGTGATAATCAAGGTTTCCTGAAAAAGTAGTTATGCAGTGCCTGTTGTCGTAATAATAATATGTACGATTTTCTATCAGCTCTCTCCTTATTCAAATAAAACCACAAAATGGGCCAAATACTCAGAATCAAATAAACAAAATCCACCAAAACGGGACATAAATAAAAATATTTAAGTTCTTACCTAAATAGTTCAGGGTCGAACTTCGCTATTCCTATTACGAATAAAGTATGGAAAATTCAACTAATAAATATGGAGATAATGCAAATAAATCCGAGAATATCTGTATATGTTTTTCAACTTTATTACATCTCACATTGTTATATCCGAAATTATAATTTTCTCATTATATTTATTATTTCGATCTGAATTATTTGAATTTAATTATCCACCTCTTTTTTAATCTAATATTCGCTTTTGAAAAACAATTCTGTTTTCACATGACTAATAATAAATAAATAGTAGATTTGATATATTACTTACGTTTCGGCAATTATTAAACTTTTCAATGGACAGCCCGAGTAAGTTTTAAAAAGGAATCGTTCTCTGGGAATATTTTTTTTTTTAGTAATTTAAGCAGAAAGAATGAAGAAAGCGAAGTTCGACCGCAGCCAAGAAGACCCCTGATGAACGGATATCCTCCAAATAGACTCGCCATTTCAATCACTTCTTGTCCATATTGGTCCATTGTTTAGGCAGGACACAGCCCAAGACAAAAGGAGGGCTCTGCTCCGGAGAAATTAAATAAACCCTTTGGAAGGACCCCCGAGGCAGCTACAAAACCTGGCTCTTGCTACTGATTGAATCCCGGTTCACTCCAATGATTAAACTCCTATTTAAGATAGCTTTGTGCCCACATAGCGGTGGGACCGGGTTTGTTATTTTGCGAACTGTTTCCAGATTGTTTCCTCAATAGTACGAATCGGATGAACGAGGTCTTTTTGTCCTCCTCCTGGGGTCCAAAGGATTGTTCCACCTTCCAGTCCATAGGAATTTAATTAAATTATTCCTTTCCTACGATTTTTTTTTTATTCTAGAAGGTTATTTTATTTAGACGTTTTTTCCTTAGAAACTTGTAGTTGCTTCAATCAAAATTAAGTTTCTAAACAAACTTTAGAGGCATAAAAAATAAACACAGCAACTTATTCAGTAGAGCCTGACAATTATCCTTCTTCATTTCATTAATGAGTATTTGAAAACTATTTTTTTTTTTAACTGGTATATAGTAACAGTTGATAATAACAAAAACATTTTCAATAAAAGTTACTTGTTCTGTTTAGATAGTTTTATAGTAATGAATTGGAATGAGGGAAAATAATTGGAATAATAATCCTGTTGAAAACCCTGCTTAGTACAGTGCAAGAATAAAGGTGAGAAGAAGGACACTTATTTGAAACGGTGAAATGAAATAAACAATAGGTAAGGAATAATTTGAAAGATTTTGGACGGTAAAAATTAAAAATAAAATATTTTTTTTATATTGAATATTTAAACAGTAATTTTAAGTTTCTAAAATGTATTACTAGCACTTGTAGAACCATTAGCAGTAATAACGGTTCTTCAGCTCAGCATTTGATCAGGAAGTGCTATTCAACTATTTTAACAAATGGTTTTAAAAATTAAATTAAATTTTAATTTAGTTAAAAATGAGACGGTGATGTAGTTGGGAACCCATTCAAAAGTGAGGTCTCTGCTGTAAAAAAAAAGATACTCTGTTTGTCCTAGTATACTGCCACAAAGCAACAAGCCGAGATGGTTTAACACCAGAAATGCTCAGAAACATGAGAGAACATGGGGAAAAGTTCTTCTCTCTCTTATAAACCTCATCTGGAAGGAAAAAAGGATTCCAAAAGATTGGGAAGTTTCCACCATCATGCCATATTTACAAAAAAGGGAGATAACCGGAAGTGTGAAAATCATAAAGGAATTTCTTTACTGAGTGTTCCATACAAGATATATGCATGGATCCTGGAAAGAAGTTTGAGAATAAAGGCAGGCAGCGTCTTGAATGAGGAGCAATATGGATTCCGTAAGCAGAGAAGCACTAAGGACCTTATCTTCATTATGAGGCAAATCTCCGATAAACTGATCGAGAAGAGGAAAGAGGTAAGCTGCTGTTTTGTGGATCTGATTAAAGCCTTAGACCTAGCGAGAAAGGAAGATTTAGCTAGAGCCCTGGAGAAGCTGGCAGTGGAAACGGGATCCAGGGTGGATATTGAAAAAGACGTAGGAACGAAGTGAGGACAGTCAACTGCACATCTACAGAATTCGAATCAATCACTGACATTCGATAAGGCTGTTGTCCTCAGCCTTCTTCTGTTTATTGTTCTCCTGAACTCATCTCTAAAATGAGGGGATTTTTGGATACCGAAATTAATTATAAGTTAATTATAAGGTAATGGCTTATACTGATGAACTGGTGATTTTTGGGAAGTATGGCAGGAATCTTCAGTATAGTATATTGATCCTAAAAGAGGAACTGGAAAAAATAAATATGCAGATAAACGATGAAAAACTAAAGTAATGAGAATTAACAAGCTCTGGGATCATAATTTTCGTGGAAATGGAAAAATAATAGAATAGGTGGATAGCATAAAAATATCTAGGAGCACACCTAATGGAAAATGGTCCTATAGAATTAGGGAAAGAATACCGTCCGCTGGAAAGTTTTTCAATGATGTAAAAAGGGCCTCCATAGACCGAAGAGAGGTATCAAGGGGAACAAAGGTGGCTATCTTCAAAAACAAGTTCATCCCGATACAGATTTATTCCGACAAACCTTGGACCATTACGACAAAGCACAGGAGTCTCTACTACAGAGTTTCGTGATGAGATTCCTCCGGAGAATTAGGGGTAAAACAAGGCGCGACAGAATAAGGAATAACACTTTAAGGACGAACCTAAAAGTAAAACCTGTAAAAACAGTTATTGAGGAGAATTAACTCCGCGGGTATGGACATGTCAGCAGAATGGATGAAAGGATGGCCAGAACAACCTATGAGACACAGGTAGATGGTCGAAGAGGAAAGCTTAGAAGAAGATGGGAGAAAGGCATAAAAGAAGCTTTTTTAGCCAGAAGAATAGACTGGAGAAGGAAAAGAGATTTGATAGGAGAAAGAGATCTTTGGTCCAGGCTCAGTAAAGGAATCCTAATACACGCAACGGTAGTTTCTTGGAGATTTCTTCCTAATTTATTCCTGCTACGTGGCCTACACATCACATTCGACCGCACTTCATAAAACATACATTGCTTCCTCAAAGAGTTAATATATCTCTCTGCTATAACACCTCATTCCTTGTCTCCTTTCATTTTCGTTAACGGATCCATGCCGAAAATCTTTCTCTCGAAGACAGCAAGCTCTTTCTCTTCTGAGTTGGTCAGGGCACGTCAATTAAGCATATGTTAGTACTGCACATATGAGAGTTAAATAAAGGTTGCAACTGGTCTTTCGAGGCAGTCCCAAATGGCGACAATTGGCATTCCGTATTCGTTGGCCGATCTCAAGAGATACCCTATGCACAGTTAATACTACCCAGAATACGTGAATTGGCCTATATTTTCAAAGGTGAATAGTCTGATTTTATGTGGTTTCTTATTGTTCATCTCTTATATACCCAGTTATTTCCTGATTTAAAATTAGTCCCATATCCATAGCATTAATCTAAGGAAAGCTTACATTAAGCAAAGAAAAGCCTCTAATAAGGCATTCAGAGAGCATGCAGCATTCCAAGTTTTTGTATTCACTTCCACATATCTGTACTGTAAAAGGATACAAGTCATTTTTTGTTTGAATTTTAATAATTATAACAGTAATAAATTCTTTATTTATTCTGGCACATGCCCCATCAGAATAATATTACAGGCAATATTATTCAGCTTTAGCGTAAAATAAAAAATAACAAGAGAATCAACAAATAATAAAAAGATAAATATATAAATAAAATAATTTAAAAAATATATATATAAAATCATAAAGATGTAACTTTTAAGCCTCTAAACAAAAATAAATTTCAAATATTAATAAGTTGAAAATAAATATTGTTAAGAGATAACGAATTTATACTAATTAAAAAAGTACAAATATTTGGGTGATCTGCAAATAGGTAATTAGGTATAACGTCTTCGAGAAAATTATCCTTAATTATCTTAGAGACTTTTGTGAGGAGAGCTCCGCTATCCTCTATGAACAAATTGGCTTTCAAGCACACCTCAGTACTGAACACCACCTCATGAAACTATAGACTGAGGTGTGCAGCGACTTCAAGAGAAACGCAGACACAGCTATGATTTCTATAGACTGCACAAAAGCATTCGACTCCGTGTCTCACGGAATTTTATGTCGCAAGCTAACGGATCTCGATTACCCAGAACAGCTCTATAGTACCATGTCTTTCCTAAATGAACGGAGTCTAGCTGTGCGGATTCGTGATCAGCTCTCCAGAACTATCCTACTGAGATGTGGTGTCCCACAAGCAGCTGTACTATCTCCTGTCTTATTTTCAATTTATACTGCTAATGTAGTTGGCATTAACTAGAGAACAGCGACGATCACCGCTTACGCAGATGATATCGCCATCTACAGCAGCAGTATGAGCGCTAAGGCTGCACTACGACAGGCCGAAACTGTGTGCCAAGAAGTTGTTCAACAACTGCAGGATCTCAACATTAAGGTAAACCCGGCTAAGACGGACTGCGTAGTGTTCGCCTTACAGAAGGGAAAAAAATCAAAACTGCCAAGGAAACTCCAAGTATACTTAGATATCAGACTGGACCGACAAATGACCCTTTCAGCCCACTGCTACTCTAAAGCCCTTCCTTTCACTATGACTAAAAATTAAAATATATAAAAGCATTCTGAGGCCTGCACTGCTGTATGGAGCTCCACTCTTCACCCACCTCCGAGACGGAACATAGCGCCATCTGCAAAAGTTCCAGAATGCGGTATGAGGAAGACCGTCTACATTGAAAAAGAAAATGAAGCCGGAACAACTCCATGAGTTCTTCGACTTACCAACAGTGCCTGAACAGTTCATCAAACGCAGACACATACAATTTTTTTATTCATTACATACATTGACCAACCCCCTATTCTAGACCTTAACACCAGCGTCAGCCCCTGTACGTTGGCAACAATAAATGCTAGAACATGTATAGAACAATATTATATAAATTAAGTAGTTCTAAGATTAGTTTTAAGTAAAAAGTAGAACTCTTAAGTATGCCCAAGCGCTTAAAAATATCAAGAAAATTGTACAAACTCAAACCTATTCCAACTCAAAGACTCCTTAAAATGTAGTCATACTACAGAAAAAGGAGACAGTAAGAAACAATATATAAATAGAAAAAAAAAAAAAATTACCAATACATATCCAAAAGAGGTTTTGAAAAAAAAGAAGACTCTTTTGGAACTGAATTGACAGGAAGTGACTAAATAGGAGGGATTTAAAGGTTTGTGTGGTTAAGTATTGGAGTGACGAAAGGAAGGAGAAAATTCCACAAGCATGAGAATCGGATAAGGGAAGATCACTCGAAAGCTGCGGGCTCAGGAATGGACAGAAGACTTGAATTGAAGGAGATCGTAGATGTAGGATGGACGCGGGATTTGATGATTTGGTAGATGAAGGATGACAAGAAATTCTTACGACGGTAGAAAGAGTAAAGCAACTTCAATTCTTCATAAAATCGGAGGATAGAAACATCCCGCGGGATTCCGAAGATGAATCGTACAAAGCAATTTATCAAACGTTTTATGTTTTCCTCAAGGTTCCCGGAGACACGTCGTACAACATATAACAGTAGTCAAGCTAGTGAAATAATAAGCAGGCAACTAGGAGTTTTCAGGTTTCAAATGGGAAAAGATGGCGAAGGTAATTTTTGACGCTGGATTTAAGTCACATTTGTTTAGTACGTACTTTATCTTTGAGAAGGGATATAAATCAATGAACAATGTCTACATCCCATCTGGACACTGTTTTATTTTTCTTTCATTGACTTTACCTTTTTCTCGAAGGTAAAGTGCATTATAAGCAAATAAAACAAGACTTAAACCCAGTGTCATAAGAAAATTACTTGTACCCCTTTACCTAAAGACCATATATATATATATATATATATATATATATATATATATATATATATATATATAAGTTAAGTGACAGCGGGTTAAAACAGATAAAAAAAAGAATAAGGTTAAAGAAACAACACGTTCAGAGACAAAATCAAGACTGCTTTATTCCTCTTAGTAATCCTACTTATACACATTCCGTTCTTGTTTACACAAGAGATTTGGTATTAAATACAATAATACTATGCTTCAGACTATTATAACTCCCCCCCGCCAGTTTACGAACATTCTTCGTAAACTTCTTACATACACAAAAAAAAATTATAAAACAATTCTCGTTTGTCTTGTCATAAATAAATAAATAAAAAAGAAATATATATACATATACATACAAAAACAAAAAAAAAACTACTTACAGCTATCTGTAACTTAAAAGAACAGAAAGAAACCTCTTGTGGCTTTATAGCCGTTTTAGAACACTCTCGCGCACTTATGGTCACAAAGCAAAATCATAATAATACTACGAAACAAAACACCAAAAAAATGTTGAACAATTTGTTATATACAAAGTTTATGTAATGAGACGAGGATACTCCAGCTTCCAAAGGTGTTTCTACCCTACCAGCGGTAGAAACACCTTTGGAAGCTGGAGTATCCTCGTCTCATTACATAAACTTTGTATATAACAAATTGTTCAACATTTTTTTGGTGTTTTGTTCGATATGAACTGTTCTACGCTTTAGGGGTTTTTTAACACTCTCAATGGTGACAATATTGTGCTCTCTAATTACCATCACCCTGAATGGCCCCTCGTTACGCAGTAACTCTTTACCCCTATTAGTGCCTAGCCTCCTGTACACTATCGTCCCTATTTTCACCTCTCCCATCATATCCCTAAGATTGAGATTGTCTCGAGCGACCCTCTTGCTCTTTTCTTTCTCTATCTTTTCCTGGACTTTCAGCCACAATTTCTTCCGCTCAATAGTGTTGTTGACCACTTCCTCCTCGTCCGCTGACGTGCCCCGATAGTCCCGCCGATGACCGCGAAGCCCGAAAAGTATCTCGAATGGAGAAAAACCCGTTACTGTGTGGATAGAATGGTTGTATGCCACAATAGCCTTTGCCATCGCCACGTCCGGTTCTAGCCCCTTATCCGTTTGGTACACCCTCAGGTGGTCGCTTAATGTGCTATGTAGCCTTTCAATACTTCCCCTGCTCTTGGGATGACCGGGAGTGTTGAGATGCCACACCACGTCCAACAGCTTCATCTCCGCTCTGATGCTGGCGTTATCGAACTCCCGCCCTCCATCGGACGAGATCCGATCTGGAACTCCGTAGAACTGGAACCACAATTTTAGGGCCTCTAACACTGCCTCTGACGATCGTTCCTGAATCTGGTATGTCATCGCTATTTTGCTGAACAGATCAATCATGGTTACCCACTTATAACCCTTCCAAGTAAAAGTATCAATCTGGAGATCGCTCAGCGGAGTATTGGCGGTGGGTGTCTCCTCTTGTCTTCCTCTTGGTGGGTGTCTGTCGTATTTCGTGCTGAGACAGACTTCGCAACCCCTTATGATTTCGTCAATCGTTTTTTTCATCCCCCACCAAAAGTACCTTCTTCGCAACGCCTGCAATGTTTCGTGCACCCCGCGGTGGTTCGTTTTACTCTGATGATAGGCCAGCGTCACCTCTTTCTGCTGCTCGGCATCCCTGAGCGTTTTGACCATAAATTTGCATCGAACGAACGTCCTATCCACTCCTATTCGCTCGGATCGCCATATTCGTTTGATCTTTTCCCAAATAGTGTTATTCCCGACATATAGATGATGGGTTTTACCTGGTTTGGATGCATCCTTCATAGCTCTGCAGATTTGGTCGTACCTAGCTCCCGGCTGCGACCAAATGACCGTGATGCGACTATTTCCATACCGAGTATACTCGTTTTTCATCAACCCTGAGATCCTGGTTTTCCAGATTATTTGTCGATGCTTGTCGTTGACACTTCTTCTAATTCTTCCATGTCCGTCGGTCTTTCGTCGCTTGGGTTCTCATCCTGAAAGATCCTGTCTGTCGTCCGTCGTGGCATACTCACCCTCCCCTTCCGGTGTCCTCTCTCGCAGAAACTACCTCACGTTCCTGGATGATTCCCCTTCGTCTTCCTCTATCACGTTGACCATTAATGCACGGGACTGCCAATCCGCCACCACATTCTCTTTCCCCGGTTTGTACACGATGTCCATGTTGTACTGGCTTAGGAATTCTTTCCACCGAGTGACCCTCGCGGAGGATTCTTTTAACTTTCCAACCCATTGCAGTGGTCTATGATCCGTATGTACTCGGAATCTTCTCCCGAATACGTAGGGTCTGAAGTGGTCAATGGCCCACACAATCCCCAACAGTTCTCTTTCGAGGGCGCTGTACCTGGTTTCTGTCTCCGTAAGGCGCCTACTAGCGTATGCTACGTGACGTTCCCCCCCTTTTCCGTCTTGAGATAATACCGCCCCCAGCGCTTACTCGCTCGCATCCGTTGTGATGGTAAATAACTTTTCGAAATCAGGGAACGCGAGTACTGGCTCCATCTGTAACTTCTCCATACACTTCCGGATGTTGTCTTCTATCACAGGCGTAACTATTATTTTCCGCCCTTTCTTCAGTAGATTATTGAGGGGAATCAAATATTCTGCCATTTCCGGTACGAACCGTCTGTAGTAGTTCAGCGTCCCCAATAACATCCTAATACCTTTTACGTCCCGGGGCACCGCTATCTTCCGTATGGCCTCAACTTTGTTCGCATCAGGTCTGACTCCCTCTTTTGAAATGGTGTGTCCTAAAAAATTGATTTGCCCCTGACCCAATAGTGACTTCTCCTTGGATAATTTTAGTCCGAATTGTCGCATCCTATTAAATACGCTTTGCAAATGTTCTATGTGTTCGCTTTCGGTTTTACTAAAAATTAAGAGATCATCCATATAGATCTGGCATACCGCTTCATCTATACCCCTTAAGAACTCATCCATGAGGCGCTGGAACGTAATGGGAGCGTTTTTTAATCCGAACGGCATCCTAGTGAATTCATAGTGACCTCTTTCAAACGTGAATGCCGTCTTGGGTTGATCCGTCGGATGCATTTTTATTTGGTGGTACCCCGCCTTCAAATCCAATGTACTAAATATAGTTGCCCCGCTCAGCCTGTCTAAAATGTCTTCGAATCGGGGAATCAGGTATTTCTCATAGATAGTGTTCTCATTTAGTTTTCGGTAATCTATCACTACCCTGTATTTTTCCTCGCCCGGTGCGCTCTTTTTCCTCACTGCCCACAATGGACTGTTATAGGGGGATGTGCTATCTATAATTATTTCCTGTTTCTTTAGGCTCTCTATCTCTTCCCGGATATGGTGACGTAACGCTTGAGGATATCTCCTTTCCTTGACGTAGGTCACTCTTTCTTGTTTTAGCGGGATTTCATGCACTGTCTTTCCCGTTGCTCCCAGTATGTCGCCCTCCCTGAAGAAGACATCTCCGTATTCTCTTTTCAACGTTTGTTTCCAGTCTTCCGTTCGATTTATCGCGCCTACCCGTGCCTTCTGGTCCCTTATGAGGCTTTGACATTTAAACCTTTCTCCCCCTATCCTCACGTTCCATTTTTCCTTGCTATTCTTAATCCTCGCGCCTACCTTTCCTAACAGATCACACCCTATAATGACCTGGTAGTCTCGCGGCATACCCCCTACAATATGTACTCTTAAATTAGATCCCCTAGATCCCCATCTATCTAACCCTATCTCTGCTTCCCCCTCTACTTCACATGGGCCACCCAGGATGATTAATTTACAGCAACATACCTGGATCTGGAGTGTCCTCTCTCCACCATTCAGCTTTTCTAGCGCTTCTCGGCACATGATTGTGTTGGAGCTCCCGGTGTCAACCAGACATCTCACTCCGCCCTCCACTTTGATTATAGGCAGACCGCTGTGCTTTCCTCTCACGTTGTAATTTACCAACCTGCGGTCGCCTCTCTGCCGCCACTCCCCTCAGAGATCCTCTCGGTGCTTTCTTCCTCCCGAAACTCGCCTCCAACTGCTCCTCCCGCTCCTCTGTCCGCTTTTCTTGTCCGGATCGTCTACTTCCTCTTCTGATTCAGAATTCTCGGATGTTCCAGTTGAATCAGCTGATGATCCGCTGAGTCTCCGTGAGATACTTCTCCTCCGAACGCTTTGGGCGTTTACCTCCATTGGTTCCGGCTGTGCTGTCTCTCTCCTCCTGTAGATGTAGGGGCACTACCTGGCGATGTGCCCTTCGGTTCCGCACTCGAAACATCTGGCGCGTGGGCATTGCGCTACTAGGTGTCCTTTTCTCCCACAACCGTGACACTTCCGATCTTCTTTCCTACCGCCGTTTCTTGGTCTCGATGGTCCTGGTCTTCTTTCCCCCAGTGCGGCCCTCTCTCTTCCACTATCTCCAAAATCTCTCTTCTTCCAGTTGGTATGTGCAGTTCTGGGTCGTCTATATACCATTCTGCTCCAACCGGTCTCTTCGACTTCCATCCGGGCTTCCTCATCTCTCGCGCTCATATCTACGATTTCTTGAGCGCATTCGACGAAGGTCCGCTCTCTAGGTAGGCCTTCTTTCTTCCCTATCTCTTTGGCCAGTTGCACCTTAAGTACCGTCGACAGGAAGGCCATCGTGGCTTCTACTTCTTCCACACTCCATGTCTCCCGCATTTTCTCTGTAATCCTATTGTACCGGGCTAAGAGTGTCCCTGCATATTGCCCGCTCGACTGTCGTGGCTGTTTGATTTCGCGGAACATTTGGAAGATGTCTTCTTCCGGAGTCCACCTGCCTCCTCCGAACGCCTTCTTCAACCTCTCTTTAACTATCGTCCACGGTGTTTCTTCATCTGCCTGGATCTGATTCAAGATACTTCTTTTTATCCCGCATATTAGGGCTGCCTTCAACGCCTGCGTCTTCACGGCCCAACAGGTTTTCCGATGTCTTCGCTTCTATTCTCATTATTAAGCGATCTCCTCCTTTTAAAAAATGATTAAGCTCACCTGTTTCTCCGGTAAATCTCTCCAGATCCGATACCGCCTTCCTCAGGTCCTTTGACGTTGCTGTTTTAATTTTCAGCCACTCTAGTGCGTTCGCATGCGCTGCCGCCAAGGTGGATGGCCACCTCTCCGGTAGAGGTGGGATCTCCGGCATTGGTGGAACATTCGCTTGTATATTTAACACTGGTGGCCTCAGTATTTCATTGTTCGCCATATCTTCATTCTTTCTCAATCACGCTGTCTAATCACGAAACCGAAATTCAAAAAAAAATGAATCAAAAATCGGGTTTCGGAAAATTTAAGCTCCGACCGAACTTCGTCCCGGGTTTCGGCACCAGTTAAGTGACAGCGGGTTAAAACAGATAAAAAAAGAATAAGGTTAAAGAAACAACACGTTCAGAGACAAAATCAAGACTGCTTTATTCGTCTTAGTAATCCTACTTATATACATTCCGCTCTTGTTTACATAAGAGATTTGGTATTAAATACAATAATGCTATGCTTCAGACTATAACTTATATATATATATATATATTTTTTTTTTTTTTTAAATCATAACTGTCAGTAAACAGCAAGTGAATAATTTACATAAAGAGTTTATGTACAGTGATACATGTGGAAGTAATATAGTTTTCATAAGATAACAAAAGTAAATCAATATAAAAATATAATTAATAAATGATTTAAAAAAGAAAACATTATTTACACCAACTACCGATGAGTTTTATTATTCCATTAATTAATGAAAGAAAAAAGACAAAAACAATCAGTATATTATTGTTTCAAGATTGCGAATCTTTAGCCTTAAATCACTCAAGTTATTGTTATAAAATAGTAAATAGTTCTTAACTATTTTCTGTCAAAGACTTAAGCAATATGACTCAAAATAATTATCTAATAATTATTGCATGCTAACAAAATATTAAAATAGTTATTTATGATTCTGCATAATAATTATTCTTCAGATACAGTATATTTTTATCAGGACGTTATCACTTTAATATATTATAATTTATTCGTGAATTTCGATTCGTTTCTGTCGTCATTCATGGCAGTAGCAATGCTATGTTTGCAATTCTTCTTCCCATGAACTAGCAGTATGTTCCTTTCAGCCGGAGTTGATAACATTATCCAATCATAATCGCCCTTATTAAGCAGACAAGCGTCGAATATTTGCCAGTCAAATGACATCGGCCTCTGAATGATGCAGGTCCCGTGAAGAATCGTAGCTATTCACTGCTCCATGGCACTGTGAAATCGAATCTAAATATCTCTGCTCAGTGACTGACTGTAAAAAGCCCATCCACCCTTCCCCCCGACGATGTTGGGGACACAGGACAGCTGTCGGATTAGACAAATATAATCTGTGCGCAGCACCTGCTCTTGCTAGAAATTAATCCATCATACTCCCCTGTCCTAATGTACATCTTAATACTTCCCTTCCAGCTAATTTGCCGCTACTTAACGACCGTGCATCTGCTAGTATAAATTATTAATTACAAAAATGAAATATTTACAACTGAGAAAGATAAAACTACTCTTCTTTGTCAAATAATAACGATATTCCGCAGTTAAGGACACTAATTAATAGTGATATATGTAACAATCCATACGATAATTACTATCAAGAAAATAAAATACATCAAAATAAAAATAAAAAAGTAAAATAAAATAGTCCAAATTCATGTTAACACTCAGCCTGGTTTGTCCCACCGCTTTTAGAGGTCTAAGCAGGATTCTAAGAGACCCTCCCTCCACATCTCTCTCAACCTCGTCACTGGTATTGAATGCCAGCCGAGACTGAGAAGGGCGCTTTAGCCGAAATTTACTACTGATAGTTCATACTTCATACAAGACATACATATATAGAGAATTAGTCAAAAGAAAATAACGAACCCTAGGAGTGAAATCTAGAAATAAAGTAATAAATTAAATAAAGTAATAAATCTAGAAATAAAGAGTAACAATTTATTATTATTTTAAAATCCTAAAATTTTAATTTATTTTTATCTAAGTTGTAAATACCTCTAAGAAAGCCAATGCGTGTACCCCGAAATGATATATATATATATATAACAATAAACATCAATTTAAAGACCGAAAATAAACACTCAAAACATATACATATTTAAATATCCCAATGTATTCAGCATACTGATACGGAAATACATTTTGATTAAAAAATTATAATTAAATAAGTTAGTCAACTTATTATATAAAATAAACTGTCAACTTATATTAAAGGATGACTGGGGAAGGTCGGAGCAAATAGGACATCTGCAAAGACTTTGGTAATAACATAAGGAAACCCCGACACAATCAACCAGCCGGTAAGGGTTGAAGGAGTCGTCTGTCCCCAGACGGGAGATCAGGCGAAATCTTCAGGCAAGGCCGGGAATTAGAATCGTATAATAGACTTCTGATGGCAGAAACGCTGCTCGGGAAACTTTTACTACAAAATCATATACCTGAGAATCCGAGAAGCCGCCTCGAGAATTTGACGAAAGGCAGAACATGGGAAAAAAAATGCCTGGAAAACTAATTATTTGAAAAGGAATAGGGAGAAGAATAACGATCTGCGGATGTGGAGTAGATAAAAACGAAGGAAGCCAAGACGGAGAAGAATGAAGTGCAAGACTGTCAGCAAAGGAGCTGAGAAGAGTCAAGGCAAACGTAGAAGATACCTGGAAGGATCGTAGTCTAAGGGAATTTAGTAGAAGACTAGGAATCAGATAATTCTCATTGTCAGTCCGTCATATCCATTTGAATGTTTACGTTATGCCATGGCATTATACTCCCAACAATATATTTAGTTGTATTTCTAAGATTCATAGTTTTAAGAGTTTTAATTGTAAAGTTTTTTCAAAATAAAAGTATTATTTTCAGATATGGGCTTTGATTTCATAGATTAACCTATATTCCACCAAATAGTATTGGTTTGGAATTATTATATGCTATTCTAAAAGAAAAAAGTTAAATCACTGTTTTCTATAAGCTGGTATTGACATGCTGACACAGGTCAGCATAAACAACTGAAGAATAAAACAATTATTATGTTAAAACGAATTAATTCAAATTCAGCATCAGGTCCTATATGGCTTTCTCGTGTTAAATTAATTAATTAAAATTTTAAATTGTCCATTCTCTACGGTATTATATCCAGAAATATACATTGACAAAAATATAATTCAGAAACTGACAAACATTTTGGCACCTTAATAAGCATAAGCTATATGAGTACACATGCACATACACACGTGAACAAAATAAAGCCTGTATAAATAATCAATAGAAAAACAATTACAGTTTTATCTAGTTAAAATTAATATTACAATTTTAATTCCAACAGAAAAATTGCTTTAATTTTAACAAAATCATCTATAGAATGTTTATTTAAAGATAAGAAAACCTGTCGACACAAAAGTATGTGGACATTTAAATGGGCACTTTAATAATGAGAAATTGTATATTATAGAACTTGTATATAAAAGTCCTGGCCAAAAAGTTTTTTATCAACTTTTATTATAAAAGTTTTTATAAGAGCCTGTAGTACAAATTCTTTCATGAACCGATTCAAAAAATTTCCTAAGAAAGAGTTCAAGTTAGAACGTATTAAATTTTTAAAAATTAAAAGTGCACATTTATTTTGGAGTTAGTTGAACCAAAACTGCAAACCAGCAACTGTCGCTGAGAAAAATCTAGTTACACTGCTTACTGTAGTTTGATCTAATTTAATCTTATCTTACTATTAGTTAAAGCCAAGACTGGTACAACAGGCCCTAACGCTGAAAGGATGGGTTATTCAACAGGTTACTAAACTATTCTAGGTAGAGTGAGAATTATTAAGTTTATCAGTTAGGAAATAAAAGTTAAGTAGCTCAGGCCGGGTTCAAACCTGCGCCCCTTGAGACTACGTCATCAACACGGTCGTCTACTAAGGCCTAAATATTTAAATTTCTAATTCGTGCTTTCGATGATTATTTCTAATTTGATTTTCTTTAATTTCTTTTCTGCATAAAGAATTTTTTTTTTCTAACTTTCAAAATAATAATGATGGTTAAAAAGATGAAATAAAATAATTAACCTCTAAAACCTCTAATAATATAAGTTCTTGAGAAATTTCTTATCAAAAGGTTCTTTTGTGTTGAACTTTTATGTTAATGCTTTAATTGTAATACAGTTAAACAAACTTTTTGAAAAAGTTCAGTAACTATTTCGAATCTGTTAAAAATTGTTTTTCTGTTAATTTCCTGCCTCTATGAATTTTATAAATTGGTTTATAGTGTTGATTAACAGAAATTAGAATGAATACAAGTGAAATGGTGACAGAGAATAAGATGGTTTTCTTAACACGTTTAGTGTCGATAAGGAGTGTCAGTTTTTGTGAGAAAAAAAAAATACGTTCATCGGTTATTCCACCATAAATTAGAACTGGTCGGTTTTAACCGATGCAAATAACCTGTTTTAGGAAAAACCGGTAATTTTATATGAATTAACTTACCATCAAACATTTTTTTGATGACGTCACAAATAACAGTTACTTAAATAACTTATAACCTCATTGGCAAGACCTTTAATTGAAGTAAATTACACATTCAAGAAATAACCTAAATAAGAAAGACCTATTCACAAGTAAACAAATAGCTAAACCCTGTAAATAACTGATAATTAGAAAAATCTTTGATGGTACTTACCAAAATTACTTATATGAGGCAGTGAGAATGATAGTGGGTGACAAATTTCCTTTTTTTTCGAGAGAATTGATATTCTGTAAATTTTCTTATTAAATATTACGTAAGCAAGATAAAATGGAATGTTTCAATACTTGTCAATAATTCTTTAGAATTTGAAAATATAAGTCGTGCAAATTTTAATGCCTATTTAATAACTTGTTTTAACAGGCTCAAATCCATTACGCCACTTTCATTTCTAATCATAATATAAGCCGATGAGTATCATAGTATAAGTCAAGTTTTGTAACTTTAATAAAATTAATGCTTTGCAAATTTTCTTTTCAAGTATTACGCAAGTGAGATAACATGGATTAATGGCTCTATTTCAGCCACTAAATCTTTAAAATATAATAAAATTAGTTGTGCAAGTGTAGTTATTAAAAAAAAATTCACGTTTCGAGTGTGCCGAACTTTTTAGTAATTTTTTTTTCAAGAGTGCAAAACAATATTAAATTTTCATTAAATATTTCGATATCGGTTTTAGAAGGATTAAAAAAAAAAAAAAAAAAAAAAAGTAAAGGCAATAGAACCTAGCATTCAATTATCAGCATTCTTTCACGTTCCAAGTTCAGCAATACCAAGGAATATTTTTAAGGACACTGAGCTAGAGATAGTTTTCCTTCAAAGGATGAATTAAATTTTGTAAATTTTTAAGGACCTTTCAAACCGACACACTTTAGAGATAATTGAGAATGAAACAGAGAAAGAAAATTAATAACAATAAACTAAAAAGAAATCTGTAAACCCCAAAACCGCTACTGCGTTACTGGTGAACGTGGAATAAATTATGAAAAATTAGAACTAGGAGGTCGGCAGCTGGGCAAAAGGTAGAATGTTTATTTTTTGCTCGAAAGATTTTAGTTTTTTTTTTTTTTAAATATTTTAAATTTATTATTCTCCGATTTGAAATTCAGTTAAAGTTAGAAAACATACATTTAGGCCACAACCTACCTTTCCCGAATACTTTGCACTGACGTCTTTTAAACATTTTTTTAGCCTATCAAATTTTCGAGTTAATAATGTCTTAAAGAATGACATTAGTACTATTTAATCATTCTCGTTATTGACCATTACTCTACACTGTTTAGTATACACTAGAACCAAGGTCTATATTTTATTTCTCAGTTTAAATAATTATTTAAAATCTTTGAAATCTGTCAATGTCAGCAACTTAACTAAATTCTCCAGAAGACATCTAGAATAAAAACAAGGTAAATGTCAAACACGTACTTGAAACTAATCCAAATACAGGTTTTTTTCTCGATATATTCTTCATAGTTTATTATTTTTAATACATTTCCTTTCAATAGCGGATTTCTTTTTATAGTAAAGAAGTTAAAGACAATTTTGTACATCTACACTTTCGAATATCTCTACCACTCTCCAATTTAGAATATATGGAAAATTGATTTGAGAAGAATAAATACAAAAAGTAAGTAAGGAGATGAGTGATTAATAGATATTTACATAAGATAGTTGTGTGGGGTGACCTTCAGGATTTTGGTCCAAAACGTAACAGTCAAATTACCGGAATTTCTGAGATGTACAGAAAAGCAGTTGCGACTAGTAGATAAAATTAGTGGGGTTGCTACTCTAGAAAATTACTGATCTTTGTTTTAAAATTGTGTAAAACGTGTAAAATTGTTCTTAAAAGGACAAAATCAAATTTTACAAATATAAATTGTTACAGCTCATGCTTGGTCAATTTATTTAAAAGTGAAATGCATTCTTCTTGTTTTAATTTACGAGAAAAGGAGCGGATGCAAGGTCATGGTTAAAGTTTCATATTGAAAAATATCTGATGTGGACAACACACGACTTCCTTGTATACCTATTAAACTATAAATCGGTGGCTCAAAAAATGATCCCGAATTTGGTTACTAGTTTCCGAAGATTGCAGTATCTCAAAAACGATTCCGTTATTATATGTCGTTTTCTTTCAGTTGGTAACAAGTTCCCAAGAGATTTCTTCGTGTTCCGTGACAACATTAGAACTGTTAATATCACTAGATAAAGCATTGGAAATCGACAGTTTCAACATTTTAAGCGGAAAAATCCACTCAACTTACATTTTATTGTCCTGCTGCAGACTTGTTCATCTCACAAATGGGGAGGAAACTCAGTATTTTACATTCAAATTTAACACTTAAAACAAGTAATAAAAATGTTTAATTGGATTGGAAACCAAATAGCGTTTGTAACCTTTATTACCGACACATATGATTTCTGTGTTTAATTTTAATACAATTTTTGATGTAAGTTTATTATGACCTTCAAGTAAAGTACCTTTTTCGGCCCACCAATATAAACGAAAATATAGTAAATATATTCATATCGATTTAAAAGTCCTATTTACCAAATTTGAGATGTTTTGGATTATATTTTAATATAATTTTTGGTGAAAGTCTAATATGACCTTCAAGTAAAGTACTGCTTCCGGTTTTTCAATTTAAACCAAAACCTAATAAGTTATTTAAATCAAGATATAAGTTATAAATACTAAATTTGAAAAGTTTTGTATAGTATTTTAATATAATTTTTGATGGAAATCAATTATGACCTTCAAGTAAAGTACCACTTCTGGTTATCAAGCAGTGGCCAAAAAGGGAAGTTCACAACTAGATTTTACAAGAATCCTAAATACAAAATTTCAACTTTCTAAGGCTAACCGTTTTTAAGTTATGCGAGATACGAACGTACATACAGACGCCACGACGAAACTAGTCAAAATGGATTCAGGGATGGTCAAAATGAATATTTCCGTCGAAATCTGGAAACCGAAAATTTTCGCGATTACAATACTTCCTTTACTTCGTACAAGGAAGTAAAAAACGAAAACAAATATGAATCAAATAGAATATTTAGAAGTATGGCACACAGTTCTAAAGCATAACATAAGCGGTGTAAAAAAAACATTATCTTTCTCCGACACACAATGGTCGGCACTGTGAGATCGACAGTGCCAATTTTCAATGACAGCCAAATTTCTACTCGATGGAAATGTGAAGGTCACAGTTCCATACAAATATTTTTGTATCTTTTTCATAAACTATAGCATGGCTACTGGCATTAAGCTTAAGGATTATTTATTGTATAAATATACAGAAATAATTAAAGAAAGGATTATCATATCAAATGTTTTGAAAGGTGCTGCAGTTCCACAGTTCCTAAGCGCAAGCCACCACTGCTCCCTCGGAAAGGAAGGTCGCGAAATGTTGATGATTTCAGTCGAAACATCAAGAAGTCAGAACAACGTGTTTTAGAGAAATTTATAAAGTCTAAAGTTGATGTAATTTGGAACTAATTTATCAAAAAAACAACTGGAAATTAGAAACAACATTAAAATAAGCGCACGACTGGCTATACTTACGATAAAGCTGATTATATTTACGCCGAATTCGAAGGAAGCGTTAACTTTTACTATGTAGGTTACTGTACACTAAAAGATTGTCTTTAATTAATTTATGGAATTTAACTTTTAATATTTGCTAGTATCTTGTTTGTAATAAGAATAAAGTTAAACAATGAGGTTTTTTTTTATTGAGAAAATAATGGGACGTATGGGCACCAATCTAAATTGCGCCAAGGTGTATATTTATATTCTGATTTTAAATCTTGTCAACCACTCAAGAGTAGCAAGATCCACAGATGGACACCGGCTAAGAAGAACAAGCAACAACTGAACCATTACAGTCACTAATTCATCAGTCCAGTGTGAAAGAAAAAAACTTCTAAGCCTGGATAAGAATCCCTTGACGAATCCAAAATTGATTTAGATTCTTTTGACAAGAATCAAAAAACCAAAACTAAAACAAAGTACAATCTAAAACAAAATTCGTAATCGGTCTGCTTATTATATTTTTTTTTTTAGTTTTAGAGTAAACTAGTGAATGATGTGAACAGATAAATCAAAATAAATATAATTTTATCCCTTTTTGTTGAGAAAAAAAATTTGAGTACTAGCTGAATATACATACCCACATCTAGAAATGAACAACTTTACGTTTAACTAATGTTATTTTTGTAGCGGTATGCTGTACAGGCTGTTTTTCTATTTACCTCTGCATATTTGGATACGCAAGACAAATTTTCCTTGCACTCGAAAAGCAAATATAAAATAAAAATAACAACTTTTTATTTATTTAAAAGATGGTGAGGCAGACCTTCGGGCCCAATTAATGCTGCCACTCCTTTACTTTTTATCCTTATTAAAATTTTCCTTCTTTTTTTCTTAATTACACTTGGCCTTATACACCGGCTCCGGAGGTGGGAGGATTAATTAAATTTTTTAACACCCTTGATTCATTACTGTCAACTCCAGCGGCGCTTCTTCCTCCAGGATTATATTTCTACCTTTGTCTTCCAGGAAGGGGAGAAACCACCCTGCTCAAGTGGCCGTTTTACGGAACGAGTTCACCCTCGTGGTTACAGATTGGAAAAAGTACTGTAATGTTAGTGCCAAGTATAAAATTAGTAATATTGCTGAACTATATTTTGTTCTTCCTTTTTTGTAGTTCTTTGTTCCTTACAAAAATATTACTGTGCTGTGTTAAAAAAGATCTATAAATTATCATTTCAAGATGTTAGTGCCTAAATAAATTAATTTTTTTCTTCATAAATTTTATTTCCTACTAGAAATATTTTATGGGTAAAGATCATTCTTATTAAAAATTACTCCAATTTTTAGTTTTAATAACTTAACACTTAGGAATCCAGTAATATAACCAGAGGGAGTAATATTCAGCAGTACTTCTTCCTGTCTTGATGTATTCTACAAAGCTTAATAATATTTAGTTTTGAAAACATAAAAATTAAAAAAAGAAGTTGGCTAGCGACCATTGGTGATCTAACATTAGAATGACTAAACACATCAATAATACCAGATTTAATATGCAATTTTTAATCATATTTTCCCCGAAAAAAAAAACTATTGCAGTGGGTCGAAGGTCGGCGGTGAGTGGCGGGACTGCGCTTTCTATCCGTTTCATAACCCCGAGAGCACGGTTATGGAAGATTGGGAGATGTCTGATATATATATATATATATATATATATATATATATATATATATATATATATATATATTTTTTTTTTTTTTTTTCCCCGCTACCTTTGAGCACCTCCAGCGGCCCCCTTTGGGTCAAATGAGCTGAAATTCGGTATGTAGGGTTTTCTTCCAGGCAAAACGATACCATTAAAGAATGGATAATTTTCAGTCAAAATTTCAGTATGTTTACTTGAAATTTCGGCGTTTTTTAAGTTTTGCGCATCTCTACAGCTCCACCATATTAGTTTATAGGGCTGAAAATTTGTATGTGAATTGATTTGGTGTTCGGGAAGTATCCTTTAAGCTTTTTCGACTTGGTTCCTCCACCCCCCTGGGTTGTCCGATTTTTTAAAACATTTGCGCACCTTTAAAACCCCTCCAAATTGAGTTAGGGAGCATCGAAGGTTAGCGGAGATGCAGAATCTTATAATAAAAGTACGGGTAAATTTTGGTTTGTTAGTTAGGGAACTGTCTTTTGTGGGTCTCGAATTTTTTTCTTACTCCCTCGTTTAATAATATATTTTTTAAAGTTAAAATACGACTTTCGTGACGGAGTTCCACTGCTCAGAGATTTTGTTTAAAACATATTTCATATCTTTAAAAAAATTTAATGCAAAATCTAAGCCTAAGAGATGACGAGCTAAAATCGAGACTACGGAAGGAACGATGAACGACGTCTCGAGCGATAAGATCTCTTACGACAACTAACTGAAGTAGTTTAAGGTTTGCTGCGTAGAAGAGGGTAAGGTGGGTGCTTTAGGGGATTTGTCAATCACGAAGATCAAGAGCGATCGCTCATTGGTCGAACCTGTCAAATCTTTTAGCCTGTCGCTCATTCCGTGTTGTATATCTCCTTTCACTCATAATTTGTTAATTTAGTATTTAAATATAACCAAAAATTCTCTTCAGAAGAATCTGAAAATTTAATTTCCTTAGTACTAGGATATCCATTTCTATGGATTAATAGCCATAAATATTTCAAACATAAAACTAATAATAGGAAACTATAGGATAAAATGGCATCTTTTATGGGCATTTCCGGTAAGAACTAAGAATGTATTTAATTTAAACATAAATAATACCATAACAAATTATTTTGATGAGATGTAGTTCGTATTGTAGCCTCCTCCATTTCTCATCACCCATTGCTGGTTTTCATCTCTCGTTGCTAACGCTCCCATTAAGTACAATCCATTATCATTGTGCATATTCAACAGAAAAGGTCTCATTCTAAATGTGTAAAAATAAAAAATATTAGGTTTTAAAATAAATTAATAGTTATTTTTCCATTTTCCTCATTAGCTCACCACCAACTCTCACCAAAAAACAATGCAGTTTTTTCTTCATTTGAGCACAAAACAAGCATATGATGGGTAATGCAGCGGAGAATCTAACTGCCCTGATCTTGACTACAGATTGATTTCAAATGGCCAACCGGGCCGATAAATCTGCTCTGCGAAGTGTCGGTAGCTAATTTATCGGTGGGAGATCCCTTGCCCGAGATAAAGGACTGCCTTGTTTTTCGCCGTTGAGGGTATGTGTCTTTGGTTTGATGGAAGCTCGCCGTTGCAAAAAGGAGCCGTCCCGGCGTTGACAAAAGAAGGGAAAGGATAAAGAAGAAAGAGTATTAAAGAAGAAGAAGGGAGAAGGGCCTTATAATCAATAATAAAGATTCCGGAGGCTTCGTCGTATCGCCATCTCTTTAACGGCCTCCATACGCCGATGCTAATGGGCACATCTTTACCCTTGATAGACCTCTGGTTCATACGGGGTCGCCTAGCTAGCAGAAACATGTGTACGGCCGTCCATCGGAAGCCTTGCTCATACTCGGAAGAAATTAGCACCAATCAGGACGGAAGCTGAAAAAAACTATATCTCTATACTTATTTATATTAAACCGTGAATAGATATATGTTTGACCGTCTTGAAATAACTATTCAAAATCACATTAGTTCCTCCAGCCTTTTATTGTGAAGATGCTTTGTGAACTGTTACTTTAAAATCTACCTAGTAGAAGTTCGTTAAAGTCGAAGTTAAAATCTACCTAAAGTCGACATTAATCGGTTAAAAATGTATATTCGATATACATTTTTTTCGGGTTGAGATGTAAGAAGTCAATATATACTTCTTGAGTAAATTAAGAGAGATTTGTGTAATCTTGTCATTATTTTTTTTCACCGCTAATTTAATGAACATTTTTAGAATTTTTTTTCGACTATTCACAGAGAAAAATTACGCAAAAAACAATCACGCATTTTTTTTAATCTTTTTTTTTCCTGTCATAACTTAAGGTTAATTTCCCTTGACGAAAATAAAACCAATGAAAAAAACTCTACAAATTACTATATTGTGGTTGATTATTCCCAAATAATTGATCATAAAAAAAATTTTTTTTTTTATATATAATTTATTTTTAACCTGTGGTATCCAAAACACTTTGTTTTTTCTCTATCTTCATAAATGGTTGAAATATAGAGGTATCAAACCTGCCGCCATCTTGGACAAAACGGCTGATGACAATGTCGAGTCCCGAGGAACAACCTGTGGCCTTGGTGACTAAAACAAATCGGTCCAGTAGTCTCAGAAAACCTTAGACGGCAGACGAACTTTTTTTTTAATGCAATTTTTGCACCTATTTTGAAAATTTAAAGAAATTTAGATGGGGATTAATTTTTTTATTTTATTCGTTTACAAAGGTTCATTATCGAAAATTATAATCTTGTTAAATCTACTCGTAATTATTGTTTAGATGTATATATATATATATATATATATATATATATATATATATATATATATATATATATATATATATATATATATATATGCTGGTGCACATTTTGGAATTGTTTACAAAAATATAATATTGCAGTAGTGGTATTATTCACTTATAATTTTTATTAATACTTTATATTATATTTTTCGTTATTTATTTTTTTTTTATTAGATCTATTTCTTTTTAGAACTGTTCAATTTGTAAATAGTTACCATTGATTCAGCTTTAACATTATACTTGTACCTGTTAGAGGATGCTGTTAAATAAATAAACTCTTTCCTTTATCTATTCGGTTGCAGAATATGATGGAAATTCTTAAGTTCGTATTAATAATATTTGAAGGAAAACTTTTCGAGTAAAAGCTTTTCCTTTAAAGTTGGAAGATTTACTTTACACAGAAGTAAATGGATATTGATTACCGTTACCTTTTACTTAAAATAAAAACCACATGGTTCAAAACTACTGAGTGTGGCCAGTAGTTGACTCACCTTAAAGTGGGAAAGGTTGTTTTTTCAGTGCTAAGTGATGGCAGATGTGAATTTGAGAAATATTAAACACTATAAATCTCCCCTTACCTACACTTGTCACAAGTGGTCCCCTTTTTGTCACTACATGATCACCGGATGTGGTACTTTACTTGAAGGTCATAATTGTTTCCCATAAAAAAATATATTAAAATATAATGCAAAACTTCTCAAATTTGGTGTTTAATACATTATATTACATATTAATATAAATAACATAATAAATTTTGGTTAAAATTGGCAAACCAGAAGTGGTACTTTACTTGAAGGTCATATTAGGCTTTCATAAAAAATTACAAAAAAATATGATGTAAAACATCTCAAAATTAGTAAATAGGGCTTTTATATCAAAATGAAAGTATTTACTAGATTTTGGTTAAAATTGGTGAGCCAAAAAGTGTACTTTACTTGAAGGTCATAATAAACTTACATCAGAAATTATATTAAATAAATGTTTGTAACCTTTATCACCGAACCCTATGATAATAGGGTTCGGTGATAAAGATTACAAACATGATTTTTTCCCCACTCTAATTAAACAACTTTATTACTTGTCTAAAGCTTTAAAATTGAGTGTAAAATACTTGTTTTCCTCTCCGTTTGTGAGCTGAACAAGTCTGCAGCAGGAGAATAGGATACAAGCTAAATGGGTTCTCGGCGATGTCGATTTCCAATGTTTTATCTAGTGACGTAGACAGTTCTTATGTTGCCACGGAATACTAAGAAATCTCTTGGGAACTTCTTACCTACTGAAAGAAAACGGATTATAATAACGGAATGAGACCTCCAGAAACAAGAACTTGTTTGTGTCTGTGCGTGGCAACGCCGTGTGTCGCATTTGAGTTACTGTTATCTTCGGAAACTAGGGACCTAATTCAGCATCACTTCTTAAGCCACCGATTTGTAGTTTAATTGGTGTACAAGAAAGTCATGTATTATCCACATCATATATTTAGTTTAGGGAGCGTAAATAAATTGAAAAGGAGGCGTAAGAGAAGTAGACCGCCCCGGGCGCAGGAAGCCCTTAGCACGCCGTGATTTTGAATATCTTTATCGTTTTGAAGAACACAACGTACCACTTTGAGTACAGTGCCACTGCTTGTGGAAAGGATTTCAGGTGTGAATGACGAAAATCGAGGTGGAGCGCTTTCATTCGTTCATAAAATATGTTTACAATATCGAGCAGATCTCGGTTACCAAAAAGGCAGGGGTAAAAAGGATGAAAAGCGCTTCAGCTGATTTTCATGACTGAACATGTTTTCTGTGATACTATTTACTTGTCCATGGAGGATATTCTTGCAGGAATAAGGCAATAATTATAAATACGTCAAGAAAGATTATGTTTCTGTTTTTTTACTTTTGGCCATTAACTTATAATTCTATCTTACATTCGGAAAGAAATCCTTCCCAGTATTTTATTGTTTTTTGTTCTGTTTGGAACCATGGAGACATTGGATAGGAGTTCGGTACCATTAATTTTTTTCCGATGAGGTTAAACCTATAAAGACTAGTAAAGAATTATTTTTGAATCTTAGTATAAGAATTAGCAATATCAATATATCTCACTTTTATTAAGAAGTGCTTTAAAATTATATTTAAAATGCAAACAATTAGTAAAATTGGACGGATTGCGTAAAATATCTAAAAATATCATTTAAAAAATGTCCAAGTATTGCGTGATAAAGTTAGCTATACATTTCACCTAAAGTGTAATGGAAATATTTTGGGAAGCCACTTTTTAAAAGTTACGGCCTAGAGTGGATATTATTAGGAGATAGTGATTCTTTAAATTACTTTTAAATCAGCAATAGTTTATCTCTATTAATTGAAAAGAAGAGTGCGGAAATCTTATGATAATTAGTTTTGGTAAAGATTCATTTAATCACCTCATTTAAAAAAATAAAATATACTAATGAAAATTACAGTCATAAAGCAATATTTTCATTGCATTCACAAATCATATTAAAGTAATTAAAAAGTCATTCTTTGAAGACTAAATGATCCAATTTGTGAAATATTCCTCTCTTCAAATTTATAAGTGGACGATGGTCAGCCCTAACAGTTAGATTCTTAATTTATTTTGAAAACTTTAATGCTAAAAATCTGCTTGTTTCTGTAGAATCACCCATTAATGATTCAAATAGCATAACCTCTGTAGTATTGAGCTTGTAAACAAAGAGGACAATTGTCAACCGTAGCTTAGCCAACTAAAACCTAATTTGTAAGGCAGTAAATAAAATATCAACTAGTGAAGACTGACTCAGAGCCGCCTTAATTATTCAAGATACTTGAGGGACTCTAGGGGTGGATTAAATCTCAATATAATGGCCGGCCAATCAGAGAAGTGTCCTCCCCCTTGTCCAGGATTTCCAGAAATTGTTTCTCTTCTGCGACCCCTGGGGCTATCGAAGGACTTATTGGATAGCGTCCAATGGCACAGCTCCCAGGAGTCCATTACTAGCCATGGTCCGGCGTCGGAGGGGGGTGACGCGTCAATTTTTTAGGCGGATCGCCCCATATGTTCGCTCTGCACAGTTCCTCAGGTCCCCGCCGTCATATAATAAATCTCGACACTTGTCATACTCTGAGACGATTATACGCTTTTTATAAAGTGAATAACTTCCCCTAGGCGATTGCTTTGTATATATTTCATGAAACGTTATTAGGGGTCGGGACCCCCACATCCCTCCTCCCTCACAATTATGGGGCTGATGGTGTTGAAAATTGATTCCCTCATGACGGATTTGTAATTTGAATTCGGGGTGGAGCGCCACCTTATTCTGTGATCGTAGCAGCTCAGTTAGGTAGGAGGCTTCCTATTGTAAGAGACTTCTATTTGTGTAGTTAATTTCTTTAAAATTCATTTTTAGGTTTACAACAGTTATAAACTTCATAATAAATATAGATGATATATCTGTAGACGAAGGAAACTAGTGGTTAAGTAGAAAATTCTAAATTTTTCGGCGTACTGATTATAAGGCTGTTTGACAATTGTCTTTCTCGTGTCTAAATATTGCTATAAGGTTCAACCTTGTGAGCTGTAAAAAATAATTAAAAAAAAAAGATAATTATTTTAATAGTATTCAAATAAGGATGATATGTATTTATTTATACTCTTGGATAAATTAATAAAATTTATTTTTAAAATAACAGAATTAAGGACTGAATTGTTATAGTTGACTTCTATATCGTGTTAAAACAAAAAAAAAATGTAGTGAGGAGATATTGAAACTTTAAATTATAGGGTATCCATAACGGTCCAGGACGGTATATATATATATATATATATATATATATATATATATATATATATATATATATAATTAATTTTAGATATATCTGTAATTAATTATAAGAGCTAATGTCACAACTACTATAAAATCATTTGTGACTTTTAATTCAGATAGTAATGATCCTAGTGGTTGAAACACTTTAAATAAATGAATTATCCTATAATGTTAATAAGAAATTAACGTAACAATATCATAACAAAATAGGAAAATCATAAATCATAAAGTTGATTCTGGAAAAATTAGCACATAATCCAATCAATTTAACAGTTAAACTGGACATATAGTAGAATATTAATATAGTGACTAATAAGAAATTTCAAATACAAAACAAAAAACTATAGTAAAATACAAATAACAGACAGCAAGTAACAAATTTAATGTACTTCAGTCTGATTTTTTTAATACGTTTATAAATGATCCTTCAATAACAGATGATTATATTTTGCGTGTAAAAGGTGTTTTTATATATATTTTTTATTTTATAGGCCATTAGCGGCTTAATTAATAATTACAATTATTAGATGTCATATCATTTTTATAGCGCTCATCGCTCATGAACTGAATTATATTCCTTCTTTATTATATGTACATATATATTTTTAAACTTTCTTTCTATATATAGGTTTATATAAAAACAAATACTGCTTTAAATATATTAATTAATGGAACTTAATTATCTTAAAACAATGTACCAATTTTTTTTCTAATTGGTGTATTTATTTGTTTCAAACGTTACACCCAATTCGATATAATACATTAATTTTTATTATAAATAATATTCACATAACTTTAAACATCTAAACATTACAGCACAAAGAATATCATGAACAAATCGAGATGCGTTAAGTTGGAAGTTATAATATTAAAATGTGAAGAAAGAGAGTAGTAAAGAAAGTTATAATAGAAAACTGCATTAGAAAAAAACAAAACAGAAATGATTATTGGTCTTCATAACGTCACGAAGTTAAAAATAAAACGCTGCAAATTATCACACAATGATTTATTATTTCCACTTAGTAATATTTTAAAAATATCTATTTTGTCCAAGTAAAAAAAAATGAAGCAGTAGGCACCAATGAAAAAGAAATTTGAAGCTTGTCAGAGTGCCGAACTGGGAGTGTTAATGTAAAAAACTGTCAATGCAAGTATGCTGTGATGGAAAATGATACAGAGGAAATATTTGATGTGTACTTCAGTAGAAAAAAAAATGGATAGACTAAGAAAGCTAAAGGAAGTACAGAAATAATCCAAGGAAGGATACAGCAGAGAGATATAAGGAAGTCAGAAGCCTAATAGATAAGTCAGGAGGCCTAGGGTCACGATGACTAGCCGCCCGATCAGTCTACGAAGTTCATTACGCTATATCTCAGCAAATAATGGTCCGATTTAAGAAATTATTAGTTCATTGTGTAGAGAATTTCATTAGCTTTCGTTTAAATACAATAAAAACACCAAACTACGGCTTTTTTTTTTTTATTCGATATTTGGATTCTACGTATCTTGAAAGATAAAACCTCAAATTTTGAGGGGAGGTTACAAAAATCTTTTCCTTGGTCGATTCCAAAGGTCAAATATTGAAAATAATAAACCAATTAATGAGATTAAATAATTTATCAGGAAAAATAAACTGGCGTAAACTAAAACGCATATTTTTCATTTTTCTTTTGTTACATCGTTTTATTAAATTACTTTTTATATTTTTAGTTGAAACCATCTAAATTATAATTAAATCAATCTTATAGTTCTTAATTTATAGAAAAACTGAAGATGCATTAAATGTTTATGTGCAACCCACAGCAGGTGGATAATTGAGGATTGAGGAGCTTTCTTTCAGAAGTCAATATATCCACTTTTGAAAAATTATTACAAAAAAAATATTAGGATGGCAACTGAAGGAGACAAGGCTAGTATTTATTGAAAATCTTGATTTGTAATGCGTTTTGACAGGAGAAAATTTAAGATTTTATATAAAGTAAAAGAATTATAGGTGTAGAATATTAATTTATCAAAAAAAATCTTTGTTTTTGAGAATTGGATGTATTGTATGCATTGACAATAAATAAATAAAAAGTAATTTTCAGTACTTTGAGAAGATAAATTAGACGCTTTGTAAAATAATCATATGAAATTTAAAATAGATATTTAGATTAGTATAATTATACACATTTTAAGGCATTAAAAAGATGAGGCGATAATATAAAGGCGATAAAAAGTAATCGCAAACAACAATTGTAAAGCAGGAAAAGAAAATAACCATATAGAACATTGCTAATGAGAAAACGATGATTAATAATAATTTTTAAAAAACTTTAAATATAAAGTTTAAAAGATATTTTAAGCTGGTAGGAAGATGTAGCGCAACTTTCCTATTTTTTTTTTCCTGATTGAAAATACCAAAGATATGGCGCATTCAAATTAAATGGCCACATTAAAGTAAGCTCCAAAAAATATCTCTTTAGGCTGGCCATTGCTAAAGCCCAAAAGCCGTTTTTCCTTATAACCGTGTAATACCGATTCCGACAGGAGAAACGAATGAAAACTCTTTTATCTTCCGCTCTCTAGAGCTATCGTATTAATTCCATGAAGGGTTCCGTGTTGGGGATTCCAGTTTAAAAAAAAAGTGTTATTAAAAAAATCCACCCCCTTTGTTATAATCGGATTTTCCCGCCCCCTCAAGTAATGGGAAAAGAAGAGAGAGAGAGAGAGAGAGAGAGAGAGAGAGAGAGAGAGAGAGAGAGAGAGAGAGAGAGAGAGAGAGAGAGAGAGAGAGAGAGGAGGAGTTTGAGTGGAAGAGAGAGAAAAAAAAGAAAGGACAGGAATAATCCCGAAGGATGAAAAGACCGTGGAAATTAAAATGATAATGGTTATAGGAAGGGGATTGATAATGGATTGTTTGAAGGCGATGGGCGATATCCCCCATTAGCTGACTCATTGGGACTGGACTCTAATCCTTGCAGGGTGCGGTGTTCGCACATACTGAGCAGCCGGTGTCAGTCAGGACTTAACTGTCTTCTTGGTCGATGACAAATTGCTCCTTCAGTAGGAGCCAGTCTACTATTTTTAACTTCAAATTTTACTCCAAGATGGAAACATGATAGAAAAGTTTTACATAAAGGTAAGAACCAAATTCTGCGGTGTACAACTGCCACTGTTGGAACAAGTCGTTCTTGATTTCCATCCGGTTATGCTTACGTAGACATTCCTTTCGGGTTTGGGTTGATTCTTTTCGAAAACATTGAAAGATAATTTATTGGTTATATAGTCGGTTACATATTCTAAACTGGTTTAACTTCCTATCTTGGGCACCAACATAAAAAAAAAAATACTTATTTCTTCTAGCGCCCCTCAGAAGTATTTTTTTTAATCTTTATTAAAAATGTTCTTTACTTATTGTTTTTTTGCATTTCGTTTTTATTGTGCAACTCGTATGATTGATTTATTATAATTATTATTGAATTTGTAATAGCCTTTAACAGTTTTATCAATCTTATCTCAGTGGTCGAAATTTTAACTGGACCAAGAGAAGAACAATCCCTAACATTTGGAAATAAAACAGAATCCAAAATATGCTTTGAATTTAAAATTATATGAGAACAATTTATGAAAAAAAAAAAAAAAAAAATTGGCTTGAGAAGTTGCTTCTTTTTTAAAGCCAGTAAATGAACTAAAGGCTACTGAAATGAGTGGAAGTGTAAGACATGTGTCTTACAAACCATCATGTGATGGTTTTGACGGTTAATGGTTCTTAGATACAGATGGCTTAGCAATGTTACAAAGCGGAATTTGCTTTCTTCCTATCAGTTGAAGTGAATTATCAGGTATCTATTCTAACATTTATCTTGACATTCAAATTATTCCATAGGTCCTCGACGATTAGGATCATAGTGTGGTTCGACAGAATTTACGGCATCTTCCTGGTCTCACTCATCGGAAGGTAAACGCCGATCGGCCCACTGATGCCACCGTTGCAAATAGCAGACCTTGAGACCAGTCTTATAGTGCTAATGGCATGAGAAGACTTCGACCTTGTAATGGGTCCTGCTTCTCATTTTAGAGTGGGAAAAAAATTACAATTTGAGCAATAATAATAACAATTTCTAACGAATCCGGAGGTTCGAGGTCGACAAACGCACCAATCTCTACCAAGAAAAGAGTCAGAACTTGTAAATAGTCGTGCGAATTCTTACTTCTTACTTCCGGGCAATAGATATGAAATGAGTTATTTCATGAGAGAGAAATAATACGCGTTTCCCAATTTCAATCATATTTTTATTTCTCCTCGAATTTGCTTTCTTTAACTATTATCGAGTCTAGATAAGTAAACTTCTATAAGTGTTCATACTTATTACCCCTCATATCTATATGTATTCTAAATATCATCGCTATAATAGTTTCCACATTTTTACTCAACAAAAACACATCATCAGCATATCTAAGAACGAGTACATAACCTCCTAGTGTTTTAAACCTCTTTCGGCATGAATTACTTTTCTAATGACGTATTCTATTACTAAATAAAACTGGAGAAATAAAATCATCAGGTTTTAAACTTGAAGAGACATCAAACTTCTCAGAAATCGGAGAATAAGGAAAAAAAAACCTGTGTGAAACTTTATTTTTATTTGTAAAAATGTATTGTCTTGAAATATTTTTTATTTTTTTTTGCAATAATTGCAAGGTCAAACATACAAATACAAATTGGAGTAGATCATCTTATGGAATGTTTCTCCCAAGAACAATTGTATACAGGGTTTTCCAGAAATGGAAATCCCAACAATCAAATCATTTCGAGGGACAAAACTCGAAATATAACTAATTCAGAAGTTCTGTACATTTATTTTTTCTATTGAAACAAATGCGATAATTGTATCATTAATAAAGGTCAATCAATGCACAATTATCAGTATTGAATTAGGAGAATTCATGCTTTTCTCATGGACAATTATACGCAGGAAAACTAAGGAATTTGTTCGAATATATGCCAAATGGAATTACCCAAAACGTTGTATATTCTAGAGTATTGCGATGAATTTAAAATTGAATATAACTCTATTTATGATCTATGTGATCCAAATCATAAAAATAATAATGTTTATGTAAATATCTAAGTTTAACTAGGTACAATAATTTATATCAAATTTTCAATTGTGTTCGTTAAATCTATATCTCTTATGTATACTCGTATCTAGCAATAGCCAAGCATTGCCAGGTCAGCTATTATTATACAAAATAAAAGATCACCCAATGATGATGGAAGCGTCACTGAAAGGTTGTTACTAATTATTTAAATGAGGAGTGCAATGAAGAACTCAGAACAAATATTTTCTGCTATTGACAGCTTTTAGCATGATGGGCACAACAGAAATCCTTTCAAGCCTGAATAGGCCGCAAAACAAACTTGTTGACTGGCCATTGTGAGAGACATAGTTCATAACAAGAGGCCGGGGCGACGATAGTAGACAATATGGCAAGCAGATGCCGCTCGTGGAGTGTGACAACTCAATTGTAGCGCAGGACGATGTCCCGCAGGGCCTCTCTTGTTCTCCTAGTTCCGCTCTTTTCTACTATTTTTTTCTCTGCCTATATCCCTCCGGATTTCCTCGGATCTACTACACCGAGTGAGAAATCCAATTGTATATTAATGCCTGCCATATGGAAGAACATGCTGTACATGGAGATAATAGAGACTGAAAAATATATTCCATATGCCACCCACCCCTTGGGGTAGCCTCTTAAGTAAGTATGATTGAATCGGGACTCCTTTAGGCTCCCTGGGGATACGGGGGCAATTGCTTCTAGCAGAGGACATCACCACCCTTCGCTAATAGTATTCTTCTTTCCATTATACAGATAAAAAAAAATTGACCCTAACATCCGTCCTGACAAAGGTATTCACTGAACTATGTAACAGATTTATTATTTTTATAATAAAAAAATTGTCTGGGATGTTTTGTACTCGCAAAAAAAATATCTTTTAATTATCCAATGATAAATTTCCGCGAAGAAAATGAAGTAAAACCGAGTAGGAAACATGTACAGTTCTTGCTAAGGAGATGAGGGAGTTCAAAAAATACCCAACTCAGTGGTGAACCAGTGAGGGCACATATTATAAAATGAAAATTAAAATGGAAAGTTATGAAATAATTTATTACTTTATTACAATTATTTTAGAAGCTGTGATGACCGAGCACGTTGGGACCAGAGTCCCCACCAGTGCCAGAAGAATTAATTTAGTTAATCCTCTTTATGTAAAAAAAATGGGGTCAACATCCACTTTTACCATTCATAATTTCCCACACTATAATATAATAATCGGTTTTACCGATTCCTGGCTCGATCCTATTAAACACCATTAATTTTCTAATAGAGCCGGATATCAATCTGGACCTGGTAATGAATCTACAGCCTTGCCTTACCCACTGAGCTACCTCATATATACATTTTAAATTGAATTTGATTTGACAAAAGCACAAAAATAAAAGACACAATTAAAATTAAATTTCGTTTCCATAACAAATGGAACTACTGATTTGGCTAATTTTAAAGTACTAAACACTGTGAGGAGATAATTAAAAATTTATTTTATAATAACTTGCAGAAAGATCTGAATGAACAGAATAATTAAGACTTAAATAATAGTTAAATTCCATAATTGCTTATGTTAAATAAATAAAATAAAATTTAAATAAAATCGAATTAAGTTAATTTAAATAAAATTGAATTAAATAAATTTAAATAAAATTGAATTATATAAAAACTAAATGAAATTAAAAACAAACAATGAAATTAATAATAATTAAAGAATAAAATAAAAACCGAAATAAAAATTGAATTAAATTTAACTAACTTAAAAAACAATTAGATTAAATGAAATAAAACAAAACAATAATGAAGTAAAAATTAAATAAAAATTAAATTAAATAAAAATCAGATTAAAAAGATCAATAATGATAAAAATTAAATTAAAAAAAAATAAATAATAATAATTTAAAATTAAATTAAAAATAAATAAATAAAATGATAATTAAATTAAATAAAAATCAGATTAAAATACCAAAATTATAATAATTAAATTTAAAAAATAAATAAATTAAAAAAATTAATAATAAAACCAAATTAAAATAAATTAAATCAAATTATAATTAAACTATAATAAAATAAAATAAAAATTAAAGTAAAATTGAATTAAAAAATAGATGTTATTAAATAAAATTTTAATTGAAAATTAAACAATGAAATTAAAAAAATAAAATAAAAATGAAATAAAACTAAATTAAATTAGATTAAATTAAATTAAACTAAATTAAAATAAAATAACAAATAAATAAAAATTTAGTAAGAATAAATATAATATAAATTAAAAAAATAAATAAAAAATACAAATTACAATAAAAACACAAATTAAATTAAATTATAATAAAATAAAGATATGTAAATAAAATAAAATACTAAAATAAAAATTAAATTAAAATTAAATTAAATTAAATTAAAATTAAAATTAAATTAAATTTAAAAAAAAACAAGGAAATTAAAAAATAAAAAAGATATGAAATTAAAATAAATAAAATAAAATAAAATTTAAATTAAATTAAATTATAATAAAAATGAAATAGATATAAATGAAAACGAAAAAAAATTAAATTAAAAAACAAAAAATAAAATAAAAATTTAATAAAAATAAAAATAATATAAATTGAAATAAAAAAAAAATTACATTAAAAACATAAAATTACATTAAATAAAAAATAAATTACAATGAAATAAACATCATAAAATATAAATAAAAATTAAATTAAAATTAAATACAATTAAATTAAATTTAAATAATCTAAGATAAATTAAAATTAAAAACCAATGAAAAAATAAATTAATAAAAATGATTAAAAAATAATTAAAATATGATAAATAAATAAATAAAATTAAATTATAATAAAAATAAATTAAAAATGTATAATTAATAAAAAAAGGTAAAAGTTCTGCACAGCAACTAAGGCGTGGCCTCTTAGCAGCTCTGCTAATACTCTGCGATAAACAGAGTCTGCCCCGAATAAAATTACTCTTCGATATCGAAATCCGAAACTCTAAACTTATATTATTACTTAATATAGTTTATCTACATTAACAATTTATGATAATATTTTTACTGTTTCTTATAATATTTTACGAAATTTATAGGTTGTAAATGATTTATACCTGGCTTTAGGACTTTTATAATTTATGATAATGGATTTATTTATTCTAAAATGAGATAATTTCTTAGTTGTTGAGTAATGGTGCAATAATAAATAAAAATGGTACCAGTAGGTGTAATTGCCAACATTGTGAAGGAGATGAATTGAGGCGTTGGCGTTGAAAAGGGAGGAAAGTACCAAAAATTAAATTCTACAGGAGGAACGAAAAACTCTTATAAGCTGCACTATATAACGATCAGGCTATTTCTTTTTTTTTTTTTCTCTCTCTCTGAAAAGTATTTATTTATTCTTTTAGTAAATTATTAGCTTCTTTTCCACGCTATTGGTCTTGGAACAAACCATTGTATCTGTGGAAAAAAAAACTTATCGTAAATTTTGGCACTTGCCGCAGTTTAACGGCAACGCATCAATTAACAATTCATTAGTTTGGTGCATTTATTTCTTGAAGGTAGCTTAAATCAGAAAAAATAGATGTTTTTCTTTGTTTTACATTTTCCAAAGGCTCTCCAATGCAACCAAACACAGAACTTACAAACAAAGCTTTTCGCTTCCTTTAAAACACAAAATGTCAGTTTCTCTTCCATATCTCTTCGTCGGTTTACGAGTACATACTTGGTGAAACCAGGCGATTAGCCATTCATGAGGACGGTAGAAGAGGCTGCGATATTAAAGAAGGACGGAAAGCAGTATATCTCAGGTCTGGAATAAAAACACACTAAAAGAGGCAGGCCTTCATCAATATGGATACACAGGTCTGTTTTATAACCAGTCCTCCCTCGCTTGTCTAGTTTTATTGTTTGTGTTTCTGCTCCTGAACGCGCAACTCCTTCTTGTCGATCGTAAGCTCCTGCAGTGTTTGGGTCGGCTTTGGAATAGTAAGCTTGTCCAGCCTGAGGCCTAAGATAGATTGTGGCATCAGTGACTGTTAATCGCTCAGAAAACGCCATGGTAGAGACTGATTAAAGTTTCACTATAGTAGGTTTAAAAGATATGATTGCCTACAATCATAAAAATTATGTATCGCATACGAATAAATAACCACTTATATACGTACCAAATTAATGCACAAATCAGCAAACTGTGCCTGAAGATGATTAAGGCCGACTACCATCATGTTTATGTGATATAATTTGGGATGTTTACACCAATTACTTTTCTGATAACCTCAGTTAATTTTTTGAAATGATATAATTTAATTATGAAACGTTCCGATAAGACTATTGAATAAGAAGATTATTGCTATAGGATGAAAACATATGGATGTCGTTATTTGAAAAAGGCTTAAGCGTCAAAAAATCGAAATTTTGCTTTCATTTTATTATGGGACGTAAACACCACCTCTATCGATCCCGCTCACGAAATATCGAAAAAAATAGGAAGTGGTCTAAAAATCGATAGTTGATGACGATAACAACAATTACCGACAGCTCTTAGTCGTCACCCTAGCCTTGACCAGTGCTAGAATTCTTAAAAATTTATTCTTATTAGCAAAGTTTTGTCATCTTAATAAGCTCCTACTGTGCACGATAAAGAATAAAATAAAAATATTCTTTGACAGAAAAACGTTACGTGTGTTTATTATTAGTATACAAAATAAAATATCTGATGTGGACAACACATGACTTCCTTGTACGCCTATTAAACTATAAATCGGTGGCTCAAAAAGTAATTCTGTATTTGTTACTAGTTTCTGAAGATTGCAGTATCTCAAAAACGACACTCGGCGTCGCGACATCCATCTAATGACACACACACGCTCAAATGAGGAGGAAAACCAGCATTTTACACTCAATTTTACCATTTAAAACAAGGAAAAACAATGTTTAATTGGATTGAAAACCAAGTTTGTAACCTTTATTACCGAAACATATGATTTATGTATTTAATTTAAATAATTTTTTGATTTAAGCTTATTATGACCTTCAAGTAAAGTACTCTTTTCGGCTCACCAATTTTAACCAAAATATAGTAAAAACATTCATATCGATATAAAAGTCCTATTTATCAAATTTGAGATGTTTTGGATTATATTTTAATATAATTTTTTATGAAAGTCTAATATGATCTTCAAGTAAAGTAACGCTTCCGGCTTTCCAATTTAGACCAAAATCTAGTATGTTATTTAAATCAATTTATAAGTTATAAATGCTAAATATGAGAAGTTTTTCATAGTATTTTAATATAATTTTTGATGGAAATCACTTATGACCTTCAAGTAAATTACCACTTCCGGTGATCAAGCCGTGACCAAAAGAGAGGTTCACTACTAGATTTTACAATAATCCTAAATACAAAATTTCTACATTCTACAGCTAACCGTTTTTGAGTTATGCGAGATACAATCGTACCTACGAACGTACGAACGTACGTACGTACAGACGCCACGACGAAACTAGTCAAAATGGATTCAGGGATGGTCAAAATGGATTCAGGGATGGTCAAAATGAATATTTCCGTTGAAATCTGAAAACCGAAAATTTTCGCGATTACAATACTTCCTTTACTTCATACAAGGAAGTAAAAAAGAACTTCACTTAATGATTTCATTAAGTGATGCAGCTTTATTTAAACCTTAAATGTCTGGTTCGAAAGAGGGTTTCAATCATTTAACACAGATCAAAGTAAAAGTCAATTTCATAACAATAACAAATTATTATTGTTATTGCAGTAGCCTATACCAGGATTTTTTTATATTTTTTACATGTATGTGAGTATATTTTTGCGCAAAAGGAAAAGAGCATATATTACAAATTATTCCGGTCTCACGAAATAAAGTCCGATTTTCTCACTCTGGTATGAACAATTTAGGTAACCTGTAACATAAAACTTCCTTTCCACTCTAGTTAGACTACATAAGGACGTTCAATCCAAATCAACAAATTATTTGAAGCATATATTTAAAAAATCGAGATTAATTATTAACCAATTTAGAAGGTGTTGTTTTTAAGAACTACTAAAATATTAAATAAGTAAATCTTTACCATTACATAAAGCTATAGAGTCTGTGTCTAAAGTAACCTATCCCAGCCTTTAGCTGCATTGACATCAACTCCTTAAAAAACAGTTGTGAACAATATTACCTTTACTGAATATAATTAATTAAAATAGCATGATTTAGATAATTTATGAGTTTTTTTTAATACTGATATTTTTCGTTATTCTATTCTGTTTATTCACAAACATAAACATCATTATATACTACTTAATTCCTAGGATAATTTCTTTTCATTACTAATACATGCATAGATTTCCGCTGTGCCTTTAAGCGGCGAAATCCCTATTTATGTCCATTATTGAACGGAATCGATTGAGGATTATCGGAAGAGAGCTCTTTGTGAGGCGGAGTAGGGTACGCAATCAAGCACATCACATCTGAGAGAGACGACGGCTCCAGAGGTTAGAGGCACGTACAAAGACAGAACGGCCTTAAATATTAAACGGGAAATGACGGGGATTTCCTTGAGAGATTGGTTTCTCAGGCAGGGCATTAAATAATGTAGCGAATGGCAGAGAGTATGCATGAGGAGGGCATGATGGATCCAAGAAGAGAGTGGTTTGCGGAGACTAATTTGAATATGTCAATAGGAACAGTTAACAATATCCAGAGCTATTTCCATGTCGGCGTGTAATTTAGGCCGAGGGCATTAGGGAAGGAGGCACTACATAATGTATGTTTATGTATTGACTCTAATCCAGTTACAAATGAGGCGCTCCTACCGCCGTACAATGGCTCAACCGATACACCACCTCCCTCCTAATCAGTCCTGAATTAGTTATAAAATTGATTGGTTCCCAGTGTGTTGTCGGTTCTCCATTTAGTCAAAACTGATTATGTATTGGCCTGTTTGCAGCCTATTCTGATTGCTTCCTTCCCAATTAGGTTTCCTTTGTGAAGTCTTGCCCGTAGAAGTTGTTAATGAGTTGGTAATTTACAACCTGATATGAACGCTAATGATCAAATGAAAAATTATTAACGTGAATTGAATAAAAATTCGCTTATTTCGTATCACGGGATTTTACAACTAGGTAACAATATTAACCATTGTTACCTATTAGCAGAATTCACGCTCTGAATGTGATTCAATCTTGAATTATTTAGCTTTTGGAGAAAACCAGATACTTGAACTTTCATAGTTAAAGAATAGAATTTTCATGATGATCGACTTATCTAAAGGATACATCTGGGGCCGGATCTAGGGGAAGGGGGCACTTGCCCGGGCGGCGGAATTTAGGGGGCGGCATTTCGAGGATTTTTTTTTAAATATTTTTTTATTTTACTTTATGTACAATTTTAAAGTGAACTTTTCAATGTTAATAATTATAATTGTCATAAATCTCAATTTATGTAAAACAAGTGCAATCAAGAAGAGATACAATTTAATATTCACTCTTTGAAATGGAAGACGCAAGAAAATAGGACAATTGTTAGACGATGTGCATTGTTTCATTGTGTGAACGTTTCAGAAGGTGATGTATCCGGTTATTCTCTTTGAGCTTCCTTTACCCGATTTATTTTTCATTATTTTATTATCATGATGTGACCTATTGAGAAAGTATTGTTATTTATAACAGATTTTTCACATAGCCCTTTTTTTATGGGAAGTTACCAATCCCGAATATAAAATAGTATAAAAAAAAAAAACGGTTGCAGTTATATTATAAATATAAAGAGTTCATATTTATAATATAACTGCAACCGTATCAAGAAAAATAAACACTAAGGGGCACCATATTTACCCTTACCTCAAGTAAGAGGCACCAATTTCACTTTTTTGATGAAATTGAATTTTGCTCATTTGGTGGTTGGAGGAGCGCAAATTGATGGTGTATGACTAATATATAAAGATAGTAATTACAAATGAAATTTCTAGCACTGGTAAGTCAAAAACAAAATGGGGTTCCATTTCTAGAATACCATATCCAAATATCGAATGTGATCAAATGCGATTTTCATTTTCGTCAGTTTGGCAAGTATTGTAACAAAGTCTTGAAAACCTTACCACCAAAAGAAACCAGTAGTCAACACTTGAGCATCAGGAATTCAAGACTGCGTGCAATGTCTGCCTAATTAGTGCGTTTCTAAGTGACGAATACGAAACCCGCATGTTTGAAATGAATATGAAAACCGCATGTGTAAGCAGAAAATAGCAGTTTAACTAGCAATGGATAACAATAACGAAACCCTGTAACCTATTAATTTTATGAAGAAGGATTGGGCCAAATCAGGTGCTCTCGGCTGTTTTTGATTTCCTTTTGTTTCTATACAATCCCAATTACTGTTGCAGCTAGTATGCACGAGCTCTATGTTCAGTTATTTGGTGTTATTCAGTTATTTGAGTGGTGTCCAAATTCATGAATGAAAGTTGACTTAAAGGCCAAAGCAGCCGAATTGGCAGATACCTATATAAAAGACTATGTAGAAGGAAAAATTAAATTTTGAAATTGAATGTTTCATACACCATGCGCTGACAATCGAGAGATTCGAAGTCTCTCTCGATTGTCAGCGCATTATCCACATTATAAAAATAAACTGAAAGAGGAGTATCCCAACCTTACTACAGCCTTAAGAATATTCCTTACCAGTTTCTGTTTCTTCTGGAAAAAGGAAATTCAGCAAGCTGAAACTGATTAAAAGCTATTAGAGGAGCACCACTGCTCAACAAAAGTCAACAAATCTGAGTATAATCTCCATAGAGCGCAAACGAGTTGCTTTCATAAACTATTGAGAGATTATAAACATTTTTGCTGCAAAAAGAAATTCTTTTTTTTTTTCATTTTTGTTTGTTAGACTGGTTTCATGTTTGTTAATAACTTAATTTCAGTCAATAAAATTTATTAATGTTATGATATGATATTTATTTCGAAATATATTACCTAAAATACAATTATAAAACTGTTGAATTTATTTATTGGGGAAGGGGTATGAAAGAAGAAGAAGGGGCGACAAAATTAAGCTTTCTCCCATTGAAAAAGTCCTTGATCCGGCGCTGGATGCACCTCTAAATCGTCTACAACTGTTGTCTGGTTATAGTTTAACCTAAAGGTAACCTAAAGAAACCTTTCTGAGTAATTGCCCATGGTTCAAACAAAACTGTAGTTACCCAGTTGTAACTCATTCCAATTGTTTGAAATATTCAAATGTTATTCATCGCTTTTTAGCCTTCTGTATTTTTAATATGCTTTGAAATCATTCCAATCTGAAAAAAGTCATTCTCGATTAGCATCAAAACAATAACATGAAATTTTTCACCATTGGGTTATTTCGTTATATATTAGGATTACTCCGTAGTAAATTTTTTTAATTTATTTATTAAGATTCCAAGGTTTAACGAGAAATGAAGAAGTATGCAAGATGATATTAAACATTTAAATTAAGCTTTATGATTAAGTAATGCACTTCTACTACATTTACGTTAGATTGCTCTTTTTTTACCTATTCTTATTTCTTGAATATAGCCCTGAATGAAGCCTTCAAAGAAGACCGAAACGTTGGCATAAGTTAAATAGTAAACAAATAACAATTTTTTACTGTTTTTTTCTTTATATCTCCATCCCTCTCTCCTCCGCCAACCATCACCTCCTAAATTAAATAAAGATTAACTATTTCTAAATAATGATTTTATGGTATTTAAGACTTGTATCACTTTAATGAAAATGTTATACATTGCTTATTTGTAATTCGACTTTGTCATCATGAGTCAATTATTATACTTACTGTAAAATAATCAGACATTAATTAAATTAATGCTTACATTTTATGTCATACAAAGAAGAAATCTTAGTTTTCAGCTGGATTAGCTTTCCACGTGAAAGCGTAACGTTTAAAAAAAAATTAATTAATAATAAATTTAATGTTTTTCATTAAATGAGTATGCCAATAAGTTACCTAATTAAAGATTACCCACATTTTTTGTTGCTTTATTTTTATATTCATACCTGTCAATGAGACAATCAGTGAATTTGCTGTAAAAAGTTTGTTATCGTGGCATGAAAGGCAAGATAAACAGTAGTCCCAAGCGGCATCTCTTTCTTTCGTGATTATCGTATATACTCGTAGTTAGGCTAGGAGATCCCTCATCCAGCTCCTCTTCAGCTTTCTGCAAGGGTTGTCGGGCATGTTGGTTGTAGCCATGTCTTTTATGAGTGTATTGGGATGTCCGTGTAAGTTATCGTGAAATCGTGTGTAGTGGGTCCGTATGTGTTCGTGAACTGTTGGCATATTGAGGGCTGTATGCAAGGTAATGTTGCTGATGTACCAAGAGGCTCTAGTGATGGTTCTAAAAGTTTTTGACTGAAAAATTTGAAGTTTTTAAATGTGTCTCCTTTTGGCTCTCCCGTATATCTCTAAATCATAGCTCCAGATGGGCTTGAGTAAGTAAGCGCAAGTGTTCAATTTATGTCTGTTTCAATTGTGAATGTCTTTTATACTATTATGTGAGTATAATAGTTTGATTCTTTGGTTTAGCGGTTTTTATTTGTTCTTGATGTTTGGACCCCATGTCCATTCTTCTGTCAAATGTCAGGCCAATGTATCGAAAGGATTAAAGAATAAGTTTGAAGAGAAGTCTCTGATGCTAGACTCTATCGAACGCTTGATCGACGCTGCATACAATTTCTTCTATAGTGCCTATGTTGGGTTCGGAATCCGAATAGGTAGTCAGTTATTACGTTATTGTTTGTCAGTATGTCAAGAAGTCTTTTGTAGAGTAGTTTCTCAAAAATTGTAGAACATATAGGGAGCAGGCAGAACATATTGGGAACAGGCAGAACATATAGGCATTTATGATGATGGGGTGTCTGTATCTTTGGTTTATAAATCATAGTAATGTGTGAGTATTTCCATTGTAAAGGGAATTTGGTCGTTCTGAGTATTGCATTGTAAATTGACGTTAGGTACACAAGAGTTTTCCAGGGCATTTTCTCGTATGTGGTAAGCACTTGGGTATTTATCAGGTCATGACCAGGGACCTTCTTCTTAGGTAAGTGTAAGCAAGGAGGATGTGATGCTAGTTGTAGTGGAATATCTAAAACGTTGAGTGTAAGTCTTTCGTGTTCAGAATTAGTGTAACAACAGACAGCATGTGGTGTAAAAACAGGAGAAAGATGATTTGCAAATAGCTCAGATTTGTCAATGTCTGACACGGCCCAGTAACCATCATCATTACATAGAATTGCTGAAAAAAGCACGATTTTATACAAATTTCTTGGTATGCCTTCATAAGCTCCCATCGTCAGTCGCGATATTTCTAATGGAATTGTCGTAAATTGTGCTTTTAAAATTTTGAATTTGTGGTTTGAATTCATTTAAAGTTTTAAATGATACTTTACACTATTTAAAGTTAGTCAGATGGAAGTCGGTCAGTCTGCCATACTTTGCGAACTCTTCTCTTAACTCTGATCAAATCCCTTATGTACTGGGGATAGCTTGGTAATTGCCCATTTCTTCTAGAACTGGGCACAGAAGAAGGCCATACAGCCTTCTGTATACTGCTGTTAAACTTTTTAACGGCTTCTTCAAGCTCATCCTTAGAATTTAGAGACATTGGGATAGAGAACGTTGAGTTTAGGCAATAGCTATAAGCGATAATTAGACGAATTAAAATATCATTCTCAATAATTAAGTGGCTCAATGATTAAGTGGTTTAATTATTTAACAGTGAAATAATGTAGCGGTAGGTATTTCTTTTTTAATTTTCTATTAGTACTTTTGCCAAAATAACCTTCGAAGATTACAAAACAAAAGCTTTGACTGTAATTTGCCTCCATATCTATGGCATTGTTCTGCCTTGGAAATATCCATACATACCTTATTTTAGCACATTTTTCCGAGGGGCCGCTGAAAGTGCCAAAACTTAATAAATAAATATATATATACTTACATACATATAGTGAAAAAAAAAGGATTTTTTTTTTTAGATGGTTTATTCTATAAATCACGTAGTGCAATATTGATGTATAATTATGAGCTTCGTTACTTTATTTATATTTTATCTTTTAAATAAATCAATTGAAGGACATTGAATGATTAAGGAGTTAAAATCATCAAAAAGGAATGAGGCACGGCTTAAAGTCCAGCAGAGTTCTGGAAATGTTTTAAAAATTTGCTCATTTATGTTTTTGGGATGCTGATTTTCAACTTTGTTATCCCAAATTTTTGTAGAAAGTTTTGGACAAGTTCTGAAAATGTGCTCAGTTATATTTTTTGGGGTACTGATTACGAACTTTAATTTCGCCATCTCAAATTTTTTTAGGAAAAAAAACATGTGTAAACTATAAGCATATCGGAAATGCGACTAACACCAAGTGTTAATCACAAGTGTTTCTTGTGATTCAATGTTTATATCATATTTTTTACTACTTTCTGTTTTTTTATCTGCATCACTGATAAAGATTTATAATTATTTCTTATATTTTTAACTGGCATCATTATACACCTCTACAATAAACAATCTAGATTCATGTAAAAAGTATAGCTTCTAGCTTCCAAATATAGCTTCTAAGGCGGTCTTAAAGTTTTGGCTTGTAGGGCACACGTTTTGACTATGTACCCTCCTGATATTAGATCACAACTACGATACAATACTCGAGGGATGAGCTGACACGATGAGCAGCTTGTAGACAGGACTATTAAGGCAACTATTATGGCCTGATAATGGCTAGGATGAGATATGGAAGCTAACATCTCATTGTTTGCTTCGTGTAAACAGAGTCGCGTGGCGGTCACGCGCCAGTGTTGGCTTAGCGCGGGACTTGCTGATTTTTTACACTACTGACAGCGCTCGTCCAATATTTCATATTCTGTGGGTGTGAACAGTGGGGCTTTATCCCATGGGTTGAATTGCGTAAGTTAGTCTGGGTTATGTATGGTAATCGATATACACTTATTTTTTTATATGGAAATTGAAAAAAATGAGAATTCAGTCCGCTATTTTTTATGACACCATCCATTAAGAATTTGAGGCAGTCCTATATAGGAAATGATTTATTTTACAAAACAGCGTTAACGTTATTAACCTTATTATTTTACCATAAACCACTACAAACAGTGTTGCTAACAATTTACTAGAAGATAAAAAAAAATTATATTGTGTAATACATAAAACAATATAAAATAATATGATAATAATAAAGTTTTATTCTCAATTGTTTTTAAAATTACAAAAACTCTGTGTAATTATGTTCCGGGTTTCACATTAATAATTTTTAAAACAATAATTAGATTTTACATATTTACATTGTTCGTATAATAATAGTAGGAAAAATAGAAAATAAAAACCTACTTAGGAAAAAGCCTACATAAAGTATTTCTTCAACATTTCAGCAGGGTCGCTTTCAATAAGGATATCAACAACATCCGACAACATCCGGATCTGGCATCCGACAATAAATTAAAGACAAACACAAAAAGCGAATTATTGATCCCCGAGAAGATATAGTTAAGATAAAGCAACTATAATTAATACAGTTGCGCAAAATCTTTTGTTTTTTTATTTTATTTTTTAATTATATTGCACTATCTTTTATATTTAAGTCATATCAAATATAAAAAAGATATATAAATATTATGTTAAAAGATTTTAGGTTATTATTTCTAATTAAAATTATATTTCATTAATGTTCATATAATTTTTTTCAACTGTTTCATTTATTTACCAAATTATTTCTTACATCTTTTGAATTATATCTTTGAATAATTAACTTCTATTGAATCGAGGCTTACTACTTTCTATTCAGTTTTAAAAAAATACTATTTATCGATTATTCAAATAAACACCAGATGAGAGACAAGTTTTTTTTCGCAAAAAGGCCGGTTTTTTACCACTGTGCGTGGTGGCAATTAGAATTGAGATGTTTGATTCAACAAAAAAATTGATAGTTTAGTGAAAGCTTGTCGTTTTTGCTTTTGACATTAGGTCAGAAAAGAACATTGACTAATACTTGACTTCGGGATATACCAAATTCTTAATTAATATTTTGTAGGAGCTTCCATCTTGTGTATGCCCCAGGCCGTCCTAAGATATTTGGAGCTCGTGAGCTACTAACTAATGTGCCCTTCTTCGTAATATATGCATATGTAAAATATTATCTATTTCATTTAGAACAGGCTATTTGCTTATTTTAATCATTAAAAGATTTTAAATAAAAATAACTAAATTACTAATAATAACAAAACAGCATATCAATAAAAATTTCCACACCAGAAGGCTTTCGCTCCGGAGCTACAGCCCATTTATCCCTGCGGTTAGGTGTCCCTGTGTATGCCAAAATATTTAAATTCTTGGGTTCTTATTATATTCCAGTTGTCCAAGGATAGAAGAGCTCTTACAAAGGGATGAAAGCTCCTACAAAGAAGAAATAGACAAAATTATAACAGGAAGGAAGATAATTAGAACCTTAAATTCTCTGTTAAGGAATAAATATGTTAGACTTCAAACAAAAAAAAAAGTATTTTTCATTCCATCGTTGAAAGTGTCAAGCTATTTGCGTCAGAAACGTGCTTGTTTACAAAAAAGAAAGAAAAAATGAATATCAATGGAGATGGAATTAGAGCCGTTGTTGTACAATTTATAGTATCCAGCATGTTTCAAACAATACGATGAAGCGGTACATACAAGAAGAAGAAACGATCGTCTATAGAATTGAAACAAAAAATGTTGAAACAGTATGGCCATTAACAAAAAATGTCAGAGCAACGGTGGCCAAAAATAATGTTCCACTATCGCCCGACAGAGGCATAAAAGAGAACGACCCAAGAAAATATGGTTGCAGGATGTTAAAAAGGACATGGCTGCCAGGGAGCTTAGAGAAGGAGACTGGCAACATTTGAAGATAATGGCAGGACCTTTTGGGAACGATTATTGACTTAATGTTAGAAAAAGTTGATGAATAAAAAAAATTAACATTTTTTCAGTTATAAAAACACAATTGAGGCCATTTCCGAAAGAAGGACGTATAATACAAATTAATAAATTGAGAAATCAAAGTCGGAAAATATCAATATATTATGAAATAATATAATGCGATTGTATAGTTCAAAAAGTTGTTTATGGAATTAATTTAATGATTTTTTTTATGTAATACTTTTATCAAATGTTAATATAAATTTTTATAGCATTATATAAAATGCATTTCAAAATAGGTTCGCACACGCCCTTTTTCAGGAAATTCATTTTCTGTAAGGGTTTTGTAATAACAGAAACGTAATACAACAGAAAAATAATAGAAAACTTTTATTATAAATATTCAGAAATAAAGAATAATAATTTAAGATATTAAAAAAAAGCTTCATCAAGGTCATTAATCTTCAAAATATTTTGTAGCCATGACACACTTTCATCATCCATGATTTGAAATAATTCCATCACATCTTTTTCTTTTTGCGGAGAAACTGGAGTGTAGTTTACTTGTTTTGGATGAATTTCCTTTAAGCTTATAACCACGTAACTTTCCATCCAAATTGCGGAAAGGGAGAAATTGAAATTGTTTGTAGGCTGTATAGTTGGTGACGCAAGTACAATACCATCTTCTTTATATTTCAACACACAATACTTTTGGATCTTAAACGGACTTCCTTTAGACTTAGACTTATGCTTAAGTGCTTTTTTCCAGTCTTTATAATATTCATCAGAAGAAAAAATGAAGAAGGATACTCTCTGCATTCCACTGTAGCAGTTAAATAAGCTTTTGCTATAGTCATAGTTTCTATCTTTTTAATTTTTTATCCAATAAGCCCAAAGTTTCGGTCACATTGTCCCAAACTATGACCACGAACGGGAAAAAGGTGTAATACTTCCAAATTGGTAACTATAGACAACCATAAACAGAATGATACAATAGATTTTTTTTTATTTTGCCCTCCGGGCATCAGAAGGCAAAATCACATATTTCACATTTAGAAGTTCTTTCAATTTTCCATCTATGGCATGAAGGAAAAGAAATGAAGGAACTGAGTTGGAATCTTTTTTAGATTTCATTCCCATAAACCAATAGAAATTTGAGCTACCATAATTGTGGAATTGAACATTAAATGCATAAAGCCACAAGAGGCGTTTATAAAACTGTCCTGTAAGGTTCAGTTTAGGAACAGGATAATTTTGAGAGTAGTCAAGCTATGTAGGATCAGTCTTTCCCCTATATACAAAAAATTTTCTCAAGCCTGTACAGAGTAAGGCATTTTAGTTATGAGTCGCCTAAGCTAGTTTACAAAAAATCATTAGGATTTATGTCGAGTTTTCTTTTACTAGACGTGCAATAACCACAAATGTCAGTTTTGGGCAGTTTTAACCCAAAATGGCTGTCCTGAACTCTGGCCTTAAGATATTAAAATGAAATTTTGTAACATTATAAATTGAAATATCGCGGTAAATTTAAAAGGATTACTTGAAAACGGGCTTCTTCCGGAAATGGCCACAATTACTTATTCGAAGATTTTATATTCCTTCAACGCTACCTTTTGGAATTTTCAGAATAAGTTATCATTGCCAAAATACAATTTCCTTCAAATAAAGAGATTTTTTTTTGTTTGTTTTCTCATACGAACCTTTTAAAAACTGTTTACTTTCTCGAAGTTGCACGCTCTCTAATAACCATATTTTACTAGTATACATTATGTTGCAATATTCATCCATTATGTTAAATACTAATATCAAAATTGATTACATAATGTTTTTAGAAATTTGATAAGTAATTAAAGTTAAACGATACTATTCTATTGAAAAGAATAACTGTAATAAAACTGAATAAATAAACAATCAGGTTTTATTCCCGTTCTGAAAATTTAAATTGTATATATCTTTATTTATTTATAGATAAATATATTAATCTACAAAGCTATAGGCAATATGTACATAATAATTAATGATAAATATTTCGATTCATTACAGTAAAATTAAAATTAAATTAATATTACAAGATAAAAGCAATAAAAACAAAGAAAATAATAAAAATATCTGATGTGGGCAAAACATGATTTCCTTGTACGCCTATTAAATTATAAATCCGTGGCTCAAAAAGTGATGCTGAATTTGGTTACTAGTTTCAGAAGATTGCAGTAAAAACGACACTAGGCGTCCCGACATCCATCTATTGACACACACACAAAAACACACACTCTTGTTACTGGAGGTCTCATTCCGTTATTATATGTCGTTTTCCTTCAGTAGGTAACTAATTTCCAAGATGTTTCTCCAAGTTCCGTGACAACAATAAAACTGTCAATATCACTGTATAAAGCATTGGAAATCGACGGTTTCGACATTTTAAGCGGAAAAACCCACTTAACTAATAACTTATTCTCATGCTGCAGACTTGTTGATCTCAGAAAAGGGGAGGAAAACCATTATTTTACAATCAATTTTAACACTTAAAACAAGTAATAAATATGTTAAATGGATTGGAAACCAAAAATGTGTTTGTAATCTTTATTACCGAAACATATGATTTCTCTTTTAATTTAAATATAATTTTTGATGGAAGCTTATTATGACCTTCAAGTAAAGTACCCATTTCGGCTCACGAATTTTAACCAAAATCTACTAAATACATTTATATCGATATAAAAGTGTATTTACCAAATTTGAGATGTTTTAAATTATATTTTAATATTATTTTTGATGAAAGTCTAATATGACCTTCAAGTAAAGTACCGCTTCCGGTTTTCCAATTTAGACCAAAATCTAGTCTGTTACTTAAATCAATATATAAGTTATGAATACTAAATTATAGAAGTTTTGTATAGTATTGTAATATAATTTTTGATGGAAATCAGTTATGACCTTCAAGTAAAGTACCACTTCCGGTAATCAAGTAGTGACCAAAAAGGGAGGTTCACAACTAGATTTTAAAGCAATCCTGAATACGAAACTACAACTTTCTACAGCTAACCGTTTTTGAGTTATGTGAGATAAGAACGTACACACGTACGTACGTAGAGACGCCACTACGAAACTAGTCAAAATGGATTCAGAGATGGTCAAAATGGATATTTCCGTTGAAATCTGAAAACCGAAAATTTTCGCGATTACAATATTTCTTTTACTTCGTACAAGGAAGTAAAAAGAACATTGTTTCCAAATAAAACAAAATAAGTAAGAAATACATAAAAAATATGAATTGCATAGAAAATTATCATAACACGTTCATTTGATTAATATTACTTCTTTGTACGAAGTAAAAGAAGTATTGTAATCGCGAAAATTTTCGGTTTTCAGATTTCAACGGAAATATCCATTTTGAACATATTTATTTTTTATATCCATAAAAAATTCTTATTTTTAAAGTTTGTCGCAAAGATAGAAGGCATCAAAGCAAGTATTTTTTTTAACTTTTCAATTAATTTAAGGTGATAAAAAATTTACTTGTAGATCAATAATTAAAATGAACTTTATATGGCATCACAACAGAGTCTTAGAAACACAAGCACACCTAAGAGGGTTTATCTGTAAAAATTTCATATTTTTAAAGTTTGTCCCAACAATGATACAAGGTGATAAAATTTGTTTTTGTTTTTTTTAATTTTCAATAATTGTGTTCCTTAACACGACGTGTACATAAATATCAAACACTAATTTTATACAGCAGTATAACACCAAATGGAGGGTTTATCTGTAAAAACTTCAGGTTTTTAAAGTATGTTCTAGCAGAGATACAAATTTGTATTCTTTTGAAATTTTCAATTTGGATTAGATAGATGGATTTTGACCACATTGGATCAAAATTTCATTAAACATGTTTCATTAAACATAGTATTTAGGACGTTATTTTCTGAATAAAATGGTTTTTGTTTCATCAACAAACAACAAACACTAGTTCTTATTAATAAATATGGGTTATCGTAAACCCATGCAAACTCAAGAAACAGCATGTTTTGTAAAAATAAAGGGTGAAAGATTAGAAAAATTAAAATTATTATTTTTGCCCACTGGAATTATGTAGGAATCCACAAACAACAAATTAATTCATTATAAAATGATCAAGCAACAAATAACTTTTTTCTTATTACTTGAAATAAGAAATTACTTGAAATGGACGGATCTACTTTCGACATTTTGAGCTTCATTGTTAATAGCAATCAACGAATTTTATATCCTTTTATAACGACAGGATATAAATATATCCCCCCAAAAAACTTCTGAACATAGAGCCGCTACTAACAAGGACAAATTACACAGGAATCACTCCACAAAGGACCCGGCTTGTTGATATAATTTTTTTCCAACGGACCAAGGATCACCATGAAGGCCACCCCCGTCCTTCATCGGCTTCTTTCTACTGCCCCCCAGTTCTGTGAGACCGGATCTCCTCGACTAAACGTCTACAGATCTCTTACAAAAAGCGCGGGGGCGGCATCTCCTTTACCGCTCGGCTAGGCACATCGACTTCCTGTCACGAGCCCCTCAGGAAGTCCGGATCATCGCTGCATTTTGTACGTTGAGGGAGTTAGGGGAGTGTTCGTGATAGTAATGGGCGACTTTTACTGTCGTCCTGTCCATGATTTACTTGTGCGAAATTCCTCGTTATATACTATAAGTCAACGGCCTTATACTCACTTGATTGATCATATACTGTTAATATAAATATATAAAATTTGCTAATACGTTCATATGATAATGATAAATTAGTCTTATTGCCCAGAACTCGAAAATCACAAAATCACAAATCATTCTTGGTCTAATATGGAGGTTCTGGTGTAAGTGACTGTTCTTGAATTCTGGGTAAACATCATTATTCTATTCCAACTACCTAATTCAAAAAATCAGTTTAATTAATGTTCTCATCTTGCCTAAATTCAGTATACACCAGAGAAAATTCGATTTCTTGAAATACATCGAAAAGCACAATACCTACTGAGTGTTACTTTCAGCTGTGCGTTAATACATACAGAAAGTAAAATAATGTACCGATTATCAGACGAGTCTTGAGTTTCGTTCGGGTATGAAAGGCATCCGACTACTACGCCAAGTTTCTATATCAAGGATTAAGTAAATAAATAAGTGCTTAAGTGGATATGCAAGTAAATTTTGTTCCTTAGAAAGGATAGGGTTACTTATAACTTAAATGGAACTTATAATCTTAATAAGGCTATTATTTTTTTTAAATACATTATTTTATTTTATTTACTACATTATTATTTTATTTAAGACATTTTCAAATACGAAAACAGGTACTAATTAACATGTTAAAGATTAAGATGTTTGTTGTTTCCTGAAATGATTATTAATATCAGAGTAAAACAAATTCATATTTATAATTATATTAAACATGGAAGATTTCAAAACCCTTAAGTTTCTCAAGTAAAATTTAATTTATAACCCGCCAACGTCTGCCAAATTCAGATCATAAATTTTTAATCCTAGGTGAATAATGAGAATTGCTGTATTCAAGATAATGGGGAACATAAATACCTGAAAGTAAAATAACCTTTATGACTATAAATATTCTTTGATATGAAGAGTTTTAATCTGTATTACCAATTTCAGGGAATGCTGCAACTGACTAATTATTGCATAAGATTAACTAATTATTTAGTTATATGATCTTTCAGTAATAGTACAGTCTTAAAGATTCCTAAATTTTGTTAAAAGTTTGCATGTAAGATGTCAGCTATGATTTGTGATACTTAAGGTTTTTATTTTGGAATCTTACAGGTTATCGAATTTCACCTCAGGAAAAACTATTGTTCAATAAAGTGTTTACGCTGCTTTAGATAAATTTATCAGTTGTTCCCGCAAGATTAATGAAAAAGGACCCCTAGAGGAAAATACATTTAAAATTAATATTCGATATATTTCTGAAAATGTATTTTAAACTGGACTAACGAGGATGCAAAGCAATTAATAGGAATCTTCGTCTATCGAACTCTCAAGTATTCGAATACACTTTATGCTGTACATTTAAGCTGAAGTAAAAAAAAAACAAAAACAAAAAAAATCGAAATGAAGTAACACATGAAAGGGCATTGCTGGTCTAAAAGGGCAAATGAATGGGACTAGGTGAAGTAAAAAGCGCACTTCAACTTAATGCGGTGTAGGAGTATAGGCTTTGAAGCTACATACGAAACGGACCTCCTTGCATCAACTGGTGTAATGAATGTGTTTGTAGCAAGCTATCGCCACTGTTTGTATATACTCTTTCAGAGAGTTTTAAAGCTGGGGACTTGACAACTCGAAAGTTCATTTAGACCCCAAGCATGTACTCAAAGCTCATTTGTAGTGGCTGCAGTCTTCTGCAACAAAGAACTCATTGCCGATCCTCAGTAATTTTACTTTTTAAGTTGGCTTTTCATCTGACACCTTGTTCGAGGCTCCATTTCCGACAAAGTCTTCTGAAGTTGATTGGGTAAGGCTTTTTTTACCTCTTTTTTTTTAAGCCGATTTATTTGCGTCCAGCAGAGGAAAACCTTTCGGTTGAATTTGTTTATTGAAGGTGAGATGGTAAAATTCCTTTTCAACTCTGTATATCATCTAGTTCTGTAGTGACCGTATTCTGTCAGATTTAGAACTTCAGTCATATAAAACGGCTTAACATTTTTTTATTTACTCATTTATACATGTAATGTCAAGTAGAAAAGACCTATTCAGATTTAACCTCATTTTTATTCGACTAGAAACTTTATTTCGAAATTGCTCCTCAGTTCTATATTGGAATCAGATAGAAATATTTTCTAAGAATTTCTTTTTAATTTCTTCTTAACACAAATGTACTGGACTCACATCTTTCCAATAGAATTTCATTGCAAAAATTTAGGTTAGCCTACACACACACACACACACACACACACACACACACACACACACACACACACACACACACACACAAACACACACACGTCGTCGTCACCATGCCACCGCAAAACCACGTATATAAATCCAGCTGTAGCTGTCAAGTTCAGGTACACCTTTGGAGTTTTGTCAGGCGGTCCAGAAATTACAAGCATACATATGCCTGGAAGGAATATGCATGTAGAATCCAGAACCACCTGATTTCACTGGACAACAAATTAAGTGAGGAAAAAAACAGAATGTACGGTGGATGCTGGTACCCAGACCATGACGCCAGCACCAATAAAAACTACGCAAAAAAAACTACGCTGCTAGATAACCAGCGTTCAACTACTCAAGAGGAGGACCTGAGAAAGAAACAAAAAACAAAGGTGGTTGTGCAAGGTAAAGATACCCAGGTACCTAGTGGAGAAAGAGCAGAGCAGCCTCGGCAACACATGAGAGCTCCTACAGCATCCACAGAGGGGCAGTGGCAAACAGTCATGAACAAGAGGAGGGGCAGAAAAGAGCGCCAACGCCCAAAAGCACCAAAGCCGGAAGCCCTGATAATCAAGATCTCAGAAGGCACCACCTATGCAGATACCCTCCGTAAGGTTCGGGCCGATCCAGCGTTGCAAAGTATGGGCTCAAGTATTACCAGGATTCGCAAGAATGAGGCCGGGAATCTTCCGATATAAACCCTAGAAGTAGCGATGGGATCAGAGGCCGAAGTAATGGCTTTGAGACAGGAATCATGGATCGAAATCAGAGACCTGGATGCCCTTACATCAGAAGAAGAAGTCGCTGAGGCACTCACTACCTTATTAGATGGAGAGCAGATCCAGAAAACAGCTGTGCGATCGATTCGCCTGGCATACGCTAGAACAAAGACGGCAGTTGTTGCTCTTCCAGTCCTACAGGCCAGGAGAGCAATTGCTGAAGGAAGGATTAGGGTAGGACTGGTTATCAGTGGGATTCGGAAGAAAATCCGACTACAGCGTTGTTTCCGATGTTGGGATTTCGGGCATCTGGCCAGGTAATGCAAGGGGCCCGACCGAACGAAGTGTTGCCGCAAGTGTTGTGAGGAGGGTCATCGAGCAGTGGACTGCACGAAGGTCCTATTTGCGCACTATGCGATGGAATAAACGGTAACGGACATCCGTGCGGTGGTAACAAATGCCCGGCATTACAGCGAGCTCTAGAAGAACAAAAACTCGTTGCAGATGAGAATCCTCCAACTTCCAGCCGCTCAGGATCTCTTATGGCAAACCATTAAAGATCTAAGAGCGGACGCCGTGATCTTGAGTGAGCCGTATAAAAAAATGGACGGAAACTGTCGGGTATCCGATGTTACAGGAAGGGAAGCTTTGTGGGCATGTGAACAAAACTGCATAGAGGAAACGCCGCAGGCCCCTAAAACTGGTTTTGTCTGGGGTAAAATACAACATCTGTACCTATACAGCTGCTATGCCCCGCCGAGCACCACAATCAAAGCATTCGAAGATCAATTAGATAGTATAGTATGGGACGCCAGAGGGCGTAGGCCAATAGTAATTCCCGGAGACTTTAATGCCTGGGCGACAGAATGGGGCAGCAGGTCGACGAACCGACGCGGAGAAGTTCTATTAGAAACCTTTGCCCAGATGGACGACTTGGTGCTGGTAAATACAGGGACGAAACCAACATTTGTGAAGGGGGGCAGGTCTTCCATCATTGACTTGACATTTGTCAGTGACAGCCTACGTCTTACTACTGATTGGCAGGTCTGCGACCTATACACCCACAGCAATCACCAGGCTATACTGATCACCCTGGGAAACCGAAAATCAATATCAGCGAGGCAAGAAAGGAGTACAATTCGCTGGAAAGCTAGGATTTTTGACAGGGAATATTTTAAAATTATGATGGAGGCATCTTGTGAGCTTTCAGGCTCCGCAGAGGATAAGGAAAACCAGGTAATGGATCTGGTCACCACAGAGTGTGACGTAGCTATGGTGCGCAGCAACGCATGCATGGGCCGAAATCCAGTCTACAATTGGAACGACCAGATCGCTGACTGTCGTAGAAGGTGTCATGCATCGAGAACCAGGTATCAGTGAGCAAATGGCAGCCCTCAGTTCCAAATACTCCAGGAAGAGTTCAAAGCTATGAGGCGTGAACTACGGCGAGCAATCAAGATGAGCAAGATGCGGTGCTGGAAGGAACTCTGCGAAGAGAAAGACGAGGATCCATGGGGACGGCCTTACCGGACCGTCATGAAGAAGTTAAAGAGCAATTCTTCGAGATCACCTACGTGCCCGGTTGTTGTAGAGAAGATAGTGGAAACTCTTTTCCCAGAACAAGAAGAATTAATGCATTCAGGGTTGTGGCAGCCATTTGACGTACCATCCGTGATAGCTGAAGAACTCAAGGATGTCTGCACTAGCCTTCAGATAGGAAAAGCACCAGATTTGGATGGCATCCCAAATCTGGCATTAAAGGCGGCAATGGAGACAAGGCCAAATCTTTTTCAAGAAGTCTTCAGTTCTTGTTTAAGTCAAGGATCCTTCCAGCGGCCATGGAAAAGACAGCGCCTTGTGCTGATCCCGAAAGGCAATGGAAAACCCTTCAGCAAATCGACCGATATGTCTGTTGGTTACAGCTGGCAAGGCTTTGGAGAAAATTATAGCTGGCAGGATACAAGAGACCACAGAAGGTGTAGGAGGCCTAGCACGGACTTAGTTTAGCTTCCGGAAAGCAAAATCAACTCTGGACGCAATCAGCATGGTGATAGAAACGGCTCGGAAGGCTATAGCGGGGAAGAGGTGCGAAATGCTATTGCGCAGTTATCACGGTTGATGTTAAAAACGCCTTTAACTCGGCGAGAAGGAGCTGTATTCTGAATGCCCTGAAGGAAATGGGTGTCCCCACTTACCTGACGAACATTATTCGAGATTATTTCAGGGACAAAACCCTGATTTATTCAACAGAGGATGAGCCAAAAAGGTTTAAGGTGACTGGTAGAGTACGCCAGGACTCAGTGCTTGGGCAGCTACTGTGGAATGTCATGTACGATAGTTCCTCGTACTTAGCCTGCCAGAGGATGACAAGACGGTGGGCTTTGCCGACGACATTGCAGTGGTGATCGAGGCAAAATACAAACATGAAGTGACCTTGAAGGACAACCAGAGCATTTCATTGATCCGAGATTGGCTGGCATCGGTGGGGCTCCAGCTGACAGACAGGAAAACAGAGGCTCTTCTTATTAATAGTCGCAAAAGGAAAGAAGAAATAACCTTGAGAGTAGGTAGACAAGAAATTAGGTCCCCGTCTTCCCTGAGGTATCTTGGAGTTATAATCGATGAGAGGCTGTGGTTCAAGGAGCATATCCAACAAGCATGCAATAAAGCGGCTAGAGTGAGCACAGCGTTGGCCCGACTGATGCCCAACGGACCCAGAAGCAGTCGGAGACTATTGGTAGCAAGATTGGTCCCATCTACTCAGCTCTAAGCAGCCGCGATATGGTATCTGTCTACCGCCGGAGTGATCTCAGAGTGATCAGCGCGTTCCGCACAGTTTTCTACGAAGCTGTATATGTGGTGGCCATTACGCCGCCGATAGAGCTGGTCCCAGGACCGAGGAAAGGAAGCAGACGGCCGAGAGATGGCAACGTAGCTGGGATACGACATTGAAAGATAGGTGGATAGGCTGATACCTCAAATCCAATCTTGGCTGGATAGAAAACATGGGGAAGTAGATTACTACCTAACACAGATGCTCACAGGACATGGCTGCTTCAATGCCTACCTAGTGCGGTTCAAACTGGACAATACCGCTGAATGTGCAAGGTGCCCAACAATAAATGAGATTGTAGAACATGTATTCTTTAGCTGTCCCCGCTTTCAAGAAGAGAGAGAAGAATTTCTAGGAATCTGTGGCTCAGGAGCCACAGTAGACAGCATCGTCTGCCTGATGCTGCTTTCACAGGAGTGTTGGATGGAAAGCCAGCGCTTAGCGGCAGAGGTCATCAAGAAGCTGAGGAAGGAGGAGAAGGAGAGGCGCTCCTAAATAGCGGCAGCCTAAAACAATGAGGCGGCACACAGCCAATCACCCTCCATGAGGTAATACCTAACGGTGGTCCTGTGGGGGGAGGGAAAGAGGTGTAGGGAGGTGGTTTTAGTGGGTAGAAATCCCACACGCGGATAGGTACGGGCCTATATCCGTGTCGTATTAAAAAAAAAAAAAAACACCCTCGTGGATCTGTACAGAAATATATAGAAAACATAGCAACTAATAACATTAATAAAAACCTAAACCTTTATAAAGAAATAGATATATATCTAAGTGATTCATGTATAATTTATGATTAGAAAATCAGATATAAAACACTGGTCAACCAAAATACAACATAGACCTATGTGAATATTCTTCGCATGTCGCACAACAATATAATATTTTTTCTGAATACAATTATACACCAAGGCTATTATTTAGAAGCTGTGCATTTTTAAGTATGTCACAGCAAAGATTTAAATTTAAATTAAAAAAAAAAAATCGATAGCTATTTAACACAGAAAAACTCTTGTTCTAGGTTGTTTGCATGAAAAGTGGTTTCTATCTCTTTTCCCATTATTCTGAAGATTAACACATGCAGTGCTCAGGGAGACATATAGAATAAATGTGTATCAGTTGAGCTGATTTAGCTATGTAGTTAGTGTAAACCAAGACCTCTTTTTTTTCTTTTTTTTTCAATGGTATCATTAATTTACTCTTTTTTATTTTATTCAAGCCCGAAAAATAAATTTCCCTTGATTAAGCACATAGTGAGGAAATTAATCCTTTTTTCTGTTGTCGTTAGGTATTGATCACATTAAAAACAATTATGATCAACGATTTCCTAAAATATGAATTTTATACCTTATGTAAAAGGGAATACTGATTTAATCAAACAGCCAATTACGTTTACAAAAATTTACCAGATTTATAACAAACGTTCCACCAATATAACTAATATAAATTTAGGCTTTATTTAGGATTTATAATCCAGTCTAACTTACATGCCCATTTAAACCATTGTTATTACTTGCTAATATTTATACATTACGTTATTATTTTGATGAGCTTACTTTCAAATTGCAAATATCCATAAAATAAAAAAAAAGTGTTTTTTCACTTTTATAATTTCATTTGGAAGAACTACATCAAATCCTTCTATCAAAATTGAGCAAACCCCTTTATCTCGCAAGGTTCAAGTTAGGTAGGTGTTTGCATCAAAAGAGAACAAATGCATTCCCTACAGTATTGTGAAGTATATTTCGTTCAAAAGGGAATATACCCGTTTTAAGTTGTATCAAATGAGACTAATTTTTTTTCAAAAGAGCATATCATTGAGTTGCCTTAGTGAGGAATCTATAGAGCACATGCAATTTCCTCTTTGACTCTTCTATTGTCAGAAACCTCTTCTGGAGCCTCAATGTGACTGTTTGGATGAGGAGGACATTGACTTAGATATGTGATGTAATAATTAGGTGCACAGGTGAATTGAGATGTTCTTGTTGTTTTTCCTTTTCTTTATTTTTTTCTTTGACATATTATTTATTTATTATTTTATAGATATTTGTTGTTTTGTTTTTTTAATTTATTTTCAAATTCGATAAAAAAAATAACCGTATTTCTTTATTTCATCATGATTTATGTTTTCTAGTTTGTTTAATAAAATTAAAGTTACAGGGCTGCCTCTCGAAAGCCGGCCTCAGCTATATTCTCTCTTGAGCTCGTAGCATTTTTTATATATTTTTTCTCTCCCTCAGAGATTTTTACAGTTTATTTCACTTTTACAGTTTATTTTACATTCGTAGCAACCGGTATTCGGTATTTTCATAATAATTAACCGCCTCAAACATAGAATGTGCACAATGTATGAATTTAATAAGCATCTTATCAATGAAATACAGAAAGTTTTACCTCAACTCCATTTTCCTAAATTCTTAACTTTATATCTTTTGGAGATACAAGGAGATATAAACTGTATCAGTTTCATAATTTTGCACTCAGTTCGTTTTGAGATATTCTGGTTTATAAGTTACAGGATAAATATACCTTTGGGTATATTTGACAATTCATATAAAAAAAAGGACAAAGTTTTCAAGATTGAAATTTTTACAGCAAGTGGTACAATGATTAAACTATACATGAAAAAATAAAAGGTGGGTCTCTTTTCCTTGATATACATTTACAGCACTAAAAGTCTCGTTTTGTGTTAGATTTCGTGAATTTGTTTAACCACATTCTCACTACTTACGTGATGTGTAGTGAGGACAAAAAATGCAGAACACGTCATTATCATAATTTTAGTTTTTGTTTTATTTTGATATCTGCTAAATTACCAGAGTTAGAAACATTTTTCCAAAACTTTTTCTCTGCTGCGAAGTAAATTTAAAATGGCAGCAAAAAGAAAAGCCTGAAAAATGTTTTAACCATAGTTTTAAATGCATCAAGTGTTAAGGAATAACAGGTGAAAGAATCAAACATTTCTAGAAGCATGGCTTGAGCGATTTAAAATGATTATTATTATATTAAAGATTTTTTTTTTGTATAGTGTTCTAAGGTTAATTATAATGGCCAGGTGTTCGGTTTCGGTGTGCCTACCCATCGTGACCGACTAGCGGACTGAATTCGAAATTTGTGACCGGGGCCGTGAGAGGCCGCTCTCGCACACAGGCTCACATAAGAGAGCGGGCGACGTATTAAATACCGGGGATTACCTCGTGTACACCTCTCGCCGAAAATACAGGCTGTCCTCCCCATCGTGCTCGAAAGCGGCTTATCATTAGAACCGTGTCCCGACTCCGTATCGACAGGGTGACGGAGGTAAGCGTTTAATTCCTCCGGGACGAGGGGGCGATAACAGGAACTGTCAACAGGGGATAGAGATGCTATCTGGGAAATATGCAACGAGGAAAAGGGGGGTGTAAATATGCGGAGGCCGCAAGGAGGATTGGATAGATGGTATCGGCCCTTGGAAGCTGATCCCGTGAAATATGCAGGGAGCTGACGCACCAGCACGCGCGCTAGTCCTTATCTAACAGTGTTATTGTTACTGTTACTGAGGTTCTTAAGGAGGTGTTAGGGCGGGCCAAGTGGATACTTTTCTTCTCTAAACTGGGCTAACGGCTTCAGGTAAACCGGCCCGGTCCCTGCATTGTAGTTACCGGCGGATTACTTGTCTCAATGTGGAGCATGATTCAGGAATCGATTGTATTATAATAATTGTATCGATAAACAGAAATAAAGTTAATGAACGTATGCGATATTTTATGCTTTACAGTAAACATTATTTTTGATGGTAAATTATATAACATCTAAAGGCAAAAGGCATTGTACTTTGTTACATTTTGGAAACTGCATTAGAGTAGTTAGAGCAGAACACATAGGATTCGCAGCTCAATTATCACAACTAGCTTATCACTGTGGGTTAATCTTCTCATCTATACAGACATGATTCTCTCCGCGCTCTTGTGTAATGAACTATATTTTGAGCACATTAGCAGAACAACTGGGAATCGAATGTTGTATTTTCATGATAGAATCTATAAGACAGTCGTGAGAGGGTCGCCAATGCAAAACATGAAGTCATTAGAACTAAAAGAGCTCTAACATTATCCGAAGTCTAAGAATTCTTTACTCACCGGCATAAATCAGTTTTTAGAATTTTGTAACAATTGGGTAACCCATTGTTCAACAGTTTAAAGCTAGCAGATGTTTAAAATAGTTGGGAGCACCAATTTCAACATTAGATTTAATTCTATGAATTGCATTGGAGCGTAAGGTAAACACAAGCAAATGACGAGGTAAACAACTGTGTCCCATCAACAAGAATTTAGCACACCTCCAATTTTTCAGAAATTAATCAGGATCAATACGCAGCATGTATTTATCCAGGAAACAGACAGTAAGCAATATTTGTAAGACTCAGATGGATATCGGTATAAGTCAGCGTGAAGGAGGGAATATACTATAACATATATAAGGAGGAAAATATACTCGCAGATTCGCTGCAGATAGGTATGAGAGACCGAATAAGCGTAACCTGGGAAATTCCGTCTCCTCGTGACTTTTTAGTAATAAGGAGATGGAAGATATATTGTGCAGTGTCACATCTTTTAAAATTAGATACAATAATATTCCAGTTCGTGAAGCAGAATGTTAAATGAACCTTTGAGCACCAGGTTTTCATTTATGCGGTGCGCACAAAACTTACTTTTCGCTTCTTTTTTTTTTCTTGGTAACAAGGCAAAATAACAATTGGCTGGAGTTTATTAACTCCTGGATGAGCAAATGATTAGAAAGAGAAATGAGACTTTATGACACGCATTTCTCATTCTGATCTCTCATAGCAATATTCTACGTCTAAACCAAGCGCTATTGCAAACGGTGCACTGCTGTTTCAGCATATAAGTATTACATGCCTATAATGCATAATTATTTAATTAATAGATTGAGTGGTTGCCATATGTCAAGTGTCAACACAATGTAGACTATAATCCTTATTATTCAACAGGTCGACTTCCTTCCTAGTTGAGCTGATGAAATAATTACACACGAACAACAGGAAACACGTGTCCATTTCTCACGAAGCGAAAGCCCAAGCAGAAAAAAAAAAGGGAAGAAGGTTAAAGAGAAGAAAAAAAAAATTAGACGAGGTGCAGAGGGGAGACAGTTGTAAGATCGAGAGCAAATTATTCACTTCCTTTATTTATTCACGATCGACTGAATGTTATGGCGCGCGGCTGGCCTCCCTCAATTTATTCATAGGGAGGGTAATGAGAAACTGTAAAAATGGACTTTTACGTCTGCTCTCGGAGCGTCATGAATTTACATGATATTTTTCCCTTTAGCGAATTAGAGGCGGTGCCCCGCTCAAATTGCATAAAAATAAGGAACAAGAAAGGACGAAAAAAAGGGTCTCTTTGAAACTGAGGGGGTTGAAAAGGCGTCATTTTTATCCCCTCCGAAGGGGAAGACCCCAAAGCTGATTTTTACATAATGACGTCGGTTTGACTTTCATGCCTCTTCCAAGTAAGGCAGAAAAATAACCAGAAAATGGATAGAGAAAAGAAAGAATCGAAAAAGGCCATCTTTTAACAATGAAGATGATTCGTTTTTCGCAAAATAACACAATTACCCTACAAAGTACATTGCTGGGGATTACGGCCGATTTTCATCAAAGAGCCAATCAACTTTTCTTTTTGTGTTATTACTGACAAGTAAATGTTGTGAATGAAAGGTTTTGAACCAATCGGTTCTGGACAATTGAACTTTGTTAGCAGTAAGCCTTTGTATATTTCATCATGTCTATGAATAGCTGACTGGTTACAATTATTAACCATGAGTATGGATACTTGGAAAAAAATCAAGACAAAAGAATGATTAAAGAGCTAAAACGAGAAACCGAAGATAAAAAAAAAAAAATACAGTAGAGTCCCGTTTATCAGGAATAATGTGGCCAGTCCTATTTCTAGATTCCAAGATTTTTATTCTTGTGTCCATAGTAACTATAAAAGTATCTATAGTAACTTGTTTTCCACTTTTTACTTCCTTCTAAAAGTGAAAAACAAGTACATGAAGTATTTTAATCGCGAAAATTTTCGGTTTTCAGATTTCAACGGAAATATCCATTTTGATCATCCCTGAATCCATTTTGACTAGTTTCGTCGTGGCGTCTGTACGTACGTTCGTTCGTATTTCGCATAACTCAAAAACGGTTAGCCATAGAATGTTAAGTTGAAATTTTGTATTTAGGATTGTTATAAAATCTAGTTGTGAACCTCCCTTTTTGGTCACTGCTTAATCACCGGAAGTGGTATTTTACTTGAAGGTCATAATTGATTTCCATCAAATATTATATTAAAATACTTTGCAAAACTTCTCAAATTTGGTATTTAAAATTTATATATAGATTTAAATAACATACTAGATTTTGGTCTAAATTAGAAAACCGAAAGCGGTACTTTACTTGAAGGTCATATTAGACTTTCATCAAAAATTATATGAAAATATAATGTAAAACATCTGAAATTTGGTAAATAGGACTTTTATATTGATGTGAATGTATTTACTATATTTTTGTTAAAATCGGTGAGCCGAAAACGGTACTTTTCTTGAAGGTCATAATAAGCTTATATCAAAAATTATATTTAAATTGAATACATAAATCATATGTTTCGGTAATAAAGGTTACAAACGCAATTTGGTTTCCAATCCCATTAAACATTTTTATTAATTTTTTTAGGTGTTAAAATTTAGTGTAAAATTGTGGTTTTCCTCCCTATTTGTGTGTGTCAATAGATGGATGTCGCGACGCCGAGTGTTGTTTTTGACATAGTGCGATTTCGGAAACTAGAAAAACCAAATTCAGGATAACTCTTTGAGCCACTTTTTGATATATAGTTTAATAGGCGTACAAGGAATTCATGTGTTGTCCACACCATATAATTTTCCATGGCAATATCGAGCCAAAATTTGATCAGTAGTACACTGAGGAATTAAAAAAAAAATCTTAAATAGAATACAATGTTACTGGTAAGAACTTAATGGTAATACACATATAAAAAAATGGCTTCGGATAATCCGGGTTTTGGATATAGTGGATCCGAATCAGCGGTATTATACTGTATTTAAACAGATAGGACCCAAATAAATGCAAAATAATGACAATTGCTGAATAGCAACGAAAAATGAAATACCAAATATAGTAGAGAAAACAAGTATCTTGGGAAAGATATTTCACTTGAAATAAGGTATTGTAAAGAATAGGGTTAAAGAAATGAATAGTTACTGATATAAATGTCAAAGGATAACTTCCTAACCTAACAGTATAAGTCCAATAAAATAACTATTTACCCCACAATCCAGCTAGATTCTCAAACCCTAAGAAACTTAAAAAGAAACCCAACTCTACGCAGAAGTGATCTATTCAGATTTTTATAACTGTTAGTGTTTTTATACTCCGGAGAAGGTTGTATAAATTGAGCCATATCGATAATAAACATTACGTACAGCATAGATAAATAGATTATTTCAAGTCTTTCATAAGATTTTTATGCCAAGATTTATGCTAAGATTTTTTTTATTATCAATTATATTTATTTTTTTAAGTTAGAATTTACCGACTTTTTAATCTAAAATTTAATTATTATATTTGTTGAAATATCAGTTTTTAGAGTAATTTAAACATGATTAATATTAATAATAGACAATGTATTAATCATCCAAAATATTATACATGGCTCTTAAACACTAGGTATATCTAGCGCACTATATATATATGTTTGTCTCTTGAGAAAAATAGTAATCTCTCAATCGAAGGGCGAATAAATGGATGTAGAAGATAAATATTTTTAAATTTATTAGTCCTTAACATATTGCTATGGAGTTGGCACTATAAAAAACAAATAAAATAAAATAATGGAAACAATTTTCCATATTATTCGTTGTGGATATTTGGTGCATAATATAGTGCCATTCATGGTGGCAACGCCTGGTTAAAAACGTGTTAATTAAAGGAGGGGACAAGAAAGCCGAGAGTGCCTAAAGCCTCCCTAAGGATAAGTCCATCAGGATAACTAACGTAATCGGATAAAGGGTTTAGGGACGGATGAAATAATGACATCGGGAGAGAACCATACGGACAGCGCGGGGTGGATATTGAGTTATCGTCTCCAGTTGGAAGGGTTCCTCTCTCCATTATATCTTTCCCTCAGCCGAATATTACCACCATCTCTGCTTCTGTGCAACCTCAAGAAGGGTTGAGAGTAATGAAGTTAGGTGATGAAGTCTTGTCCTGAGAATGGAATTGGTTGCGACTTGAAATAATAAAATACCACCAGAAAGTTTATAAGAACTATTTTAATAATAATTATTACAGTATGTAACATTTATGGTTAAAATTAGCAGACTAAAACACGTTCATTCATAGTATATAAGCATTATAAAACATTTATTTTCACTCATTTAAAAAAGCATAAAAGCATGCTTCATAAAACACGAAATGAATTAGGGTGAGTAAAAAAAAAAAAAGATGACCGCTTCAAGGGTTCGAATGAAGTTTATTTTTTTCATACATAAAATTTCTTCTAACTTTTGAAACAAAGCCCATTATGTTCTATGGTTAGTTGCCATCCAGAAGTTAGTTAGTTGCCAGCTGTTCGATTCCCGGCCGGTACTATTCTTTGGGTTTCGATTGGGAAAAGTCTTCTACTCCAATTTTTACCTCCTCCAATGTTTGAAATGTTTTTCCCTTAAGAAAGTGAGCGATTGCTCGGAAAAGATAAAAGCCCAAAGCCGCAAGATCAGGGCTATAGGATGGATTAGGTAGAAGTTCGATGGCATCGATTTTAGCAAGGTTTTGGCGGCATATTTCCGGGTAACATTCGGCTTGCTGCATGGTGAGCGAATGTGGAACTTCTCTACATGCACTCTTTTCCTGAACTAATTGGTGTAAGTGACGATTCACACTTGAATGTAACAAACCAAGTACTGTTTGTGACATCATCTTTAATAGCATATCGTAGAACCTAGCTATCCACAACAGATGGTCGCCCGGAGCCAAGCTGCCTTTCCAAGCTTGTATCGCTACTTTCAAATTTAGCGAACCACCTCCACACAGTACACAATTAAGGTTAGATTCCTTTTCAACTTCTCGTATCAAGCTCGTGGTTTCGGCTGCTGAAAATTTCCTTTTCCAGTAACGTCGCGGAATTACATGAATTTCACACCTCAACTTCACTTTGATTGATAGATTTACAAACAAGTACTGAGCCTCACAGAGAGACGTTATGTTTACCGACGTTATGATTCATCATAGTTTTAGGATTGAAAATATACCAATAACAACATTATAATTAACAGAGTTGTAAGAAAAAAATCAACTTCATTTTAACCCGTGAACGTTCACTTTTTTTTTACTCAACCCAATATATTAACAAATTAACTCTCTACCATGGAATGTTGTAACTAGTTCTTCACATGCATTAATTTCTATAATACATAATACGGTAACTAACAATCAGTTAACGAAACCAAAATGTGAAATAAATAAATATCATTATATTAATTATCCAGTGACCATCGTTGAGTTTTTTCATCAATATTAAATATATTGTGAATACTAGAGTATTTTATTTTTATATTACTTTCTGCTAATAATACCAATAGACGAAGTATTAATAAATAAATACCAAAAAATTATAACCATAAATAATACAAAGAGTGTCATATTAAAGCGAATCAAAACCGGTATAAATTATTACAAATGTTTTATAATTTCCAAATATATATACAAAAAAAAAGTTAAATATTTATTTAAATTTGTATTTATTTATTTTAAAGGCTTTGGTATAATGATTCAGTCGCAATTTTAAAAAGAAATGGGGGATGGTAAAGTCGTTTTCAGAGGATCATCAGGGGGCGACATATGACTTTGGTACCAAATCTCAAAAAGATCGGTCAAGTAGTCTGAGACAGATGGATTTTTTAAAATTCGATTTTAGGATTCGAAGTATCTTGAAACGCAAAATACAAAAAAAAGTTATTGGTCGATTACAATGGTTCATTATTGAAAATAATAAACCAAAGTAAAACCAATAAAATTCATTACAACTATTTATTCATTGGAATAAAAAAAATATTCATTTTAAATTAAACATAAGAGCGATTTTTTTTTATAAATTAAAATTTAATTTCTTTGTTATTATTTAAATGAATTTATTTATTTTATGATTTGTTAGGTAGGTATAGGTAAACAACTTAAGAAAGAACTTTTTAATTTGCATGCGCCTAACAATAACCTTTAGTTATTGAAATAACAATCAACTTGTGAATTACGTTAGATGCCAGATAAATAAAATCCAGATTATATGATTATATGCATTTCAATATTTGGATTTACGAAGCTTCTCCTTTACTCTCTCTTTTATTTCATCTGATGTTTTGTGTCTTATAGATATTGCTGGCTGCAGACATTTAAACTTATTTATTGACTCAAATGTATTCCAATTTATATCACCAATATTTGTTTATCATTGAATTTGTGTTATCTTATTTCATTGTTCATATGTATTGTTTCCGTTTTAGAACCGATTCACACTATATGTATCGTTTCCCTTCCATAAACGTTACGTTAAATTTTGTTGTGTTCACATTTAACATACTGTTCACTTCCGTTTTTCTTTACATAAATAAAGTGTGGTCTAATGTAAATCTAAAATGGTCGTAATTGTATTAGGTGAAGAAACTTACAAAGAAAAATCTAAGATTTAGGGTGCACGAAAAGCTGAAGAAAAGAAACATAAAAGGGAATTATATTACATTATACACAGACTTCATAGATGTTTCCAAATTGTTTCAGTATTTTCTCCTGTCAAAGTGTAATTATTATTCAAGCCTCACAAATTCAATTGATTTTTTGACATTAATTTTTAAATTGCATTAGGCATTGTCTGACGAGCAATCGAGAAAGAACGGAAAAGGAAGTTTCTCCCCACTGCCCATACCCCTCCTCCCCCTCGTTTTCATAACGTTTCTGCCTGTCCATAAAATAAATGTTTCCCTCTACACTGAACGGATATGTATAAAATAATATGTAAATGGAAAGTAAAGTGAGTATACAAACATTAATTTATACTTAACAATATTTTATATAGATGGAACGTCAACGGTATGGAAGGGAAACGGCACTTATAATGTGAATCGACCTTTAGTGATCAACTATTTACTCAATTCACTAACTTCTGAGGATTCGTGATGAGGTGACATATTGTAGTTTCAGGGTTATAAGTTTAAATTAATTAGTTTCCCCATTTAAATACGAGGCTTGTTTTATAAGGGTTGTTTCAGACTGCACAGAATGAATTAACCTCAGCAAGGTACAGGATCCCTGATTTGTAGAGTGGAGAGTTATATAAGCAACGCAGCCATATAAATCCCAGAACCTGCATAAGTCCCTACACTTATGTAAATGTTCATGTATTGTATTATTGTGAGAAATGGCCTGGATTATGTTGGGACTCATTAGGCAAATAACGTCATTATGCGACGAGCCGGAGCGATATCATCTCTCTTCTCCTTCCTATCTCGCTCCGTCATCTCCTCCGCTCCGTAATCCGTCATCTCCACTGCATCGCTAGAGGATGCACGGCCGCTCCCATTACGATCACGCGAAACTTTAAGAGATATCTGTTTTCCTGTCATTGTCCGTCCGCCTGCCAGTTGTAATTACATCTGCTCTCTGGAAACAATGGACTGTAATTGGTGTGAATCGCGTGCATTACCCACAAAGCTCGCCCGGTACCCACGCCCTTCGGAGGGGTAAGAACTGCCATGATGTTTATTCATAGACCCATGAGGTGCCCTACAGGGATTCATCTCTCAATCCTAGAGTAATAGCCGTTCACAGGGAACAATTTCGTTACTGATAAAGGGGCACGTTCAATAAGAACAACCTCAAGAATTAAAGGAATTAGACTTCAGAAAAACTAAGTCTGACTTAATCGTTATCTTCTTATCTACATCTCGGTTTTTTTTTCAAGAGATCTATCTGCTGTTTTTTACTGTCAAATAATACTATCTAATACACTTAATAGGGCAATAGATATTAGTGTTATATATAACCATTCATTCCCTATGTATGGATCAAACAAAAAATTAATAAACATGATTACAAAAAATTGTGATAAAAATGATTAAAATAATTATTGGCAACCAAATTTCAAAATTTGATCTAAACCTTTCCAATCATCCGAATCCTCTGGTTTAATCCGTAACCATCTCTAATTATTCCTACAATCCACCCCGAAGGTTAAAACGACAGTGGCCTCAAGATCTAATGTAAGATGAATTTGACAATTGGAATTCTGACAATGATCAGATTTTCATTTCATATTCAGAGTATTTGCATCTTTAGCGCTTTTACAGCGAGAAAGATGCGCTGGGATATCATAGGGTTCTGCTTTACCTCCTGATGCGGGCTCGGGGATCCTCAGATCGAGTGTGTAAATATTGTACACAAGTATGAAAGTGATTAGTATCCTCATTTTTCTATATATTTTTTTTTTATATTTTAGTTCCCACTTACTAATATTTTACTTTTATTTTATATTCTTCATTTTTCATCATTCTATTTATTTAATTTGATTGTGTTTATTTACTTTTTAAAATTTTATTTATATATATATATATATATTTTTTTTTTTTAATTGTTGTACGAAATGTATCATAGTTATTACTATTACCTATTGCTCAA